>OW804097.1:119829282-121029282 GCA_942159475.1 Sthenelais limicola
TACATTATTCTCAGAATTTGCTGACTCTAGATTTTTAACTATTCGTACAAATATTTCAGTGAAGATGTTGATCACCAATAAATGATTATTTATAAGTAAACATGGAGAAATAAAAATAATAATAATAAAACATCGATGTATAAAAGCCAAAACCAGCGCGTTGTTCAACATCATGACAGTCACATTAATTTCATCTAATTCTTTCTGATTACATCAATCTAGTCCAAAAAATGTTTTTGATGCACAATTAAAATATTTGGCATACATAGAGTTGAATTATGTGATCGATCACAGACAAATAAGTCACATCGCAAAAAATAGATATATATATAATGGTCAGTCCTCATGAAGTGAGCACACTATTATGAATCCCACATTAAAACCAGTTTATTGTATATGAATAAATGTTATACCAATGACATCAAGGAATCTAAAAACGATTCTTTTATCACTTACAAGAAGTCAAATAATGAGACTTTGGAGGAGGAAACTTGGATTCCTATCACATGAGCCGTGGTGAACTAATGAATAACGTGTGTTTCCATGCTCAAATGTGATCCGTTTTAGGAAAATGTGTCATAAGTCGCAAAAATTGGATTTTGAGATATCACCTTATTTGAAAAGAGGAGATCAAGCTGATTCCAACGATAGTAAACACTAGGACACCTAATAAGTATTTCTATATTTTAAATTTGATATTTTTATTTTTGAAAAAAAAAGTTTGCAATGTTTCTGGACGGGTAATACCAGTAAAGTAACTAAATATACTCCATACAAAGATCTTCAAAACGCAGGGACATATCTAATACAATGTCCCGAAATTTGTTACATGGATTCATATGACGATAAGTGCTGAACCATCTAAACATAAGAGCATTTCAATAAAGGGATCTTGTGACAAAAACACTTTGAAAAATATCAATTTTGCGACTTATGACTTTTTTCCTGAACACATCACAAATAAAGAAATCATTTGCTTGGGTACAGGATCATGTTCCTATGGTATCGCAGCAGGAAAAAACCCATCTAGTACCACATTTCTTTTTTTTGATATACGTGTATTTGTTATCTTCCTGATTAGGCAGGTGGTTACATCTGTTCCTTATTTGATCAGAATAACAATCTATATTGCATATTTTCTATCTTAAAAATATAAGCGATGGATTTGGCCCTACTAACTGTATTTAGAAAACCGTTGTTGACTGGTGTGGCTTTTGTTGAAGAACAACCAATTCGTGGATTTGGAATTTCTTGTTTTTATTGATTAACCCAACGTTTCGGTGTTTTCGATGTTTAAAGATATAAGATTTGTACAGGGGAGTATATAATTCATCTATTGATACATAACTAAGGAATTTGGCATACATCACATTATGTATAAATACTGATACCAAATAGAAAAACTTTGTCTATGTAAAAAAAAACCTGTACCAGTTTTCATCACGATGTAAAATTATCATTGTTAATTATTATTGAATGAGAATTATCACTTTGTGAAACTTTGTCAATAAAATTCATTAAAAAAAATTGAAGGTACACATTGTCACACCCATTTATGCTAACCTATTACCTCATAGCATAATTACTAATATTCATAATTGTATAATTATATCCATAACCATGTCATATATCCATATACATGTTACTTAATACAGGGCGACATGTTATGCAATAGCATGCTCGCCAAGTCAGCAGGTTAATCTAACTGTACTGCGACACGATTGGCCTATATTACCATGTAACCTTAAAGGTAACCTTTCCTGCATTATGTCTACTGAATAAAGAATCAGTTCTTGATGAACAGTTGCACTGATAACTCTTACCTTCTTCATTAGTGGGCTAATTACCCATATACTTATATCATTAATTAATCATCCATCTTCGTTCTTACGAACTAGCTCTATCATCGATTCCAGAATATCCAGAGTAAACGATGGATCAGATTTTCAGAAAATGTACAATTCACCTTCACCAATCTTCTCAAATAACCCAAATTTCAGACGAAAATAAAGTTCAAAATACAGTTCAACCTAACCAAACAGATTGCTAGAACCAATGCAATGCTGAATATACTCGAATTTACCTAATATTGACCAAATTGCAGCCTAATTTAGCAGAATTTACTAAATGTGTACAGCTGCCAATTGTACATTTTCTGAAAATCTGACCCATATCAACATGGAAGTGCGGTTGCCGCACTGAGTGCAATACCTTTTTCCTTGCCATTGAGTTTTTATAAAAGTATGTATTGGGTCAGATTTTCAGGAAATTCTGCTAAATTAGGCAGAAAAATGATAATTACCATGTATATCTGAGTATATTTGGTATCACATTGATTTAAAGTATCAGTTCTGTTATGTTAAACTGTATTTTGAAGCTCATTTTTGTCTTAAATGTGGGTAATCTGAGAGGATTGATGAAGGCGAATTATACATTTTCTGAAAATTTGACCCATATGTTTCTGGTGGAAATAAAAACAATCGTATAAATATTTTTTAAATATAAGTTTTTTATTTTTGCTTTATTCTTTGGTACCCTGCATATTTCCATTAATGCTTATTCCAAGTTATCCTACTTGGGAGGATATATAGTTTAGCTTTCGATACATAATTAATGGTTTTGGCATACATTTTATTTATTTTAACTGGGTTTCCCAACATACTTTATTCAGTCACCCCAGCTGCACAAAGAGCCGGCGAGACCAAGTATTAAACAAATATAATGGACTCTACACTAGTTCCTACTACCAAGATGCATGAAAATGCTGACAAGGAGAATATTAACATTAGTCTAAAGCTACATTTCCTAATAAATTGTCTACATATTGCTTCAGTGATTCTGCCCTAGAGTCATGGTACTGGGGATTGCTATGTATATTCAATATTAATATATGGGTCATATTTTAAGAAAATGTACAATTCACCTTCACCAATCCTATCAAATAACCCAGATTTAAGTGAAAAGTGACGTTCAAAATGCAGTTTAACACAATAAAAGATATTTTTAATCAAAACAATGCCAAAGATACTCTGATATATGCCCATTATTTGTCATTTTTCTGTCTAATTGAACAAAAGTTAACAAATTTGTAGAGCTGCTGATTGTACTTTTTCTGAAAATCTGACCCATATGTCTACTATATCTAAGAAACAAGGACACATGACGTTAAATATAAATATATTTATTTGGCTCGGTAGACAGCTGTTATTTTCTTCCTTACAAATTCCAGTAGAAGTGAAGAAAAAAACAACAACCAGGCTTCACTGACTGAATGACAGCTTTAGAGTGAGAGTTCAATGTTCAAGTTTGGCGCGTCGGCTCTTGCCGAGTAGTGAGCACTTCCGGTTGTACAGTCATGTTGCGTTCTCGATATAACCGTATATAACCATATACAACACATATATATATTTCTCATTAACCTGATCCAGTTAATATGACAATGCTGACTGGTTGTCCTAAGGTTGATGGGTTTTCCGCCCCATGGCACTGCAGACTATTTAAAGAACATATATGCTGGAAAATATGTTCATGACAACAATTTTGGTCAAAAGGATTTTAGATAGGTTTGGAAAGAATGGAATCAAATGTAGAAAAACCTTTTTAGTTTTTTAATGAATGTTAACTGAAAGTGCAGCTTTAAAATAATGTTTATTAATAAATTCTATTGGACAGGTTTCGCATATGAGTCAGATTTTCCGAAAATGTACAATTAGCAGCTCTACACATTTAGGAAATTCTCCTAAATTAGGCTGAAAAATGAAGAATACCGGGTATATCTGAGTGTATTTGGGATCACATTGATTTAGAGTATCTGTTTTGTTATGTTAAACTGCATTTTGAAGCTCATTTCTGTCTTAAATGTGGGCTATTTGAGAGGATTGGTGAAGGCGAATTGTACATTTTCTGAAAAGCTGATCCACATAATTTATGATAATTCTCATTGCCAATCAATTACATAATATCATACCTCTGTCAATCAAACATGCAAGTGTTTCATTACACAATCCTTATATTGCGTCAGGGCTGGCACCACCTGGTGGTTTTTTATTACCATCTGACTACAATTGGTCTCAAAGCATCAAATAAAAGGTGTCTTAAATACCATGGGCTATTTGAGAGGATTGGTGAAGATGAAAATCTGACCCATATCGCTACTATTCACTACCACACAACCCCTGAACACTGTGGACATTGTATGTAGTCTAAGTATGGGAGTCTTTGGGGAAATGGTGCATTTTGTCACGAAAAAAAGGCCATGCCAAATGTTCCTAGATCTTCCAAACATATAGTGATTATATATATATATGCTATGCATATAAAGAAAAAAAAGATATGTCATCGTGTTATGAAAAATTGTAACTCTCTGAAATTGACATGTTTGGGATATATACAGCTAGCTGTGGGTACTCTAAGTAGCATTTAGAATGGGAGCCTATGGGGGAAATGCTGAATTTTACTCCTAAAATCTTCTACACATCGAGTGCAGGTTTAATATGTACTACATATATAAAGGAAGAAAACTCTGTCATCACGTTAAAAATGATTGTCGCTGTCTGAAATAGACATGTTTAGGAAACATAGAACACTTGGAAAGCAACAGACTTTGGGGTTCTCGGACATATTTTGTGGTATAGTGTCAATGTTGCTAGGGATATCAAATCGAAATATAGCTAAAGTATAGTGCAAAATATTGTTTATTTAATATATGAAAAAAAATGGAATAATTCAGAAACAAACACCATGACCAACTGATTTTCTTTTCATTTCTAGGACCACAAACACTCCAAGAATAATATACTAACAAATGAGGAAAATAACATTTATTTTCGTTGGGGAAGAAAATAAAATTGTTTTTCCAAAAAGAGTGGGAAATAATTTTTTTTTAGTTTTTTAATTCAAAATTTAGATCATGGATTTGTTGTTTTCAGAATAAAAATAACCATGCATTCTATCAAAGAGGGATAGAATTATTGGCCAAATAATGCTCTCTCCAAAACTGTTAACTTTACTTTATAAATAGCAAAATTATAATATATAATGTACAATTCGCCTTCACCAATCCTCTCAAATGACCCAAATTTCAGACGAAAATAAAGTTCAAAATACAGTTAAACCTAACCAAACAGATTGCTAGAATCAATGCAATGCCGAATATACTCGGATGTACCAAGTATTTACCAAATTGCAGCCTAATTTAGTAGAATTGACTAAATGTGTAGATCTGCCAATTGTACATTGTCTGAAAATCTGACCCACATACAACATACGGTTTGAAGTGAAAATTCCCCCAAGCCATGGTTCTAGTCTATTATACAGATCGTATACATCTTTTTTTTGTTCAAAGTCGTTTATTACATATTACAAAGCACATCTCAATTGACACTAATTTTCATAAGCGCCCTGCAATCTCTTATGTACATTCTATAGTAGGGCATCATAATATCCCAGCTTAAACATAGCAATTGTTTCCTAAGCGAATCATATTTATTGTTACATTCCATCTGGTCAGATTTCTATCGGCACACCTTCAATAATAATAAGTTTGATCTACATCTATCAACAAAAGGACAATACACTACATATGAGTAGCTCGAGGGAAGCCCTGATTTTCTTTCAAAATCCTTTATTTCCAACACATGGCATCTGATATAATCGGGTGTATCCCTATAAATCGACTGAGGGCCAACCTCCCAAAGCAGGGCCGATTCTACTAATCTCGTATGACTGAGAAAACAAAAGGAGTAAAGCTCTGCTGGGAGGATGCTCAGAGCAAGCCTCTGTCTACTGGAAACGTATTAATGTTCGCGCAGTATTTATTTTCGCGCACATTTTCGCGCCCAAATTGTGCGCGAAAATAAATCCTGCGCGAAAGGTATAATTATTGTATAAACAATGTATGAAACTTCCTTGCTGCGCGAATTTAAATCCCCGCGAAAAGGTGTCAAAGTACTTAGTGCGCGAAAATTTATCTGCGCGAAAATAAATACGTTTACAGTATTTGTAACTCCTAGAGCTGCTCACGGTATCCAGGGATGTATACCTGGCTAGCTCTGCTACTACACAACGCAGCAGTGTAACACATCTTAGACATTAGGAGTTACATCAAAATAAAATGAACAAGTTTGAAACGCGTCCGGTAGGCGGACCATGGAGGCCTCACCTTGACTTCAGTAAGAAAAGCCTTGACAATAATATCAATAATCTAAACTACTCTCTTCTCTTTCTCTTATCACATTTTGTTTAATAAGATAATATGAACATGTATCTTCTGCCGAAAAGGGGATTGAATAAACAAACACAAAACATACAGAAATGCAGTCATCATTATTACTGACACTTTATTTGCACTTGTGTAGAATTGTGTAGAATGTGCAAAAATGTGTTAAGCGATCCGATTGGCTAAGGAGAATGGAGGAGACTAAAATACCTGTAGTAGACAACAGAATAAAAGTCTCCTTAGAAGCTAACTACATACCCCCCAAAAAAGAAAATCGCTGCGTATTTCACAAAGCCACAGCAAGAAATGTAAGAAATTTTTCACATTATCCTTATTTTTTGGTGAACTTTGACCCCTGATAAAAGATCAAACGGACACTTTTTAGAATGTAAGATCATCATATTTGGAATTTTCAGGATCTCAGCTTTCATTTGATTTCAAAAAACCTTTGTTGTACTACTTTTCACCCAGAACCCCCTTTTCAAAACCCGCCCCAGGACTATATAGTAAGAAGAGATGAGTTCTATAGTTTTAAGACCTATATGAATTTAGTTTTAAGTTTATGTGACGACTTAGGATTAAGCAGGTATTTGATAGAGGAAGGTGAGAGAAAGGGCTTTATAATTTTAAGGCCCTGAATTATGGTTAACTTGCAGCGAAATTGTTTTGATGCATATACAATATGATTAACTAGAGGGGACTGGTCTAGTCCCACTCCTTAGTGGAGTTCTTCTATCTGTATTCGTATACATCCTTCTTCCTTTGGACTACTTCTGGTTGACATATCCCCATGAGCTTCTTGTACTTTGCCTAAGTCCCGGGCGAGTGTCAATGGATTTTATTCCCATCAGGAGGTGGTACATCAGTGTAGAGAGTCCTTCGGCTTGACTCTCCACGACCACCGCTTTTGAAAAAAGCTGCCATCGGCTATTACACGAGAATTAGAGCAGTCGTACCGGGAACCCAAACTAACGCAACAGTACAAGAATCAACCTTTATTGATGTCTCTGCCCCCCAAATAGATGCTCGTTCAGCTTTTTCTCCGGTCTCAGTACTACCGTATGTTAGTAAGCAACGTAATTAGCCAGCGATTACTGGAACAATATTGTCCATAAAAGAAGATATAAGCCCATTTACCTCCTTCGAGGCCTGTGTTATGATTTGAACTGGTGGCCATTCCTGATTTGAACTGGTGGCCATTCCTGCTATAAGGTTCATGGAACAGCGGCAGGGAACCAGCATGGAAGAGCCGCTTAGTTACATCAACTGACACCAGCGGCGCTGTTCACTGACTGAGTGAACAGCGCCGAGGCCCGGGTGGGGTGGGGTGGAGAACGGGACGGCTGGGTGGAGGGTAGTTCGTCGGAAATGTGAACAGTCCACATTTATACAAGCAACTAGCCTAAAAGTCAGATGCCCACACAACCCAATCCAGCGGTATGCTTTCTGGATGTTTGGGTCTTGGTCTGGGTCTTATAGGGGGGATCGGGTTTGGCTGGGGTATTAAAATCAGAGTCGCAGTCGGGGAGCATGATTTCGTTGGCTAGTAGAGACTGGGCCGATTCAGAGATGGTATCTGATTCAAAGAGAGATTTTCTGGCCAATTTAGTGTTAGGACGGTGGGGATCCGGGCGGGGATGTTGTTAGATTGATGCCCGTGTTGTTCGGGGGGCTGGCGGTTGTCTTGATTATAGACTTGGTGGATACTGTCTGCAGTTGGGGTAGCGGTATAGTGATAGGGGATTTGAAAGCTGGTCTGAGCAGTTTCATGCGAGAGGGGAGGGGGCTGGTAAGGTCCAAGGTGTAGTCAGAGATGAGTGAAGTCTCTGGTAAATAAGTAGGATCAGGTAGCATAGTGAAACTGGTCTTTGTGATTTTGGGAGGGTTCACAAAGGTGGGAGGAGGGGTGACGTCATTGGAAGGTAGTGGAGATTTACAGTGTACTCTGTAGTTGATAGATTTGTCTCGTTCCTGTTTGGTGGTAGGGGCGGGGTTTGGAGAATGTCTAAACTTTGGTGCATGAGTAGATCTTCCGCGATGCTTTGTAGAAGGAGATCTACCTCCGGATTGATATTTGTGTTTGGTATGACGGTTGTGTTTGTGCCCTAAGTGGCTGGTTGGTGAAATGTGTCTATTTCTGGAGCCAGATCGATAAAGTTCAATTGTGAGGGTTTCCCTCTGGAGTGTTTTCTTCCTCTGGGTAATTTTCCTCTGAAGCGGTTAGGGATTATTTAGAATTTTTTTCACCGGGAGAAATGTTGAGAAAAGGTGGAGAATAAAACGTGGTATACAGTTAGAACACAAAAAACACTGAATGGCATCGCAACGGTTTTGATTGAGAATAGAAGTCATTTTGACTTTTTCCATGGGAAAAAGTGGAAGGTTGCCGATGGTCAAGCCTAACCTCTATCCTACTGCAAGCTCCCCTAATTTATTCCTCATGCCACGTTTATCAAATGGTACAGCAGGTCTAAAATTTTGCCTCAGTGCAAGTCTGGGGATCCTCATATCAGTAGAGTAAGGGTTGTAAGGCCAAGCAGGTGCTCCCTGCCTCAGCCCAGAGAAGCCCACAGGAGGAGGTGAGAACTGCAGGGGAGACAAATACAACTGTTTTGTGAACATATAGACACCTGCTGCTGCAATCAGTACCACATTAAGAAGCAGGGATGTGATGGCGAACCCTAAGGGAAGGGCACTGTTCTGTTGGTTAGACTCCTCCTCAGAAGCAGCACCTCTGGAAAAAATGGTAAGATTTTTAGCAGAGATCCTGCTTGGGATAAATGCTACACCTGAAAATGCTGAAAAATTAGATCATACAATCAGAATTCATAATGGCGATCACATAAATCTATAAACCATGGCCCCCAAAACAACAAAAATCATATCCAAACCCAAAGTTGTATGGAACAAACAGGGACAGAAGCACACAAAATTGAAGATTGATAGGCATTCATCTCATAGATTAAAAAGGAACATGTATAAAATGTAAAAAAATAAGTGAAACAAATTTTAGAAGAGGGCATATAACATTGCAGCCATTCTCCTCATGGTGATTGAGGAGAATAAATAATCCATGAAGTCCCCAAGTCAACTGCAGGCGGTTTAATGATTCACATTAGTCTTAAAGTATATCTTACATCTGTAATCTATTACTATAGTATGCCGATAGGACTTCTAGTACTGCACGCTTCTTTTATCAAAAGTGTTTGTGCATTTGAACCATTTGTGATGTGTTTCAGGAAAATGAGTCATAAGTCGCAAAATGGATATTTGTCAGTGTTTTTTCCACAAGATCTCTTTATTGAAATGTTCTGATTTTCAGTGGGTCTAGCAGTTATAGTCATATCAATCTATGTACCAACTTTCGGGACATTGTATTAAATATATCATTGCATTTTGAAGTCATTCTTATGGAGTATATTTTGTTACTTTACTGGTTTACCAAGCCAGAAACATTGCAAACTTTTTTTTCAAAAATAAAAATGTCAAACTTAAAATATAGAAATACATGTTAGGTACCCCAGTACTTACATTTATTGGAATCACCTTGATCTCCTCTTTTCAAATATTGAGATATCTCAAAATCCATATCTTGCGACTTATGACTCATTTTTCTAAAACGGATCACATTTGTGTGTTAAAATAAAATTAAATCCAACTGAGATTAAATTAACTCACATGCAGTACGGCTGACCAGATGAAGTGAGCTGACATTGTCCTCTGTCTCCGCAATCCCTGATCAGGTTGAAATAGTCACAGCCTTGGGGTGTCGCTGCAAATTAAATATTCATCAACACATTCAATAATTATTTATTTACTTCTATAATTGCTTCTAGGGTCAGATTTTAGAAAATGTACAATTGGCAGCTGTACACATTCAGTGAGTTCTGCTGAATTAGGCTGTAATTTGGTCAATACTAAGTAAAGTCAAGTATATTCGGCCTTGCATTGATTCTAGCAATCTGTTTGGTTAGGTTAAACTGTCTTTTGAACTTTATTTTCGTCTGAAATTTGGGTTATTTGAGGGGATTGGTGAAAGTGAATTGTAATCTTGTGGAGAAAATAATTGAATATCTGGAAGAAGTACATCTTCGAATTAGATAATTACGAGATAATTTAGGGAATGTTCTAATCCCATAGTTGTATTCGGTAAATGGATTAGGAATGCAACTTTACTTAAAACTAACTTATAAGGGACCCCAGGAAGAACTCATTGTGAACTCAATGCGACTGATACTTTGAGAGGGACCGCTCCCTTTTCGATAATTCATTATATTGATGTATATGTTTATTGAATAAAAGTTGTTATTTATATATAAAAACCTTTGAGAAATATCCATTTTGCAATGTTGGACTCATTTAAGAAACCTTATGTAAGGGCAAATAACTTAATGTAGTAGTACTATTCACTATTGACTTGAGATGGTAAGATCACAATAATCTGACTTTTATTGCACCATTAACACATATATGGGTCAGATTTTCAGAAAATGTACAATTGGCAGCTCTACACATTTAGGAAATTCTCCTAAATTAAGCTGAAAAATGAAGAATACCTGGTATATCTGAGTATATTTGGTATCACATTTTTTTTTTTTTTTAACAAATTTTATTGACAATTTCACATTCGTGATACGTTTCATGTCGTAGAAAATATTACAGATGTATATGCCAGTACAATTTACTAGTTAATGATAATTACAGCATTTCTAGGTTTACTTTATGGTTGCTTAGGCTTAATTAACAATGCTTTCTTTCTACCTGATCGTTCTGTTATACAGCATCAATTGTTGATCTTACACTTTTATATTTAGATCTAATTTCGACTTTGGCAACATTTGGGGATATTTTATTACAATAGTTTGCCATTACGTTTCCTTAATTATGACGTCGAGTTTTTAAATTACTTTACACTTTCATCTCACATTTTCTTAACAATTTTTTGTATGCCCTCCTAAAAAATAACGAAGTACGATTTACAAATTTGGTCCGTCGTGTGTAAAAACATAGATTTTGCTAATCTGTCTTCTATTAGCTCCATCACACCACCCGACGGGCAAATGAACGCGATTCTACACGATTTTTAATGCGCAATCATCTCATCATAGTTCTGTGATGAGAGTGGACGCTTTTCACGCAATAATTATTGCGCAATGATTGCGGGATGGTCACGCTAAGGGTATAACGCAATATTGGTGCAATAATCAGCAAATTCTTATGTCATTTTGAATGGGATATCTGTATACAATAGATTCCTTATCTCAATAGCACCTAGAATAGATGGAAAGACATCACAGCAGTTCCTTTTTCCTGCCCTGGAATCGGCAGCATATTTCTTCTGAAAGAAAGGTTTGAAGGGTATGAATATTCCCCAAACATTTAGAAGAGAGTTTAGGGCAGTGCATGCGTTGCCCTCTCTTTATATGCATCATTTTATTTTCATCAATTAACCTCTCCACGAGCATCGAAGGTCCACCCACCTTACATAAGCGATAGCCAGTCAGCGCGCTTGAAACCATAAACAGATGTGGCCCACATGGCCATGTATTGCACACACTGCATGTTTACAACTCGGACCTCAGACACAAACGTCAACACGGCCTATACTTTACTATAGAAACGTACCATGTTTTGCCACAAATATAGCATTTTTCATTGGATTTGAAGTGTTTTGGACTATTATATTCGTGGTATGGACCCACCAATACACCCTACCCTCACCAGGGCAGCTGGTTTTAAGAAACATAAAGAAAATCACCAAAATAACAGATCAAACTTGTGGAAAAAGATAGATCCCTTCTAAAAAAATCTCCTTATTCAGGAGACAAATGTATAACTAAGATCCAACTTATATCTTACATTAGCAATAATCTCTCTCCATCTCCCTAAATCCCTCGTTTGAAAATTTCAACTATTGATCATTTAAATATGCCATTAGACATAGCTATACATGCTGTTGAATATGATGTTATTCATCATGGAGTATTACTATTTTATTTCAATTAAGGCCAAACATTCAAACAATTAACATTGTTTCATTAAAGTTAAACAGTTCTTCTTTATGAGTTGCCAATCTTTTAGTATTCAGTATAGAAGTAGCCTAACGTTTTATCTGAAAATATTTAACATTAATCATACGATTTTATGCAAAATAATAAAACAATATGCTTGAATACTGACTCACTCAATCTCCACAATGGATGTTAATTTCAATTTCCAATAAGCCATAGTCATGCCAGTACTGATCTTAGTTATAAACTAATCTCATACCTTTGTCCAGGGGTAAAACTTTTGCCTCTTTCTCTATATCTTATGCTATCAAACATAATTTTCGTTGCCACTGAGACTTGATATATAATCATATCCTTAGTGTAGATGTCTACATGTTGTACGTTGAGAAAATATCAGAGAAATTTAGTATCTGGGTCCAAATTAAGATCAAAACACACCTCTATATAGGCAGTTTTAATGCTGGACAGTGGCCGTCATGGGTTTGTTTGTCTGAGGTGGCACCGCATGGAGTCCCGGGAGACGGTGGGCGGAGCATAGCCCCGCTCGTGGAGAGGTTAATTCTACCATCCTCCTTGTGGGCCTGACAGCATAGCACAGCTCATTTGATGAGCCTTGTTTCAGTTGTTTGTTGACTCCTCCTTGTCCAAGCCAGTAGGGAAATCTATATGTTCAATGATTAGAGTGTTTTGATCACAGCATTTTTCAATATCAAACAGGTATATAACGCACATAAACTATAGAAGTATATGACTTGTAACATTCTTATGTACGTTATGTGGAACATCTATAGTGCTATAAATGCCACATAAGTGTATTAACGTCACTTTTATTGTAAAAGAATTTGTACATGCACCCCAGTTCCCAGAAGCGCCACCTGGTGAAAACTGTATCATCACCTGGTGAGGACAAGTGGCCTAATGGTAAGGGCTAAGGGTAATGGGCTATTCCCAATATTTCGAACATATATAATATAATTATTTTCAATTTACAAATGTCTTTGACTTGGTGTCAGAAATAAATTATTATCTTTGGTAACTGTTCTATCATATTAAATATTATTTAACATGCACAAACTTTATAGCTACAGAAAGCTGAGGAAATAACGAATTTAACCATATGCATCATTATGGTCTCACTAGTAGCAGGCGTGCGTTATAGTGATGAATAAACAATTTTCCAATCTAATCTAATCTAATGTGTTTCAGGAAAATGAGTCATAAGTCGCAAAAAAGATATTTTACAGAGTGAATTATTCACCAGATAACTTCATTGGAATTTTCTGATTTTTAGTTGGTCTAGCACTTTTAGTCCTATAAATCTATGTATTAAATTTCAGCACAGTGCATTTAATATATGCTAGTGTATCGAAGGTCATCATAGGAAGTATATTTTAATTACTTTACTGGTAATTGTCCACCAAGAAATATCACAAACTTTTTTTTCCAAAAATAAAAATATCTAACCTAAAATATGGAAATATTTAATAGCTGACCTGATGATTTAGCTAATATGGAAGTACCATTCCATTGTTTAGTTGTGTGTAGGGGTTTCTATGACTCAGTGTCAGAGACTGAGTATGAGTGTCAGAGAATCAAGTTTCAGGTGTGTGACAGTAAGTGTGAATGCTAGGTGAGTAAGCAGTGCCAGGTATTGTTCTGTTGTGGCTGCTTTATAATGAGTATTTGGACGCGATTTTGAATGCGCATTATATGCGCAATTGAGATCACACCCATATATATTATTGACCTCTGAAGAAAACATGTATTTGTAGATGAAATTGGTTGAGTAACACATGTTTAATACAAACATAAATGAATATGAATGAGAATTTGATCAAACACAAGTGTGAGACCACCAACAACATAGGAGGAAATAAACGCAATGGATTTCACATAATAATGGCTAATGGCTTGTCCATTTCACTGTGATTCAAAGCCATAAGTATCACATACACATCACACTTCACTGGTTTGCGGCCAATCACAAAATGATCACAGTGCCATCCCACCCAATTGCACTCAGTGCCCGTCGGGCATAGACATAGTCTATCTTCTTGTTCCTTTTATCTCTAATTATTTCTTTGGGGTTACAACCAGTTGTTTGACATTTTTAAATACTTCTTTAGATTAACCCATGATTTTGCCTTTTCAATTGCAGGCAGTCTATTCCAGGTAACAGGACCTTGCACATGCAGAGATCTACTCAGTTTATCCGATCTATGTTGCGGAACTATTAGGTTTATACCATCTGCGAGCCTAGTTGGCCTGGGCATCTGTTGTATGTTATTAATGTCATTTTTGCGAATAAACATTAAACCCAATATACATATCTTTGCTCTTTTATACATGGGATCTATGTTTAGTTCTCTATGAAGGTCTTGCATAGGTACATGATTGCGATTCTGGTAGATTACTCGTATACATCTATTAATTACACTTTGTAGTTTTCTGGTTTCAGAGCAGTTTACTAGTTCGTATACAATTAGACCATATTCGCTTAGTGATAACACATGGGATTTAAAGATTCGTATAGCAATGTTGGTATCAAGATAACTTCTCACTCGAGTGAATTGGTTAATTTTTGACTGCAGTTTACCTCTCATCTGTTTGAAATGATGGGAAAAACTGAGAGTCGTCAATCGTAAATCCCAGATATTTCACAGTTTTCTCAAATGTCATTGGAAATCCATTAACATAGATGTTACCTATCATACCTCCATGTATTCCTATCCGTCTTAACCTTATTTTTGAACCTATCAACTGCGCCTGGCATTTTTTTGCGTTAACCTTGAGTTTGTTTTTGTACATCCAGTTAATAACATTGTTGGCAGCATTTTGGGACACTCAAAGTAAATCATTAAGATTTGGACCTGTTATTGATACTGAGGTGTCGTCCGCATAAATCGTCATCTTACCTTGGCCTGGGTATTATTGGTAAGATCAGTCAGACAATTTGGCAAGTCATTAACATATATAATGAATATCAGAGGCCCTATTAAACTTCCTTGCGGAATACCTATCGATATGTCTACTGGAACCGGGGTTATCTTGTTCAAGCATGTTTTTTGTTTTCTGCCTGAAAGATAGTTTTCAATTATTTTTATAATTTTTTCGTTGACCTGGTAGTACCTTAACTTATGTAATAATATTTTATGGTTAATGCTGTTAAAGGCCTTGGCCACATCAAAATATATCGCAAGACTCAGCTTTCCTTGGTCTTTACCTGTCAACAATGGGTCTAGAAATTCGAAAAGTGATCTGTTTGTAGAATGCTCGCCTCTAAAACCTCCTTGCGATTTTGTAAACAGGTCGTTCATGTTCATGTGATTTTTTAAGGACAGACAAATAAAATGTTCAAGCAGTTTTGATGTTATTGGCACTATGGCAATCGGTCATAAGTTGTTGAAATGCCTAAGATTACCAGATTTGGGTATAGGAATGGTTGTGTATTTCTTGTGATAATATACATAGTTTCAAAAGTTTATACAGAATATAACTCTTGTGTCTGAATACAAACTTCAGAATTGAGCTATTAACCCAATCGAAACCTGAGCTCTTATTACAATCTATACCTCTAATAAGGCTTTCTACCTCTTCTAGATTAATATTCATTCGGGTTCCAACCTTAATATCAATTTGTTCTGACAGATAGTCATTGTAACCTTCGTCATTAAGACCAACACCTGTATCTCCCATATCTTTAAAAAATACATTCAGTTTGTTACTGGCCTCCATTCCTTCGATTACTGATCCTTCGTGTACAAAAGATTCTGGCAATGATTTATTTCCCTTGCCAATTAGTTTGATCAACTCTGCCCAAAATTTCTTACTATTGCCTTCACAGTTGTGCAATAGATTATTAATTTCCCTTTTTTTTGCTTGACGTATGAGTCTGGATACCTTTCGTCTGGCTATTTTAGCCTCTTCCCAGTCATTTGCTAAATTTGTCAATTTTGCTCGAGCAAATAAATAATCTCTGGTACGTATTTCTCCTAGTATTTCTCTACTCAAGAAGAGTTTACCTCTATGCACTATCTTTCGATTTTGAATAGGGCACGCTACATCTAAGTGTCTACAAAGGATATGTTTGAACTGATTCTAGCTATCATTCGCATTAGAGTTCCCTTGAGGAAAGATTGAATTTTCGGTCACTTGATGTGTAATGAATTCACCTAGCTCATCCCAATTTATTCTGTCAAAATGCCTGCTTTTTTCTACAGTTTTCGTTCGGGGGCAGGTAGTTTTCTTAATTATGAGAAACATAGGATAATGATCGGAAAGACTAGCATCAAGGGTGCCTGATGACTGTACGTGGCTATGATTAGTGGCCATTATATCAAGTAGGCTAGCCCTCTGTTTACCTTGCCTGGTAGCAACTGAGATATATTGCTTTAGATTGAAGTCATTCAGACAATGTTTTAGGTTGTCCACATGATCATCACCTTTTGCTAATAAATCAAGGTTCAAATCGCCGCATAGAATAATATAGTGGTTTCGGTAGTTTGTACTTCGTTCAGTTCGTTCAGTTCGTTTATATACATCTGCTTATTGCCTGCCGGGGGTCGGTAGCTGTTTAGGAGTATCAATTTTTTTCGATTACCTGGTTTGATCTTGATGATCTGTAATTCTATGTGATCGTTGCTAATGTTTCTATCTTCCAATATCCAGGGATCTACAGTATAATCTCTAGATATAAAGGTACATAGCCCTCCACCATGGATAATGCTACCATCTTCGCGATTACCTCTGTCTACTCTGAACAGATTATAATTCCCATTGAACATAAGCTGGGAGTCTAAGTCAGTCGTCGTTAACCAACTTTCCTGTATGGCTAGAATTTTAACATTGCTTCTCAGGAATCTGTCGCTTATTTCTAACATTTTGTTCCTAATTGATCTTGCATTGAGTGAAACAATGTTAATACCTTTCCTTTTTACTACCTCTTCCACATTACCCAATGCCATTTGGTGTAATTTGATCTAGATTTGATATCATTTCTTGGCAAACTCTTGAGAAAGATGTAAGTACATCTGATACATTGGTAGTAGCCTTCACAAATAGACGGTGTAAAACATGAAATACATATTCGGGCAAATAAGATAAAAACGAATACATGATAATCCCTTTAGGGTCGGTCATCGTGACTGCTCGCGTAGAGTGTGCGATGTATAGAGATCGTTATAGACCTTCCTACGGCTCAGTGGTGCTCGTAGTTACCATCAACCTTGCTAAAAACAGGAGTTAAACATAACATCGATGTCATAGGCAATATAATTTCTCTGGGAAAAATCAATTTAAGACAACATACCAGTTTTATGTAATATCCTTAGCCCTAAAGTCCATCCATGTTTCAGTTTGCAGCCATTTTGTGATAGTTCCGCACTGAATGGTTATGGCTCTCGGTTGGTCAGTAAGAGAGGGAAGTATTCCCGTAAAGTTTTTTTGGCGAATTATTTTACACCTCTTATACCTGATTGATTGGACAATGAATATATGGTGCAGTTTTATGCAGCTATTAATCTGTTTTGGAAAGAATCAGAGAGAGATATATAATTATAACCAAATTTCGTTGCTGCTGAACGACCTTGTGGCCTTGACATTGCTTCAGCCGGGTACCCACGTGTAGTAGGCGGTGGTAAACAACAACAGCTGATCCGATGTAACACAGGAATACTCGTGAGGAAAAGGTTATTCGTAGTATGCAATCATTACGTAAATATGCCCAGTATTTGTCAATGTTACAGTCATAACTCTAATTATAGATATATAGCAATTCAGTATCAAATGTCAAGTTATATGCGAGTAAGAGTAGTCAAGATTGTGAGGCGCGCAAGTAGGTCAATCAGAAGTTGCACATGACGATGATTACTTATTTGAAGACTGTTTTCGATTTATTTCTGCCTGTTTTCTTCTTCATAAGCTCTCTTCGTGATGCTTGTAGTATTCTCCGAGAGGAGTTGATGTCCAATTTTGCAATTTGTTTAGGGTGAAGAGTCTCAGGTTCCAGGGGAGTACTTGCGTCTACGGCGGTTGGAGCTATTGAGTCTCCGGACATCGTGGTTTCCGCATCCATGTTTCCATCATCATCATCGGATAAGTCGTTGGACGAGGCTTCATCAAGAGAGTTTTCACCGGTGAGAGTTTTTATCATTAAGCAATTTTCTCTCTTTGTTTGAAGGATATCTCTTGAAATACCTGTTTTGCTGCTTGTTATGTGACTTAGGCGATAGAGTACTTGGCAATATCGGAGGGGGAGGTGGGCACATAGCTGTGATTTCTGAGATTTCTCTTTTATATATCTCTAAGATCTTCTCTCACTGCCATTGTCAACTGGCCCTGACGGTTGTCCCCCTTCCACGTTTTACATCTCAGGTGTACAGACCCAAGGTAGTAGCCACAACCCCATCGTGAGTCTGCGGTGGCCTCAACCATCTCAATATCATTCGTTGATAGAAGTAGATGTCTCAGTTCTTCGTCGTTCTCATACTTAGCTTTAATCATCGATTTCATATACGTTTCTTCCTTTTTTCTCCATTCAGGGGTAGTGTCGAGCTTTTTCCCTGCTTCTTTCAGCTCGAATGGGTCCCTCATAGCTTTTATTCTTCTGGCTGCAGATATGTGCCCATTCTTCAGTGCTTTAAAGTAAGTATAGCTATGTTCGACAGAGAAGAATGTCATCTTCTTTATTTTGAACTCACAAGGGTACATGTTACTCGGCCATGCTAGAGGCCCTTGGTAGGCAAGGCAGCCGCCCACCTTGTTCACTTTGATCTTGTCAGGCTGAATTTTGGGTGGAAGAAGGTCTAGTTCGTCAGATTTATACGGCTTGCCTTTAATTACGACCTTGTCCCCTTTTATTCTAGCATTTGGGTCAATATTTGTTTCGCTGGCCTTCTTGGCAATATGACGAAGTAAGTTGCGGGATCTTCTGACTTCTGGAGATATGTCATCTTCGAAGCTCCAGTATCCATGGGCAGGAAATTCGGATTTTGGGAAGATAGATTCATCAAATATACGACCTTTGTTGGACATGAAATATTTCTTTTCATGCATTGTCCCAAAGATAACCACTATGGGATCTGGTCGTTTGCGTTGGTATCTTTGGCCATCTTGATTTGTCACAATGCGATAGCAATCATCCAAGCCTGCGGCACAGAATTCGGGGTGAACAAGGCTAATAATTTGTGCACAGGTATTTTCAACACTTTTGTCGGCCATATCACGTACTCCATTAAAGATAACTGTCTTCTCTCTCAGTTTAGTGTCGATTTCACTGTTTAACAATTTTTGCTTTTTTAGTTCATAACATAAGTTCTCTACCTTTGCTTTGAGTGACCTTACTTTTTGATCTAGGTGGGATGTTAGGATTTGAAGTTCATTTCTTGATTCGATTTCTTCCTTGTGTGATTCAGCAATGTCTGAAGCAAATGCACGAGTATCTTCAGAGTAAACAGCCAGATTGTTATGTCCAGATACTAATTCGTTGAAATTGATTGCATTTAGATCTAGAGGTTCGTCACCTTTTGAAGTACCAAATTCCGCCATGGTCAAATATTCTTTAGAAAGTTCATAGGCAGTAATGTTAAAAACTTTCTTGCTGCAGGGGGATATACCCGTGTTACCACTAGCTTGGCGCTTTTTCTGACTGCTCATAGTTTAAGTATACATCACGGTATGGCTGCCGTGTAAACACTGGCCAATGCCTCGATTTTCGCTCACCTTGAAATGGTTTTATGTTCGATCGGTGTGAAGATCGCACAGAATTAGTCCAATTTGGATTTCACAGTAATCCTTGAGCGGTATTAGTCAGTTTTAGCGTGTCAATATGTGGAAATAAAATCTTAGGTCGATGATAGATCGGTAACTAGTCTCCACGATTTTTCACTCGACTGTCATGTTCAGTTTTCGCGCCATTAAGGATGACCGCGGGTATTTCCCAAAGTAAATAGATCAGCCTGATTTTTTCACACTTTGTACTCCAAATCATGCTGATTTCAAATATAATTTTTTTAAGGGGGGTCCCCAGACTAGATTTTTTGCTATTTCCGTTTGAAAATAAAAAGTTATTTAATTAATTTAATATGGCCGTCTATGGAGAAAAGGGCGTTTTTGAAACGTTTTATCCATTTTAAACCATAAATTGTAATTAGAGTTGGCTAATTTTTTAGTATATCATAGTTTAAGGGATATACTTTCTGAAAATAACAAGAAAACGGGTGGTCCCCAGATTACTTTAGGAGCTGGAGGCCCCCAAACTTGACAGTGCAGTGATTGAGAGCTGGACTAGCTTTGAATTTCATGTAAACAAGGTGGCTTACGGTGTTGTAAAACAATAACAAACAAGAAAAAAAACATATACTAATCTGTTCAAAAGTCAGAAGTGTTTCTTTTTAATAACTGAACATCACTAACCTAAGAAATGATAAAAAAAATAAAAAATATCAACATGGTCAATGTCGTAAAATCCCCGCCGTTTTTGGCAACTGAGAAATACCCGCGATCATCCTTAATACCGTATTTTTATATTTGCGAATTAGCAAACACACCTGGTACTCGTATAACTTCTTTGCTTTCAGACCTTTAGCATTGTATCGCCGAGATGGCAGGCTAGTATCTGAATAAAATGTTGTCGCAAAAAAAAAATGGCCCTAGGCCAGTTCCTTGGGGAACCCCTCTTGTGACTTTCATCAACCCAGAAATTTCATTATTTATGTTAACTCTTTGAAATCTATCACTCAGGTAGTCGGTGAACCATGATATCACACTATCATGTAGGTTAAAGGTTTTATTTCAATTAGGATGGTATGGTCGACCATATCAAAGGCCTTTTTAAAATCAAGGAAAGCATGAATTAACGTGAATTTTATGCAGCAGCAGTAACACTCTACAGTGAAATAATAATACGAAATATTATAACAATACAATAACAATGTTAAAAAGGCTCAAGAAGCTGCTGAGTGTATTTTCTAAATGAAGCAATTCCTTTGATTCTGTGAGCTACAGGCTTCAGCATACGCCACCTTGTTCTAGATTTATACGTAATTGAATCAGTGACCTTTTTTAACTTAGAAGCTAAAACAGTCATGTTTCTTTTCCGTCTTGTGTGATTTTCCTCTTGTGTATAGATAGTTCTCTACTATCAATTTTATTTTTATTTTGGGCTATGTTTAAAAAATGTTTATTCCTTCTTATTTAAAGTGGCCATCTGTTTAGGGACATATGTTCACGATCCACATTGCCATATTTGGATTTGTTAAAAATAGTTTTTATCACAAATAGTTGTTATCACAAATTCCCGGGTCATTTTCTTCATTAAACTGTCCTCTGTACACTCAATCTTCATGCTACTTTAACTCTCTAACTCTAACAGTCTAGGTCCAAACTTGAGAGAGTCCCTTCAAATGAAGGAAAAGCCTCTCGCCTCAAACCGCAAAGTGCTATTATAATTCCATTAAGACCGCAAAATGTCATTTTATTCCCATTAAAACGCCGAGTCCTGGGCCAGAAAACTGATTAGCGAAGTTGGCTGACATACCATTCTTATCTGATCTGAGGGTTTGGACCTAGAGTGTAAAGTTCTCATCTTGCCAGTTAGGATTTGCTCTAACATTGTTATAAAATTGTGGCCACTGATGTCACCTACAAGCTAGTCATTCATCTTAAGAATTAATTCATATATGGGTCAGATTTTCAGAAAATGTACAATTGGCAGCTGTACACATTTACTAAATTTTGCTAAATTAGGCTGCAATTTGGCCAATACCAGGTAAATTCGAGAATATTCGGCATTGCACTGATTCTAGCAATCTGTTAGGTTAGGTTGAACTGTATTTTGAACTTTATGTTCGTCTGAAATTTGGGTTATTTGAGAAAATTGGTGAAGGTGAATTGTACATGTTCTGAAAATCTGACCCATATAATAGATCTATGTTTCAATTATATTTCATCTTCATACATTTTCCATAGATTTGTTGTGATTATTGCCTATGTTCTTTCCATTGAGTTGATGAGCCAGCGTTGCATGTCTGTGATATCACCTACGGATCTCTTCCGGGCTTAAACACTAACGGTATTCATTATGTGATCGTATAGGTTACTTTTGCGAGAATATAATTATTATGAATATATCATGAATATAACAAGAATTACAAGCATAAGCTTGTGTAAAGAGAGTTTTTAATTATTCGAATTATATAGAATTGTAATTATAAGTAAAAATTAAGTATATTTTTGTACTATAAGTATAAATATAGGTCGATTACATAATAATAATTATAAGTATAATTATAATTAAAAATATGAATATATCAGACCAAGGGTGGAATGAAGGATGGAGTGAAGGGTGGATTGAAGGATGGACATTGTGTGCACACAAGTACATTGTGTGCACACAAGTACAGTGTGTGTACTTCAAGTACCCACCGTGTACCCTTCAAGTACCCTTCAAGTACCCACCAAGTACCCATTCAAGTACCCTTTAAGTACCCACCAAGTACCCTTCAAGTACCCATCAAGTACCATTCAAGTACCCACCAAGTACCATTCAAGTACCATTCAAGTACCATTCAAGTACCCTTTAAGTGCCCTTCAAGTGCCCACCAAGTACCCTTCAAGTACCCACCAAGTACCCTTTAAGTGCCCTTCAAGTACACTTCAAGTACTCACCAAGTACCATTCAAGTACCCACCAAGTACCCTTCAAGTGCCCACCAAGTACCCTTCAAGTACCCACCAAGTACCTCCAAGTACGGTACACTCCAAGTACGGTACACTCCAAGTACGGTACACTCCAAGTACGGTACACTCCAAGTACGGTACACTCCAAGTACGGTACACTCCAAGTACGGTACACTCCAAGTACGGTACACTCCAAGTACGGTACACTCCTAGTACACTCTACACTGACAAGTACAGTGTGCACACTGTATGCACACACAAGTACAGTGTGCACACACAAGTACAGTATAGACACAAGTACAGTATAGACAGAAGGGGAGAGAGAAGGAGGGAGAGAAGGGGGGGAGGGAAGGATGGAGTGAAGGATGGATGGAGTGATGGATGGATGGATGGAGTGATGGATGGATTGAAGGATGGATTGAAGGATGAATTGAAGGATGGACTGAAGGATGGACTGAAGGATTGACTGATGGACCGAATTTTTCTTTTTTAATTTTTTAATTTTTTTTTAAAAGTTTATTTTCACATGTCTTCAAGTACACTACATGTATACATACATGTATACGCATACATACGTATGCATCCTTCAGTACTCCCTGCCACCTAGTCCATGAGGACCCTCGCTCCGCAGACAGCTGAGTGGGCTGAAACCCCCATTATCGCCCACTCAGCTGGGCCAACGAAAACACCTTTAAAAGTTATCTAATGAATTATTTAAAGTAACTAAAGAGATAGGAAGCTTAATATGACTCTTATTAAAGATCCCAAATGAACGATTCTGTTTATAAATGAACATTTCTGTGAATTTGGAGAACTTTATTTTCACTAGACTGATCGGTAAAGAGTGTGCTGTGTGTGTACGTGCACACTGCACTAGGTTTGTGTGGGCAATTTTCAACTAAGACGGACGGCCGAGGGAAAAATATTTAGTTTCCAGGGCTGAGAAACCATTTAAAAAAAAAAAAAAAAAATCCAAGGCAATTTGCCCATAGGAACGCAGTAGGGGTCCAATCACGCAATTACGCAAAGAGGAGCAAGAGATAGAGAGAGAGGAGGAGTAGGAGGCGGCCGGAGGAACTACGCTTCATCCCGGAGGTAACCCGGAGGTATTGCAGAGTTCCTTAGATGCTTTTAAAGATACTTTATATGATTGTAACACATTTTTTCATAATCACCAAATGTATTACTCGTGAACAGCCTGCTGGTTTTACAACATAATACAACATAATAAATATTATATTATATATACAGATATGATATGTTACATATTCTCTATAGTTGTGATGTGTTGCAGAAAAAATGAGTCACAAGTCGCTAAATAAGTGATTTGTGGTGGTTTGCGCTGATTATTAGCCTGTGCCATATTGCAAGACTGTGTATTGAATATGGGTCAGATTCTGACAAAAATGTACGATTCACCTTCATCAATCCTCTCAAATAGCCCACATTTAAGACAGAAATGAGCTTCAAAATGCAGTTTAACATAACAGAACTGATACTTTAAATCAATGCTATACCAAATATACTCAGATATACCCGGTATTCTTCATTTTTCAGCCTAATTTAGGAGAATTTCCTAAATGTGTAGAGCTGCCAATTGTACATTTTCTCAAAATCTGACCCATATACAGTTGTGATTATCACTCTTTATTTACTTACCTCTGTATACTTATAATTATATGTATACAGAGGTGCCTATTCACTACACTACAAAATCTGACCCATATATCTAATCATCTCTGAGGTTACCCTAAGGAGTATATTTAACAACTTTACTGGTGACTGACCATTAACAAACATTGCAAACAATCTTTTCATGCAGAACACAAATATAGAAATACTTAGAAGATTAGAAGCCCTACTGTTTACCACCATTGAAATCGGCTTAAACTCCTATTTTCAAATAATATGATGAAATCGCAAAATCCATTTTCCAGTAACTCATCCCATATATATATACAATATTAGTGTTATTATTCTACTATACTATATCTATCAGGTAATTCCTCCAATTTTCCTCACTATCACCTTCATCTAATTGGCACCTCTGTATAGCTTCTTTCTTAAACCTACAAAAAGCGCTCCCAGGACGAGTATAATTGCAAAGCCCCATATTTCACAAAAAACAATTCCAGAAAACAGTCCGTCACCATCATCCACTGTAGTGGTTAGCATTGAACTGGTGGGAAACGTCCCTAGCAACCAGTGTTTAGATCGATTCAGGTAACAGTTTAGTCTTTCACGATATAACCATATAAGTAATGTGTTCCAGCAAGGAAAATGAGTCACAAGTTGCAAACTTGCAATTTTTCAATTTTTTTTTTTACAAGATCTCTTTATTGAAATGTTCTGATCTTTGGAAGGTCAACCACTTATAGTCATATAAATATCCATGTAACAAATTCCGGTACATTGTATTAAATATATCCTTGTTTCGAAGACCTTTATATGGAGTAATATATAGTTACTTTACTGGTAATTACCCATCCAGAAACATCGCAAACTAATTTCTCTCAAAAATAAAAATATGAGACTTAAAATAAACACTTATTGGGTGTCCTAGTGTTTACTATCATTGGAATCACCTTGATCTCCTCTTTTCAAATATGGTGACATCTCAAAATCCATATTTTGCGACTTATGACTCATTTCCCTAAAACGGATCACAATTATATAATCATATATATATATAATCCATATTTATTAACCATTATGCTACATCTAATGCATCTGTTGGCTTAGCCTGATTACACTTCTTGATGACAAAGAGATGCTGTGTGATGCGTAGTTTCCGTGTGCCCGGGAGACAGTGCTGTAACAGTAGAGCCATCGCATTCCCAACCTGCAAACAGTTTGATTTGAGATAAGTTTTCAGAAAAAACGAACAGGCAGGAGTGTTCTCGATGGCGGCAGAAGGTAGAGTGAATGTTCACGGATACTTGAGGAAGGCAGGTAGACCAAACGGTGGCGCCATCTGTCATATGGATATACATGCATATATGTTCCATATACCCAGCATACCTCATTGTGTCATAATATATGTGATGTGTTTTAAGAAAATGAGTCACAAGTCGCAAAATTGATATTTTTCAAAGTGACTTTTTCGAATAATTCCTTTATTGAAATGTTCTGATTTCTCGAGGTTCTAGCACAATTAGTCATATGAACCTATGTACCAAATGTCAGGACATAGTATTAAATATATCCTTGCATTTTGAATGCCTTCATATGGAGTATGTTTAGTTACTTTACTGGTAATTACCCACCCAAAAACATTGCCAACTTTATTTTTCAAAAGTAAAAATATCAAACTTAAAATATAGAAATAGATATTAAGTGTCCCGGTGTTTACTATCATTTGAATCACCTTGATCTCATCTTTTCAAATATGATGATATCTCAAAATCCATATTGTGCGACTTATGACTCATTTTCCTAAAACGGATCACATATTAATGTACCTACAATATCCTGCCATTTTGAATCTTGATTCGCATGGAATTATGGGACTAATGGTATAGTCTAAAATCTATGGAAAACATGCCATGTTCAGCATGGACTATTTATCAAAGTTCTAATATCAATATCAATGTATCATACATGTGTCCATGACACAAGTCTCAATCTTTCCCATCATGCATTTGGTTTTCATAGATCATTTATACAAGCTATGATATTGGTGAAAACATTCTCACAATTTTCAATAAAAATGTTGCTGAATATTTGTATGTCAGATTTGTACAGGATCCCATGATGCATTGCAACAGACATGCGCAGTGGCACATGCAATTCCCCTATTTTATTTATTAATGGCCATATGCATATACCTTCACCGTAGCTTCTTCCTGTATGGCGCCTACCTCTCTACTGATTAATGCTTACCTGTCATTGGTTGGGTCACACCTCCAATGAGGTGGAGAGGCTTACCAGGTAGGTAAGCCTCCCTCCTATATAACCTAGGTTTGACCCACTAATTAGTCAGTTACCTGCCTTATTACACCCCTGTGCTGTTGCTTCCTATACCTTCAGCATTGTATGTCACACTTGGTCAAAGTGGTGCATAACATGTGAGTTATGTCACCCTGGGGACATACAACAAGTAGGTCCGCCCAAAACGTAAATTACTTCTTTTATTTTTAATTATTTATATTGTTTATTTATTAATGGGGTGTAATAAAATATGGAACAAAGCTCGGGTGAAGTCTGTACACTTGTTAGTGACCTCGGGAGCACAGAAGATCTCGGGCTAATGCCCTCTAACTTCCCGCGCTCCCTCGGTCAATAACAAGTGTACAGACTTCCCCCTTGCTAGGTTCCATCTATTTATTACACCAAGGTTATACCATCACATTATATTTATGTTACATTCATTATAACAGTATATTGCCGTTATAGGGATTTTCAAGTTCTTTATTTTCTGTTCCTGCCATCTTTGCATTTACAATTCTGAACATAAATTGTAAAAACAATTGTAAAAATGAATCGAATTGTTGAAGTTAGTGACACAATATTAAATACCAATGAGACACAAGGCAATCAGATTTTATTATGTTGTTGCCTTATTTAATTAGTCATATATATATAGAACTATAACCGCAGTGAACTAAGGTTAGTTCGAGATTTTTTTACCTCTTCCAGACGATTTTAAACATATTAGATTGCTTTTAATTACATCAACTTGTTTCGAGAGAAACACGGCGAGGGTGTGGTATGGTGGCATGGTTCCATTGACGCTTAAATTAATGACGGCCGTCGTGACATTGACGATGACCGCTGCACTTTCAATGCTTAGCAGACGACGTAGCGCCATGGCATGACGTGTAACTATGACAAAGCTGGCCTACTTTCAGAATAACCAATGAAAACGCAGATGGATAAACTGGGTCATCTGTTTCTTCCCTAGGGACGAATGAAACAGTCAGTAACTATTATCATCATTTCTCATCTCCATCTCATGTCATTAACTATCACATCAACATGAGTTGAAAAATTCGATCATAATGCCGCAAGACTATGTATATATTAACTAAACCTGATGTACTGATGTTGTAAGCACCCTACGGTCTGTAAAATATGCACGGTCATGAATGCCTACGAAAATCTGAGTGAGAGGTGTCTGGCCACACATTGAATAAAACGTTTAAAAAAAACCCAAAAAACATATTTCTTCCCGGTCACTCGTATATAACAAGCCTATACAAAGTATATGGACACTCTGTTCCAGAGGTGAAATAAATCACTTTACTCACCTCAAGTGGGGAGGCCTCCCTGTTGAGCAGGATAGAGACAAAGCCATAGGCTTCTGCCTTATGAAGGTCCAGCGTGTAGTGAATGGGCACCTCTGTATAAATATAATTATAAGTATACAGAGGTAAGTAAATAAAGAGTGATAATCACAACTGTATGTGGGTCAGATTTTGAGAAAATGTACAATTAGCAGCTCTAGACATTAAGGAAATTCTCATAAATTAGGCTGAAAAATGAAGAATACCTCGTATATCTGAGTATATTTGGCATCGCATTTATTTAAAGTATCAGTTCTGTTATGTTAATCTGCATTTTGAAGCTCATTTTTGTCTTAAATGTGAGTTATTCGAGAGGATTCGTGAAGGTGAATTGTACATTTTCTTAAAATCTGACCCATAAAGTGGCAAGTAATCAAAGCCAATGAATGTTAATCCAATGGCACCGTAGCATTACAGGCTAGATAAGGGTCAAGTCTTTTAGAAAATGTACAATTCACCTTCATCAATCCTCTCAAATAACCCAAATTTAAGACGGAAATCAGGTTCAAAATACAGTTCAACATAACCAGACTGATTTATTAAATGAATACAATACAGAATATACTCAGTATTTATCATTTTTCACTCTAATTTAGCAGAATTTGATAGATGTGTAGAAGAACCAAAGATTGTGCATTTTCTGAAAATCTGACCCATAAATTCATAATTATAGAAAGTGATGGTGTCTCACTTAATCATCAACATGAACAACGTGGAATAATACAATTTACAACCTCATGCAGGATTATACCCCGAGTCACACACCCAGATGTGCAATGTGCATTGAAACCATCACCCAGTGCATCATCTCTGCATTCCCCTTTCTCAGCGCATTGACTGCACTTGTGCTGCTCTGCCTCTCTGGTGGTCACTGCAGTATAACCAGGAAGCCGTGTGATTCCCTACTGCAGTCCTATAACTACCTAGTAGATATGTAGAACTGCAGTTAGGAATCACACGGCTTCCTGGTTATACTGCAGTCACTGAAACTTTCTTTTTCTGGGCAAAATGATCGTCATAATTTAAATGATTTGCTTGATAATGCTTGCCATCAGAATAAACCAATTGATCTTTAACATTTGATGATTTGTTATATATAACACCATCGTCCCTGTCAAGATTATTAAATCTTAATTACAATTCTAGTTTAATGATTTCTTTTATTCCCATGAATTACTAGTTAAAAAACATATTGGTCAGGACCTCTATATTCTTCACTAAACATTTCAAAACTGCAGACATAATGAGACTAGCAATGTGCTCGCTCATTCCACTACCAATTGTGATGTGTTTCAGGAAAATGAGTCGCAAAAAAATGAATTTTGAGGTTTTATTATATTTGAAAAAATGAAATCAAGCCAATTCCTATGATAGTAAACAGTACAATATTTAATAAGTATTTCCATATTCTAAAATTGATATCTTTATTTTTGAAAGATAAGTTAACTTAAATTAATAATGAACACTGTCTTTAAATTTAGTATGTACATGTATACATACACTGTCCAGCATTAGGCACACCAAGAATGAGAATATTCGCACAAAGAGATCTTGTAAATACAACACTTATAAAAATATCAATTTTGCAACTTGTGACTCATTTTCCTGAAACACATCACATATTTCTGCATTAAATTTTATGGTGCATAGAACAGGGGTGGAAGACTGGGTGCAGTGTAGGGGGCAAGGTGGTCTATGCCCGTCGGCGTTGCAAGCAGTCAGACTGTTGAAACACTACAGGTTGGTGGGTGGGTGGGTGGGTGGGTGGGTGGGTGGGTGGGGGGGGGGGGTTGCCATAGTTGGGAGTGAGGCCAGTTACATGGGCTAGCAGGGGTGCAGTCTTAGAGCCCCTGCACTCTACTAGATGAATCCAAACGGTCAACAGGACATTCAAAGTGGCTGTTATAAGAGCTGAGGTAAGTTTATATATTATATTACAAACTTCTAGATGACTGGAAATTACACAGATAACGGCTACTTATTAGTATACATGTATTTTGTCTAATTTGTAATTACTTGTTGTCTCAACTATTTCAGATATGCAGAATATTCACTGGGAAAAATGCGTTTGCACTTTGTATTATGGACAGAGATCTGCCTTATATCCACACTGTGTAAGTATACTTGTGTATCCTCCTTATTATATTTCTTTATAACGTTGATGTATTTAGCCATAATCTAAAATGTCTTTCTCTATGACCAGCTTGTAGCATACATATCCACTTTAATAATTTCCTGATTAATGTACTAACCATATTTCTCATCATGTTCTATAATAGTTTCTATCTCTTTGTTTTAACAGGCCCCTCTAGAGCGAGCCCCTACATGAGAACCCCCTCCCCTCTATCTGATGTCCCAGGAAGCTTGGATAATGCCAGGCCCACATTGAAACTGGAGAAATCCGTTGCGTCCTGTAATAACATGTCCTAGTTTCTTGTATTGACAGCAGTAACAATCCAATTAACCATGGGCTTACTGAAAGACAAACTCTGACGTTTAGACATCCTGGGACCAACTAAATGTATATATGCATTGCACCGAATATGGCTGTATTCTATTCTTTACATTTTACAACTGAGGATTGGACAAACTGTCTGAGCCAATTTGTAAAATATTAACATAACATGTAAATCAATCTGCTATCATGACATTTAATACCTGCATCACACTTTAAATACAAATAAAATGATTGTCCTTCACATATTGTTAAAATTCAATACATGTTGTTACTTAACATTTTCAAATTTATATTCTTCTAGAAGAGATGAAGAAAGTATACTACGCTTGGTCACACAGGAGGGGCATCCACGCTGGAGTTTGACTGGAGTAGTCCCGCTCACCTGCCACGGAATTCGAACGGCGATTCCCCACAGAGGAGAAAATGTTACTTAAGAACTAATAAAACAGGAGGAATCCTTAATATATTCCAGGCATTTTAAAAGTTGTTTCAGCTTTCTAGGACAAATATAAGTCGAATCATGCATACTAGGCATCCAGAGCTGTAGGCTACTACAAGAAAATGATGAACCAAAATGATGAACTGATGATTTTCTGAATAAATAATTAGTAATAAATAATAAATAGATAATAAGCATAAATAAGAATGAATATTGTGCATTCCCTGCCCCCCTCCCGCCCCCCCGCCCCCCCCCCCCCCATTCATTAAGAGCAGTCCAACAGCATCATATGTGCGACGTCCCTATAGTGTTTTACTGCAATCATTGCGTTCACATGTTGCCACGGCGACCGCGGCGACAGGATCGCGTCACCACGAGTAACGCTTGCCGCTGTTTGAGGGCTGTGGTGAATGCAGTAGAATCGCCGCGTCGCCAACCGCAGTATAAACTGCAGCGGGGTGTGTCGGGACAGTGGAACCTCACATAAAGACCACCTCAGTACAGAGACCACGCCTCTATAAAGACCAGTTTTCCAAGTCCCGAATTATTCCTTCTTATTAGATTATGAGCCCTCTAAAGACACCACCTCGCTATGTGACCAAAAATCATTCAGTTCCAAGGGTGGTCTTAATAGAGAGGTTCCACTCTACTGTATTTTTAAAATAAATACATTTTTATAAATATTCTGTCATTGATAAACTCGACATTGGTTAGTTGTAACAAAATACTAGTTAACACTTTCTGACTTTCTATGTATCAAGGACTCTATATGATTTGATGGTATCTAGTGGGTTTATACAAGATACCATAATATTATAACGTTTGATTCTGGAATAATATGACAATTGTTATGTTGCATAAGAATTCTGAATCTACAAACTTGTAGATGTATTTTTGTACGACAAACAAGCTGACTTGGAAAAATGAATGACATAATGACACACCGTTTATTTGTAGTTATTAAAGGATTTAAGGCATGTTGGATGCCAAGGATTTACATCCTGAGGTGAAGCTGACTGTTAATCCTGTGCCTCCACCATGCTGAGGTTACTAAACCTTTTAGTCTCCCCTACATTAATTCCTTAGTGATTATGTAAATACGGTAAACAGGTATACACAATACCTTAGTGATTATGTAAATAAACAGGAATACACAATACCTTAGTGATTATGTAAATAAATACAGGTTAACTAACGAGTTGGTTGAAGGAGCATGAATATTGCATGAGTTGCGTAGCAACGAGTGCAATCTCACCTGTGTAAACATATATATCTCACCTGTGTAAACAAATCTCACCTGTGTAAACATATATATATCTCACCTGTGTAAACATATATATCACACCTCTGTAAACAAATCTCACCTGTGTAAACATATATATCTCACCTGTGTAAACATATATATCTCACCTGTGTAAACATATATATCTCACCTGTGTAAACATATATATCTCACCTGTGTAAACAAATCTCACCTGTGTAAACATATATATCTCACCTGTGTAAACATATATATCTCACCTGTGTAAACATATATATCTCACATGTGTAAACATATATATCTCACCTGTGTAAACATATATATCTCACCTGTGTAAACATATATATCTCACCTGTGTAAACAAATCTCACCTGTGTAAACATATATATCTCACCTGTGTAAACATATATATTTCACCTGTGTAAACATATATATCTCACCTGTGTAAACAAATCTCACCTGTGTAAACAAATCTCACCTGTGTAAACATATATATCTCACCTGTGTAAACATGTGTATCTCACCTGTGTAAACATATATATCTCACCTGTGTAAACATGTGTATCTCACCTGTGTAAACAAATCTCACCTATGTAAACATATATATCTCACCTGTGTAAAGATATATATCTCACCTGTGTAAACATATATAACACACCTGTGTAAACAAATCTCACCTGTGTAAACAAATCTCACCTGTGTAAACATATCTCACCTGTGTAAACAAATCTCACCTGTGTAAATAACGCCCTCTTCCTCTAATCCGCTTCTAACATCCTCAACTGGATTCTCGACCCATTCCACTTTACTTCAAACTCTGTCTCTGAAAAAAACATATTTCTTTTGTTTTTCTGCTTTTCATGGCTGTGAAAGTAAACCTAGTAAATCTTCTGTAATACCAAAAGACTATTGCAAATACCAAAAGACTAGTGCAAAGTCTATCATATTCTAGTACTCATTGTATAAGCAATATGGTTACATCAAAGTTTAAAGCCACCCACCAGCTATCGACTCCCTAAACAAAACCCCTAGTATGCCCTAAACTAGATAGTCACCCCAAAAATCACCCCAAAAGGACTACCATCCTCCTGATGAAGGGCCACATATGCCCGAAAGCTTGAGAAACTAATAAAATCAACACCAACTTTATTATGTTCTTCATAAGTTACATCTATTAAAAATACTTGGCCAACCCGATATACAGCGAGCCCCTTCCCCTTCGACCCCAAAAATCTGGCATACACGGGAAGACCCGATGGGTGTTGAACAAAGAAATTCGACAATCAAACAGGAAAAACCTTGAGGGTGTTCCTAAGTTTGTCTAGGTCCCAACGGATGAGCATGAATTGGTTGTGCAACAGGTTCTTAGGGCAAAGAATGAGCACGGATTTCTACGAATTTAAACAAGCAACAGGCTATGAACAGCCACAAATATGCAATGAACAGGCATTGTGCAACACCACTCTGATGTGTAGTCCATATCTTGTAACGGGAAGTCAACAAGGCTCAGGTTCGGGAATGTCAGGGAGGACTCTGCTTTCGGCCCTGTACCCGAGGATTGGTAACAACACATAGGTTATTATTATTATATAACTTTAATCAAAAGGGTTGTGTTGGTACACGTCTATGGCAACTGCAAGTATCACTACAGCATGCCGAATTGTCGATTCAAAAATCAAAGTTCTGAGTTCCAAGTCTTCTGCTTCACCATGCCAAGATGGTGGACCCGGGCCAAGATGGAGGACCAGGGCCTGTTTTTTACTTTTTGCAAGCAATATCTTAATTTCTAATTTACTCATGGTTTCAACCCTGACACAGATTATTCTTGTGATATTAAGGAGTCTGGTGAGAGATTGTTTCGTGAAAATCTTGGCAGCAATCAGCGTATGCCTGATTATTCTGCATGTTTTGAAGCACAGTACATGGGTCAGATTTTCAGAAAATGTACAATTCACCTTCACCAATCCTCTCAAATAACCCACATTTAAGACACAAATGTGCTTCAAAATGAAGTTCAACATAACAGAACTGATACTATAAATCAATGTGACACCAAATATACTCAGATATACCCCATATTCATCATTTGTCAGCCTTATTTAGCAGAATTTCCTAAATATATAGAGCTGCCAATTGTACATCTTTTGAAAATCTGACCCACATATGTGATGTGGCACAGGGACATGAGAACTGGCAGTTTTTCGTTGTATAATTTGAATAAACGAAAAATTAAATAAATACTTACCAAGTATATCATTAAGAGTGTTGTCACAGAGGACAATGAGTAGTTGACCAGAGTGCTGCAGCCAGGAGAGTGCAGTGTTGATACACTCCATCAACTGCTCACCCAGGTAGTATACTACATGAGCAAGCAGTATGGTGTCACACAAAGTACCCGGTCCTTTAAACTTCTCTATGTTACTTGTATGGAACTCCTTCTGCAAGAAAAAGATAATTGTCGGGTTGCCAAAGGGGGATATTACTGGCAATCCTGCAAAAATGTTATGTGTTCCAGGAAAAAGAGTCATAAGTCACAGAATTGAGATTTTTCAAAGTTTTATCTTTGTTGGAATGTGCTTATTTTTGGATGGTTTAGCACGTGTAGTCTTATGACTCTATGTACCAAATTCCAGCAAATTGCATTGAATATATCTATGCGTTTTGAAGGTCTTTGTATGGTGTGTATTTAGTTATTTTATTGGTTATTAGCCATCCAGAAACATTGCAAACTATTGTTTTTCAAAAATAGAACGTTTGCAATATTCCTTGGTGGACATTTAATAGTAAAGTAGCTACATATACTGTATAAGATGACCTTATCAATATAAACATATTTAATACACTGTCTTAGAATTTGGTAAATATATTCATGCTGCCAGCAGCATTAAGCACCCCTGAAATATAAATATTCCACCAAAGAGATCTTATGAATAAAACATGAAAATAAAATATCAAATTTGTGACTCATTTTTCTTTAATACAAACCATACATGTACAAATGCATGAACTGACCATGATGTGGAAGTGGTTGAGGCGTTCACTGAGTGCCTCAACATGCTCCTGGTCTGAATCCACTCCTATATAATGTGTTACATGGGGGAGCTGCTCCAGTAGGGCTTGATCCAGCTCACCAGCACCTGGAGTAAGATCAAGGTCACTCTTATGAGGCTATGTACACAGGAGGATCCACCGGGGGGTCCACAGTCAGACAAAAGAGTGGCTGTGGCTGGGAGAGCTATTATAGAGATTAAACATTTTACTCCAGACCATCAACAAATGGGTCAGATTTTTAGAAAATGTACAATTCGCCTTCACCAATCCTCTCAAATAACCCACATTTAAGACAAAAATGAGCTTAAAAAGATCAGTCTAACTTGACAAAACTGGTACTTTGAAACAATGCGATACCAAATATAATTAAGAAATACCCGGTATTCATCATTTCTCAGCCTAATTTAGCTAAATTTCCTAAATGTGTAGAGCTGCCAATTGTACATTTTCTGAAAATCTGAACCACATACAGATCGTTGACTTATTCACTTATCGTTTATATCTTTAATTCAGTATATATATAGTATACAAAATAGTATAACAAATGTCAATGCTGTTTGTTATGTGACATTCCATAACATTGCTCAACCTAATTATATTCATTATAATTATCAAATATCATCCATTTATTATTATTAACATATTTTCATAATTGCTAATTATGTCAATATCGGAGCGTTGTTCTATGCACATCTACCATTCAGGATGTGCCTCATGGTTACAAGGATGTACATGGGTCAGACTTTCAGAAAATGTACTTCAACTTCGCCAATCTTCTCAAATAACCCCAAATTTCAGACGAAAATGAAGTTCAAAATACAGTTCAACCTAACCAAACAGATTGCTAGAATCAATGCAATGCCGAATATACTCGAATTTACCTAGTATTGACCGAATTGCAGCCTCATTTAGTAGAACTCACTAAATCTGTACAGCTGCCAATTGTACATTTTCTGAAAATCTGACCCACATACTTTCTCCCTTAATAAACTCAGTTGATTCTCTCATCTACACAAGATCACACATCTTTCTGTATTCCACTCACTACTTCCACTAATTGGTACTTAGAGAGATAAACCCCTGTTTAACAGGGAAAAAAACGGAAAATTTTGTTTAAACTTTGCCTTGTGGAAGAAGATGGTTGAGTGAATCCAAAAAGCCAATAAAAACAATAATGTCACCAGTTTAGTTTTCATTTCAGGGACCCTGAAATGTATGGGTGTTCACTATAGAAGTCTATGGGAAAGGGACAATTTTTTGTTTTTTCAGTATAGAAAAAAAATGGAAAATAACTTTTTCCTAAAAAACTCTACTCTACATACATAGCTAACATATTGCTTTACCCTTACAAGTAATGAAAAATGTAGTCATCAGCTTTTTAAAAAAGTTCGCAAATTCGCATCCTAGTCTGATTCATAAGACTGAATGTATCAATATTCTACTGCTGTTATATGTTTCTACACACATTCTTTGAGACAGGAATCCAGCTATTTACAGGTGGCGAGTGCCTGAGCTGCGTGGGTGAATATAACAGTCATGCCCCATTGAAATCAGTGTTAAAATACCTGTTTTCAACCCCTTTGAACCCATACATAAACAGGTCAAAATGCTATGATATTATAAATGGATATATTAAGTATGGTTCATAGATTGCAGTCACTTGTTTTGTTATGTCGAAAATTGTGTATAATTGAAGAAATCGGGAGGGTAATTTGGAGATTTTAACCTTGGTTGCTATGGTCGGTAAGGGTTGTTGAATGGGTTCCCACTATGCAAAAGTTGGATTTTGGATAGAGGAATATAGGAAAAAAGAGGAATGTTATTTCAACAATTTGATATCCTTAACTTAAACCAGATGTTATAATCAGTGTTAATTAATTCCCATGTCTGTATTATGCACTCTACACTTCAAAGGGTTTGTATAATTAGCTTAAATAAATGTAATTAGGCAAAGGTTTGCGGCTGTTACGTCATTGTTTTTTACTCTATACTACCCTGTGTACTTCTAACGTCCATGCAAAATTGCTATGCATTAGGCGGTTAGATCCTGAGTTTATTGTCCGAAATTTTCTCTAAGCCTGCTAGGAACAAGACGAGGCAAAGCCGAGACTTTTTTTCTGGCAGGCTTAGAGAAAACTGAGGACCATAAACAAAGGATCTAATGGCTTTAGTCCCCGTTGGTTGGGCTGTTACTATGACTTTTATTAATCATAAATTCTAAATTCGCCTCGAATCGCTGTGCCCGATTATCCCATATCCACTGCCGTGGTTGTGTTCTTAGTTCTGTGCATGAGTGTAGCGGGAAGCTGGCCTCTGATTGGCTAATCACTGGAGGCCACTCCATGGGTGCGTCTTCCAGCTTAGAGTGCCCGGCGGCAGCGGGGTGGATCATGCTATGCCTTTCTAGCGGTCCCCGCCAGACCAACCAACGGGGACTAAGCTGGGATGGATTCAGTTTAAATCTGATGTATTAAGCATTTAGCGAAAAATGCGAGGGTCTATTCGCAAAATCTCCTTGGAATGTTTGTATTTTTGGTCTGTCTAGTCATTGCAAGACGATTATCAAATATATCCTTGCATTTCTGAGATCACCCTATGGAGTATATTTAGCTACTTTACTAGTAACTGTCCACCAGAAATATGTTAAAAAAAAAAAAGTATCAAATAAATATGATGGTATCTAATAAATTCATTTTTTTGGGACTTGAGACACATTTTCCGGTGACATCACAAATATATTTATGTTCAGAAGAAGGTTTTCCTCCCCCTTCTCCTGTTCCCCTCCTCCACCATTACCCTACCTAGCAGTTACCCACCCCTTCTACTCACCCCACCTCCCTCCACCAGGAGCAGGGGGGGGGGGAACGTTTCACAGGGGCAGAAGAAGGAAAGTATAGAAGCCTATCATTTGTACCCAGTCTACCACTCACCCTATAAATTCTCAGGCTTAAAGCCTGGGTTCCACTGACCCGCTACTTCAACCACTACTCCTCCCATTTCTTTGGTAAGATAAGATAAGATAAGATACTACTTTATTCATCGAGATTCACAGTGTACATCAATAGAGTTGGCAATGCGAATTAAAATAGAAAAACAGATGGAACAGGTACGTCAATATCTAGATAGGATCCAGCTTTCCCAGCTTTCCCGCTACCTTTTACTCAATAGAGAGTAATTGTAATTTAGAATAATGCTAATCAATTAAATTATACCAGCAACTCAAGGTCTGGTGGCAATGTATTTAAAAATATAATATAAACTGACAGATAATAATAATAATAATAATAATAGATTTTATTTCCATTTCACAGTTACATATATATTAAATCAAAAGAATAATGGAAGTGGAATACTGTCTGTGCTATTCACAGCTCTTCCGAGTACCCCGTCGGTTGGAACATATAAGAAGTTATAAATTGTTACAGTTGACTAGTTGGCTAGCTGACTATGCGTGGCTAGCTGACTATGCGAGTTTGATGATTCTGTTTTGTATTGTTGTTATTCTGTTGAGTGTCTGTTTTGGTGCGACGTTATAAAGTGTGTCTCCGTATTCTAATATTGGTCTGATCGTCATTTTATATAGCATTATAATTGTGTCTTTTGATAATGCCCTTGATATTTTGGTGAGGGCTTTGACTCATGATTGAGCTTGTGAGATCCGTCTATCTACATATTTTTTAAATGAGAGTGTATTGTCTATGTCTACACCGAGGTATGTGTATGATGTTGTGTTTTCTAACTTGTCTTTGTTTATATGTATATTTGGTGTGTTAGTTTCTGTGGTGTTTCTTGGCTTGTTATGTATTGTCATGACCTGGCTCTTTTTGATGTTCAGGGAGATTTTGTTCATCTTGCACCAGACTCCCACTCTGTGGAGGTCGTCCTCCAGCATTACATTATTATCAGCGGCATCCGCTCACGACGCATATAGCACTGTGTCGTCTGCAAAATATTGGACTCCACATTGTCTTACACTTTTATACAGATCGTTAATGTACACTAAAAACATAAGAGGGCCCAGGGCTGTTCCCTGTGGGACCCCGCACATAACACTCCCTTCATCGGAGGTAAAACCATTCGCTGTCACCCTTTGTTTTCTGTCTGTCAGGTAATTTTTTAACCATTCAAGGGTGGAATCGTCCACGCCCACTCCTTGTAGCTTTTGTAATAATATTTTGTGGTTGACCGTGTCAAAGGCTTTCTTGAAATCCAGGAAGGCAAGCGTTGTTGCCTTCCCGGAGTTCAAGTTGCCATACACCGTTTCCAAGATTCTGTGATGGGCCATTTCAGTTGATTTGTTCGCCCTAAATCTGTATTGGTGTTCATATAGCAGATTATTTTCTTCTAGATGGTTATATAATTGTTCATGGACTAATTTTTCTAGTATTTTGGCCGGGTATTTTACCACTGCGATGGGTCTATAGTTGGTGCACTCATCCTTCTTTCCCCCTTTGAAAAGTGGGGTGATGGTGGCTATCTTAAATGAACGTGGTGCTATTCCCTTTTGTATCGACAGATTGAAAATATGGGTTAGTTGATGTGATAGGGTAAGCATTATGGGTTTCAATACCTTTGTTGGGATGTGCGGGATCCCAGAGGCTTTCCTAGCCCGACCGGACTATTTGCTTGACCACCTGGGCCTGGCTGATCGGGGAGAAGGAGAAGGAGAATTGTGGTGGGCCATCCCCATTTTGTAGCTTTTCTATTGATTTGGTTTCCTGGGTTGTGAGTTTAGGTATAGACTCTGCCAACTTTGGGGCTATTTCAGAGAAGAATTTGTTCATCATATCTGGCGTTTCCTCTGGTGTTGAGAAATTCCCATCGTCTTTTCTGATTTTGATATTTTGTTTTGTTTTTAGGTTTAGTAATGGTGAGATTATGTCCCAGAAGTTAGCCCTGTCCTTCCCACATTCTTCTATTTCTTTTTTAAGGTATGTGTTTTTTGATTGTAGCATTTTCGAGTTGAATTTGTTGCGTGTTTGTTTTGCTTTGTCCCAGTCTACCTTGTCCCCTGACTTCCTTGCTTTCAAGAAGGCTTTATCCCTCTGTTTAGCATTGCTCCTCAGTTCATCGGTGTACCATGCTGGTTTTATTTTGGTGTTTTTGAATGTCTTTTTGGGGCACATCCTGTCTAAGTATGTGTTGATTTTGTCTTCTACAATGTTCCAGCATTTGTCTACGTCACTGGATTGGTATAGTTCGCACCAGTTTTCGTCCCTTAGTATTTGTTTAAGTATGTTCATGTCTAGGTTTTTCCAAGATCGTGAGGAGATGTCTTTGTTGATGTATGTATTTCTCTGCTTCTTTTTTGAGATAAATATGGGGAAGTGGTCGCTGGTGAAGTCTATGATTGCTCCTTTATTTGTTATGTTGTTCATGTTGGTGTATATTTGGTCTATGAGTCTTTCTGATCTTGTGTCGACCCTTGTTGGTGTTAGTATTTGTGGGTGTAGACCAAATGGAAACATAAAATCGGTCACTGGGTTTGGTGGAAGTATTGCTTGTGATGAGGGTGAGCCTTTGGTCCTCCCTCCCCCCCCCTTCTGACCCCCCAGGTGGTCAACATTAAAATCTCCCAGGACTACTAAGTCTGGGTTCTTACCCATTGCGTTCAGCACGGTCTTCAGATGCTCCTGAGCCACTTCAAGTTTACCGTTAGGAGGTTTGTAGATGTTGCAAATGATCATCGCTTTTGCTCAACCCTTGTTTATTCTGATTACTTGTGCTTCCAGATGTTCTGTGCACGAACTCAGGTGGCTATAAGTGTTTTCATCTACGGTATATTGATCGTTTACATATATAATTAGCCCTCCCCCTCTCTTTCTCAGACTGCGATCTGATCTAAAAGAGTTGTAATTTTTGATCTGTAAAACGTTGTCATGTATACTGCTGTTGAGCCATGACTCTTGTATGGCTAGAACCTCTATATTTGTTTGTATCAGGAAATCTGAGACCGCGCTGACCTTTTGGGTTAAACTTCTGACATTCCATGATGCCAATTTTAAGCCCTTTGTTCGGGCGACCTTGTCAATGCTGTACTCATGACTGGGGATATCTGGTTGTTCGTCATCTATCCGATTTAAATTAATTTTCGCTCTCTATAGCATGTCTATTCAGGATCCGACCAATTCAAATGATTGGTCTCATGAGTTATATCAGAGGGAAAATACATCACATAAAGAATATATCATACTTGAAAAGATAACAATGATAGTATAAAAAAGTACGAGATAAAATAAGACTGTTAAATAAGTCTAGAGTTCTTTGTACATGGTAAGGTGGGAACGGTAGGTAGGTAGGTGGGCCCCGAGTGGCATGCAGAGTACATCAGCATAATAATAACAATAGCAACAACAACAACGGCAGGCAGTGCCCTATACAATCTTAAATTGTGTTTTAGGTTCAGTCAGGCCTCTCTCCACCTTCTGGACTGCCATTCGGATAAAATAGCTGTGCCTCCGGTTTCGATTGGTCGTGTCTGAGATAGATTCACCTTTGGCCCTGTGTCAGCCTTTCATTCATTGCTGCCATCACCATTACCCCATCCGCAGATTCACCACCTTCCCACACCTGCCCATCAATCGGAGACTATATATAAAAGAAGAAAGGGTCACTTTGACATGGTCCAGCTACTATAAAAGTAACGGGAAATAGCCGTTTCAAGTCAAACCTGTTTGAATTGAAACGGCTACTTAATTGCTTTCGCTTCTAAAAGTAGTGGGGCCAAAGAAACGGGAGAAGGAGCAGGAGAAGGAGCGGGGCAGTGGAACCCAGGATTTATTGGTACACCATCTGTTGTGTGAGTGATTGGTCATCTAAACACTGATTCCCGCATTCACAGTTAATTGTCAACAAGTTAATTACTATCATGATAAGCTTACCTTTTGTTGAAAATCCTGATGCTTACATGACAGATTATGATGTACTAGCCCCTTCTTAGACCTAGCCATGAACGAGCCATCAAATGTAAATGTATGTATTTATATGTAAATGTACCTGTATGTGCATTGATCTAAAGGTTTGTTTTCATAATCTCCAGCGCAAGGATATAAGTATTAATTTAGTAGGGAGATTTAGCAACCACAATGCACCAACACATTACTACCGCTGTGAGGATTGATGTCTCACTAGGCTGCGGGCATCCGCATTGCATCCACAACTATAGCCATCTCAGACGACCATGTGAATAATTATTAGCATTGTATACAAGGTCCTCAATTGGACTCGCTAGAATCTGGGCAGTTCAAAGTTCTCTTGTTTGTCCAGACAAAATGCTCAAGCAATGACTATAAAAATATGTGTCCTTAAATCTATAAAATGTTGTTATGCTTACAGTAAATTCTTGGGAGAGGATGTGCACAACAACAGAGAACTAGTTGTTTTATTATCAGCAAAACCTCTCCATTGTCTTTTCGATATTGGAACATGGCGCTCCGGCTTGTTTATCTCTCAGTGCGCATGCCCAAAAGTATGTAAATGAGTGAGAAGGAGAGACAGGGAGAGGGAGAGACAGGGAGACAGAGGGAGAGAGAGGGAGAGAGAGAGAGGGAAAGACAGGGAGACAGAGGGAGAAACAGGGAGAGAGAGGGAGAAACAGAGAGAGCAAGAAGGAGAGACAGGGAGAGAGAGGGAGAGACAGGGAGAGGGAGAGACAGGGAGACAGAGGGAGAGACAGGGAGAGAGAGAGGGAGAGAGAAACAGGGAGAGCGAGAGGGTGAAACAGGGAGAGACAGGGAGAGGGAGAGACAGGGAGACAGAGGGAGAGAGAGGGAGAGAGAGAGGGAAAGACAGGGAGACAGAGGGAGAAACAGGGAGAGAGAGGGAGAAACAGAGAGAGCAAGAAGGAGAGACAGGGAGAGAGAGGGAGAGACAGGGAGAGAGAGAGACAGGGAGACAGAGGGAGAGAGAGAGGGAGAGAGAGAGGGAGAGAGAGAGGGAGGGAGAAACAGGGAGAGCGAGAGGGAGAAACAGGGAGAGACAGGGAGAGGGAGAGACAGGGAGACAGAGGGAGAGACAGGGAGAGAGACCTATGTTCATTATAGACCCCTATATGGGTACTGTGTGACCTATGTTCTCTATAGACCCCCATATGGGCACTGTGTTACCCATGTTTATTATAGACCCCAATATGGGCACTGTGTAACCTATGTTTGGTATAGACTCCCATATCGGCACTGTGTTACCTATGTTTAGCATAGTCCCCCATATGGGCACTGTGTTACCTATGTTTAGCATATGTTGCGATTCTTGCCTATGTTCTTTCCAATGTCTATGTGGCCATCGATGTACGTCTGTCTTTCAGCTCCGGCTTAACATTAATCGATATTAAATAATGATATTTCGTGATCGTATAGGTTTACTTCTGCGAGAATAAATATATTACCAATATCGTTAGCAGGAGATGGGAGGAAAGGAACTATAGTGGCCGGATTTTATTTAAGTTCCAAAGGACCAAGGGTTGAAATATTCTATGTTTCAAAAGCGGATCCGAGCTATAACATCAAGAGTGAAATACTTCTTTCATATGTTCTCTTTATTCCTCCTTGTGTGTTGGGTTGAAGACCTTGCTCCTCAACCCGATTAGTGAACAAAATACATTGGATATATCAATAATATTCAACACAAGAACAGACTATGTTTGCAATACAAATCAGGAATAACTAAATAAATATAATGATGAAATAAGTACAAACTTGTACATAAATAGAGAAATATGTGATAACCATCATGGTTAAAATCCGGATGGAATAATATGAATGGTTAATTAATAATAAATTAATCAAGTAATACAACGTATAAATATCATAATGAGTTGAAATGTAGACTCCTAGTGGCGTCCGGAGGTACTACCCGGAGGTGTCCGGATCTGGAGCTACCCGGAGCTCGATGGAAATGTTCATATAGTATAGTAGAATCGTTACACTCCTCCCCAACCAACGGAAATAAAATTTTAAAAGGAGATGAACATATTCAATGACTGGAGAAATTTTATGAACATGTTAACAAGAAATAAGAACGATTCATATGTACATTTATACAATAGCTCATAATAAAAAAAAAAAACGTAGAGTATCATATACCAACATTTAACGGTTCTTCAACATAAAAAAGTTGCGAATATATATGAATAAAGATTCATAGGCTATTTACATCAGCAAAGCACCAACACGACGATATCACACGCAAGAGTCCAGTATATTAAGTAGACATTATCGCACGAATGGCAAGAGATTGCTCCAGCGTGAAGCCAGGTATGATCTGGTTTGTTTCCTTGTCCGGATCTGCATTTTCAGTCACCACAGATACCTCCAGATCATCTGATTTCTTCTCAACACTGGCCTTTTCACGCTCACGATCAAGGGATCGTTGCAGTTCTTTCACATTGTCCTGGGAAAGTCTCAGTTCATCCTCAAGAACAGATTGGGAGTGGGTAGCAATCTCCAGCCTCACCTTGAGGTCAAGAATCTCGTCTAACAAGCGTTTTCGCTCTTCACACCAGGCCTCTTTGTCTCTGTTAACATTGCCAAAATGTTCGTAATCTGTGTGGAGATGCTTTAACGCCTCCGCAAAGGATGAATGGGCTTTTACCAACTGGCATTGAGCGACAGCCAAGTTTTTGACTGCCTCACTGTCATTTAGCTGTTCCAGATCCATGTTGACTTCATTAAAGTCCACTGACACCACAGGAGAAATATTATTCTCAACCTTGGACTTAGTCGCAGGGAGCACTTGCTTCTTCTCCTTCTTAACACATGAGCTGGCTGGAGCAGCTCTTTTCCGGGCTATTGTGGCGACTGGATCTTTCTCACCATAGTCAGGATTGCTGGCCAAATTGCAAAACCTGTCGCTGTTATTTAAGCACCTCAGTCCAGCCTGATTTTGTGACAAATTATGCACCCACATCATGTGGCGGACAGAAGAGCACATCCGTAATTGTTTATTCTTGCATGGTCCAGAGGTCTGGTGACGGATCCCACACATATACTCCCAACGGTTGGGGAGATGATTTTCCTCCATGTGCCTAAGCCAGGCTAGGCGGCTATGCAATACCTTGCCTGTACAACGGAGATACGGGCAGCTGCCTCCACCCGTCGATGCACTGTCATGTCCTTTATACACAATAGAGCGCAGCTCTCTCCGGGTGTCCTCAGATACAATTCTACCAAGAATTCCATCTATCCACTCTTCGTATTTGCGTATAAGATCGGCCTCAGTAATGTTGACGAATATGATTTCTTCTGTTTCCGAGTCCTGATCAGAATCAGTAACTGGTACACACCTGCCATGTCTAGTGTCCTTTGGTTTCTTCAATTTGAGCAGAGGAGGCCTAATCTTGTCCGTAAACTCGGAGGACAAACCCCTCTCTCTGCCAGGCGAATTGGAACGGGAGCGACGCTCAGAGGAATCTCTGCTAACACTGTCAGATTTCCTTCGATTCCTGCTCTCCGTGGGCTTCTTCTTATCCTTTTTCTCGCCAGAGAATTTGTTACTTCGGTCGTACACTCTGTCATCTTCACTTGATGAAGGCATGGTTCCAATTGTCAATCGATAACTTCAACAAAAGCAGGTCCGGACAGCTCCGGAGGACATAAACGTCTCGATCCTATGTATACTTCAGTGTTGAAATGGAACGCAACCTGCTGTGCACGTGCTTCACCCGTCTTATATAGGTGCCAACCCGAGCCACACCCAAAAACTATGCCCATATATGGACATACAGGTGGCGAGGATCCACTCTGCACGGTTCCTTACCCATATTAGGTAATAGATTGCAAGAAAACTGCATATTACCTCGCGAATAAAATAAAGAAATAATATCATTCAGGCTATATAGTCAAACCCCAGGGAAAAATCAACATTTCCTATACTACTTTTATCCGTATGGGCAGAGTGCACATTGCAGCGAACCAAGGGCATCAGCGCCTTGCCGGCAAGGTAGACGCTCCGCGTGTCGAGGTGTCCGCCATAGCGCTCACCGACGCAACGTTCCGCTTTGTTTACTTCTTAGCGCGGTGTTTATTTCAATCGACGACAGGTTGAAAAGTGTATAGAAACTCAATGAGGGTTGACTTTGACCGAGAATTTGATCATAAAATGCTAAATAATAGCAGTAGAATACATATTTCTTCGTTAAATATGTAAATTAAACATATTGGCTTGCTTCCCCGGGCTCCGTGGAATGAGACCGTCTCCTGGTTACTCCTCCTACCGGCTGTCGACGAGGAAGAGCCGTCAAAGTTTTCTCATGGTAAATTGCTTCAAAGAAGCCTATCTAACACCTTAGGTTAGCTTGAAATTGTCATTAAAAACAAAAGGAATATTTCCATGTGGAAATAGACCCAATCATGGTTTCAAAATGGCCGTAAATCCACCATGTAATCGTATCTACTCTCTCCCGTGTTCACCAGAGGCTTCTTTACGTGTATATGGCTCTCCCGAAGGCAGGGAATCAAATCTAATGTTAAGTCAACATTCCTCCTCCAGATATTGAATAAAATTATCATTTAAAATCAGGGAAAGCCATATCTTGTGGGAGCCTTAATCACCCTCGTTCTGGTTCTCCTCGCACTTTCTGGCGATAAATCATTATCTCTGCTTTCATTATCAGGTTTTAGGCAGGGCTTCAGATAATCCACATGTATTTTCGCCATTTTCTTCGTGCCTTTATCAATGACATAGGTCCATTCATTTAGTTTTTCAACTATTTGAAAGGGACCCTCCCATCTTCCACACAGTGGCCGTCCAGTTTTCACTGTGATAAATTTGTAGACCCAATCTCCAGGAGCATATTCTCTGACCAATGTATTCTTGTCATAGACCTTTTTCTGTGCTTTCACCGATCGTTTTAAATTCTTCATTACAAATTCATGTGACTTCAGGAGTTGTTCTCTGATGTATAACACCTGGTTATTTGGACACCTTGCTTCAAAATTTTCGTCATAATTCCGATAAATGACTGCAGGCACCATTGAAATTTCCTCACCAAAGGTAAGTAGATTTGGAGAACAGCCGGTTGATTCATGCAAACTACACCTATAAGCATAGGTGATATAAGGAATCAGCTGGTCCCAGTCATTTCTATGGAGATTTGCCAAGCCCGACAAAGCTGTCTTCAGAGTCCTAATCGATCTTTCAGCTAATCCATCGGATTGAGGCCTATAAGAATTGGTAAATGTTTTCTTTATAGACATCAATATGCACAACTCTCTCCATAAAGAAGAAGTAAAGTTGGCACCCCTATCCGAATGAATATTCAATGGAGCTCCAAATTTCAAGATCCAGCCTTCCATAAGGTGGGTAGCACAAGTGTCAGCTTGGTAATTTGGCATAGGAAATGCCTCCATGTATTTTGAATAATAGTCCTGGACCACCATAAAGCATATGTTACCTCTGAGAGTCAAAGGTAAATTTACAGCAATATCCAGAGCTATCCTATCAAATCTTGCGCCAGAAATTTCATTATGAAGCGGTCTCTTCCCTTTCCTAGGGAAATCTTTCACACGTTGGCAAATATCACAAGAAGCACACCATCGCTCTATATCTTCAGACATAAGTGGCCAGAAAAATGTTTGCTTCACCTTTCCTAGGGTCTTCTTTCTTCCAAAATGGCCACCTTGAGGAGAACCATGTAACATGCGGAAAATAGCCATCCGTATCTTCAACGGGCCAACGATAGTCATGTCAGAAACTGAGGCTTCTTCATGATATATCACATATAGAATCCCATTGCGTATTATCATCTTGCTGAGGAAACCATACAATACTCTAAACTCTCGTGTTTCTGCACGAATCTCCTGAGTGGAAAGTTCCTCTTTGCTTCGAACCAGTGACTTGATCTTGGCAATATCTCTGTCTTCATCCTGATATTTCGCCATCTCACCCTCTGAGCAAGGGAAAATTTCCTGCAAAAATCCCTTCTTTTCCTCCCATTTGCTTGTCATATCGTCGACAGAAGATACCATACCAATAGGTTTGCAAGGGTCCTTCCTGCACGTGACACAGCCAGGATTTTTACATCTCCTGATCTTCCTCATTCTTGAAAGAGCATCGGCATTGCTATGAAATTTTCCTGGACGGTGGAAAATCTTAGATTGATCCACATCAAAATAAGCTAGAATAGACAGCCACCGAACTAAAATTCCATCAGCATCCTTGAAATTCAGGACCCATCTCAATGAAGAATGATCCGTACGAATGATAAATCTTGTGCCCCAGATGAAATGCTTGAACTTTTTCAAGGATTTAATCACCGCAAGCAGCTCCCTGTGCGTTGTACAATAATTCCTCTGAGTAGAATCCAATGATTTGGAGAAATAACAAAGAACTTTTTCTTCTCCGTCCTGTACTTGAGACAAAATTGAGCCAATTGAAAAATTACTGGCATCAGAATCGAGAATAAATAAATCATTCTCGGTTGGATATGCTAGGATAGGCTCAGAAATCAATGCACTTTTCAGTAGACAAAACGATTTCTCCCGATCTTCATTCCATACAAATTTCGTATGATCCCTGAGCAGTTGGAACATAGGCTCAGCCTTCTCCGCAAATTCTGGAATAAAATCCCTGTAATATCCCACAAGTCCCAAGAAGGAACGAATATCTTTGATATTTTGTGGCTGTGGCCAGTGTGTAATAGCCTCGATCTTCTCCGGATCTGGTCTGCTCCCTTCGCTGTTAACTATTCTGCCTAGAAATCTAACAGAGCGCTTGAAAAGTACACATTTCTTCGGTTTCAAAATCAAACCAAATTTCTGTATTCTTTCAAAGACACATTTCAGATTTTTCCTGGCTTCTTCCAATGATTTTCCATAGGAAATTATATCATCCAAGTAAACCATACATTTTGTCCAGCGCAATCCTTGTAACATACTTTCTACCATGCGTTCAAATGTGGCTGGGGCATTGCATAGCCCAAATGCCATCACATTGAAGCGAAACAAGCCTATATGGGTGACGAATGCAGATTTTTCCTTCGATTCTTCATCCAATTCCACTTGCCAATAGCCTGATTCGAGATCCAGGGTAGAATAATACATGTTTTTTCCAAGAGCATCTAGACTTTCGTCGATTCTAGGTAGGGGGAACGCATCTTTCTTAGTGATGTCATTTACTTTGCGATAATCCACACAGAAACGAATGGAATTATCCTTCTTTTTGACCAGAACAATCGGTGATGACCATGGCGAATCACTAGGCGAAATAACTCCTTTATTTAACATCTTCACTAGCTCTTCTTCCACTGTTTTTCTCCTGCCTATAGGTAAGCGGCGATAGCTCTGTTTGATAGGTTCCGAATCTCCAGTGTTTATGTGATGTTTTACGTTATCCGTTCTGCCTAGGTCTCCTCCAGGTTTTTGGAATATATTGAAAAATTCCAATAGGTCAGATCTAACCAAATCTTTCTCCCTCTCAGTGGTAATGTCACTCTGAGAAACCAGCTGTTCCAGGTATTGAGGCAAATTATATTCGGTCATTGCCGGATCACGAGCAATTGTTTCCAACAATACAGTAATTCGCTCATCCTCCAAGGTAGAATTTTCAGGTCCAGCGATGTCTATCGACTCATCATTCCTAGTGTTCTCTATTTGAGAAACCACTTCAGCAACGCCTAATATTTCACCCTCTTCAATGAATTGTGCCTGGTTGGTGATATTCATCACAGGCAACCCATACAACTCCTCCTCTTCTCTATATCCTATCATGGTAGGAAAATTCACTAAGCCTCTGTCATCGTCTATGTACATAGGAGGTTCCACAAGGAAATCACATTTGCTCATGCCATTCCTAGGGCCAGTCCAGATTGCTTCTACCATCGTCACTGAATTCTTCTTAATTTTAGTTCTTTCCTTAACTCTCAGGGCTCCATTATTCGATACAAATTCACAAAAAGTTTTCTTTCCATTTATATCAATCTCCCCAGTTTTGCTTCTAAACGCCATGTCCACTGCCATCTGGAAATCCAAGCCTAATATTCCGGATTCTCTATGGATACGTCCAACGAAAAATCTCCAGACATGCAACTTTCCTCCAAGATCAAAGTGGAAATTGGCAACACCTAACAAGGTTATATCACTGCCATTAGCAGCAATGACCTTATCCGAAGTGGGTAACAATGAAGGTGGGTTGATCATAGAGGAATATATACCCTCATCGATCAAGCTGATGGAGGCTCCAGTGTCCACTAATAGGTGATACAAATCTCTTCCAAAAGTAGCAGGTACATACCATCTTGCTCCTTTTAAGTTAGGCAGACAATAAATATTTTCTTCAGGCCTGGTCACCAGTAATAAATCAGGAGCTTCAGGGGCCGTACCCTCCCCTAAGAAAGAAGGTCCTGAAGAATTATCCCTTGCTGTAATTGTCTGGTCGGAAAAGCCACTTTGAGATAGGGTGGTTGAGTTGATGGCCTTGTCCAACACAACCACTAGTCGTTTCCCTCAAGACCAGCCATGCTTTTACCAGATTTCTGATCTAAGATTCCGGATTTCTTCTTAGCATCAAGGAAACCTTTACATGAAAAGGTAGAGTGTCCGGCTGTATCACACCACTTGCAATAAGGAGTCTGAGATGATTTATTCCTCCAGGGTCCACTTTTCCTGTAGCCCGACCACTTTGTTCTCTCTCCCAAAGCATTTATTCCATATTCTTCCTCATCTGATTCGTCAAACTCGGTCGCAGTTGTATGAGAAACAGCAGCAACTGTAGTCAACACATCAGAGCTGGCATTAACTCCAAAAAGTGTTTTTATTCCACTTTTATACCGATTTGCTAAGTCCAGGGCATCGAACAATGACTTAGGCTGACGAGCATGAACCTCCAATGCGATCTTCTTGTCCAACATGCCTTTAATGAACTGCTGAATCAGCAGCCGAGTATGAAAATTATGTCTCTCACCCGGAAAGGCCCAGATCATCAAAGATCTAAGATGAACTGCAAAGGCATTTAGATCCTCACCAGGAATTTGCTTTCTTGAATAGAAGGTATTTTCTCGGTCTTCAGGAGTACCTCCTCCATATATCCTACATAATACGGTGACTAAGTCCTGATATGATCCTTCTGAGATGTCAAAATCATTAACAACGCTTGCAGCTTCTCCTTTACATTTGGAGAAAAGCACTTTCATCCTTGTTTCTTGCGACCAATTATTAGCAAAGCTAATATTTTCGAATTGAACAAGGTATTGGTACCAATCCTTTCCTTCGAAGGCTGGAGGCATTGAGCATTTGGGCTTCTCTGACCAATGACTCACAGATATATCTGTGGAAGAATCCTTGATCTTGATCGGACAAATATTTTCATCCTCCTCAACTTCCACAGCATCAAACAACGACAGAGATCCTCGTGATTTCTTCATAAAAGAAACCTTTTTCCCGCCGCGTGTTCCAATATGGCCATACAAAGGATTGGAATCCAATGATTTCCAAAATTCAGTATCTCTCACATCAGACCCATCTTTCATTTTAAACAAACTTTTGGTTTCGTTTAACTCAGCTTTATTAACTCGAGCTTCACTCCTCCAATAGTCCACGTTTTTCACTGCATCATCGACATTAGCTTTAGCTAATAGCAGTTCCGTATTCATACTCTTCAAGGCCTTTTCCTTCGAAGTAACCTCCTTATGCAGCAAATCCGTATCAGAAGCAGCCTGATCCAAAGCATTCTTATTACGAATAAGATCCTCCTGGAGCTGATCCATCGTAGTTATGGCAGCATCACGTTCACCAGCGACATCTTTAAATTCGCTTCTTGTCAAAGCCAACCTCTTGTCAACATCTTCCTTGTCTTTAGCTGCTTGTAAGATGTAATCCCTGATCTTAGGATCCACGTCCTTGAGTTCTATGCCAGATATTATCTCCTTCGTCAAATCAGTAGCCATGTTTAATCCTTCCTGTGACTCCAAGTCCGTTTATTTGGGAAGAAATACAAAAATATACTAAGTAAAAAAACAAAAAGCAGCCCAATCGTGTTTGAACCCTTCAGGAGAAGAAAATCAAAAATCTCTCCACAGCAACAGCAAGGCGAAGCAGTGTCCACACCATCCAGGAGTCTAACCAGTGAACATAAGTTGTCTTATATCACTCTGCCCAAAAATAAAAATAAACCCAAGTTTAAATATTCCGTGTTAATTTGAGATGTATCCAGACGATATCCAATGACTATCTCCAGCTCCGGACACTTCCAAAGACAAATGGAGACCAAGATCCAATGAGATCCGGAGGATCCTGGAGGTCCGGATGGGTCCGGATAGTGAGAAAAATAAGCAGACTGTGTATATTCCCTTGAAACTTCAATGTCCAGCAGACAATCCAGTGTTCTAGGAAGAAATACAAAAGTATTTTTCCCTCACACTCACGGCACCAGTGTTGCGATTCTTGCCTATGTTCTTTCCAATGTCTATGTGGCCATCGATGTACGTCTGTCTTTCAGCTCCGGCTTAACATTAATCGATATTAAATAATGATATTTCGTGATCGTATAGGTTTACTTCTGCGAGAATAAATATATTACCAATATCGTTAGCAGGAGATGGGAGGAAAGGAACTATAGTGGCCGGATTATATTAAAGTTCCAAAGGACCAAGGGTTGAAATATTCTATGTTTCAAAAGCGGATCCGAGCTATAACATCAAGAGTGAAATACTTCTTTCATATGTTCTCTTTATTCCTCCTTGTGTGTTGGGTTGAAGACCTTGCTCCTCAACCCGATTAGTGAACAAAATACATTGGATATATCAATAATATTCAACACAAGAACAGACTATGTTTGCAATACAAATCAGGAATAACTAAATAAATATAATGATGAAATAAGTACAAACTTGTACATAAATAGAGAAATATGTGATAACCATCATGGTTAAAATCCGGATGGAATAATATGAATGGTTAATTAATAATAAATTAATCAAGTAATACAACGTATAAATATCATAATGAGTTGAAATGTAGACTCCTAGTGGCGTCCGGAGGTACTACCCGGAGGTGTCCGGATCTGGAGCTACCCGGAGCTCGATGGAAATGTTCATATAGTATAGTAGAATCGTTACACATAGTCCCCCATTTGGGCCCTGTGTGACCTATGTCCATTATAGACCCCAATATAGGCAGAGTGTGATCTATGTCTAGTTTAGTTTTTCATATATGGACCCTAACTGACCTATGTTCAGTATTGGCCCCCATATGGGCACTGGGTGACCAATGGTCACTGTAGTCTTCCATTTCTGTACTCTTTGACCTATGTTTAGTAAAGTCCCCTATATAGTCATTGTGTGACCTACGTTCACTACAAATCCCCATTTGGGCACTGTGTGACCTATGTTTAGTATAGTCCCCTCTTTGGACACTGTGTGACCTATGGTTAGATGAGAGTATCATATGGGCACAATGTGACCTATGTTCACTACAGACCCCCATATGGGCACTGTGTAACCTATGTTCAGTATAGACACACATTTGGGCACTGTCTGACCCATGTCTAGTTTAGTTCTCCTTATTGGCACTGTGTGACTTATGTTCAGTTTAGGCCCCCATATGGGCATTGGGTAACCAATGGTTACTATAGTCTCCCTTCTTTCGGTACTCTGTAATAGTGAACAAACATGGTCAGTTAGTGATCCGAGCTGAATACACACATTGTAAGGGACTAATGACATTTTTTTGAAGTTTGGAACAAGTGCCTATATAATAAGAGAGAGTGAGAGAGAGACAGAGAGGGAGACAGAGAGGGAGAGAGAGTGAGAGAGAGAGAAATAGAAAGCAGAAGCCTCATTCATGCCAGCCTAGACAGATAGACATGCAGGAGGTTGGGATTAGGGATATGGCAAGCAGACAACAATGGTGTACACATTCAGGGAAGGAATTGCAGAAATATTTAAAAGAGAGTGGGAGTAGCCACTTCCAAAGAGAGAAAAACATGTGGATCTGAGTTCTCAGTACACATATTAGCTCATATATTGTAATTTGATTTTTCAAGGCGTCTGATGTTTCATGTTTAAACTTAGAACTGGCCAAATCTGTATATCGATTCTGTAAAATATCCTTAAAATACAGGAACTAAAAAGTACATCAATTATTATTTCCAAGTTTAATAACTGTCATAAAGAAATGATGGGGAATCCTCGAAGGTTTCACCAGGATGTTATAGGGTACCGTAACCATTTACTAAAGAAGAAATGTTTTTTTGTGAGATCAAGACATAGGATAAAATGCATACAACTGGATATAATTTAAGCTATCATATTGATATGAAAGAATAGCATGAAAGAAATGAAAGCTAGCAGGTTGTAAATACTATATTTGAAGAGTTTTCATAATCGTTAATGATGGGAATCATCATCATGGCAACCACGATTTTGACCTGCCAAATGGCCTGTGCAAGCTATTATTTCTAACACTGTAGTTTCCTGTTATAAGAGGAGTTAACGTCTAAGAGAGTATAAACAAATGGTATGTATGGACTATGCAATGTATTTAGCATCACTGGGGTCAGAAAGGTTTGGACCTGTTTGGACGCGGAAATCAAAAGAATTCCACATCTTTCATATGTTCCTCTTTCCAGTAATGGTTATCACTTGTACATGTAGCCCATGCACACTTTTTACAAGGCATGATTTGAGGAGAAAATGGTTTAAATGAAGTAATTATTCTGAGAATGGGTTTGTTTACTCCTACACGCCTATGTACAACACTGGAAGCCAGGACCACACTGGTCAGTGCATGCTCCCGGTAGCTGGATGCACGTGGCCGTGGCTAAGTCACGGCTCCAGAGGGGGACAGGCCTATTAAATAATATTTTGGCTTCTGTAGGCAACCTAATAGAATGTTAATGAGATTTTGTTGATTGGAGCAAGGGCGAGTAGACCGCAATAGAAACATGAAAAAGAAACAAAATTAAATGAAATATGAAAAATTAATAAAAAATTGAAAAAAATGAAAAATTGAAAAAAATGAAAAATTGAAAAAAAAATTGAAAAATAATTACAAAAATACAAATTGGAAATAAACTGAAAAAGAAATAAAAATTGAAAAAATGAGAAATGAAAAAAAATTAAAAAAATAAAATTAAAAAAATAAAATTAAAAGAATTGAAAAATATTACAAAAATAAAAATTGTAAAAAAAATTTAAAAAAAATGAAAATTGAATAAAAAATGAAAATTGAAAAAAAAAGAAAATTGAAAAAACTATTGAAAAAAAATTTGTAAAACAATGAAAACAATAAAATCAATGAAAAAGAATAATGAACAAATTAATTTAAATAAATTGAAAATGATAATCAATTAGGTTTCCTCATGGGAAGATTCTAATGACATTTTGCAAGAGGGAGAGAGTGAGAGTGAGAGAGAGAGGGAGAGAGAATGAGAGAGAGAGTGTGAGAGAGTGACAGCGAGAGAGAGTGAGAGAGAGACAGAGAGGGAGACAGAGAGGGAGAGAGAGATTGAGAGAGAGAGAAATAGAAAGCAGAAGCCTCATTCATGCCAGCCTAGACAGATAGACATGCAGGAGGTTGAGCTGATGGGTCACACAGTGCCCACCACCATGGCCCCCAATAGGCAACTGAGTGCCCGAGAATGGGTATGGTGTACTGGGAGAGAGAGAGGGAGTTCAGGGAGAGAGCAAGAGAGAGGGAGAAACTGGGGTGCGTTACATAAAGAGAGAGCAAGAGGGAGAGAAACAGGGAGAGACAACAAACTTCCAGGTAAGCTATAAACTAATCCCACCTACCTGTCCCCATACTAAGTAACGTCTGCGTAGCTCCTAAATCCACATGGTCAGACTCTAGCTTCAAATACTGCAGGAACGTGTCATTGTGGTCCATCCGAGCATTGCAGTCTGCCCAGCACCTAGCATAGCCCTGCCATGCAGCCATCCTGAATGAATGAATGAATGAATAGACGCAATGGTCTGTTTTATAGCAGTATTGAGCGATATTGAGGGACTAAGTGCACTGTTTGCTGCTATAGGGGTCAGATTCTCAGAAAATGTACAATTCACCTTCCCCAATCCTCTCAAATAACCCACATTTAAGACAGAAATGAGCTTCAAAATGCAGTTTAACATAACAGAACTGATATTTTAAATCAATGCAATACCAAATTTACTCAGATATACCCGGTATTCTTCATTATTTAGCCTAAATTAGGAGAATTTCCTTAATGTGTAGAGCTGCCAATTGTACATTTTCTGAAAATCTGACCCATATATATATTGGCAGGCTACCCCACGCACCCTCACACCCCCATAACCACCCCAGCTGGTGCAATACTCGCAGTCTATTTGAAATGTATTAGATACTGTATATGGGTCAGATTTTCAGAAAATGTACAATTGGCAGCTGTACACATTTAGTAAATTCTGCTAAATTAGGCTGCAATTTGGTCAATACTAGGTAAATTCGAGTATATTCGGGATGGCATTGATTCTAGCAATCTGTTTGGGTAGGTTGAACAGTATTTGAACTTTATTTTCGTCTGAAATTTGGCTTATTTGAGGGGATTGGTGAAGGTGAATTGTACATTTTCTGGTGACTTCACCCATATATAAGATATAGAATATTTTAATAAAGTGTTAATATACACTTTGTAAGATGTACGTGTTACCATTCTTGGAATATGCTGAACACAATTGGTCCGCAAACGAAATTGCAAAATGTATGTTTTAGAGCATTACGCGTAGCATTTGGCAAGACTTTAATCAAAAAGCAGCTTCTAATTTAAGGAAAAATAGGATAATGGACAGGATAAGAATAAGAATAAGGATTAGAATAAGAATAAGGATAAGAAGTAGTTTTTAATCGGTTCCCGTTTTTATTTGTAAAATCCTTGTAAGGACTAGGCGATTGAAATGTGAGGCATCCTATAACATAATTTAATTGAATTGAGATTGATATAAGAATGAAATTATTGAAGATATGGTGAGAATAGAAAGTGCTGATCCTTTGTAAGGCCAAAAAATAAAAGGTGTGTTTCCGATTTATCTGGCTGAAAACTAGGTAGGGGGGGTAACTTTTTTTTTTGTTAATTTTTTTTGTTTGGGAACCACCTCCCAGGAACTGAAAAAAATGTCTTTTTCATAACAATAGATGTTTTGAACATGGGAAATGTGCTTTTTGACAGTTTCGGGTTAGGAAAACACGTTTTCCTGCTTTTTTTGTCAAAAAATGCAAGAAAAGTAAGATATGATAGGGAAAAAATCAGGTATGGTAAATTTTTTTTTAGGTAGGGTAAGGTTTTTCTAGGTAGGGGGCGGGGGGGGGGGGGGGATAAATCGGAAACACACCTATTTTTTTTTGCCTAATCATTGTCAGTATAATTAATGAAGAACCATGCGATGTTAGTCGGTATGAAATGGCAGATGCCAATGTGATATTTATTGTCAAACAAACGTAATAATTTCACGTATTTATTTGTTTAGTTTGTAGAGCTTCATGATATGTATAAGCTAGAGAGGTCATATGCAATAGAATCATGTCTAGAATTTATGTGAACATGCATATACATGCATATGCATTTCTATAATCAGTTTAAAGCTCCATTCCCAGAAGTCTGGGATAAAAATCTCAAAGTTGACATCTATCCCATTTCTTTAGCTACCTATTACCCTGCCTCACCTTATCCTAAAGTTTGGTTTGATTTGATAATGTTTTGAAGACATTAAACAGAGGTTCAAATCCGCTAATCGGGCATCGGTGACGTTTTATAAAACCCAAACACATGTGGCAGCCATATGGTGGCAGATGGCAGCACTGAGTAGTGGTTGTTGCTCTATATTCTCTATTGTACAGACTCCACTCAGTGCTGCCACCTACCACCACCATGAAAAGCAAAACGGCCAAACAAGTTTGAAATCAAAGGCAGGATAATCTAATAAATCCTTGAATTTACAGCTTTAGCAAGCTTGTCATTATGTGAGAGACCCCTGATTGTGAGTTTTGGTAACTAATTTGAAGGTAATTACAAGAAAAATGGGTAAAACCAACAATTGTGTCAGTTGGGAAGACAGATTTAAGATCTTAAACCATGTACAGCCTTCAGTAATAAAAGAAAATATCGAGTCATGGCGTTATGTAACCTAATGGACATTGTACAGCCCATACACTTAGCATGTGATTGGTCAATAGGGGACTTGCATAGCCGCCATTTTGAATCTTGATTCGCTTGGAATTATGGGACTAATGGTACAGTGTAAAATCTATAGAAAACATGGCATGTTCAGTATGGAGAATTTTTCAATGCGCTAATGTCAATATCAATGTGTTATACATGTTTTCATAACACAGGCGCTCATCTTTCCCATCATGCATTTGGTTGTCATAGATCATTTATACATTCTTGCAATTTTCGATAAAAATTTTGCCAAATGTTTGTATGTCAGATTTCATTAGAATCGCGCGAAAAGGTGTCAACGTACTTAGTGCGCGAAAATGTATCTGCGCGAAAATAAATTATATACGTTTACAATATATGTTTATATATAATGTTTATATGTTACATACAAAGCTATAAACGTATCAAACATCTATACAAAGCTACAAACATGAAACATATAATACATACACAACTGGGTGAGTGAAGTATAAATACCTGTCTCTTTCCTCCTTGGCAGAAAGTTAGACACTGGGAGTGAGTGAGTAACGGTAGCCAACTCATTGAGTAATGACTTAATTGGCCTGTCAATCTCCCAGCAGAGGGATCTAACATAATGGATCATTTTTGGTTTAATGCGTAATGCTCTACAAATAATTGTTCCTTTATTTAACCAGGTGTTATAAAACTGGGTAAGGCATTTGCCTGCCCATTATGTGTTTCAGGAAAATGAGTCATAAGTCGCAAAATTGATATTTTTCAAAGTGTTTTTTTCACAAGATCATGCACATCATTGGAATATTCTGACTTTTGGAGAGTGTATCACTTATAGCTATATCAATTGATGTATCAAATTTCAGGACAATCTATGTAATATATCCTTTAGTTTTACAGGTCCTCATATGGACTACATTTAGTTACTTTACTGTTTATTGACCCCCAGGAATATTGCAAACTTTTTTTTTCAAAAACGAAAATCAAACTTTAAATCTAGGAATACTTATTAGATTATTAGACTGTTTACTATCATTGGAATCGGCTTGATCTCATCTATTCAAATATACTCATGACTCATTTTCCTAAAACGGATCACAATTTTATCTTTGGGGATCAAGCTATTTGCCTGATTTACACCCCAACCCTGGCATTTTTACATGCACAAGGTATATTCAGATCTAGCAATTGTTGGGATTAGGAGGGGGGTGGGGGGTGGGGTGGATATGAGATGAGATGAGATGGTGTAAATAAATAAATATGAATAAAGATGAAAAAGATATAAATTTGCATATTCCATAGTGTAAAGCTCGGCTTCCACTTACACGTCGGTCGGTACCACGCGGTCACCGTCGAACGGTGCCATGGCGCTTTTTGACCGACGTGCAAGTGGATACCGAGGGGACGGTCGGACGGTCGCATGGGACCGTTTGACCGTCCATGGCTCCCGTTCGACGGTCCATGCTCCGGTCAAAGATGTCAGGGGGTACTTCTTTGACCGGAGGGGCAGCCGTCAAGGGACGGTCAAAAGTGACCAAGGCAAAAAAAAAATTCTTTTTTTAGGTATTTATGGTAATACCGAAGTTTGTCATTATCTCTGATACCTCTGGTTGGCACATGTGAATATTTTGCAGTACATTTGTACGTTTATTTTAAGTTTATTTTTATCATTTCACTTGATTTTTATTAATTTAGGGCCATTTTAGGCATATTTTACTGCCTATTTCGATATGTGGGAGTTTTCCTGGTGGCGAATATGCTTATGACCATTTTGCTGAATGGTTTGGAGTTCATCTGTATATTTATTGTTATCATTTCTATTGATTAATGATTAATTATAGGTATTTTTAGTGATTATTTCGACTATTTTGACTTAAAAAGTGGAAATATGCATGAGTATTTGTTAGTATTAAGTAATATTTTTACTCTGAGCATTGTATTATTGTCACCTGTGGCGACGATATGATAATAATGTCTGAGAATTGACTATAATTATTAAATAAGTTTTCTAGTGCTGAGTAAATATTCATTGCAATATCAGCAGAGATTCTGGCATAAGAACTTTGAAAATATGGTTTCCACAGCCTCATTTTTGCCAAGGAATTCGAATAAAGTGGTATTATTTCTCTCTTACTTCCCTATACTTAGGTTTTACCAGCAGCGAGTTTTCACTTTTAAATACTGCTATGAACATTTCCACTAGTTGGCTGTGACGGCCGCTCTTTGTCTGAAAGTGCTAAAAATGATGAGTTTCTGAAAAGGTAATATAGGGTGTGGGGGGGGGGGGGGGTGTCTGGTAGGTCTGAGAAGCAACAATTATGATTTTCTCCACGAGATCTTATTTAAAAACGCATTTAAAAATGACAGGTATGCGTATTTCCACGGTGAGAATTAACCCAAAGTTAAATAAAGAACAGGCAAATCCGCTATATTACTTTAACATTATACACAAAGAACATGTATGGAAATATTATGGAAAGCGGAATGCATATAACCTAAAATACATAGCTTTGAATTCATATATTTTCTCCTTTTTTGTTATTCTCCTAGTTTCCAATATACTGTTCTTATTGCACTTGAAACATGAAATATGAATGTATATATGATCATACAATTGTTTAACATACTAACAACAAGCAACATGGCTGTATAGCTTATAGGCTGAACTACACAAATTTTCCATTATGACCCCCTCCACACCTGCCAACACACACACACAAGAAGCAATTCATATATATGCATAATGGTATTAGAGCAGTCATTACAGTTGACCAGCAGTATGTTCTATTTTTTTCCAAAAGAATTCATATAAATTCCATTTTCTAGAAAACCTTAAAACAACCAAGTCGACGATGTAGGAAACATTAGAAGCTAACTTATTGAACACAACAATTTTTGAGTAAGGCCCTGATTAGATTATGAAAAAACATCAAATAAATAATCATATATTTAAGCAATTGCGAACCTTGTATTGGTCTAAAACCTATCACCCATGTCTTGCCCCTGATAAACACCCTTATGGTGGGGCAGTTTGCCATCATACATAGACATGGCAAGGAGGTTCTGTTCTTTGATTAAAATCTAGATTTACTCAGATCGGACCATTTTAAGTGAGGATTTTAAGCTTTCTTTCCATTTAAAATTAAGGTATTTCCCATTCTTGCCATTACCAGGTATGTTCCATTCGTGGAGAATTTGGTAGAGTCTGGAGATTGATGCTTGGCTAATATGTGTAGAAATATGAATATAAATTCGCATATGTATAGATACATGTATGTGTACATACATGTACATATATATACAATACACATATAAATGTACATACAAACATGTATACAATCATATGATATACAATACACACATACATACATATGCATACATACTTATAATATGATGTATGCAAATACATAGATGAATGCATAGATACTTATTATGAATACATTATATTGTCATGATCAGTATTGTTCAACATTCATATTCACTCCTTATTGAGTATAATTTCGCAACTTAAATGGCATAAAAGCCATCTCCCAAATCCGCGAAAAAAGTGGTGATGTTGCCGATTTTGACGGCAACACTAGCGCCAATTTCGTCCATATTTGCGAAAAAAGATACCTTGCCGTAAAAAATTCGGATCATGTGCCGTATATTTCGGTATTGTTGCGATAAAAACGGTTGTTACTATATGGGTGAAATTGTCAGAAAATGTACAATCACCCTTCACCAATCCTCTCAAATAACCCAAATTTAAGACAAAAGTCAGGTTCAAAATACACTTCAACATAACCAAACAGACTGCTTGAATCAAGGCAATACTAAATATACTCAGATATACCTAGTATTGACGATTTTTCGGTCTAATTTAGCAGAATTGACTAAATGTGCTGATCTGCCAATTGTACATTTTCTGAAAATCTGACCCATATGCGCATGCGCAAATTTCGGTTATATGCATTCCGCTTTCCATAATATATAGTAAAACCTATATTTGTCACATTTAATTAAAAAGATATTAAGTTAAAAAAGTAGGCCTATGCTACAACATGGTATAACATAGGCCTACTGTTCGATTTGAAGTCGAAATAGTCGAAATAATCACCAAAAAATACCAATAAATAATTATAAATCAATAGAAATGATAAAAAATAAATCTACATATCAACGCCAAAATATTCACCAAAATCAGGGACCAGAAAATAGAAAATATGACCAGAAATGTCCGTACCCTAATGAATCAAATGTCTGGTGGTCCCTAGGGGACCGTCCGACGTACAAGTGGATACCATGGACCGTCGAGCGGTGCCGCCTAGTGGACCGTCCAACGGTGACCATGGTGGGCTCTTTTTGACGTACAAGTAAATACCGGGGACGGTCAACAACGACGGTCAAAAATGGCCATCGGTGGTCACCGTTCAACCGTCGCCACTGGCCACTCTTGACGGTGGTCACGTTTGACGTGTAAGTGGAAGCCCTATTTAAGTTGTAGCACTGCAAGGTTTCAATCATTTATGGGCCAAACACCTAGAATAGTCACCTTCAGCTCTCCTAATATAATAAGCTACTCATTTGAAAAGGGTACTGTAAACGTAATAATTTTCGTGCAGTATTTATTTTCGCTATTTTCGCGCACTCACAAAGGAATAAATCCTGCACGATAAGTATAATTATTGTATAAACAAAGTGTGAGACTTCCTTGCTGCGCGAATTTAAATCTGCGCAAAAAGGTGCTATCTAAGTACTTAGTGCGCGAAAATAAATACGTTTACAGTATAATAGCTCATTTGACAGCCCCTGACTCTTTTCTATTTTTAGGGATATGTGAGAATCTGTCCCCCGAAATTATACTCATGACCCCCTAGGCCCATGGATTATTAGGGTGAAGTCACCAGAAAATGTACAATTCACTTTCGCCAATCTCCTCAAATGAGCCAAATTTCGGACGAAAATAAAGTTCAAAAGACAGTTCAACCTAACCAAACAGATTGCTAGAATCAATGCCATCCAGAATATACTCGAATTTACCTAGTATTGTCCAAATTGCTGCTTAATTTAGCAGAATTTACTAAATGTGTACATCTGCCAATTGTACATTTTCCGAAAATCTGACCCATTAGTGGTACTAATCCATGTACCAACTTGCAAGGTTGTATATTGAAGCTATTTATGCATAGCTGAGGCTACCCGGGGAGTATTGTTATACCTCAGTCATTGTGTCACATCTATAATTTTCAATTTATGCGTGCTAGCTCCTACCTGTATGAAAGCTAGTGAGAGACGGATTAACACTGCACCCTGATTGGTCGCAACCCACCTGGCCAATAATAAGGTATATAAGCAGGTGTTGCACCCACATTCGAGACTTACCATTACATTTAAAGTGTAAGTCAACGGGTTCATGGTCACTTTTAGGAGAAAAAACTTCATGGAGGCATAAATACAACACCCAAGTCTCGATTTTTTTACTTCCATTTATGTCTAACTTATAGTCACTTACAGGCATAAATTGAGAAATCCTAGTTGAAAAAGTCTGTTTAGCACAAGAGGGCACTGAGAGTGCTGTGTGACATCATAAAGCTGCACCAGAAATGAACATAATATCTCTACCTTCCCCCTCCAATCTCCCAGCAATTAAAACAGTTTGTTTTGGTATGCACACCTGTGTTGTTCAATGTCCTTCTGCCCACCCCACACTCCTTCTTTCTAGCAGCAATTGTGAGAGTTGTTTATTATGTTCATTGCATGTACATTTCTAGATTGGTGCACCTTTATGACGTAGGCAAACAGTGGTGCCTTGAATGGAGTGTTAAACTGTGGAAGTACGTTTTCACTCATTTAAATGGGTAAAACTCACTAAATAATAACTTGGATTAAGTAAAACCGGGGTGGTTACATTTCAATAATAGCAAGGAAATGGATTTGCTCATAATATTTGCATGGGGGTTTACTGACACTTTAACATCAGGTATATCCATCTTTACAAGGCAATAAAACAACCTTCATGACCTCGCCACTCCTCATAGGCAATATGACCAATGCACTCAAAATAAACTTTTCGTTCCCATGTTGGGGGTACTACAAAACTTTTACATATTTTGGTAGACAATGACCTTGATAACTCAGGATTAAAAGTTCTCCATCCAATATCCTGCAGTTTTCTTTAGTAAAGTCGATATTAAAATATTAAATATTAATTTTTTAAAAAAAAACTGTGTAGCTCAATTTTAGGGGTTTAGTGGTTCTTAAAAAATACATTCTAGTACAGAATGGCATAGATAATACAGGAAAAAAAGTTTTCCATCCAATCTCCTACAGTTTTCCTGTAAAGTGGATTTGAATAATAAAAAAGGGAAAAAATTGGGAAAAATTGTGGAGCTCAATATGAGTGGTTTAGTGAAATTTAAATAACATATTCTAGTACACAATGATGCATATAACCCAGAATTAAATTTTCTCCATCAAAAACTTGTAGGTTTTGATGAAAATTGCATGTTGAATTATAAAAAATATAACAAAATGTATTAAAATATATAAAAAAAATTGTTGTGTTAAATATGAGATTTTCAAGGGAGATTGATCTCTTTACATATGGGTCAGATTTTCAGAAAATGTACAATTGGCAGCTGTACATATTTAGTAAATTCTGCTAAATTAGGCTGCAATTTGGCCAATACTAGGTAAATTCGAGTATATTTGGCATTGCATTGATTCTAGCAATGTGTTTGGTTAGGTTGAACTAACTTTTGAATTTTATTTTTGCCTGAAATTTGGGTTATTTGAGAGGACAGGGGAATGTGAATTGTACATTTTCTGAAAATCTGACCCTTATATAAGACCAAAGTACTACAATCCCATCCAATATCCTGTACTTTTCTTGACATCAACAACAGACAGACAGACATCATTTCCAATCCAGTTTATGTTATTTCAAAAACATAAACCAGGATTTGAAATGAGATCATAGGATTCATCAGGAGACCTAAATCGGGGGCCAATCGGGAGGCAAATCGGCTGTGTGTGGGCACAATGATGTTAATATAACGTTAAGGTAACGACGGGGAGAGTTGGAGGTGATCTAGATGTCTGTTTACCCATTTATCGTGTAACTGTATTAATTGATGAATAAAGTAGTTCTTATCTCATCTTATCTTTTCTTAATATTATGCCACAAAACAGCCCCTTATATACCTGGTAATGTTTGTTTGTTTTCTCCAGGTAACCTACAGGACCCTACCAAGAATACGTCAAAAATCATGTAACATCATGTTTAGTGCAGGTAGCATTGTTACAGGTCTCCAAGGGTCGCCCTAGATATGGGTCAAATTTTCCGAAAATGTACAATTTGCCTTCCCCAATCCTCTCAAATAACCCACATTTAAGGCAAAAATCAGCTTAAAAATGCAGTTTAACATAACAGAACTGATACTTTAAATCAATGCGATCCCAAATATACTCAGATATAAACGGTATTCTTCATTTTTCAGCCTAATTTAGGAGAATTTCCTTAATGTGTAGAGCTGCCAATTGTACATTTTCCGAAAATCTGACCCCTATAATCCCCCAAAGATCCCCCTAGGAGACCTCAAAAACACTAATCATAAACAAACGGTCGCCATCTTGCTTTTTCCCTTTATACTCTTAATAATTAACTTGACATTAAACTCAGAAAATCAATATATCCAATAGATTATTTTAACAAATGCTTGACCTGTCTGGGTCAATAATTATAATTATAATTATAATTATTAGCTATCATAATTTCGATGTATAATTTCTATAATGATAAGATTGATAATATGTTTTGAACGTAGCACGAATGGGAAATTTTGCCAATAAAAGCTTTTAAAAAACACCATAATGTATCTGGTTCACTACCCCTATGTTACTGTTACTATCACATGTTTGACGCTGCACGGTCTAGACAGACCATTATCGATATCTTTTGAAAACTGTAAATAAATAAAAAATCTATTATAGATCATATTATCTGTTAGCTTTTTGAAAAGTTGAAAAGTTTATTGTTTTTATAAACTACGTCGCACATATTTGTGATCCGTTTCAGGAAAATAAGTCATAAGTCGCAAAATCAGGATATTGAGATATCACCATATTTAAAAAGAGGAGATCAAGCCGATTCCAATGATAGTAAACAGTAGGTTACCTAATAAATATTTCTATATTTTTAAGTTTGATATTTTTATTTTGAAAACAAAGGTTTGCAATATTCCTGGGGGGCAATAACCAGTAAATTAGCTTCTGTATATTCCATATGAAGACCTTTAAAATGAAACGATATATTACCTACCTTGTCCTCAAATTTGATACATAGATCGATATACCTATATATAAGTGATAAACCCTTCGAAAATCATAATATTCTCATAAAGTGATCTTGTAAAATTAACAATTTGAAAAATATCACTTTTGCGACTTGTGACCCATTTCCCTGAAACACATCACATATAACCAACCACACTTAGCTTAGACCCTGGACAAATAGCTTTCAATATGTAGGGGGGTGCTTTACCATTAATAATGATATGGGTCAGATTTTCAGAAAATGTACAATTCGCCTTCACCAATTCTCTCAAATAACCAAAATTTAAGACAAAAATGAGCTTCAAGATGCAGTTTAACATAATAAAACTGATACTTTAAATCACGGCAATGCTAAATCTACTCAGACATACCCGGTATTTATCATTTTTCAGCCTAATTTAGGAGAATTTACAAAATGTATAGAGCTGCCAATTATACATTTTCTGAAAATCTGACCCATATATATATAGACAGAGGATATTCCACAATGATAAAATTGTCTTCAGAGCTTTCGTTAATGAGCTCAAAATGAATGTTAGGATGACGGAATATAACAATGTCATTCATGGTAAAAAAGGAAGTAAAGTGTGGGGAAGTCTCCTCAGAGAAATGGAGGGGGACGAAAGTTAAAATTTTGTCTAATTCATATACCTCCAAGCTAGAGGAATATAATATGAAGACTTGCATACAAACACAAACACGGGGGTGAGGATTGGATAGCCGGCAAGCCATAAGGCAGCCCTTTATTAATTAATTGAATTCTTTTATTAACAATCAATCAATCAATCTCCTTCAAGAAATGTTTTTCAGGACGTGTGTAAACCAACGTGACCACAAACAGAGTGCCGACTGACCAGTGGTCACGGGCTGAGGTTATAGAGTTGTGAAGCTATTTCAATTTAGAATCGATCTGATGAGATTCTTGGAGGGTTTTTTTCACTATAGATTCCCTCTAAACCACTTCCGTCCCCATAGATCCGTCCCTATAGATCAGTATCAAGCCTATAGTTCAGTCTCAAGACTCCCTATAGATCAGTATCAAGCCTATAGATCAGTATCAAGACTTCCGTCTCCATAGATCAAAACTTCCGTCTCCATAGATCAAGACTTCCGTCTCCATAGATCAAGACTCAAGACTTCCGTCTCCATAGATCAAGACTTCCGTCTCCATAGATCAAGACTTCCGTCTCCATAGATCAAGTCTCAAGAGTTCCATAGATCAAGTCTCAAGAGTTCCATAGATCAAGTTGCGCGCACCCGGACCGGGGACTTTCGAATGAAATCCTCTGTGCGCTATATAGACTACCGTACACAATGCAACGCCAAGTGAACATGCACATGAGTGGGTATGCCGAAGGATCTCCACATCTCTTCCGGTCGCACGTATAGGTTCTGAACTCGCCATTCATTTATTGCTTGATTCCCGTCGACTAAATCTTCGCTATCGGGCTCAAACACTATTTAAATCATTTCTACCGATTCAAATCTTTTATTTATTTCTTTTTTAAGTCCCTAGACACACGCAACACGGCATTCGAGAACCGGAAGTCTCCTCTGCTTTGGATAGCAAGCAGCGGATCCTTCGAAAAATAGGCCGGCTCGCTGAACATAAACATAAGTAAATACGCATCTCTGATTGGCTGTTGTAGCTGAAGCTTCATTCGGCCAGCCGTCGCGTTGTCATTTAGATTCCGACTAAGGCGGTGCAAACTTGCGGAGAGTAAACACAGGGTTTCTGAAATCGCCATTCATTTATTACTTGATTTCCATAGAGGAAAACTTCGCTATCGGGCTTAAACAACATTTAAAACATTTCTACCGATTCAAATCTTTTATTTATTTCTTTTTTAAGTCCCTAGACACACGCAACACGGCATTCGAGAACCGGAAGTGTCCGATGCTTGCCGCGTTAGTCGGAAACTGGGTGATACCACGACGGCTGGCCAAGTGAAGTGGGCGGGGCTTAGCGGAGAAACAGCCAATCAGAGGTGCGTATTCGCTAATGTTTACCTTCAGCCAGCCGGCGTGTTTTCACAAGGTTCCGCTGCTTGCTATCCAAAGCATAGGGAAATCACTTCCGGTCTCATAGAAAGGCTCACGACTCGCATGGCTTTTGCATGATATTTTGGATGTTTTTGGATGTTTTTGGACGGAATAAAGAAGGTTTGTCTATCTTTTTTGCTCTAACATTAAGGAAATCTCATCAATTCTCTTCTAAAAGCAATAATTTCCTCGGATTTTTCTGCTCGCGGTGTCTATAGCGTCAGGGAATTCTCGGGCTTCGCCCTCGAACTCCCTGACGCTATAGACACCGCGAGCAGAAAAAACCTCGGAAATTATTCCTTAAATAGAAGTTCGGACTCAAGAAGACAAGACGTGGTGGTGGTTTAGAAGTCTTATCCTACACCTGCTGTGGTGCCCCCATTCCCCAGCATTGGCTTGGGCGGACTCCCATGCTAGAAGAGTACAGTCCTGAATTCCAGGTGTAGTCTTTGAGTCTTCTGAGCGGACTCTTTAATGAAAGAGTCCGCTCCTAAGAGTCCTCTCAGATGCCTGGGCAGACTCTTTCATTAAAGAGTCCGCTCAGGTTTCTGTTGCAAATAATTTTGAACTAGGATTGGCCTGGATTCGAACCCAGGACCTCTCACATAAGTATAGGCTGGCAAGTAGAGTTGAAGGCTCTACCCACTCAGCCACAGAGGCTCAGATAGGATCTGTTGTATATAGCATAGTATGATTCCTGAAATAGAAAATGTGATGTGTCACAGGAAAATGAGTCACGCGGAGTCCAATGATGGTAAACAGTGGGGAGAAGTATATTATATTTAACCAGTTGGAATTGTGTGTAGTTATATGATTATATAACTATATGCTTATACACTGATGAAAAACTGAGGAATGTAAAACCAAATAATTAATCAATAGAAATTTAGAATTTGATTTTGAGTTTATTATAAACAAAAATGAGTATGCTGTGTTAGAAGTGTAATCCTCTCCTGTCCGTTTCTTTGGCTCCAGCACAAATTTTGGATATATGAATACTTTATTTATCTCTTTTATATTAATTCATTGAGTTTGTGAGATTTAATATGCTATCATATTGGTAAATATGCTATTTCTTAGACAACAAAGCCAAATTCAATATAGACCTATATATCTACTCTAATTATTAATGCAGCTTGGATGTTGGGTTTATTGAGGGAAATAAAGTGAGACAATAGTTTGGATTATGCTATAGATGGTAGGTTGCAGAACTATTATCCAGTAATACAATCACATGTATCAGTGAAAGTGAGGAAATGTACAATATATAGGACCATATATCTCAAAGCAATACTGATCATGGATCGGGTAGTTGTGGTAGGGTGGTTGGGTGGTAGGGAAATTTGGTAACCACAATCATAACAAACAATTGAAGTTGTAGGATAAGCATGCTAGAAGACTCGATGCTGTACTCTTAGTGAATAGGACGTAGCTTCGGCTGCGCCTCAGCCACGTCCTATTCACTAAGAGTACAGCATCTCGTCCTCTATCCTACACAAGTTTTACTGGTCACAGGGTTACATATATGGGTCAGATTTTCAGAAAATGTAAAATTCACATTCCCCTGTCCTCTCAAATAACCCAAATTTCAGGCAAAAATAGAATTCAAAAGTTAGTTCAACCTAACCAAACAGATTGCTAGAATCAATGCAATGCCCAATATACTCGAATTCACCTAGTATTGGCCAAATTGCAGCTTAATTTAGCAGAATTTACTAAAGGTGTACAGCTGCCAATTGTACATTTTCTGAAAATCTGACCCATATACCCCCCGGGGCATTCTCCCGCTGGGGGGGGGGGGGGGGGGGGGGGGGAGGGTAGTACAGCATACCCTGCTGGCCTACATCATGGTTACATAACATGGTTTTATTACATCATACTTATATTCCATAACTATCATTCATATTAATTTCATTTGAATATGCAGTACAACCTTATTCCCATTTCCTAGAACTAGACATTTATTAATTCATAAACAGTCAATGTTACCTCCCCCCCCCCTTTCTAGGATTATAGTCTCTCCCAACTAGTTGGAGGGAGAGCTAGGTTGAGGGGGAGGGTGGGCAAGGCAACAATGGTGGGGTGGGGGTCTGTGGCTCAGGATTGCTTTTAATTACAAGGTTTAATTAGAGTGAGGGTTGGTGTTGGGGTATAGTGTTGGTGTATAACATCAAGTGGTTAATTGTAGTGACAGCCCAGCAGGTGGTATTGTTGGTCAGCAAGGGGATTGATTTTTAGGTATCTTCTAGGAGGACAAAGGGAGTATAGGGGGTGTCAGGTTTTAGTGTTAGTTTTAGGCTGTTATGTTAAGGGTAATTTTGCACTTAAGGGATCTGGAGGTGGGCTGATTTGAGGGTCGTTTTACTGGGTTTTTAGAGGAAATTGTACCTGTACCCATAAATATAGATTCCCCTTTTGTGTGTTAGAGTGACTGTGTGGGAGCGTGGGTCCAGTAATTGGTCTAATTGAATTAATGTATTTCGACCCCTCCCAGGTAACAATTCACGTTAACACAACGTTGATTAACGTCAATCGAAGGTTAATTCAGCAACGTTAACGTTATGACGTGAGTTTAACCTTAATTTCACGTGAATTAAGTTCACGTTACTATCTTAGCATTAAGCAAACATTAACATAACGTTGATTCTCTTGATGTTAACTTCCCAACGTTAATTTGATGGTGACTATACATCGATATCTTAACATCAATGTACCTATGTATTATCAACATTAACTTTACGTTAATACATTGATGTCAAATTATTAACATTAACTTACTGGTCAAGTTAACGTTTACATATTAACATCAGATTATGAACGTTAATTTAATGGTAACTTAACATTAATATTTAAACATGAATAGACTTGCTTATTATCAACATTAACTATACGTTAATATCTTGTATGTAAATTGATGTATAATCTCAAATACAAGTTTACGATTTTGTACATATCTTTTGTACAAATCTTAGATTTTAAACAAAGAATAGGAGGGTCGGTGTGAGCTTATATGACCAAACTCGTTTAACCGAATATTAATGTTAATAAAATATATGAAATCAGCTCCATGAATGAAGTAAATATTTTAGCTCAAATTGATGTTAATATTCACGTAAATCTTAGGCTAATAGTAATGTTAAGATTAACGTTAATTTTGACGTTAAATTTGCACAAAATTAATGGCAAGATTCACGTTAATATCTACATTAAGATTGCGCAAAAATAATGGTAAGATTCACGTTAATATTGACGTTAAGATTGCGCAAAATTAATGGTAAGATTCACGTTGAAATTGACGTTAAGATTGCGCAAAATTGAGTCCACACATTCACGTTAAGATTAACGTTAACCATTGACGTATAGTTGCTCTAAAATGTGGGTGAAATCGCCGTTAAGTTAACGTCAATTTGTTACCTGGGGCTGGTGCGTGCCCCCCACTACCTGGTACATAGCTTAATAAAATATAAAATATTTCTACAAGGTCTCTAACCAGTCCAGTAGATGGCAGAGCAATCATAATATAGACTTATATAATCCCAGGGCAATATATAGTAACACTCCCAACACTGGCAATCGATACTAGCAAAACGTCAAAAAAATAGAAATTACAAATAAAAATAAAAAATATAAAGGGATGCGGTGAACCTACTATTAGATTTGTATGAGCCTCGATGGCAGGAAAACTGAATAAAACCTTTTTAAAAACAAAAAAAATAATGATATATAACGACTTTACAAATAGCCTGCACCTCTATGCAGCTCAGGTGCAGGTTGAATAATGGACCAACTGTCCAGGTGGAACGAGTGACGTAATAGTTGCTGGCCGCTGATTGGTCCATATGATGCAGGTACATTACGTCACAAGATGTTGCTGCGTCAGCCCCAAATATATACATCAATGGGTTGATTCCACAAACAATTTTTGGCTTATAAAAAAATAATGTAAAATCGAAATTTCTTTATCATTTCCATGTAGTCAGGAACACGCTGAAGGTATAAATTGTTTAAATGAAAGTAACTTTTTGTATTGATTATTTAAATATTGTATTTTCAATTGGAGATGAGACATATCACTGTTGATGTAACAAATAGAATTATTTATAAAAGAATTTAAAAAAATGCTTTGAATTGAATTAAATGTTTCAAAACCAAGAAATAACGCTAATACTAATCCACAAGGTCAGTTAATCTCAAGGCTTTTACCATCACGATATTATGTTCATAATAGTCACTTAAAAGTACAAGTTTTATTGTCCAAAAGAAATCTTTAATTCATCAATATATCGAAATAATAAAGGAATGGATAAGAAATGGAACGTCATATTTAATGAACATTCAATGAGCCCGTGCGTCCTTTTTGTATTAGTATCTGGGTGAAGTCACCAGAAAATGTACAATTCACTTTCACCAATCCTCTCAAATAAACCAAATTTCAGACGAAAATGAAGTTCAAAATAGAGTTCAAACTAACCAAACAGATTGCTAGAATCAATGCAATGCCGAATATACTCGAATTTACCTAGTATTGACCAAATTGCAGCCTAATTTAGCCTAATTTACTAAATGTGTACAGCTGCCAATTGTACATTTTCTGAAAATCTGACCCATCTATTTAATGTACACGTATTATTACTTATTATATTGTATTTGCTTGTATTACTCTTTAAGGACCTATAGGTCTGTGTAGGCTACGCTTCCACTAAGCATGTCTATAGCAAATCATACTACTGGGAATGAGATATTACTAGAGTAATTATTAATCAAATATAACTCTAGACCTGTTCTCCTGATCACTGAAGGTTTCAATAAGTGTAACACAACTCACATAGTCATTTCAGTAATCAAAGATATTTATTTCCCAGGTATATCAAATATATTGAAGAATATATTGAATATTTTAGGGTCAGCAGTTGAGCGAGAAATGAATCAACGCAACACACAGAGATGTATGTTTCAAAGTCAAAACCGAACCAAGTAGGATGAGGCCGGCTATAATCAGTTTTTATTCTTATATGCTAGCAGATTACAGCGATTACACCTGGGCCTGGGTTGATTGGCTTATCCCGACTGAACCAATTAATTACCTGGATAGATAAAGGACCCAATCAACCGCAGGTTAACAATAGACTTAAAGAGATGAATATGAGGCCAGAGTGACCAGTGTCACACCTGTCCAATACCTTTGGACTGTGTGACGGTCAGTTAGTTATCTTCCCTCTCCTCTTCCTCCCACTCTTAATCAGTACCCCCTTGCTGACCTGCTGGTCACTTCCCTTCCCCTCCCTCCCACGTGATCAAATCTAAGATTTTCCTGATTTCCAAATTGTAAGACACTTTATTGAATATAGCCTTGCATTTCTGCGGTTTCCCTATGGAGTGTATTTAGCTACGTACTAACTAGTAATTGTCCACCCAGAATATAACAACAAAATCGAACATCAAATGTATAAATTATACTTTTTGGATTTCATGAGTGTTAACATTGTTGGACTTAATCTCATCTTTTCAAATCTGATGGCAACTAAAAAATCATTTTTTGACTTATGACTCGTGTTCTGTGAAACATCACAAATGGCTGCTATTTTTTTTTTAATTTCGATTTTTTTTAAGTTGTTCTCCTCAAACAAGAACAATTCGCTACTCGACAAATAAAATACACATCATACACAAGACAGTATATACATGTTTTGAGCTAGCCACTCTTGATAGTACAAAAGAAAATTCATGGTGGTAGCAGGTGCATACATGGGCCTAACTGAACAACATATCTGTCCACCAGGTGGTAGCATCTGTCGTTGTACTGCTAGTGATGACAAATTACCATTCTTGCTCATCGAGTGAACTTTGTTTCTCATAGATTATATTATATTATATTACCTAGTGACTATAGGTCTCTTGGATTTGTATATCTTTATAATTTAGAATGAGTCTGTATGAACTTGGCTTGTCATGTATAGGACACTGTCCCGGGTGTGTGTTTTTATTCCACTTTTATTGTTAATGAACTACCAAGTAATTGATGATATTTGTATACTTGGTCATCCTTGTATGATATTGTGCCCTTTGATAATGTATTTTTTCTAAGAATTTTTCTAACTTTTTTCTATCATATTTAAATCAGCTTTTCTGTGAATATTGCATACCCTTGCATAATGTCTTGCTGAATAAAAATCTTAAAACAAACAAGAGTTATTTATACCAGTCATTGGTGGATTTGAGATAAATTGTAATATTCGACCAGGGTTTTGTACGGATTACTTATGGTAATTTGTTCCATAGTGTTGGTCCATAAAAGTGTGGCAATTTTCATAGTTTTTCTAATTTAGGTACAATCACCTTCAACACAGGACCCTCATTTAGCCTGGTAATAACTAATAACTGGTATATCCTTTAGGTTGCTTTTATCAAATTGTCTTCTATACATGATATGCAAGAGAGCAATATTAGATCGTTTCTCAATTTGCTATTTATGATCCGTTTTAGGAAAATGAGTCATAAGTCGAAAAATATGGATTTTGAGATATCACCATATTTAAAAAGAGGAGATCAAGCTGATTCCAATGAGAGTAAACGCTAGGACACCTAACAAATACTACTATATTCTAAGTTTCATATTTTCATTTTTGGAAAAAAAAGTTTGCAATGTTTCTGGGTGGCTAATATCAATAAAATAACTAAATATACTCCATACAAAGGCCTTCAAAACTCAAGGATATATTTAATTGAATGTCGTGAAATATGGTACATAGATTCATGTGACTATAAGTGCTAAACCCTCCAAGAATCAGAACATTCCAATAAAGAGATTTTGTCTAAAAATCCCTTCGAAAAATATCAATTCTGCGACTTGTGACTCATTTTCCTGGAACATATCACATTTGGTGTACGGATACATACTAGTGCAGCATATGATCAATATGTGCTAGCGAGCACCCATCAATTCATAATTTATTTAGAGTTATTGTGCTTACTTTATAGATCTATCTCTTTCGTCAATGATCTCTTTGTGCTAAAATTGTATATTCTGCCAAGGATGCTCGGGAATAGCTCACGATCAATTCTTTTCACTTCTCGAGATATATAATTTGTCAGCCTCATTCCCTGGTCAAAATAAACAATTATATATTATTTTTTCTAGAATAAAGACCGGAGGTAGTCAAAATTCGAATTAAATAGATTTTAGATTAAATAGATTTTCATGGTAATATTATAGGCAACTTTACAAATTGACGGTGGCGCCATATATAGAGCGGTAGTAAAGAGGGGAACTCCAAGCTAAGCGGGTGGTCACACATTTGCCCTATGTCTTAAGCATAGGCTTCTAACTTTCACCTTCTTTCTCTCTAAAATACTAGCTTTTGTTACATTGTCTGCTATCCAATAGTATTAGAGGATATGTTTAGAATAATGTTGCTTAACGGCAGCTTGAATAATTCACTAGATTTTCAAATATAGCAACTTTTGTCAGAGGGCATTAGGAAAAACAAGCTATGCATGGGGAGTATGGGGAGCAAGGGGGCAGTAGCCATAGGGTTGAAGGGTCCAGGTGCATCCTCCAGTCAGCGGGGGACTGGAAGCAATATTATGTGCCCTGCTATAGTTTATCCAAAAAGTAGTTGACAAGTGATTCCTTAGTCCATTTAAGGGGAGGGAAAAGTGGGAGATTTCTGATTTCTATTTATGACAAGGACCTGTCCACTCTTTGCCCAGCGAGCCGCTCATTGCAATCAACCATGAAGAAACAGGGCCAGTATAACCAGCTCTGCCTTCCTTCTAAGCAAAACAACAGCTGCTGCGCATAGAACAGAGGCAGCGCAATACAGTACAGCTGTTGGCCATGGTCAGTCGCCAACAGCAATGGTCAATTGCAAATGGTGAATCGGGGGCAATTAGTTTGAAATAAAAAATCTCCCACTTTTCCCTCCCCTTAAAGGGACTACGGAATCACGTGTCAACTACTTTTTGGACAGACTATAGTGATGTGAGTCAAGGAGTCTACGCATGCACGCCGTGGTAATAGTTCATCCAGCACTCACGGCTAGCAGCTGGTACAAGAATATATGAAGCCCTATTATCAAGGAATGTAAATCCTTTCTTTCTATAAGATCGATATAGCGATATTAATTGGGGAAAGGGGGAACATTCAATCCAATTACTCCTGTTGAAAAGTGCGTAGTTTAATGATGATATTTAAGCACTCCAGCCAGTACAGGTTAGTCATGGAGTTTAGGCATATGGGTCAGATTTTCAGAAAATGTACAATTCGCCTTCGCCAATCCTCTCAAATAACCCACATTTAAGACAAAAATGAGCTTCAAAATGCAGATTAACATAACAGAACTGATACTTTAAATCAATGCATTGCAAAATATACTCAGATATACCCGGTATTCTTCATTTTCAGCCTAATTTATGAAAATTTCCTAAATGTCTAGAGCTGCTAATTGTACATTTTCTGAAAATCTGACCCATATACTGCATGTTCAGTATTTAACAGTACACTAATAATACTGTCAACGGTCACTATCGAAATAGATAAAAATGGAAATGTGATGTCAACGGCCACTAGTATAAGTTGAGCTGATTTTATTGAATGTTTGTTATGAAAGGAACTTTATTACTGTGAAAATAGACAACACTTGTATTGCATTGTATTAATTTTATAACACATTAATTACCTGAAAGGAGTAAAAGATTATGCGAGAGACTTGATTAATACACGCCATCTTTGAACTATTGGTGCCATGGAGAGTCACTGACTCATAATCCTTCATTGGATATTACAAATACATTGTAAAATTGACAAGCATAAATTGTCTAATTTTTAAGTTAAAGTAGTCTCATTCAGCCACACATTCGTCACGCCCCTACCGGCCAGAAGGCTCCATACGCTTTCTTACCGCCACAACACATTTCTTATCATTCCAAAGTCCAAAGGTACAGGTGAGGTCCAGGTCTGACCGTTATCTCAAAGTCGATCACATGGGAAGGGAGGGGAGGGACTGACCGCCAGGTCAGGGGAGCGGGGGGTACTGATTAAGAGCGGGAGGGAGAGGGGAGGGGAGATAACCCTGTGACCTGGTCACCACCCAAAGAGATTGGTCAGAGTGGCAGTGGTCACTCTGAACTTCGTTTTAATATTTTCCTGTCATTGTTATCCTGTGGCTGGTTGGATCTCTAATCTAACCTGTTGATTAATTGGTCCTGAAACAACAAGAGGATGTCCCATGTGGAGCTTACTGAATACTCATCTAGTTTATAACTATCATTGTACATTCGCATTTATGTTTACTATATGTGATGTGTTTTAAGAAAATGAGTCACAAGTCGCAAAATTGATATTTTTCAAAGTGACTTTTTCGAATAATTCCTTTATTGAAATGTTCTGATTTCTCGAGGTTCTAGCACAATTAGTCATATGAACCTATGTACCAAATGTCAGGACATAGTATTAAATATATCCTTGCATTTTGAATGCCTTCATATGGAGTATGTTTAGTTACTTTACTGGTAATTACCCACCCAAAAACATTGCCAACTTTATTTTTCAAAAGTAAAAATATCAAACTTAAAATATAGAAATAGATATTAAGTGTCCCGGTGTTTACTATCATTTGAATCACCTTGATCTCATCTTTTCAAATATGATGATATCTCAAAATCCATATTGTGCGACTTATGACTCATTTTCCTAAAACGGATCACATGTTTGGTTTGCCTGGAACACCTGCCTTGCCTGCATAGGCGCAGAGGATGTGTAATGACCCTTGCATTCACTCAAGGAGGAGAAAAAAAGGCAGACAAAGTCTTATGTTAATACTCTAACTTTTACTACCATAGAGAAGCATACATGTAGTGTAAAACAGGTCCAGCAATAATGAGGTGTGTTCATTAGGAAATGATAGAAGTCTACTGTAGACTATGAGAATATGATGTGTGATGAACCATGGCTCCCTCTGGCGGTATGAGCGCGTCCAAACTGCCTTCCGATGGGTGGCGGCGATCGACGGCAATTCCCAAGGTCAAGCCCAATTCTCAATAGTAGTATATTGAAATGTCCCAAATGATATGGCATTACAGATGTTATTCACTTCTGATGTATTGTCTATTCGGAATAAAAATCCTATGTATATGTAATATAAATCAATCTCAATAATGGTGCCAAAAAATGATAGAATAGTTCAATTTGGTACAGACATAGATTTGGATATGCTTAATATATTTAGTTAATTATAGACCCATTCTGAGAAATTGTTATTTTGGCTGGGTGGGGGTAGGGTAGGGTAGGTGGGGAGGGAGCCTAGTTAAAGGGAGGGAGGTCTATCAGTCAGTAGTGATGTTTGCCACTCACACATTACACTCTGTTCACCCTCTGTAGAACTGAAACCCCAATGCTAGCCTATACCAGTACTCTTTGAAGTTTTGGTTCTGCAGAGGGTGGACAGAGTTCAATTCAATTCAATTCAAGTATTCTTTATTGCAAAAATAGGTGTTGTGTACAATGAGGTGGACCAGCTTTCTAGATAGACTTGCGTCTAGGTAGGTCTTCCGCCGGGTACCTGAGTGTAGGCAGTGATTAATTAGTTAAGGTTATCTACCTCATTCTCATTTCTGAGAGGATCCAATCAGGGATAATTAATACGTCGCTTCCGAGATCGGGTGTTTGTGTGTAAAAGAGGTAAAGAAAACCTATTTCCGTTGCAGCATCTACACTTCTGGTTCCATAGCTAGGAAATACGCAACATGGCGCAAAGTTGATGGCTACTTTCACTGAATTAATAAATTTCTACAGAGTTTGAAATTTACATGCTCTGATTATGCTAGAATGTACAATTCGCCTTCACCAATTCTCTCAAATAACCCACATTTAAGACAAAAATGAGCTTCAAAATGCAGTTTAACATAATAGAACTGATACTTTAAATCAATGCGATACCACATATACTCAGATATACCCGGTATTCATAATTGTTCAGCCTAATTTAGCAGAACTTACTAAATATGTAAAACTGCCAATTGTACATTTTCTGAAAATCTGACCTACATACATACATAAAACAGTCAACAGTTTCATGCTCTGATTATGCTAGACAAACTAAGGTAACTATGGATGATATCTGATTAAAACGTTGACCACCATGAAAGCATTAACATTAGGAGGCGAGTGGTGCATAGGCCGGCGAAATTGGGTATATCGTTGACGCATGTCATGTTCACGTTATTTCTACCTCCTTTCGCCCACTAGGGAGAGTTCACACCCGATCTCGGAAGCAACATATTGATTGTGGATCAGTTTGTACTTTGGGTCTATAAATAGCCTTGAATAAAGTTCATGAATTTTTGTCTATTCTGATGATTGAAAGCATAATTATATAATAAATCTAACTTGTTGGTTTCAGTCACTTAGAATATTGCTATATGGGTCAGATTTTTAGAAAATGTACAATTCACCTTCACCAATCTTCTTAAATAACCTGCATTTCAGACAAAAATAAAGTTCAAAACACAGTTCAACCTAATCAAACAGATTGCTAGAGTCAATGCAATGCCGAATATACTCGAATTTAACTGGTATTGACCAAATTGCAGCCTAATTTAACAGAAATTACTAAATATGTAGAGCTCCCAATTGTACATTTTCTGAAAATCTGACCCATATAATGGTAGAGCCCATAATGGTGAATGCTTGAAATATCTGTGATAATAGGTACACATACACTTTACACTGTCTTGGTTTCTGAACTAGAATAGACCTGTATGCATTCCCTCTCACATCAGAACTTTGCACCCATGTGTTGAATTGTACATTTTACTGACCCATATGCATGTTTTTTTTTAAATATGTTTATTCAGCAAGGGTGAAATTATGCAGTATATACACTATTCTCATTCAAAGCTGATATGTTAGAAAAATTTTACGAAAAAGTTCACATTATACAAAGTAATTAGGAGAAAAAAAAGTACGAAAATCTTTAACACATTTCACATATGTTTTGTATGTCTCATATGCTTATATATCTAGACAACAGAGGGCGCCACCGCTGGCTACCTGTACCGGCTCCACTGCCCAGTGGTCAGTTTCTCTCCAGCCACCGAACTGAACTGTTCTGTTTTTTCACATTCAATTTTTCAAAATTTACATCCAAAATAAAAACCAACACCTAGGGCTTCATCCTATTTACTACAGACCTAGGAGCGTCGTTTCTAATCTAAAGTGGACAAAACATACCAAGAAATGATAATCAAAGAAGAGTTATTTAGATCGACTGAAAGGGCACCTTACCCCCTACAGAATGGTACACAGAAGGTCAGGACAATAAGTATATTCTTTCAAAGAAAGTTTTCGGGTACCGGAATCTCCCAGACATTTAAGCTGTGATTTATATGTGTATGCAATTTCTTTAAATTTTCATGTTGTGGGAAGAATCACATTATTCACAGGATTAAGCCCTTGGTATTCGGGATTACTAACTCCCCAGTATTACATGGCTCCCAAGCCCCCCAACCCCTGAAGAGCACTTTGAGTTGCATGTGCCACATTATGTTACAGTGCATCCTTGGATTGATTCTGTTGAAATCTGACATATTTGCAACATATTTATCGAAAATTGCAAGAATGTTTTCAACAATATCCCAGGTTGTATAACTGATTAATGTTAAGCAAATGCATGGTGGGAAAGATGGAGGCTTGGGTTATGGAAACATGTAAAATGTAATGTAATGTTATGTAAAACACATGGACATTTACATTAGGGCATTGATAATTAGTCCATGCTGAACATGGCATGTTTTCTATAGATTTTACACTGTCCCATTAGCCCCATAATTCCATGAGGGTCTAGATTTAGAATGGCAGCTATGCGACTCCCCTATTAAACAGTGCCCCACCCCCCTGCCACCCCTACCACCATGTGCTAGTTATGTAAGCCCAAATATGAGTCAGATTTTCAGAAAACGTACAATTGGCAGCTCTACACATTTAGTAAAATCTGCAAAATTAGGCAGCAATTTGGCCAATACTGGTAAATTCGAATATATTCGGCATTGCATTGATTCTAGCAATCTGTTTGGTTAGGTTGAACTGTATTTTGAACTTTATTTTCGTCTGAAATTTGGGTCATTTGAGAGGACTGGTGAAGTTGAATTGTACATTTTCTGAAAATCTGACCCATATATGTGATGTGTTACAAGGATATGAGTCACAAGTAATATGGACATTAGGTGAAATGCTGGGAGAAGGGTTGAAGTTTACCGGTGGAGAAAAGAGATTATACTATACCATATCTAGCCAAGTCAAATTCCTTCTCAAATGTAATATATGTGATTCTCTTGGAATCTGGTAGAGCTAGTTCATATTGGCTGGTTACCGATATGAATAATATTAAGCTGGAGAGTTATGTAATAATCTGAGAATTAATTCTTTATTCTCGAAACACATCATGTTTGTTTACCTCTTCTATGCTTGTTTGTAGGAACCCTAATGGAGAGTCCCTGCCTGCCTGGCCCACCTACTCACCAGCCAAACAACATTATCTGGACTTGGATGAGAACATTTCTGTCAATACATCCTACGCTGCAGCCAGACTGAAGTTCTGGGAGGATATTCCACTCGCTTAATCTAGTTCATGATAATATTGATTAATTTAATTAAGTTGATTAAGTTGATGTGCCTATCCGAACAGAGGAGGCCTTATCATAATAATTGTGATGTGTTTCAGGAAAATGAGCCATAAGTCAGAAAAAATAGATTTTGAGATACCATTATATTTGAAAAGATGAGATCAAGCGGATTCCAATGGTAGTAAACAGTCTAATAATCTTCTAAGTATTTCTATATTTTAAGTTTGATATTTTCATTTTTGAAAAGAAAAGTTTCCAATATTTCTTGGGGGGCAATAAACAGTAAAGTAACTAAATGTAGTGTAGTAAATGTAGTTTTGGCTAATACCTTATAGTCACCAGCTAATATCATAGAGTCTCCTGCTAATACCTTATTGTCTCAATATAAAGCTTCAAAAACAATACTATATAGTGGTGCCAAATCATAATTTATGAATTTTTGTTTTGTTTTGCCAGAGCTTTCAAAAATACTGATTTCAGGAAATAAAATAGAAAATAAGTGGCGGCAACGTTGACGGACCTTTATTTGATAGAATAAATACAAATAATGATACAAAAAGAACTATTTTTAAATGTCTGTTGGTAACTTGTTAAGCCCTAGGGCACTCTGTGTTTCCCTTTGTCTCTTAAGGACATAATTATGTCCTCCAGGTGCCTAGCTCCTTCAAGTAATCTATATATCCACCAGGTGGCTCCTTCAAGTAATCTATATATCCACCAGGTGGCCTAGTAACCCATATATCCACCAGGTGGCCTAGTAACCCATATATCCACCAGGTGGCCTAGTGATCCATATATCCACCAGGTGGCCTAGTGATCCATATATCCACCAGGTGGCCTAGTGATCCATATATCCACCAGGTGGCCTAGTGATCTATATATCCACCAGGTGGCCTAGTAATCTATATATCCACCAGATGGCCTAGTAGTCTATATATCCACCAGGTGGCCTAGTGATCTATACATCCACCAGGTGGCCTAGTAACCTATATATCCACCAGGTGGCCTAGTGATCTATATATCCACCAGGTGGCCTAGTTATGTATATATCCACCAGGTGGCCTAGTGACCTATTTATCCACCAGGTGGCCTAGTGATCTTTATATCCACCAGGTGGCCTAGTGATCTACATATCCACCAGGTGGCCTAGTGATTTATTTAATGTAAATATATAATACAAATTGATGAGAGTGGTGTATACCATACTTTAATTTGTTAATTGATGAATAAGCGTTGGTTTTTCTGAAGAAACACGCGATCAAATCTAGATGTCAATAAGATCATAGGTTAAGCTTCTAATGATAGATGTCTTAAGGGTATGAAAAGCAAAAGACCGATTCAAGGCGCTCTTGAAAGAACTATGTTCACAAAGAAAGAGAAATGACCTTTTTCTATGTAATTGTATTGCAATTTGGAAATAAAAACACTTATATATATACATATAATAAAAACATGTTCTTCAATGGTTGGTATATAGTGTGGGTGCATACTTAATTAAATATGCATTAACATTAAGAAATATAATATCATGAATATTAATTAAATATATCACAAAATGTGTACCTATATTGCAATTCATAGAGAAAGTTGGATGAGTAATACTTCTATGTACGTTTTATTTTCTGAGCAAAAAATAATTTGGAACACTGCGTATGGTATGTAAAGGAGATGGATAACAAATTGGGTAACATCAAATATCATGCCTTATTCCTGGTATAAGTATGTGGGTCAGATTTTCAGAAAATGTAAAATTGGTAGCTGTACACTTTTAGTAAATTCTGTTAAATTATGCTAAATTTGGTCAATACTAGGTAAATTCGAGTATATTCGGCATTGGATTGATCTAGCAATCTGTTTGGTTAGGTTGAACTGTGTTTTGAACTTTATTTTTGTCTGAAATTCAGGTTATTTGAGAAGATTGGTGAAGGTGAATTGTACATTTACTGAAAATCTGACCCATGTATAAGACCTTTGGTGTGATACAGGTCCGTGGGAACTAATGAGCAAGGGATGGGATAGCCCCTTATATATGGGTCAGATTTTCAGAAAATGTACAATTGGCAGCTCTACACATGAAATACGTGCTAAACCCTCTGAAGATCAGAACATTTCAATAAAGACATCTTGTGAAAAAAACACTTTGAAAAATATCAATTTTGCGACTTGTGACTCATTTTTCTGGAACACATCACATACATAGATATAGATGACACAATAAGGTATAACAGAACTGGGGAAGGGAACTAGGACGGAAAGTTACTATGTTTGATACCTTGAATATTTATAAAAATCAGTTAGTTATACTAACACTAGTTTATATTCAGTGTTATTATGGACAAATGAAACGTATCACAATTTATCTATTTAATCTCATCTCATATCGCAAGAATTGATACTACTCCGTTTTGACCGTTTCTACTGTTCTTTATTTTTATACCATTTGATATCGCATTAAATACATTAAATGTGATATACAGTCTATACTAAGTCAAACGTTAAGAGAGGTTAAGAAAAGCTATGTAAAAAACTTGCCCAACCCTTAAATTGTACCTTGCTTTCAGTGTAAACTCTGTCAGCATTTTACTGTTCTTATATTATGTTTAAAATGTCATACAACATGGTTTAAGTATATATTTAATTATATCAATTATATCACTTGAATTGAAGTCCGTGATTATATTACTTCCCATCTGTTCACTTGTATTTGCCTTATGTAAACTCTGTTACTATAGTTCACTTTTCTACTACCAGGTGGCGACTGGGAGACCTGGATGTTTTCCAGAAGTCGAGCTCACCCGTTTGTCTATTCTCCTCATGTCTACTTATGTAAAACCCTACACAAATAAAGTATTTTTCAATTCAATTCAATATATTCAAAATCAAAATTCATTTTCATGGCATTAGTCTCATTTTCCTGTACATGTATAAAATGAAAACAAGTGAATCAAAAGTGCGTCGGCCGGGAATCGAACCCGGATCGACTGCTTGGAAGGCAACCATGCTGACCGTTACACCACCGACGCAGCTGAAGACGGCAGATGGTTGTTTACATGTGATTCATGAATACCTCAATAAATACATAATACCTCAATAAATCTCATAATGCATGCCTGAACATTAGCAAAAGGTGTGACCAAAACCATTAATATTTAATTAATTTAGCGTACACAGGTATATACTTTTCATATGAACATGTGGAAATGGGTCGATGTTACGTGGGTCAGATCATCAGAAAATGTACAATTCAACTTCGCCAATCTTCTCAAATAAGCCAAATTACAGACGAAAATAAAGTTCAAATTACAGTTCAACCTAACCAAACAGATTGCTAGAATCAATGCAATGCCGAATATACCCGAATTTACCTAGTATTGACCAAATTGCAGCCTAATTTAGCAGAATTTAGTAAATGTGTGGAGCTGCCAATTGTATAAATTAAGCTGATAAGTGACAAATACTTTATCTTATTTTAGTACATTTGGCCGCCGTCGTCGATTTGTTCAGATATGCTTAATTGTATGTGTAACTTCGTTTTCATCTCAAACGTAGGTTATTCCTGGAGATTGGTGAAAAAGAATCGTACACATTCTGGCGACCTGACCCAGTAATGTGGTCTCGAGGGCGGGTGTATTTTAGGTTGGCTTATGCCACGTCGACAGCCAGGGCCCATGTTTAGAACAAGAAATGGGTCACAGCGTCAGAAAATTTAAATCAATTTTGTTTAATATTTGCAATACGTGTTGCTCAACTATATTATTATCAGATGAAATAGTAATCGGTATTTATATTGATACATTTACATGGAATAAGCGTATATTATTTGTATGTATGAATATATTATGTGTCAGATTTTCAGAAAATGTACAATCTACATTACTACACATCTCTCAAATTCTCCTAAAGTAGAGTAACACATGATAAAGCTGAGTATATCGGAATATATTCCGTTTTGTATCCATTCAATAAATCTGTCTGGTTATGTTGAGTTGTATTTTGAACCTAATTTTCGTTTTAGATTTGGGTTATTGAAGGGGATTTAGTGAAGGCCAAATGTATATTTTTGAAGACTAGACCCATACGGAAAAAAGCTATACGAATAATATCATGTAGTTTGACATAGAATGTACGCCATAACGGTTATAGACGAAGGTATGCACAAGGTTGTTAAGACAAGGGCAAAAGAGATTTATTTACAAGATATCTTTGTTGGAATATTATGACTTTTAGGTGTGTGTGTGTGGGGGGGGGGGGGGGGGGGAGGGCTAGCGCTTTAGGCCATATGAATACATGGAAGGAAGAGGGGAGGTAGGGGACAGAGGGAAAGAGCTCAGAGAAGAAATGGGAGAGCAAGGAAAGAGAGAGGGGGGAATGTGAGGGGAGAGAGACCAGAGGGGGAGAGTTAAGATGCAAGGGGAGAGCGTGGGGGAATCAGATAGGGAGAGGTAGAAGAGGATAGAGAAAAGAGTGGAAGGGGGAGAGAAAAAGACAAAACGGAGAGGATGAGGGAGAGAAAAGGGGGAGAGGGAGGGAGAGAATGAAAGAAGCAGCGGGAGAGGGGGGGGATATCAGATAGGGCCAAAAAAAAATAGGTGTGTTTCCGATTTACCCCCCCTACCTAGAAAAACCTTACCCTACCTAAAATTTTTTTTACCATACCTGATTTTTTAAAAATAATATCTTACTTTTTTGGGATTTTTTGACAAAAAATGTCAAAAAATGCTTATAAAAGCAGGAAAACGGGTTTTCCTAAACCGGAACTGTCAAAAAGCACATTTCCCATGTTTAAAACAACTATTGTTATGAAATAGACATTTTTTTCAGTTTCTGGGAGGTGACTCGATCCAGCCTTGCTCATAGACGTCTATGTCCAATCCATGCACATCAAATAATTGATCGGCAATATTTTCTATTTCGTTTTTCACTTGGCTGATGTATACTTCAAACATGTGCTGCACCCTAACCATCGTGCCCAAACGAATATTTAGAGTTGGTTCCATGCAAACGTTTCCCTTTTCTGGAATCAAAAGGAAAAAGAAACGGTGGAGCGAATAATATAAAATGAATGTGCGACAATGTGCGACAACTTAAGGCTATATGCGACAACTTAATGTGCGACAACTTAAGGCTATATGAAAGTAAAACGTGAGGAAAAGCTATCATAATTTTTAGGGAAGATGACCATAACGTAATTGTGTGGTACAGAAATCATTCAATTGCTTTACAGTCATCATTACCTTGACGTAACCTCATCCCTATCAGAATTGGAAACTTGTTTTCTCAAAGAAACCACTGTCATGATGACATTATTGGTAAATTCCATATGATCTAATATTGATGATGATCTCTGATGATTATTTTCATACATGTCAGACCTATATAAATACTGAAACACAGATATGTAAACAATGTCCCCAATGATGGGGTAAAGCGGTTTAAAAATAGGCAAAGCGTTTTTGTTGATTGGTGTGGCCACAGTGACCTTTACTGCTTACTTCTGCCTCTGCCCGATGGGCATTTGTGCGCAATATATGCGCAAAAAAACGGGTGCAACTGAATGCGCAATTGTTTTGAGATGAGAGTTTACATTTTTTGCGCAATTTTAATTGCGTTAAAAAACGCATAAATTGCGTATACTTTTTGCATATATAATGCGCAATGATTGAGTATTTTTATGATTTAAATATGCGCATATATAATGCACAATTATTGCGAATTTTGAGCGCAATTCCATGGTATATATATGCGCTTTTCTTGCGCCTATTAATTGCATATATATTATCTGGTTGGGCATGGGTTAATATATTGATACATTATTTATTAATTCATCTTTATCGAGTATTTATTTATTTTCATTGTTTCATCAGTTTGTTTTTTCTTGGGTCACACTAAAGATCCAATCACATGTTATAAGCGTCTATAGCGGTACCTGAAATAAGAAATACAACATTTTATACACATCCCCCAATTGGTGACATTTTTTATCTTCTAAGATTTTACTTAATGGAAATGCATTAAAGATGTAAATTCATTTAAATCCTGTTTCCTTTTTGCTTTACCCAGCTAAAGCAACAGAGTATTATCAGCTTTCGATCTACTCCAATGATAGTGGAAGTAAAACCAGTACCTTGCTAACTTACTAATATGTCTAATTGTGTATTTTTCGAATGCCTCTTCACTTGACATTGGCCCCTTCCTCTTTTGTGCCAAGAACCAGTCCACTTCCAGATTAATCTTGCCCATCCTATGTCAGCCAGTCCCGAAACCTAAATTTATGAGAGAAAAAAATGCACATGTATCAAGGGAGGTTCATTTAAGTATGATTAAATTCTCTGAACGATAAGTCGAGTTTACATTTTCTATACTGTACAAGCTTTTTAAGTATCAAGGTATAAATACTCAAATTCTGCATAAATGACATGTAGGCGAGTGCATGGTCATCTCTGGGGTTGTCTTCCTCCACTATAGTCTCTGCTGTCTCATCCTCCTAAGCCATGGCTGCATTCTCAAATCTGAGTAAGTGAAAGGAAGGCCGTCCTGCCATGGGAGTATACATGTGCAGTCTTGTTGAAGTCTAAGACTGGAGTGAGGGTGAGGGTGAATGTCCAGTGACAGAAGTGGCCTCTAGCTGTCCTTCTGGTACCAATGCGCCTGAATGTTTTTTTTAGAATTGCATAGGACCCAGAGTCAGGAGTCAGTCCTTTTGCGGTCTCTTGGCTCTGTATGTATTATTATGTGTGTGTGTGTCGATTTAACTATAAGTATCATTTTTATGCATGCTATTGTCACAAGTATATTACATATGCTATATAGCATAATATATATCAATACCTCTCCCCCTCTGATATATAATGATTATTACTATGTTGGAACCTTGTTTAAATAGACATACATCAAGTGGTGGTGAAATAACAATAGTGTGTATATTACGATTATATTCAATCAAAATTAATATCAAATAACAATGCTAGACTGTACTGCTAATAGAGATCATCCATTTACGATTTAATATCAAATCACTCCCTTTTCAATATCCTAGTGAACGAAAACACTATATATTCAATCGGCAGGGTATTGGGGCATGTCTAGACCTGTGCCTGGACACATGGCCAGACAGTTCCCGCCATCCCTGACCACAGGAATGCATAGTGACCATGCAGCGACGCATGTACTCAGTACTGGCCCCCATATGATTAATTAACACAAACAAAGGGAACCCGGCGGGAAACATCGTAGGGTAACCAGACATCCAGGAAACGGTTATACTGAAACAACAATCCTCTTACTGGTCAGCCCTTTGTCTGTACCCTTGGGTCAGGAAACGGGTAAACTGAAATGCATACTCTCCTAAACATTTATTACTAGAATATGATCGAAACCCTTATATACCCTTATAAAGTAACCCAAAATCATCCTTCCCCCTCACTTCTTTACCTCTTGATATATGTTTGGATGAATTGATGTTCAAGATATTGGGAAACACAAAAAGCAGTTATATCCAATTAATCTACAGTCGTCTCTCTGAGAATCCAAAATCAACCAGACCCAGGTTTCTACATACCAGTTTAATACTAGTGTGATCCCCACGTAATTATTATGAATTTATCAGTATCAGAATTCTAATTGCAATCCCGCTTTTTCGATTTGCATTCCCTACCTGGCTACATTGGATCTGGCTCTGAATTCCTTTCCACAATCCTGTAGGCCCTTTTAAATCACAAATCCCAACCCCAAATACACCCCAATCGCAGGGATATTTCCTACAATACTGTTGCTAATTGTCTGCCTTTGAATGATGGTTGAATATACAATGAGCTTGCATCCACAAAGGAAGGGGTATAGGAGTAATGAATTGAATTGATGTATCCTTTGCCATCTTCCCCATATTATTATATAGTGCAATGAAACAGCAAAGATCAAACCGCAAAAGTTGCACTCAAAATATGCAGATATTTTGCAGTTCTTTTATATTTAGTTATAGAAGAAAACAGGATACTGTTTTAAAAGGTGCAACAAATATTTAAAAAATAAGTCATTTTTCCTAGCTCAGGATGATGTGATTTTGTCTTTGATAATTAGCGCAATAAAACTGCAATGATGAAACCGTAAAAATGGCGCTCATAATATACAGATATTTTGCAGTATCTTGTGTTAGATACAGATACAAGAAGGCTGGATATTGATTTTCTCTATCTAACAAAATTAATGTCATTACATACATCATAAACCATTGTTTCAGTAGTTATTGTTTTGTCTATAACATAGTGCAATAAATCAGCAAAGATCATAGCGCAAAAATTGTACTCAAAACATACAGATATTTTGCAGCATTGGGTGTTAGGCACTGACATAAGCAGGTCGCATATTGGTTTTTATATGAACCAAAGGGAATTTCAATATATGTATCATATATGTTCTTTCAGTTCTTATTTCCTCCCAATAGAAAGACCAGTGCAAAAAAAGGGCAAAAGATTTTGCAGTCATTTTTTCTTGTGTCTGCAATACATCAGCAATATATGTGAAAAGAATGTTGCATTGCAGTCTATTGCGGCTGTATTGCACATATATTGCACAAGGCATTGCACATCATGCCCATCGGGTGGTGGGGAGCTAGCCGTACATTCACATATGGAATCTGACCCATATGCTGGCTGCACCTTTAGCAAACCCCTAAGAAACACAGATGACAGAAGACTTCTGAAAATGATAACCCCCCCGTACTGAAAAGATCAGATAATCACTTACATATCTAATACCTTTCTACTGGAACAAAATGGAAATCAGAGGCTTCAGGTGCAAATGTAGAAAAGACTTCCGTACATTCTTGAGAACAGGAGACATGGGATGGGGTAGAAAAATCAAATGTAACCCAGAGCTAAGCCGAGAGGGAAGAGGGGGGGGGGGGGGGGGAATAGAAAACAAGTATGAAACCATGAGTCCAGTGCTAAACTATGTCTCACATACTTTATCACCTTAGACCACACCGTATAAAGCGGAGCTGCCACGATTACTCGTGTAAAAAAATGTAAACCCAATCAGAATGGAACTGATTGGGAATAGCGGGAAGAGTCAAATCCTCACTGTGTACCTCATATGCAAAGTTGTTCACATTGTAGTTAGATACCATATTCTAAAGTCAGAGTACAATATGAGGCGCAATTGGAAGATCTGCAAGTTGCAGATATTGTATTCCGATTTCGATGTACATGTACTTTGAAATAAAACTATATATGTGATGTGTTCCAGGGAAATGAGTCATAAGTCGCAAAAATGATATTTTTCAAAGTGTTTATTTTATAAGATCAGTTATTTGGAATGTTCTGATTCTTGGAGAGTTTATCAATTATAGTTACATCAATCGATGTATCAAATTTCAGACCCACAGACTTTGGACCCACATCCAGCCTCCCTGTAGTTCTGCCCGGTGGGAGGTGTATTCTTAAGGATGCAGCACTGATTCTTAATGCATTCAAAGTTTCTTTGTTTTGTCCGTCCTCCCACATACATATGGGTCAGATTTTCAGAAAATGTACAATTGGCAGCTGTATACATTTAGTAAATTCTGCTAAATTAAGCTGCAATTTGGTCAATACTAGGTAAATTCGAGTATATTCGGCATTGCATTGATTCTAGCAATCTGTTTGGTTAGGTTGAACTGTATTTTGAACTTTATTTCCGTCTGAAATATGGATTATTTGAGAGGATTGGCGAATTTGAATTGTACATTTTCTGAAAATCGGACCCCAGTACAGTGTACACCAAGCCAAGTCTCGGACTCAATGGTATATAAATGAATGTTTGGTGATGTGGAACTGTATTCCTACCCTTAGTTTTGGCATTAATTTGGGATAATTGATTATTGAGATGGAAGACTGTATTAATCAAGCGCTGCATGGCGGCTAAAATATGTTGTTATTGATGTTAAATGTTTGAGCCATCTTGATACTGTATGCACTTGTTTTTACTTTTATTTCCCATATATGGAAAATGACTACGGCACTGACCAGTGCACAAAGTGTGGCAACTGCGTGAATCTCACTCAGTGTACGCAATGGTGCAGGTGCACGCTTATCACTCAGTGTACTTTGGATTTTAAAGTTCTTCTTATGTAAGTTATTAAAACTGTAATGCTTATCTGCAGGGATGTACAGGATATATTAATTGATATCTCCTTTCTTTCTCCATTCTCTCCCCTACAAACTATTTCGAATTCTTTACCACCCAACAAGTGTATACTTTGGTCCAGAAAAGTGTACCGCCTTGAATTGTATTGTTTTAATAGTTTGGTTATATTTCTGAAGGTCTGAACGCTTAATATTGTTTTTATATATACAAATGAAGCATCGTCGCGAAAACGGCCCTCGCAAACCAGCCAGTAATCCCGATTACTGCTTACGGCATGGCTTCAACCGTTCTCGCCTCCAGACGTTTTGCTTTCAGTTTGTCTGCTCAGAGCTTGACTCTGGTTGCATTCGGGAATAGGCCTATACCAACATAGCCAATATACAGACCTTAGTGGTTGCATTCGGGGAGCATATATGCTTTGTAATAACTTAGCCAATATTTAGCCTACCTCAAATGCTATAACTTTTGAAACAATAGTCCGATTTGAACATAGTTGGTGTCATAGGCAATGAAGAAATGAAGAGACAAAACCAGAAAAGTTCACATTGTATAGCTAGGGGGACCAGGGGCCCCTTAAAGTGGCTAAGATCACTATTTTGAGTATCTTTCATTTAGAAATATGTTGTAGTATTTGGTAACTTGCATAACTAGGGATATTTGTGTGGAATACCAGAGTTCTATATTCCTTAGATTATTTGATATTTGTATGTGGCAGGGATTCCAACGGGGAATTTAAATCTGAGAGAGGCAAGTAACTTGACAATAGAGTGCTGCCATTGGAGCATGGTGGAGGAGTGTGAAGTAGGAGCGAGTCAGGAGGTAGATGGTCACATATCTACCCTGTCCCAGCCAGCTGGTATCACTCAACTAATTAAGATAAGATGCATACAGGCGGCGAGACCTCTTCTAACTACCATGTCTGAGAGACTATATGGTGTGATGGAGGCACCCTACGAAATTGGAGTTTTAAACTCTTAAATACACAAAATATATGTAATTCCCACATTAATGCTCTCGGGTTTACATTACAAATATACTAATCTAGAACATAGTTGAAATTCAGGCAAACTTTCCCCAAATCGGGAGCTCAGTGATATGTGTCACTTTAATTTGGGGGAGAGAATTATTGAAGAGGTATGTGTGTGTGAGTGCAGGGGGGGGGGGGGAAGAGGATGAGGACAGGAAGGTAGGAATATATAGGAGGAGGAAGAAGGAAGGGATCAAAGCAGTGGCGGAAGAAGAGAAGAGGTGAAGGAGGGGAGGATAACTTTTTTTACGACCAAATTTTTTTTCGACTAACTTTTTTTACGACCAACTTTTTTTCGACCAACTTTTTTTTCAACAATTTTTTTCAACCGTTTTTTTTCAACCAGCATTTTTTACGGCCAACTATTTTTTTTGACAAACTTTATTTTTGACACTTTTTCTGTCTCTCAGAGAAAGAATGTACCTGTCCAGACATTACTCATTATTACTAAGGAGGGGGGGGGGGGAATAATAGGGGAGGGAGAGCAAGGGAGGTAGTCGGGGAGGGGAAGGAAAATTGATAGATGTATAGGTGGGGTGGGGGGTGCAAAATTTTTTCCATGAAACCCTCTTATATCAGTCATTCTCCTCCTCCTCTCCCTCTCTCTCTCTCCCTCTCCCCTCTCCCTCTCTCTCTCTCCCTCCCTCCCTCTCTCTCCCTCCTACACCTTAGGCCTACTAAGCTCCTACTACACCGAAATAGGCCCCCTGTGATTTTAGCCATTTTTGGCAATCAAATTAATATCTTCAAATCATATATGTGCGACGGACGTGTGTAATGAGAGAGGAAAGCAGTAGTGCCGTTTGGGCGTGCAAAGCACTTTAATAATCACCCAATAACATATACATACAGCAATATGGAAATATATAATATGAAAAAAAAAATTTTTTTTTCAACTGAGATATATAGTCCTCACTAGTCGAGTGAGATATTTGAACTGACGAACGTGGGCGTGGCACTTGTAGAAGGAACCTTTCCTGCGCTCCTATTGGTTGCGGTAGCGGAGAATCCCCTGTGACGTCATAGTCACTATGTAAACATGTCCATGTGTCGCAATATAGGCATTGTGAGGCCAACTTCACATATGTGCGACGGACGTGTGTAATGAGAGAGGAAAGCAGTAGTGCCGTTTGGGCGTGCAAAGCACTTTAATAATCACCAAAAGCCCAAACACACTACAATGACGAAGAAATAAAAGCATCCACCTTCAACTCATGATCCAACGACGGTGATATGTATTTTTCCACACAAGAGCTACGCCATCTTCCTCTATTTTTAATGTCGGACAGGCAAGCCCCTCTTGATGCCATATAAGTCGCCGAACCACGCCTCAATGAATGCATAGATATACGCCCAGATATTCCTGCTCTGGCACATAGGTCTGACAAGAAATTGTTAATATAGGCATATGATAAGACATAACCGTCAGGCAGAGTAAAAGCACATGCAGATGGGCGAGTAGAAGAGTAGGAAAATAATTTTTCCATATAATAAACAGCACATAGCTTTGTAGATGAAGCCTTGGATACTGGGATAGTGAAAGGGGTAGCCGATGACTTGGTAGACCTAATCACACACGACATCCCCCACTCATGAAAGGAAATATCTTTCCTCAATACTGAATGGTCAGAGACGATTACATGACCCACTCTGAGCATTGTGCGGAATAAAAAAATGAAAATTGACCAAGCAAATAGTTGGGCAGTGTCTTCAAAGTTCACATAATTCCAGAGTTTCTCTAGATGAATAGGTAGCAAGGGAGATGCTGGGGATACGGATGCCCCTGGAAGTTTAGCAATGCCCTTCAGCAACGATTTCACCACAGGATGTGAAGTAGAAGCACAAGTAATATTTCTGATCTTGGCTCCGAAAGATACTCCACACAAATAAGTTATCACTGAAGAATATTTCATAAATGTAGATAAGTACGCTGCATACATGCATAAAATGTCTGTGGAAATGTTCTGATATTCAATATTATTTTCTAATAAAAATTCAGAAAACACAGACCACTGTCTAGTCCTCTGGGTGAGTGTCGACAACGCCACTGACAATGTTTGTAGGTAGGTGACTCTCTCCTTCCATTTGCTGAGCCCTAGGAATATCAGACAAAAATTTTTCAGCACAGCATAATCTAGCTTGGGAAAGGCATAACAAGCTTCCAGGAGATTTAGAAATGTATGGCAGCCTTGAGAGAGTATCCGCAATAAGATTATTTTTAGTGTTAATATATTTAGGAATTAATTCCATATTAAATATAAATGTCAGCCAATATAACTCGTACAACCACTGCATGGCACGAGGGCTTGAGCTAGAACCATTTGTGAGCATTGCTATTACTTGTGTATTGTCGATGAAGCATATCACAGCTTTACCCTTGAAGAGGTGGGACCATCTCCTCACGCCTACCAAGATGGGGTACAACTCCTGGATGTTGATATTGGTCGCAACCCCATCTTCACTCGGGCGTGGGACAATGTGATTACATTCAGGAAATGAGAAGGGCAAGGTCGTGTCATCCCATACACCAGCAACCCAGTTGTTGCCATAAAACACGCCAAAACCCTTTGACGAGGCGTCAGATACCATGGGAAAATCGCAACATGGTTTCTCGATTAAACGCCTACCATTGAATGAAGCTGCAAAGGATTTCCACCACTGAAGATCTTGACGAAACAATGTGGATATGTTGGCGTGCTTTACCTTCTTAGCTATCATAAGCTTATATAAGTCAAACATGCGACGACAGAATGTTTTCCCTCCTTTAAAAACACAGGCACAATGGCTGACATAGCCACACACACTTTCAAGCTGAGTTTTGGAAATAGTAGTCTTGTTCTCCAAGGATTTCAGTATTTTATACAACTTGTCGATTTTTTCTTGAGGCATAGACAATGACATGTCTAAAGAATTAATAGTGAAGCCCAGGTAACGACATAATGAACTTGGAGATGTCACTTTGTGCCACGCCACGTAGAATCCTAAATATCTCAAGACCTTGATAATATTATCACGAGCACATCTACATTTTTCAACTGAATTTTCACATGTAAAAAAATCATCAAGGTAATTTATGACAGGTACATGGAATACATTTGCAATAGAGTCAGCAACAAAGTTTGAGATATCATCAAAATAGCAAGGGCCTGTTCGAAGGCCGAAGCAAAGTCTGTTATCATAGAAATAACTATCATGACCATTTAAATTCCATCTGAACCCACAATATATCCTGTGAGCAGGGTTGATAGGTACCGCACGGTAAGCCGATTTAATATCGACCACCGACATGAAAGAATTATTTTCTACTAAATCGACAGCATCGTCAATTGATTTATATGAGAAAATACGTACCAAACTCGAGCAATGCTCGTTTACACAGTTACCTAGGGGTCTTGAACAATCGGTAATAGGTCTTATACCGCCATCAGGCTTTTGTACAGCTCCAAGGGAGTGAATGCACACAGGTTTAACATTAGTTATTGAGACGAAACCTTCATTCAATTCAGTATTAACAATTCTATCCATTTTTGCCTTAGCTTCAGGCTCTAAAATAGAGGCGTAATTTTCACAGTCATAACCTTCTACAGGAGAATCAATTATATCAAAACCGTCACAAACACCAAAATACACTTGAAGATATTTATCAACCATACTACTACCTTGTGTGAATAGGAGATAAGCAAAACGACACGGTTTCAGTTGTGTATTAACATCAGCGAGAAAGTGGGTACAACTACATGTACCATAGGCACAGCTACCGTAAACGGGGACGATACAGCCACCCGGCGAAATCGGAGCGTTAAATACTAGAAAATCTCCACTATCGGGAGAGCCAGCATCAATAAAATCGGATATGTAAGAGAAAATGTCATTGTACATACATTCGGCGACAAATTCCGGACGATGAGAAGCAATCGGGGGAGAAATATGATCATTTTCACTTTGCAGAGGAGTTGAAAAGTCCACCTTAGCAACCTCCTCCGCCATCTTGGTTTCACCACTTCCGGTGTCACCAGGTGAAATGTTCGAATCAACAACATTCATATAAACACAATTTTCCGACGAACTATGATGAATATTAATTAAATTTCCCCGATCACTGGCTAAATCCTATTTATTAACCTTTCCTATGGAACAGTTCTTCGCCGAATGATCCAAAACAAAGCAGTTGGAACACTTATGAGGAAATGAGCACGGCGATTTCGTACAGCCGGCAGCCGAGTTGAACTTGAAACACACTTTGACGTCTTTGTTTACCTTCCTCCTCGTAGAAGCTTCGACAGCCTTTCTTGAATTCTCAAAGGCATAAAAACGCAAAATTTCTTCCTGTTTCACGTTGCTAAATGCTTCTAGACCTTCCTTATTTGCTCTGGCTCTTACGCATTTATCATAAAGGACACTAGCCTTCAAGTTATACACCTGCGACTTTGCTTTTTCACACATCGTGACTGAATGATTTACAACTCCAGCAATCTCGGTATAAGGACGTTCATCCACCACCAGCTTTGCAATCAAACGCAAATTCAAGAGCAGCAATGATTCAAATGACTCAATTTCCTCACCCTTATCGAGTTGGCTGACATGGTCGAATGGCTTGGCACGAGACCTGGACCTGGACCTGGACCTGGAACGATGTCTGGTATGGTGTGTAGACCCACGAACATTATAAATGGAGCTATCGATGCTTGACGCCCTGGACTGACGACCATTGACATTGAAGGTAACATCAGAAGCACTGTCAGTCTTGCTAGTCGATGCTTGCACATTCTCAGCTGACGGAACCTTGTTCACCACTTTATCTTCCACGGTACGTACCAAAGTTGACACAAGTACTTCTAACTTCTCCATACGACTATTAATGGCCCTTGTGCACGAATCACCAACAATGCCCTCGTGAGATTCTTCACACACCTCGCAATGTTTAAGTTTTGATGGAGACATGATGTCTAATGAGTTCAAACAGAAGAAAATTTTTTTCAACTGAGATATATAGTCCTCACTAGTCGAGTGAGATATTTGAACTGACGAACGTGGGCGTGGCACTTGTAGAAGGAACCTTTCCTGCGCTCCTATTGGTTGCGGTAGCGGAGAATCCCCTGTGACGTCATAGTCACTATGTAAACATGTCCATGTGTCGCAATATAGGCGTTGTGAGGCCAACTTCACAAAATAAACGTCCAGTAAATTGTTGGATTCCTATAAGAAGTAGAAACACAACTGCTTCTACAATCCAAGTGCCGAAGGCACTTGTTCACCATAAAAACGGGAGTTTTTGCGCGCTGATTACCCCCGTAATTTAAACAAAACATTGTAGTGTTTGACCATTGAGGTAGATGTAAATGATGTAAATTCGAAATTATCAGAATATGAGGATAAACACAGTAAACATGGGGTGATTTGATAGTAGATAATATTGATTTATTAATCATGATTAACTTCTTGACATGTGCCTTCTACTTTTCATTTTACATAAACTGCCTCCCTCTCAGCTCTCCCGCCCTTGGCCAGTTGCAATGATATAACCATAAGCTACCATAATTATTAAATGTGTTGATTAGGGCGTAAACCAACCAATCTCACTCACTCCCTCACTGACGCACCCACTCGGGCGTTACGTAATTTATGGACGGTCCCTAACAGCAACGAGTATGGAACAGGAGAGTGGGAAGTATGTCCGATGCTATACCCGAGCTTGTTTGACCCTGCTGGGAACCACAGTAAGGGGTCTGGTGGAGAAAATCGGGGAAAGGACCATAAAAGGCCATAAAATGCCATAAAACCCACATGTTCTGGCACATTTCAACTCATTAATTTATACAGAGAAATGGAAATATCACCACATTTAACATTGTTCCGATCTGATTTGCAGAATTACCATGAGACCTATGGATGGAGAGATCATTAGCTACACATTGATATGTTTTATGTGCTCCAAATCAAATCGGATCATATGATCAAATGGAAAAAACTGATCGAAAATTAGTCAACAAATGAATTACTTCATGATACTTGCTCAGTTTTATTTTATTTTCACAAATCAGGTGTACAGGTCCAGAGCTATAGATGTTCTGAACCTGATTGTGAAGTTATAAATCAGATTTATGCAATATTTAAACAATAATGAAAGAAACTTCACTTGCACTTCCAAAACGGAAAATGAGAGGGGAGGCTGAAGTCCCTTTAAGAAGTTACAAACAACCTCGGATGAAAGGGATGACCGCCTGGGCCATCAGATTCCAAGATAAGATGGGGAAATTTGTTACATCTTTCTGCCGACTTATGAGTTCACACTCTTTTGAATTTATTCTCGTTTGAATTTATTCTCGTTGCTAACAGTAAACCAATGAATTCTGGGATCAGTGCGTTCAACATTCTTCCTCCTGGATACTGTAAACGTATTAATGTTTGCGCAGTATTTATTTTCGCTATTTTCGCGCACCCACCTTTGTGCGCGAAAATAAATCCTGCGCGAAAGGTATAATTATTGCCTACTCAGGGTGTCAGACTTCCTAAGTGCGCGAATTTAAATCCGCGTGAAAAGGTGTCTAAGTAGTTAGTGCGCGAAAATAAATACGTTTACAGTACTTAAACAATGAGGTGTGATTAACAGATTGTACTGCTCTTTCGCTCCGTCCAAGCAAGTAGCTTACATGTATTCGCGCAGCCTTATTAGCACTTTGGCAAGGTGTCACAGCTGTTATTGGCATCGGTCGCTTTGATGAGCGAAGTCACTGCCGATCGCGTTAATGAGCGAAGTCACTGCCACGTGCCAATCGCGGTCCCCTCAGCGATCGAGTGACCTTTAGCGATTCAAGATGTCATTGTATAGATACTGAGTTAGAGTATAGGCCTATATTAATCGCGGTCGTTGCCATTCTTTCTCATAACTTAGTTGCTTCACTCTGAACACCAAGTTGAAAACCAAACACCTTCACCATCATTCCTTCCGTCCTATCTTTGCAATTTCTCCAAGCAAGCACACGTTTCACCTGCCTTCTAACCAACTCTGCAAAGAGAAATATGGATGCAATGGGTGGTTACAGCAATTCCGTCGAGATGATCGGAGCCATGCAGGGAATGGAACGCAAGTTCAAGAAAGTTTGCCAGCAGTTGGTCCTCATGAATAACAACATTTTAGTTGTCAAGGCGCGATACGACCGCTCTGTCAAGACGGACCGGAAGACGTTGCGTTACAACATGCGACTCCGTATCATGACACTAGAGGGGGTGCGCAACATGTTCCAGCAGTACGCCCAGGACCGGGCGGACATGTTGGATGCCATGGAAGAAGAGCTCCGAAGGAGGTTTGACATCCGATGGGAGGATGTCTGCGATGAAATTCTCCTCTCAGATCAGGGGACGGCGAATGCAGAGGAGACAAATGATGTGTCCGAGTCTGAGTCTGACGAAGATTGGCAAACTGACCGGGACGGCGAAGATATGGAGGTTTCCCTCTAATTTAGCTTTTATTGGCTAAAGTCGAGACCCCAACACATAATGGCCCTCGTCAGGGCCGCACATTGTCCAAAGAGTTGTTATCATTCACCTGTAGACTTTCACCTGTGAAAATCATGTCCTGACTCCCCTGCCCCCTTTAATTTCTCCCTTTAACAATGCACATTATGCTATACACATGTTCCATGGTGTTTAATTGGTATCCAGCAGTCAAACACCATTAATCAAAAGCAAATCTATGAAAAATGAGTTTCATTTTTAAAGAAAACCAGGGACTATATCGCAAACCGTGAACCACAGCCATAGGCCTCCTTCTCCTCCTCCGCCTCCTCCTCCTCCTCCGCCTCCTCCTCCGCCTCCTCCTCCGCCTCCTCCTCCTCCTCCGCCTCCTCCGCCTCCTCCGCCTCCACCGCCTCCTCCGCCTCCTCCGCCTCCTCCGCCTCCTCCGCCTCCTCCGCCTCCTCCGCCTCCTCCGCCTCCTCCGCCTCCTTCCCCTCCTCCTTCCCCTCCTCCTTCCCCTCCTTCTTCCCCTCCTCCTTCCCCTCCTCCTTCCCCCTCTCCCTCCTCGTGTCCCTCCTCCTCCCTCCTGTCCCTTCCTCCCATCCCTCCTCCTCCTCCCCCTCCTCCCCCTCCTCGTCCCCATTCTTCCTCCCCCTCCTCCTCTCCCCTCCTCCTCCCCCCCCCTGCTCCACCCTCCTCCTCCTCCTCCTCCTCCCCCTCATTCCACTTCTCTGTCTTAACAATCAAGTTCAATCGAACAAAATGTCAAACTATTTCGGAGACTATTTCGGATAACTTTTGGAAATTTATGTTCATCACACAGTTATATGCCACTAGTCCAACTTGTCTCATATACTCATCTGATATATCAATACACGGTCTTGCAATTCAGTAGATGTATTTATACAACTTACGGCGTTAGATATCCTAAAGATGAGAACATTCTTACAAAGGGATCTTGTCAAAGAATCACTTTGAGAAATATCCATTTTCTGACTTGTGACTAATTTTTCTGGAACACATCACATTATATACGTCACATACGTTCCACTCCTGGCTTGCATCACCAAGCAGTCGGTTTTAGCAAAGATGTATGGTACGGTGTATTCAAACACAAAACATCTTTCTATCCAAACATCAACATGCTTTCAGGGAAGACACTATATGTATGCATACATGTTTTAACCTTCCTTGTTTTATCAAAAACGATACAATCGGTGGGTCTAAACTCCAATCGTAACTCAAGCCCTACCAGAAAGTGACTTTTAAGTGCACATGTAAGGGTAACAATACACCCATGCGTCGACGACACATGGGTGGCCCTTACGACTGGTATTCTAATTACATATATATAATAAGATCAAAAAGATAGCAAGAGGCGATGCACAAGATATCGCCAGTGTGATAGCTACAGTAATAAAGAATTTTATAGTTATATCTATATCTGCTACTCCTGTCAATAATAGGAGAACAGGAGAAGCAAACAAGAGGGGGGGGAATGTAAGGGAAGGGAAGGGAGAGGGGAAGGCCTAAAAGAAAAGAAAATCAGAAAAGTCCAGAAAAACATATTTAAAAAGGGGCTAAATAAGTTTTGCGATAAGGATAAGGACATGATTCGTGTAAAAGGTGGAGCAGCGCTGGCTGAGATTTGTAGACCCCCAAGGGCAGGCCAAAAGAATTAAAGACTTATGTTCAACGACAAAAAAATGGGGATTTTTGAGGGGTTTGGTAAAGGTGAATAGGGGAGTTGCATGTGCCACTCTGCATGTCTGTTACAGTGCATCATGGGATGGATTCAGTGAAAATCTGACATACAAATATTTTGTAACATTTTTGTCGAAATGAAATTCGTCAGAGGGGTTGTAAAATTGACAAGCATAAATGGTCTAATTTGTGAGTTAAAGTTGTCTCATTCATCCACACATTTGTCACGCCCCTACCGGCCAGAAGGCTACCTACACTTTCTTACCGCCACAACGCTCGCGGATTTCTTATCATTCCAAAGTCCAAAGGTACAGGTGAGGTCCAGTTCTGACCATTATCTCAAAGTCGATCACATGGGAAGGGAGGGGAGGGGCTGACCGCCAGGTCAAGGGAGGGGGGAATACTGATTAAAGAGTGGGAGGGAGAGGGGAGGGGAGATAACCTCGTGACCTGGTCACCACCCAAAGAGATTGGTCAGAGTGGCAGTGGTCACTCTGAGCCTCGTTTTAATATTTTGTTTGTCATTGTTATCCTGTGGCTGATTGGATCTCTAATCTAACCTGTCGATTAATTGGTCCAACGAGACCTAAGCCAATCAGCGCAGGCCCAGTGTATTCGTTCTAATCTGTCTAGTATAAGAATAAAGATCAGAGTTAGTTCGACCTCTTTTAAGTGATCCTACTGATTTGAAGCATACATCTCTGTGTGTTGCGTTGATTAATTTCTCGCCCAACTACTGACCCTGAATTATTACGAAGAATGGCCCGCATTTCTTCAGGGTGACTACTTTTTCTCTCCTTGGTTACCAAGTCATAAAACCGTTCACAAAAAATGTCAACAAATCTAGCGAGCGCAGAGCCGTGCCGGCATTGATGCTGTCACTGTCACAAGTTGATTCAACTGCATGTGCAGCGGAGGCAGATGGTAACACCTTTCTCCCCTAAAAAACGTTCATATTTTCAAGCAACTGCTTCATTTGGACGAATTATATTCTTTGTCACTTTGGATAATACAAAATCTCGCAGATCGTCGGGGTCAAAGCAGATGATTTTTCTAGGCTTCTCATTGGTCAGTTTGCGTCATGTGACCCGCAAAAGTAGTACGGTCCGAATCACATACGTATGTGATACAAGATTTCTAATGGCACCCCGAATGGCACCTCTGTAATCACACATGTATGTAATAAAGTTTCTAATGACCTGACTAATATGTGGGTCAGATTTTCAGAAAATGTACAATTGGGAGCTCTACATATTTAGTAATTTCTGCTAAATTAGGCTGCAATTTGGTAAATGCCAGTTAAATTCGGGTATATTCGGCATTGCATTGACTCTAGCAATCTGTTTGATTAGGTTGAACTTTGTTTTGAACTTTATTTTTGTCTGAAATGCAGGTTATTTAAGAAGATTGGTGAAGGTGAATTGTACATTTTCTAAAAATCTGACCCATGTATACATTGCCGCCCCCGACCCATACAACACCACCTAAGCCTCTTTATAAAAGTATTGGAATTTGGTACCAAATGAAAGAAATACCAATTTTATTCCCAACAGTCCATTTCATCAACGGAATACCCTAATAAATGAATAACAACTTCGTCCATAAGGCACTATTTCGTAGACAACATTGATTGGTCAATTAATGAAACAATAATTTTGTTCCTAAAAAACATTTCATCAATATCATTTGTAACTATATCAACGTAAATGAACCATTTTGTTGGCGAAATTGATTTCTATGAGAACAAAAAAAACATATTTTTCTTCATTTTTTGTCATAAATTTAGGTTATTGAGAGTATTGGTGAATGCGAATTGTACATTTTCTGAAGATCTGACCCAGCTCCACCGCCCCCTGGCAGGACAAATTGTCACACATGATATTAGTGGGTGAAGTCTCCAGAAAATGTACAATTCAGCTTCTCCAATTCCATAAAATAACCCAAATTTCAGACGAAAATATAGTTCAAACTACAGTTCAACCTGACCAAACAGATTGCTAGAATCATCACAATGTTGAATGTGCACACATGTACCTAGTATTGGCCAAATTGCAGCCTATTTTAGCAGAATTTACTAATTGTACATTTTCTGGAAATCTGACCCTAGTATATATATGGGTCAGATCGTTAGAAAATGTACAATTGGCAGCTCCCCACATTTTAGCAAATCTGGTTAAATCAGACTGAAAAATGGTCAATACCAGGAATATATGAGTATATTTGGTATTGTGTTGTTTTAAAGTATCAGTTCTGTTATGTTAAACTGCATTTTGAGGCTCATTTTCGTCTTAAATATGGATTATTTGAGAGGATTGGTGAAAAGGAATTGTACATTTTCTGACGATATTACCCATATAGTATAAATTGATACTTGGCGCCCAATAACACCACCACCACCACCACCACCCACCCCAACCACACTCTACAGTATAAAAGCCTCCCCAGTCACAGTTCACATCACAGCAGCAGCAGCACCTCACCTCCGCACTCTCACCTCCGCACTCTTACCGCACCTTCCTCCACATCCACCCGACAACATGGCAAACTTGCAGGAGCTTCAGGACATGGCCAACAAGATTAGGCTACATTGTATTACCGCTACCCAAGCTAGCAACTCAGGGTAAGATATTTCTTTTTGGACAAAGTTTATTCAGGTATTTAACAGACACTCTCACAAAAAGTTAATTATACTTGTGGTTTTCATTATGCCCTGACTTAGTTGACAATTGTTACAGAGCAGAGGAGATTCTTAGAAGACAAATTAAGCCAATTATTTAATAGTTAGAAAAAGAAATAACTAATGAAAGATGATAAATGATAAAATTACAGCTATTATGCGAGAGTCATAAATATATTGGATTCTATGATTCAATATTTCGTACATATAATTATACAATATCAAAAGGAACATACACTGGAGAGTCTGATATGATAACAACAACAAATGCACAAGGGTATTGTTCCCATTAGCCAATATCTAATTATCAATCGAGAAGGAGAGGTAATATAGTAGACAATCATTCTGCAGAAGCATTATTAATTAATAAATGATATCAATAATGATAATAATAGTAGTAGTAACCTACAATCTGAGTATGATAACTTCAATCTTATGCAGACATTTCTATACGATAAGAGTAATTGGGTCAGATTTTCAGAAAATGTACAATTAGCAGCTCTACACATTTAGGAAATTCTCCTCAATTAGGCTGAAAAATGAAGAATACCAGGTATATCTGAGTATATTTGGTATCGCATTGATTTAAAGTATCAGTTCTGTTATGTTAAACTGCATTTTGAAGCTCATTTCTGTCTTAGATGTGGGTTATTTGAGAGGATTGGTGAAGGTGAATTGTACATTTTCTGAAAATCTGACCCAATTACATCTCACGGAAGTATTTTTTAATTGTACAACTAAAGGTCCTGGGGCTGGCAATATTTCTAAATCTATTTGTAGTTCAGTTTCAGTGCAGCCCCAACAGCTTCTTGTACAAAATGTGATGTGTTACAGAAAATGGACCACAAGTTGCAAAATTGATATGTTTTAAAGTGTTTTTTTTTACAAAATCTCTTCATTGAAATGTTCTGATCTTTAGACGGTTTAGCATCTTTGAATCTATGTACTCTATGAATCCATGTACCAAATCTCAGGACACTGTATCAAATATACTCCTGCGTTCTGAAGCCTTCGTATATTTAGTAACTTTACTGGTAATTGGCCACCCAGAAATATTGCCAACTTTTTAAAAAAAAAAAAATATATCAAACTTTGAATATAGAAATATGTATTAGATGTCTTACCGTTTATTATCGTTGGAATCGGATTGATTTCCTCTTTTCAAATATGATATCTCACAATCCAATTTCTTTGTGACTTGTGACTCATTTTCCTGAAACAATCATGAAAATAGAATAATATTGTAAATGTATATATACATTTTAATTTCAGCGGTAATCCTAATAAAAAGAACAGATGGGTTGCCACGACAACCTATATACATGACTCACTAAACTCATTCTAGATACATTGTTTTCAGAACCATGCTTGTATAGTAATATAACATATTCAGATATGGGTAAGATTTTCCGATAATGTACAATTGACCGTCACAAATCTTCTCAAATAACCCAAATTTCAAACGAAAATACAGTTCAAAATACAGTTCAACCTAACCAAACAGATTGCTAGAATCAATGCAATGCCGAATATACTCGAATTTACCTAGTATTGGCCAAATTGCAGCCCAATTTAGCAGAATTTACTATATGTGTACAGCTGCCAATTGTACATTTTCTGAAAATCTGACCAATATATGGAATAGAGAAAGAGAGAGGTTGGTTTGCTGAGTTTTTCTGTCATACAACACGTGTAATTTGGGTTTGAATTCCGTAATTATATTATGATAACTACCCTGTTTTAATCACTAAATTACCTTGTTGCCGGTCCACCGACATCGGCCATTAACATGATAACAAGCTAAGTTCTGATATAATTTCCACAAGTATAAATATACAGTAATATCACTCAATTGGTTTAAGAGCAAGCAATTATACTTGGGACTGACTGACTTATGATTATAGCCTTGGACTATACTTGCTTGTCTACCGCCGGTTAGCATACTTTCATGCAATTATACCATTAATTATTGGGAACTAATTCCCAGAAATGAGGGATTTATCTTAAATTATTTACCATGAAGTTATATCTTATAATTCACTCTTTTTGACTTCATTTCATTTCATTTCAACATTTCTTTATTTCGTAGATTGAAAATACAGTAGTAGGTTGTTCAATCAATCATGATATTACTATAATTTCTCCTGATGAATGCCTAATTACGAATCCAGAATTGACATTTGCTCAAAAAGTTACAAAGTTACAAATTATTAAGAGTAAGAAGAGGATGTACAACAAGAAGAGTTTTCAGTACATAGGATGACAATTTTATTGATTAACTGTCAATTTTTTTTAATTTTTTTTTTATTACTATTACGGCCAATCATTTACAGAATATAACAAAAAACGCTCGTCAACTATGTTGATATCCTATTGCGTTGCCTTCTACATATTTACATTCATAATAATACATTTTCTAATACTGCTGAAATTTATATATTCAAAAAATGTTCACTATGAGGATTTATTCTCTCTGTCATTTACTTATACCACTTTCGCTAATTATCACAATCATTTAGATTCTTCTCACATCACAAAGTATTACAATTCCGTTGCGTACCTTATTTCATCGCCAGCCCTTATAAGGACTTTTTTGTCGCATAGGGAACAGATAAAAATATTTAAAAAACAATTCATTTTACATGAGAGCAATGACAATCAGTTGAGGCTACATTCCTTATTTACTTTGACACAATTGGCTCAGAGAGTTGAAGTATCACATTGATAATATCAAATCGTAAACTGTCCCGCTGCGGGTATACCCCCCCCCCCCCCCATATTACACAGCTAACTTATATTATAAAATTTAAAGAAAATTGATAGATTAGTGGTTGGTCGTCTCCAGTCATCGACGGAGACGAGTATTGTCAACCACTTAAAGCATGTAACTGTACAACCACAAGAGGGCCTGAAATCCTCCCACAAGCCGGAGATCACCTCCTTAATGCGATTGATTGATTGAATAAAAAAGTTTTCAAATTTAAATCAAATTCAAAACAGTGTTGTCAATAGAGGCGGAGTTCAACCTCTGCATAAAATAGTTAACAATTAAGTATGGCGTATAGTGAAGCGAATTATAATACCATTTAGTTAATGTTTTGTACTTTGTATCAACAGTTGTAAGAGTGTCTATAGCACTTAATACACATTTAATACTGTACCCTTAGGTATATTAACATGACCATTATATGGTACCACCTCGCAATACAATTCCAACAATTATATAAGACTTTTGAGTGATTTTTGAGTGAATTATAGGTTTTATGTCATTCTTCAGTGGAAATGGCCAACTAATGAGTGTATGCTAGACTTATGGGTAAGAATTTCAGAAAATGTTACATTGATTCTAGCAATCTGTTTGGGTAGGTTGAACTGTATTTTGAACTTTATTTTCATCTGAAATTTGGGTTATTTGAGAAGATTGGTGAGCGTGAATTGTACATTTTCTGAAAATCTGACCCTTATACACTTTTAACATGGAAATGTTGCTATTGTTGCTTTACTTCATTTGTCTACAGGGGGGGGGGCTAACTCATAGTAACTGCAGGAAAGAGGGGATTCCAAGCCGTGGAGACGGTAATTACTTATATAAATAAGGGAGTTATCCCTCATTAGGGCTGCATTCTCAGTTAACGCCGAACAAAAACTAAAGATTTTCAATATTTTTTCTTTTTCTAATCTGCTATTTGTCCAGATGATTTATACCAATATTTGAACAGCAGATCCCCATGGTAAATCAGAACGAAAATAACCATTATTTAAAACCATTAGTACAGCTAATAGTATGAGAGGAATAATATGCAAATCCCCTGTCTAACCTCCCTCTCTCCCATCTCCCAATAGGGGATTTGCATAGCCGCCATTTAGAATCTTGATTCGCATGGAATTATGCGACTAATGGTACAGTATATCAATAAAAAGCATGCCATGTTCAGTATGGACTATTTATCAGTGCTGTAATGTCAATATCTATATGTTAAACATGTTTCCATGACACAAGTCCCCATCTTTCCCATCATGCATTTGGTTTTTAAAGATCATTTATACAAGCTCTGATATTTGTGAAAACATTCTTGCAATTGTTGATAACATTGTTGCTAAATATTTGTAAGTTATTTTTTTTTACCAGAATCCATCCCAGTATGAATTTAGATGAGAATGGGGTACAAGGGACACTATTGCACTGTCTACAATCTGAGATGGTTGTTTTTATGTGGCCCACAAGCCAGTGGGTTAAGAAAAAGCCCCATCTCGGACAGTGTAATATTTGGGTCAGATTTTCAGAAAATGTACAATTCGCCTTCACCAATCCTCTCAAATAGCCCACATTTAAAACAAAACTGAGCTTCAAAATGTAGTTTAACATAACAGAACTGATACTTTAAATCAATGCGATACCAAATATACTCAGATATACCCAGTATTAATCATTTTTCAGCCTAATTTAGGACAATTTCCTAAATGTGTAGAGCTGCCAATTGTACATTTTCTGAAAATCTGACCCATTTAGTGTCCCAAGTTCCACTTTCGAATTTAGGTTCTATATTTACTCCCACATTGGTATGCTTACCTTATATGGCTATGTGTAGTGGGGACAGGAAGTCATACCACACGCGTAGAATTGGAGCAAATTACCACACTACTCCCGCCCATACAAACAGCATGTGGTACGTACATCAACATGGAGTAATTCTCAGAATAACCTTGGAACACAGGAAATGGTTTCAGAAATAGACCAAATTGATTAATTAACAGTCAACAACCGGTGGGCTGACAGACCATAAAATCGGGTACTGGGGCAGAAATGGCGGCCAGATGGGTGAAGTCACCAGAAAATGTATAATAATAGCTACACCAATTATCTGAAATAACCCAGACGAAAATGAAGTTCAACATTTAGCAGTGTATACTAGGTGGGGCAGTTTTTAAATTGTTCTGTAACATATCACAAATGTTTAAAGAGTCATACATTAATCCTCTGTCATTAATCAATATATCCTCTTCATTGTCCGAATGAAATGGGTGAAATGGGTGAAGTCATCAGAAAATGTAAAATTCAGTTTCACCAATGCCCTCAAACAACCCAAATTCCAGACGAAAATAAAGTTCAAAATAAAGTTCAACTTAACCAAACAGATTGCTAGAATCAATTCAATGCCGAATATACTCGAATACTGAAAAACCAGAGATGTGTTCTATGTGGTATTTAATTAGGAAGGTTTGATACAGTTTTAGGAGAGATTTCTCTAGATATAGGGGTAGGAAAATGAATGAATGTAGGAGCATATGGAGAAGATAATGAAAATTCAATCTAGGCCCAAACCCTCAGATCAGATAAGAATGGCATGTCAGCCTACTTCCCTAATCGGTTTCCTGGACTAGGACTCGGCGTTTTAATAGGAATATAATGACATGTTGAGGTCTTGATGGAATTATAATGGCACATTGCGGTTTGAGGCGAAATGCTTTCCCTTCGTTTGAAGGGATTCTCTCAACTTTGGGCCTAGACTGAATTGTATTTAAGATCCATGAGGGATAAAGCTGCATGCTCAGCTAACATCGGGCAAGAACTGAACATCTTTTATTAATAATTTTTATTCAGATTAATGCAAATAAAACATGTGTATTAAATGTATTTGTGTGTTACAGACATGATCGTATTGAGTACATCGAGTTACTTTTCTGGTAATATAATTGAGACGGATAATACATAATGTATGAGGGACGGGTAATACATAATGTATGAGGGACGGGTAATACATAATGTATGAGGGACGGGTAATACATAATGTATGAGGGACGGGTAATACATAATGTATGAGGGACGGGTAATACATAATGTATGAGGGACGGGTAATACATAATGTATGAGGGACGGGTAATACATAATGTATGAGGGACGGGTAATACATAATGTATGAGGGACGGGTAATACATAATGTATGAGGGACGGGTAATACATAATGTATAAGGTCCAAAACCGAACTGAACTTAGCTAATATGTGGGTCAGATTTCCAGAAAATGTACAATTCGCCTTCACCAATCCTCTCGAATAACCCACATTTAAGACAAAAACCAGCTTTAAAATGCATTTTAACATAACAAAACTGATACTTTAAATCAATGCGATCCCAAATATACTCAGATATACCCAGTATTCATAATTTTTCAGCTTAATTTAGCAGAATTTCCTAAATGTGTAGAGCTGCCAATTGTACATTTTCTGAAAATCTGACCCATATATGAGATATAAAGCTGATAAGGGATTTCAATATGAGGCTATGATATATAGCTCATTTTGTATAGCGAAAACTGAACATCAAACTGAATATTGGAATATTTAAATACATCTCCCTTAGATGTTTCTAGAAAACATGCCCTTAAGGGTGAAATTACCAGAAAATGTACACATTTCATCTTTATCTATCCTCTCAAATAACCCTAATTTCAGACGAAAATAAAGTTCATGTTTATTGTATTGTATTTCTACTTTGTTTATATGTACCCATGTATACTTGTATATTCTTGCATACATACTTATGTTTATAGATAGGTAGGTACTGACAGTACCGATGAGATACCGTGCATTATATCATAATATTATATCAAATTACATTGTCAACTAGTATAGATCCTTTTCCAAGTTCAGGGCTATTTGGAAGACCTGTATACTTTACAGATAATACCCGTTTTTCCATATTTTACTTAATTTCAATTCCTAGTCTGTACCATTACACTTTGTAAATGTTTATAGAAATACAAGTCTATCATTATTAATATGTAGATGCTTTGAATGACATATTCAGAGGGTCAGATTTTCAGAAAATGTACAATTGGCAGCTGTACATATTCAGTAAATTCTGCTAAATTAGGCTGCAATTTGGTCAATACTAGGTAAATTCGAGTATATTTGGCATTGTATTGATGCTAGCAATCTGTTTGGTTAGGTTCAACTGTATTTTGGACTTTATTTTCGTCTGAAATTTGGGTTATTTGAAAGGATTGTTGAAAGTTAATTGTCCATTTTCTGGCGACTTCACCCATGAATGACAGGTGTAGCTAAATGAAGTCAAGTGTCCGCCCCGGGGGCACTGGGCCAACACAGACAACTCTCCCAACATTAAGTGCATTTATTGTACTCTGTACGCTATGCTGCTTTCTTCTCTTACTTTTCTTTCTTTTCTTTCTATTCAATTTCTTTATTCAGACTTTGCTTTACATTGGTGGTATCAGTACCCATTTGTTCTCAATGTATTCACAGCTAATTCCCGCCAAGAAATGTAACAGTCTACATGGGTCAGATTGTCACAAAATGTACAATTCATTTTTATTACCATTCCCCTCAAATAAGTCAAATTTCAGACGAAAATAATGTTCCAAATACAACCTAACCAAACAGATTGCTAGAATCGATGCAATGCCGAATATACTCAAGTTTACCTAGTATTGACCAAATTGCAGCCTAATTTAGCCTAATTTACTAAATGTGTACAGCTGCCAATAATTATTGTACATTTTCTGAAATTGGTCTACTTATTCCAGACCCATCAACGGTCACCTAGATAGATTACTAAAGGATCTTGACCTGTTCTTCATGGTGTAACATTTCATTATTTTTCAAAATAATTATTTATTAAAAATTATTATCATGATGCCTGTCCATGCTGGTCATCATGTATAGGGAGGGGAGGGCTAATTTTACAGTGGCTAAGGTCACTATTTGAGTATTATGTCATTTAGAAATATGTTTGTGTCTTCGAATTGTATTTATGATAAACAAATTTAATTATAACCATTTTATTTGGATTCCTTAGCAAAAATAAGGCTGTGGGAACCCCACTTTCAAAGTTCTTATGCAAGAAATAAAGAGATCCTCCTATTTTAACACTGTAATTGTATAGAAATAAAACGGATATTTTGACAAAAAGGTATTGAAACGTTGGTGACAACCAGGTCCTATTTTAGCGTCTCACATTGATTCCCTAGCTGTGACCTTGTTAGTTGATATCACTGGCATAATTACTGGGTATTTCACATCAAAGTTATGCTATATTATTCGATATATCTGGTTTAATATGGCCTAAATAAGGCAAAAAATAGGGAAAAGTTGAGGTTTCTGAAGCATAGGTGTAGAAATCGAAATAGTTGCCCCAGCCTTCGCAAACTTTGTCTGCATAATGCTGTTATAATGCTGTCCCTGTTATACGTACGCCAAAAAAATCGTAGAGATTGGACATTTTATTTTTTCTAAAAAAATAATGGCCTCCTGAATCAAATGCCGCCCGCTTGGGAAAATGACTCATATGGCGTATCATTATATATAAATATTTTTCTAGATTAACACTCTCTTAGCTGTATGATTTTAAAAAAGTATTCCACACAGTGGTCACGAGGCAAAATCGTTACAACTCTTTACATAAAAAGTGGGGAAAATCTGTTACTATATTATTCCGTACAAAGAAAGAATGGTATTTTATTATTCAATTGAGTGATTGAAATCACCTCTGACTTCTGTCATTAAAGTGTAATTTGTGGGCGGGTAAATCCATGTGTGGGTGGGTAAATATCTGCATTTACCCGCCAGTTTGGCGGGTGGAGAAAAAAGTTAATTTCGCACTATGCCATAAGGTGCTGCCCCAGTGTATGGTAAAGGGATGTGAACTAGGAGCGAGACAGGAGGTACGTAGTGACATATATACCCTGTCCCATCCAGGTGGTAGTACTCAACTAATTAAGATAAGATGCATACAGGCGGCGAGACCTCTTCCAACTGCCATGTCTGAGAGACTATAGTGTGCTGGAGTCACCCCACGAAATTTGAAGTTTTAAACTCTTATATATTCCAAATACTTGTATTTCATACATTAATGCTACCAGGTGGCCCATCCCACCCACACCCCATATACAACTATTACAAATTTGCATCTCCCCTAGCCACACATAATTAATGGTCAGTCTCCAAGGGTACACCCAGAGTGCGCTCTTTGTGTGAATCATTGTGTCACTTATAATTGGTTGTGTTTGGAACTGCATGTGAGTTCCACAGACGCTCAATTCTTAGTTTTAAATATGGTTATTTGCTGGCAACATCAATTTGTTTGATGTTGATTTCAATGTCAGACATGTTCCCTTCTAGTTTCTAATGATAAAACGTTAAAATAACGATGGAAACACATTATTAAATGTCCTTCAGGAAGTGCTGGTATATGAACACAACCAGCCGCTCAGTCACACTCAACGTTCACCAGTGGGGAACACATACATACCGGTAATGAACAGGCCCGAGTTAGTGTCATACACAGGGCAATATGGCAGCACCCAGGACAGGGTTTGGAGAGAGCGGGAAAGAAATTACTTGATTGTTTCTGGCAATATCATTGCCCAGAAACCAGTATTATAATGTGGGATCCCACTTATTAACCATAATTGAGCTGTATGACCAGCAAGTGTTCCAACCCAGAGTTTTACTTTAAACTATGAGAATGCTTTTCAAATCCAAAGATAACACTGGCTAGATAGGTACATGAAGAAGCCAAATAATAGCATTGATCTAGATTGCCACTGCAGATAGGCAAAAAACAAAATAATAACAAAATTATAATATTCTAGAAAAAGCTATAAATTCATGAATAACTCACAAATTCGAAGAAATATAAAGTTTTCTTATTTTTTTTTGTATTTGAATCTTCCTTTCTATAGTATTCAGGATGAAGGAAAGAAAAAACTGAGAGAAATGTTTCGGTCGCTTTAGCTGGGAATAGGGCACTGTACAAATTGATAGTGGCACCATAGAAAGAGCGGTGGAAACAGCCCAAACTATGAGCTATACGGGCAGTGTCACAGAAGCCTTATATCTTAACCATAGGCTCCTAACTTTCTCGTTTTTATCCCAGAATTCTAGTTTTTACTATAATTATGTCTGTTATCTTATATTATGAAACGACATGTTAAGATTAGTCATGCCTGATACCAGGACATTTCATCTGCTAGATTTTAGTATATGGCAACTTTTGTAACAGTGTATAAACAAAAACAAGTAAGCGTAGGGGTACGGGCTGCAGTGGGGGCACAGGCTGCAGTGGGTCAGCGGCTGTATGGTCCCAGGCACACACACACCTCTGCCCGTCCACTGGGAGCCTGGGTGGAGGGCGCATGGTTTCGCTCGCATAGCCAGGTGGGTCAGCTGGACTTCTAGCGACCTCAGTGGCGGCACCTATGTTGCCGTCAAGGTAACTCTCCTGAGATTTGGTGCAGTCGCACCTACCGTTCCCGGTTGGGGCAACATAGGAGAGAGCTTGCCGGCATATTGCATCTAACTTTTTAAAAACACATGTGACGAACAATTCCAGTCCCGCCATCCGCTTACCCCTCCTCTAATACTACTGCTATTACAAGGCCGACGTCCGCACACTTTTAGAATAAACGATTTCGGCCACTTTCCACCACTACGCATGGTTTGGCCCTACTCATATCACTAGCAAAGTTCAGCCATCCAGCTACAACCAATTCTATAGCGTAGGGCCTAGAGCGCTGGACTTCCAACCTGAAGGTACAGGGCTCGCACCTCGCCTGGGCCCGTCAGCTTTTTTTTCTTTCATCCTATACTTGGTTGGCCGTGTAGGGCTGTACACGGCCGGGACGGGACGGAGGCGGGGACGGAGGGTGGCTTTTGCACTGGGTGCTGGGGGACGGGGAAGGCTGGCGATTTGAAAAACGAAATATCCATACTAATGTTTCAACCGCCTAAATATATCTAAATTACATTCGCACAGCGCCGACTAGCAGCCGCCTACTCTTCTGGACTGGGCATGCGCACAGTGCTAAAAGTTAATCCCGCAGTCACTGGTGGGCACTGGTGGCGCAATATGTGAACTGGGTTATTCAATTTAACAATTCAACATAGAGAGCTGTACACAAGGGAGTTATGTGTATATATGTGTAAGAATTTTTATTTCTCTTCATCATTTACATAGTTTATAAGGTTGTGAGAAATTGGGTGAACCTATCAGCCCTCAGCTGTTCTTCCCAGGTTCTTTCATAAAACTTAATTCTAACATTTTATATGAATAACATACAATCATAAGTAGTTAACAATAATGTTAAATATCTTTTGAAGCATTTATGCATGAGATTAAACGCCACAGTGGGAGAAATTAATCCTGCAGTCACTGTCAGTCACTGTCAGTCACTGTCAGTCACTGGTGGCGCAATATGTAAAGTAGGCTATACAATTTAGCTGGGAATACAGTTTTAACTAACCCTAGCTCACCTCTCATTGGACCTCCGCTGATGACTGATTGTTCGGCGGAGAGACTAAACATTTGTTTTTTAAGATTTTTATTCAGCCAGACATTATGCGAAAAATACACAATTTGCAGAAAAGCTGATTTAAATCAAATAGAAAAAGTATACATAGAAAATATATCACAACCTAAGTAAATTATTCTAGACAATCTATTACGATTATAAATGATAAAAAGGTATTAGCCTTACAAATCGCGACAATTCGCGACGCTTTCATCATGTACAAACAATTATATAAACAATATGATATATTGGTATGAGTAAATGTGTACTTTATATTACTAGACAATATTGGTATTTTAATCACATAATATAGTGGGTGATGCTGGCTGTTTAAAGTGAGTGAGATCGTCAGGGTAGGATAGGGTTATTCAATATTTTTATTTTATATTTTATTAACGGCCAATAACATATCTAGCTAAGAGTTAACATGATCTATCAGTAATAACATATTTCAATACTTCCATTGGTAATAAAACAAAGAATACAAATAAAAAACAATTAAATACAAATGGTCGCACCAGACCAGGCAAAACAAAGCAGTCACAATAAATATAAATCAATTTCATTCAAGTTTACATCAATTATTTTGCTGAATGGTTTCTGCTTCTGTACCTAGTGAACAGCAGTTTCGAGTTTTAGTATTTTGCTGTTTATGAGTGCAGTTTAAATTATTACAGCCTAAATTCACGAAAACCTTAAACTAATAATATATTATATTATGAGTTTAAGGTTTTTGTGAATTTTGGCTGTAATAATTTAAAATGTTATCTGCTTTTAACATGACTTCTAGTCGATAGTATTCTATATAGTTCAAAAAAGGTTTTCACCATAAGCCATGAAGCAGCTTAAATTTATTATATGATTTTGTGTTCTTTTATCTAGGTGTAATAGAACCAGATCCGAATGTTCTTGATCTAAATTAGATCGTTTTGCTTTTTCAAATATAATATAAATGATGAATTTTGAAGACTGGAGCTTACCAAGTAGTGACTTTGGACCGGAGTCATACAGAGAGTCCCCAAAACAAAACGGGGAAGAATAGACATTTTATAAATGTTGTTTTTGCTCTTCTCGGTTAAACAGTGTCTTATCCCAAGTATATTGATAATAATTTCTTCCACGCATTAAAACACTTATTGGATTTCCAAAATGTTTACCATCATTTGAATCAGCTTGAACTCATCTTTTAAAATATGATGATTTCTCAAAATGATAAGAATTATTAGAATGAATACATGTATGTACCTAATTTCAAAACTCTGTGTTGAGATGAGTGATGTGGCCATCAAGAAATATTGCTAACTTTTTTTTCATAACTTTTTATTTAAAATAATATAGAAGTACCAATGTTTACCACCATTGGAATCGGCTCGATCTCATCTTTTCAAATATGATGCTGTTTCAAAATCCATCTTTTGTGGCTCATGACTCATTTCCCTGTTGTTATATAACATTACGTAACATTGTGTAACCTCATTGTATTCACATTAATTATCATTTTTCACCCTTTTATCATGTTATCTAATTACTAAAATCGCTAATTATGCTTAGCTACCCAGTAGTGTGCAAGTCTACTTATTCATGCTGGGCCGGAAGATCTGTATTTTGACTGGATCATTAAATCAGTTGGTTTGCTCTTCTCACGAAGATCACACATGTCTCAGTGTTCCTTCCATCACACCTTAACACTGTGACATGTCACAAATGGGTCAGATTTTCAGAAAATGTACAATTGGCAGTTCTACATATTTAGTAATTTCTTCTAAATTCTGCTAAAAAATGATAAATTTTGGTATATCTGAGTATATTTGGTATCACATTAATTTAAAGTATCAGTTCTGTTATGTTAAACTGCATTTTGAAGCTCATTTCTGTCTTGAATATGGATTATTTGAGAGAATTGGTGAAGGCGAATTATACATTTTCTGAAAATCTGATCCAAATATCAATTATATACTTGCAGACATCCGACGTCATGCTCCTCCTGTACAGAGATCCTCTCAGTCCTCTTCTTTGACGTCATGTGCTACGATGTCAAGAACCCACGCGACCCCTCCAGCGATAGATTCGTACTATCAAAGGTATTAGAACAGGATAAGTTCAAAGGGACAGGGAGGGAAAGGGCTGTTGTTTTGGTAATTAAAGGGTGGTCTCCACTGGCTGCGGTAAGCTCTGCGGTAAGCCTTGCGATGGTTTGTGCTGGTTTTGTAGGTGGTGAGAAATGATGAGGTCCTGCCTACATGGATCATTGGCCATGTAAGCAGGTCCTCGCCAATCCTCACCATCACAACACCATCGCAAACTTCTGTTTCCGGCTGACCTCTTAAATCAACTAAAATACAAAAGAATATTTACTGCCCAAAACAGCAAGATCATGGCTTTCCACTGGTTCATTTTGCTTCAAAATCATTTCTAAATTGTAGTTAATGATAGTAACAGCCCAACAAAAGAAACCAACCGGAAACCAGCCTCGGCTTCACCTCGGCTTGGTTTCCCAAGGAGGCTTAGAGAAAACTCACAACCATAAACTCAGGATCTAACCGCTCACTCTACACCTAAGTTCATCATTATTATTTACCATTCATGGTTGATTAATATTAATAATTAATATATCTATGTTTGACCTTTCAGGGTCATGCTTGCCCTGCCCTCTATGCTGTGTGGGCAGAGTTAGGACTCTTCCCTAGCAGTGACCTCCTGAACCTCCGCAAGGTCACAAGTGATCTAGAAGGTCATCCAACCCCTGTAAGTACACGTTTTCTTTGTTTATTTGGGTTTTCTTAGGGGACAAGATCTTTATTCAGTGGTAAATACAAAGTAACCAACAAACAATCTCTTTTTGAAAAACTTTGATTCAGCATGTCAACAAATAACCACTTTCTGTCCTGGTGTCGATCACACTATTGTACATTGTACCCTCATCGTGTAGGTTTTTCTCAAATATAAAGTTAACATGAAGCTTATAGACATATGTTATACCGTTTTAACAGAAGGAAAGTTGCGTTCGTATATTGAGTGCAATATGTTTTTTGGATACTTACTCTGGTGAGAGAGTCAAGGGTTGCATGTTGCATGCGATGTTACTGCGGATCAGCTGTATTTGATTATCGCATGTGGGGGAAGTTGCCAGAAAATTTACAATTCACTTTCACCAATCCTCCCAAATAACCCAAATTCAAAACAAAAATCGGGTTCAAAATTCAGTTCAACATAACCAGACAGACTGTTTGAATCAAGGCAATTTCAAATATACTCAGATATACCTAGTATTGACCATTGTACAGTCTAATTTAGCAGAATTTACTAAATGTGTAGATCTGCCGATTGTACATTTTCTGAAAATCCGACCCATATCTCAACAACCATTCATGACTTCACATAATTATAGTATCTCAGAGTTGTAAACCATGTCAGTGCATTGACAGTCTTGGGGCTATAACCAGCACAGACCAAGACTAAAGGGATTAATAACCTATGTACCATATGCTATTTGTATTAGCGGGAGTAGTGTGCGAATTTGCACCAGTTCAACGCATGTAGTATGACATTGCCATATTCCCTCTTCCTCCCCCCAGTACGCAGCTATATATATATACTTCTACATAGCAACATGGGAGTAAATATAGAACCTAAATTTGAATGTGGTACGAGGGACACTATTGCACTGTCCAAGATATTTGTTTTTTTGGTAGCCCACGACCCAAAAGGCAAGTGGGTTATGGAAAAAAACAACATCAAGAACAGTGCAATAGTGTCCCTCGTACCACATTCAAATTTAGGTTCTATATTTACTCCCATGTTGCTATGTATAAGTCCAACTCATTAGGTTCTATCTATATAGTTATTACTGTTTGTCCCTGACGAAGCCCACCCTAGGGCGAAATATTGGACCTGAATAAATGGAAAATTGAAGATGTCCGACTTGAGTGATTCTTTCTCTCCATAGTTATTACATTGTTACTATATAATGTGATGTGTTAAAAGAAAATGAGTCAAAAGTCGCAACAAATGAATTTTGACAAATTTGGTCAACAGAGGTTGGACTTCGTAGACGTGGCTACGGGGTCGCTGGGACAAGGCCTGTCGTGTGCGGCGGGTATGGCCTGGGTGGCCAAGTACCTGGACAAAGCAAGGTTAGATTATACTTCGATATTTGTCATGTGTCATAGGAAAATGTGATCCGTTTTAGGAAAATGAGTCATAAGTCGCAAAATATAGATTTTGAGATATCACCATATTTGAAAAGATGACATCTGGTCAAACACTAGCAAAGTAGTTTAATATATTCCTCAGGAATACCTCAGATATGCATATAAATAATGCTTCTAGATTATTCTCATAGTTACATTGCATCATGGAAAAAGGAGGGATGAAGAACTAAAAATATTGTTATACAATAAGAACCATCAATCAAATCATAAGTCTTCTAAGTCTCCCTGATTCATATAATATATATATCAATACATACTCTAGTCATTTAGCCCATGAAACCATGCAACTGAGAACGCAAAACACACAATAAACCTTTGAGAAATTTGACTCATTTTCCTATGACACATGACAAAATTTGATCTTAAGGTACCGGTATATGAGAAGGTGAATTTTAGAATTGTATGAGCCAAGAAGCAGGAAATAGAAATTAAAGCTTATTATTGTTGCAGTTATAAGGTGTATTGCCTGCTGGGGGATGGAGAGACAGCTGAAGGCTCAGTGTATGAGGCTCTCAACTTCTCCAGCCACTACAAACTGGACAATCTGGTGGCAGTGGTGGATGTGAACCGGCTCGGCCAGTCCTCCGCCACGGCATATGAACATGATCTGGATAATTACAGGCGCAGGTTTGAGGCATGTGGGTGAGTACTGTAAGCTGCATCTCATAGTTGTAGGGGTAAAATGTAAAATTTGTAGTCTGATGACTATTTCAGTACATACTTATGTAGCGATGCCCGTTGTGTTCTGACCCTAGTGAACTGTTATAACTATGCTTTTAGGAGGCCAAAAATTGGACTAAAAAATGGATTTTGTAATGTCTTTGCTGTGTCAGGCTTTTTGTTGTTGTTGAACATGGAAGGCCCTAAGGCCCATTGACTATGTCTTATTTGAGTATGTAAATTGAGAAGAAATTGTTAAATCTTCAATGAAATTCAATGTATGAAGAACGACTTAATTATGAATATTGCCTATGTTTTTAAAATTTATATTCGTTATTTGATTATGTAAATTGAGAAGAAATTGTTAAATCTTCAATGAAATTCAATGTATGAATAACGACTTAATTATGAATATTGCCTATGTTTTTAAAATTTATATTCGTTATTTGATTATGTAAATTGAGAAGAAATTGTTAAATCTTCAATGAAATTCAATGTATGAATAACGACTTAATTATGAATATTGCCTATGTTTTTAAAATTTATATTCGTATGTTTGAAACGTATCACAGATTGTGAAATATCTATGAAATAAAATTTGTTAAAAAAAAATTAATTATGTATTATTGTCAGGTGGCAGACAATAGTAGTTGACGGGCATAATGTGGAGGCATTGTCCAAGGTACTGCGGACGGAGAGGCAGCCCAACACACCCATGGCCATCATCGCTAAAACCTTCAAGGGAAATGCTTTCCCAGGTATTTGTAATTCTCGTTACCCTATCTTGATCAACAAGGAAAATATATATGTGATGTGTTAAAGGTAAATGAGTCATAAGTCGCAAAATATGGATTTTGAGATATCACCATATTTGAAAAGAGGAGATCAAGCCAATTCCAATGATAGTAAACACTAGCTAGACATCTAATAAATACTTCTATATTTTAAGTTTGATATTTTTATTTTTGAAAAAAAAAGTTCGCAATTTTTCTGGATGGGTAATTACCAGTAAAGTAACTAAATATACTCCATACGAAGGCCTTCATACCTCAAGGATATATTTAATACAGTTTTTCGAAATTTAGTACATAGATTTATACGACTATAACCTTTAAATCCCCTAAAGATCAGAACATTTCAATAGAGAAATCTTGTGAAAAAGACACTTTGAAATATATCAATTATGCGACTTGTGACTCATTTTCCTGAAACACACCACAAATGAAAATCTCTCAAATGTGTTTTTCCACAGGAATTCTTTGTCAGAATGTTTTCATGTTTGAGGTGTTTATCGCTGCTATCGACATGAATACCTGTACCAAATTTCAAGATGGTATATTAAAGGTACAATCCTCTCAAATAACCCAAATTTCAGACGAAAATAAAGTTCAAAATACAGTTCAACCTAACCAAACAGACTGCTAAAATCAATGCAATGCCAAATAATCTAGAATTTACCTAGTATTGACCAAATTTCAGCCTAATTTAACAGAATTTACTAAATGCGTACAGCTGCCAATTGTACATTTTCTGAAAATCTGACCCTGTTAATATCATGTTCCAACCTATAACCCAGGTATAGAGAACAGAGTGGGGTTCCATGGGAAGCCACTGGGAGGTAAGGCTGAGGAGGTGCTCACTGCCCTACAGGAGCAGATCGTCAATAAAGGTCAACACAAGCTCACACCTGCTCCTCCAGGGTGTGTCGTACCTGCAGCCCACATAGCCAACTTACACCTGCCTCAGCCCCCCAACTATACACACGGGGACATGGTGAGTAGGCAAATTAGTTATATCATTATACTTTTATTTAATTAAAAGATTGAAGGGAGGCAACTCATCAAAAACAATCATGGGAACGAGTTAAAGTTGGCATTATGCAGGTTTATTGGCGTCCTAACGCGTTTCGCCTTTCTTGGGCTTCTTTAGAGGATTGTAATGATATGGAAAATGCTTATATTTACAAAAATGAGCAAAATAGTACAACATGTAAAGCTATGGTCCTTTATTAGTTTGGTATTAAGTAGAGTTAACATCCTGGTTTTATTATACTTTTACGTACAAGAAGGTCTGTTTCAATAAATTGATTTAAACATCCTTTTCAGCCATGACAAGATGTATTTGATGTGTTTCAGGGAAATGAGTCACAAGTCGCAAAATTGATATTTTTCAAAGTGATTTATTCACAAGATCTCTTTGTATGATTGTTCTCATGTTTGGTGTGTCTAACGCCGCACGATGTATAAATACATTTTCTTGCATTTCTATGGTCATCCAATAGAGTACATTTAGCTCCTTTACTAGTAATTACTCACCCAGAAATATGGCAAACACTTTTTTCAAAAATTAAAAAATATCAAACGTAAAATATAAAAATATGTATTATCTATCCTAATGTTTACTATCATTGGAATCGCCTTGATCCCATCTTTTCAAATATGATTATACCTCAAAATCCATGTTTTGTGACTTGTGACTCATTTTCCTGAAACACCTCAGATATGTTTAACGCTGGAATACTAACAATACAATTTACAATACAATACGATTTAAACTGGGTTATTAAGATATCCTTTTTCAGGCTTTTTCACATGTCCCAGTTTATTTGGTATATAAATTATACGTATGTACAAAACATTGGATAAAACATGGTAATTTTAAAACTCAAAACCAGACATAAAAGATCGTTGAATACTAAATTTTAAAAAAATGACAATTATACATTCTAAAATGTTAACTACAATCATTTATTATAGTTCGTAAATCATTCTCATTTGAGGTGTGTTTCATAAAGCATTTTTATTGACCATAATTATCACATATTTATATACACATTTATTATATTTCGTAAATTCTCATCACAGAAGTTGGAATATTTATTACACATACATACAAAACAGATAATACAGGTTTTCCAAACAATCAACAAGTAACATTTGACGTGTGTTTCATAAAGCATTTTTATTGGCCATATCACATATTAAATTATTTATACACATGTAGTGATCTCGCAGGTTCGTATCCCTTAACCTTACCGATGTATAAAACAAATGGAACAAAAGGCAGTCACTACCTGTTCGCAAAGGGTTTTATTCTCGTGAGGAATTGCAAGCTGAGCGTCAGTTTACACAATCCTGCCCAAGTCTGAGGATCTCGGGCCTCCTAGCCAGCTAGGTGACTCATGACCACAGGTGTCTTAGGCAACATGCAGGTTTAAGTAAACATGGCACAAGCCAATATAAGAGTAACAAGATACTAGTTACAAGAACAAGAACATTCATAACCATTAGCAAAATAAGGTTAACCCAGGTTGCCGTTACTCTGGCAACAACAGCTGGACTGCTGTTATATGTAAAATGCAACAGGTAAAAGTTAATACATAGACTAAAAAGTCACTGCGGACCAGTACTGCCCACTGGGGTAGATTGGCCGAACTAACCCACAGCAGACAGCACCTAGAGATAAACTCTAGTGAAACCCAATAACACCACAATACCCCCTCTTTTCTTTTAAGAGTTTGAAAAATACGTTTTTAAAACTCGACAGGGTATTAAAAAGTTGAAACATCTACATGTAGGAGCATAAGGTGTCCTCTCTACTATGAACAATAAATAAATCTTATGAAAACTTTTTGCGACATATAGGAGCATACTGTGTCCTAATTAAAATGAACATTCTTTGAAGTAAGAAAAATTTTATGAAAACCTCTTCGCGTTCGACAAGCAGGAGCATATTGTGTCCTCACTACCTTGCAAACAAACAATTTTCTGCTTAACAGAAATTAATTATTTTGAAAAAGGAATTCACATTCATATTGTAGACTTGGTTTCAGATTTCGGGCCTCACACCAAGGTTCTGTATCCAAGGATCCAGGGCATCCGAAGAGTATCCGAGGTGGTTAAATCGGGTCGAAGGGCGGTCCAGTCATCATCGTCCATGCGTTTCCTCCATTCAGTCATCCTTGCCGTCGTCGTCTTTCGTTCCATCGGGCGAGTCCTTTGCAGAAGGTCTGTCCGGAGTATCGAACATACTGCCAAACATACCTTGCTCGGGAGGCGCCCGGCCCAACGCAGCCGAAGCCACAGTTCTCTGAGGCTGGGGTGGCTCACGTTGGGACTTCATCTGGTCCAGGAGATTGGTGAGGAAATGGATTTGTTGGTCGTTAACCTCCAACGTCCCACCAGCTCGACTGGACACCACGGTCAAACCAGGAGTCTCGCCCGAGCCTGAAGAAGGCAAGGCTTGAGCTCCCTCAACTGGTTTGGCAGGGAGAGAGGTCGGCTTTCCACCCAGGGAACTTTCCGACCTGCTCACACCTTGATTGGACTCGTCCGAATCATCCAAAAGCAAGCCCTGGAGTCTGGTATTCTCCTCCAAGAGCTTCAGGATGCGTTGTTCCTTCTCCTGATTGGATGCCTTCAGAGTCCGGATGAGGAGAGCCTGCTGACTGATGGTTTCTTTCAGCGTGCCTACCTCATCCACCTTCGCCCTCACCGCCTGAAGCTTTTTCAGAGGAGTCACAAGAGCCGCCACGGTCACTTTGACCTGCCTCTTGGCATCCTCTGCAGCTACTTGCAGGGCTTTCAACGCCTGGTTCACGCCGGTCTCTGATGTTTCCACCAGAGCAGCGGTCTCCAAAGCACAAGGCAGTTCGGCCAGAGTTGTGTCCACCCATTTCTGGGCCTTCCTCAAACGTCTGCTCCTCTTGGCAGGAGGAGCAGCTAACTCAGCTGCCTTCGACTGGCTCTCAGTCCTCGGACGCTTGGAGGCTGCGGCCTTCGAGCTAGTACTAGCACTTGACTTGTCCGAAGTCGCTGTGCTAGACTTTACCGGGGTCTGAGTCGGTTTGGATTTCCCAGTACCAGTTCTGGGGACATCCACCTCACCAGCACATGGACCTTTTTCAGCTTCCGGAACTTCAACTTAGTAGTTCCAGTCGCTGGGGCAGGTGCCTTGCCTTTCGAGTTCGACTTGGGGTCCGAACTCCGGGGCTTCCGAACTTGACGGGCAGAAGACCGAGTGCTCTTGGCCGGTGAATCCATGAGCTCCTCAGTCGCTGCCGCCGAAGAATCAGCAGGATCTGGAGATAGAGTCCGCGGGGACTCGTTCATCTCTCCATCCTTCATCTTCGGCTTGTCCTGCTTTCTGGGGGATCTAGGCTTCTGCTTAGAGGTACCAGCCGAAGGTACAGACTTAGCTTCGGGAGTCTCGGACTCAACCTCAGCCATGTCTGTCACCATCGCCGCATCCTCTTCAGCAGCTGCTTTCCTAGCATCCTCGGCCTCCATAATTGCGCCCCAGCAAGTTACGGTGCCGGTCCCAGAGCCACCTGCGTCAGGCTGACCCATGCCAACAAGGATCCGAGACCCTTCCAAGACCTTAGCCTCCTCGTCCGACAATACCTCGCAGTCCGAACCGTCCAGATCCATCTCTAGATCAGACTCGGACAGCTTGGCGTTGGAATCAGCCAACTGGTCCTCGGTCATGTTCTCGAATTCACCTGAAGTCGACATCACTATTCAATCGGTACCGGAAAGTATAATGATGGTATGGGTAGAAATAAGTACAGAAAATACCTGTTATTTGCTGCAGATGGACGTTCGGACTCCTCTCGGACACGCTTCGGCTGTGGCTGACAGCTACTACACACATAGAGCGTAGTGGTATCGAGAAATCCAAACCTTCACTACTCGAATATACCCACGCTTTAGGCACAGTGAGTTGGTTGATTACTTCCAAAACACAAAGACTGAACGTTTATTGGTATACCAGCAGCGGATACGCTGTTCAAGTTTAGTTTAACACCTTCGGATAGTAACGTTCATTCATTCCTACACCAATGGCGAAAACAACATGGCCGCTATAGGTCCCACGCCAGCCCGCGCATTATCAACGTGCCCCAAACACAGTTAATATACGACCCACAGCATTCATGCAACTTGACTACTCGAGCAAAGGGACTACAAACACAGGGCAATATATTTCACAAGGATCATCACTTGATAAAACTTACTGCAGTGTTCTCTTTCTAAGAGGTAGTCTCGGTGCTTTGCTTCGCGGAAGCAGGAAGTAGACTGACTGAAACGGTAAAACACCAGCGTATTTAACCACTGCAACGCCAGAGTTGCATTCAGCCGCCGCACTACTGCAGCGCCAATTTTCTTCCCGCGCTCACCTTCTGAGCCTGAAAATAGCTTTTGGGCGCGTGTTCCCACTCAGCTATTCGGGACTCTGCTGAGACGATGCAGAGGTGTAATCATTCTCCGATTTCCTCAAAACCCACCCCAGGCGTAGGCAACACTCTATTCCTTATAAATAGATTCCGATGCTTCACTGAAGTCCGTGGCCACTGAAGACGTTTTGGATTTTCAGTTTAACATACAAGCGGTACCCAGGGTAAGGTTAAGTACTTTCCGAGACTCATGTTCGTCTCCCAGTCACAAATGGAATTAACTGAATAAAGTCCATTTTTACTGCTTATCAATAGGGGACAGGGCGGCTCTCAGTTCGGTCCACCACCCGTCTGACTTCTCGTTGTGTGATTTTTTAGTTTGGGTAGAAATCAGTTCGGAGATTCCTACCCTCGGTCCAGTACCATAGTTAGCTCATTTGCAACCGAACTGGGGCCTTTCGTACACGTTTAGCCCTTGCTATGCCAGGAGAAGAAGGATCTGGTGGTTTTGCATTAACCACAGCTCCTTTCCTTGGTCTACCTGGTCGTTTCTTCGGCTGCACCGGAGGTACAGGAGCAGCTTGGACCAGCTGTTTCCTAGGCCTTCCGCGCTTCCTATTCAAAACGACCGGGGGCGCCACCGGCTGGTCGGACGTATCTGTGCGAACCTTCGGCCTCCCGCGCTTCTTCGGACAGACCGTAGCTACCTTAGACTTCTCATATGATAAAGCCTTTCCTGGACCCAAAAGCCCAGGCGGGGTAGCCGTAAGTCCCGAGTCTGCTAAGGAACTGTCAGGTTTGGCAACAGATTTCCCTTGTCTACCCCCTCTTTTCTTTAGAGGCAGAGATTTACTGGAGGTTTCCTTGGAACTACCCTTTCGGATCTTCCTAGGTCTACCTCTCGGCTTGACGCCTACAGTAATCTTCTCTTTCTCTACCTTCTTAGGACAATCTTTCCCTGGCACCACTCTCCCAGCCTCTAGTCTAAAGATTTCCATACCAGCCTGTTCCTGCCTTCGGAATTCTGGAGCCCGATCCAAGTTAACTGCTTGAATCGGCCCATTTTCATCAAAAGCCGGCTTCAGATAGTCGATATGGTATCGCATTAGACCTTCGGCTGTCTCCAGTTCACAGGTGGTACCTCCTATGAACCTTCTGATTTTATAAGATTGGGGGGACAGAATCGGTACACCACCTCCCCCGCCTCAAAACTGGGGGGCCCAGAACGCTCGTTATAATCTCTTATCTGGTGAACGGCAGATACTCCGAGATTATCCCTCATGTACTGGTGCCCTTTTCTCATCCACTGTTTCAGGACAGGCACGTATCCATCGCATCAGATCATATCTCATACCCGGCCAAAAATATCTCATCTTTACTGACCAGACATTCTTGCAGGTTCCGAAGTGATCCGAAGTTTTAGGACCATGTATACCCTTTCCTCATGGAAACAGGGACTATTTTCCTCCAGTATTTCCTATCGGTGGCTAGTCTTGTCCAACCCAGACATAGCACACCATCTCTCAACTCCATACTACCAAGATGCTTCACAAATGTCCGAAAACTCAGCCGACTCACCAGCAAGGTCTTCCCTGCTAGGAATTGGCTCGGTTCCCTCTAACATTGCAAGCAATCTTTTTACAAGTGGATCGGTTTGCTGAGCTTCTTGCAACACATTCTGCTGAGTCCCTAGGGAAACAGCATTAGTGGCAATGATAGCATCATGCGCACCGCAATCTAGGCAATCTGATCTTCCATATTTTCTGGTAGGTAAACGAGACAGCGCATCAGCATTATCATGCTGCTTCCCTGCCCGATGCAATATCATGCTCTGATCCAGCCCAAATTCCTGTAAGGTGAGTAGCCAGCGGGCTAACATATTGGTCGGATCCTTGAAATTGAGTGACCAACGCAAAGAGGCGTGATTTGTCCAAACAAAGAAGCTCTTATTACCCAGTAAGTAATCTTGAAACCTCTGTAGGAAGGTTAAGACAGCGAGTAGCTCACGTTTCGTTGCACAATAGTTTCTCTGTGGCTTCGAGAGTCTATTGCTTGCAAAACTTAGAACCATTTCTTTTCCATCTTGAACCTGGGACATAATCCCAGCCTTGCCAAAGCTACTTGCATCCGTATCTATGATGAACCCACCCGCCGAAATCCGTAGCCACCGAAGACGTTTTGTATTTCGGACAGGGATATCACAGAATAGGTGCAGAGATCAGCAAGTCTTTGCATGTATCAAGTGCATCTTGGCAACGAGGAGTCCACTCTATAGGTTTAGTATATCGTTTATCCTTGCCTGCCGCGGTTACAATTCCTTGCAAAGGAATCCCCAATTTACCAAAATCTTCCATGAAGTCTCGGTAAAAGGAGGCAAATCCGATGAATTGCCTTACATCCCTTGCATTATTAGCGATTGGCCAGTCCTCGACTTCCTGGGATCTTCTTCGGATCCACCTGAATGCCTTGGCCTGACACAATCCGACCCAAGTATTCCACTTTCTGGCGGAAAAATTCACATTTCTTGGGTTTCAAACGAAGACCATAATCCCGTATACGCTCAAGGACGAGTCTCAGGTTATCTAGGCACTCTTCAAGAGTTTTCCCAAAAACCACGATATCATCCAGATAGACCAGACATGATTTCCAACGAAGGCCATCCAACATCTGATCCATCATGCGTTGGAAGGTAGCGGGGGCATTACACAATCCGAAGGCCATAACCTTGAATTGAAATAACCCTACACTGGATAAGAATGCAGTCTTCGACTTGCTATCTTCATCCATCGCCACCTGCCAGTACCCACTTTCAAGATCTAAAGTACAGAACCACTGGTTACCACCAAGTGATTCTATGCACTCATCGATCCGAGGTAGTGGAAAGCTATCCTTTATAGTGACAGAGTTTAGCTGACGATAGTCAACGCAAAAACGCTGTGTGCCATCCTTCTTGGCCACCATGACAATAGGAGCACCCCAGGGGCTACTGCTATGTTCAATTCGGCCCTCTCTGTACATTTTCCAAATCTCTGCCTCCGCCTTGTCTCTCTTCGCCACAGGAATACGCCGGTATGCTTGTTTGATCGGACAAGCATCTCCAGTGTCTATCACATGGCGAACTTTATCAGTACAACCAAGGGCTTTGCCACCTGGAAGAGAGAAACAATCTCGGAATTCTTCCAGCAAAGACAGAGCAACGTTCTTCTCGTTTTTCTCGGACAAATCCGAATCATTGACCAGCTTCTTCAGCGGACACTCTGCACTCGGTGGTACCAAGATGTCGGGAGCTATCAGATCATCATCCGCCACAGGCGATTCTGTAACCAGTATAGAATTAATGATTGCCTCTCTGATAATATTGCTACCGTCATCCTCAGACAAAGCGGAATCCTCTGCCACAAGAGTAACTCTGCTTAATCTGCCCACCACTCTCCGTTTGCCAATTTTCATTGGGCGATCGGACGGATTGCTGAAGGCTACCAAAGCGGTTGAACCTCCACCTGAAACATATGTATTCAGGCTCCCTAAGGCGAAGTCTTCTAGCAATCCTTGGTCTGGCTCGAACATCCAAGCATCCGATGCGTCTGAGCCACTATCAAAGTCCAATTCTGCAAGTGTAATAGATTTGGCCTCCATGATCACCGCTTTCCTAAGTGTCACAGCTATTCCAGTATCTACTTCGCTCACAGTCATGGTCTTTATAGAGGAAAATTCTTCACCTTCGGACTTCTTTTTCCACTGTTTACATACAACAGAATGTCCGAAGTTTTCCAAATAAAACACTCCTGACCAATCCAAACAACAACGGTGCACATTGTAAAAATCTGCACCTAATATCCCGTCTTCAGGGCCCTTCAGACCGCTGACTACCAGACATGTCATCATGTAAGTCCGACCCGACACTTCATATGGACAGAGCACGCTCCCATATGTAGTTATAGGCGTTCCATTACCCATCGAGCACGCCATACGCACCGAATTCATAGGCGGCGCATGTGGAAGGGAATCATAGAAATCCTTGGTAATCAAACTTGTCATTGCGCCTGGATCTACCAAGAAATAACCACTCTTCCCACCTATGCCTACAGGGGCATACCATCTCTCCCTCACCAGTAATTTGGAAGGAATCTCCAGAGTTTCCAGCTGTTGAACAGAAACTTTCTGAATCCGAGCAGACTTCTCTTGGCCTTTTTCTACCAAGACAACCTGACCTGACTCAGCTTGGTACTCGGCCTGTCCCCAACGCATGCCAGGGCTCTTGTCCGAGCATCCCTGAATCTTTTCAGGAAGAAAATCACCGTCCGGCAACGGCCTAGGACCTCCAGCTATCAGATCGGGTAGCTTCTTGTCGCTAAGCTTTAACCCTATCTTACACACCGGTGCCTGGGCTGATTTCCCAGTTTCTAGACTACTACCAAGATCCTCGCGGACTGTGGTACTAAGAAGCGTGTTGTCCGAGGCTCCCGTATCGCTTACTACAGGAGCCGAACCTAGTTTCCTGAAGTAGCAGGCTTCTCATTAGAAGTGTCTGCCTTCCTCAGGAGTTCGAAAAGAGCTACCTTCTTGGGACAAGCCGAGGCGAAATGTCCCTCATCACTACAGAAGTAGCACCTCCGAACCTGCCAGGTTCTTTACCCCTCTACTTCAGCAGTTGTCATCACCTGCCGAGCAGAGGAACCAGTCTTTTCATTCTTTCCATGCCAGGCCTGGACAGCTTGCACTACTGCATTGCCAAGTTCTTCGGACTGATCATCATCGTCAGAATCTTGCAAAGCTAGTACCTGGCTGACCTGAACCATGGCCTTTTCTTTGGCGTTCACATTTCTGCGTCTCTTCAACTGGGAAGCTTCGGCTGCAGCTATTTCCAATGGAATAGCTACAGCCTTCGGACCCATGAAGGCGGCTTGTAGAGCAGCAGCAGGAACTAAGTCCAAACTTCCCATACTTCGGCCCAGAGAATAGCATGGAGAAGGTCAAACGGCTGTTTTAGCTTCACCCAAGCAGCTTTCTCCTGGTCGATTAAGCCCCTAAGAAAAATTCTTAGGCACAGAGTACGTAGAGTATTGTCCAAAACCACTCCATGAATCCTTCGGATCCCAGTTCCTAATTATTGCCAGCTTCGGGGCAAAATTAGCTTCCTACGCCAGTAACTGACACCTAAAGGTGAGTTCTGATCCCATTGCTCCTTCATACCTGAAGCCCTGCACCCTTGGGACAGGATTTTCCGAAATCCGAAATTCCATGAATCCGAAAATCCGTCCGAAAATCCGTCCGAAATTCGTCCGAAATTCCGTCCGAAATTCGTCCGAAAATCCGTCCGAAATTCCGTCCGAAATTCGTCCGAAATTCGTCCGAAATTCGTCCGAAAATCCGTCAGAAATTCCGTCAGAAATTCCGTCAGAAATCCGTCAGGAATTCCGCCAGAAATCCATCAGAAATTCGTCAGAAATCCATCAGAGATTCCATCAGAGATTCTGAATCTGAAATCCGAGATTCCAGATTCACAAGAGGGGCCAATGCAAGGATTTTTCAGCATTGAAAAATCCAGGCAAATCTTGATTCTTCTCTGAAGAGGCAATCTTGCAGGACCACAAAGTTTGGCATACTTATATCTCAAGGATATATGAAGAATGGCAATAGGTCCAAGCAAGTGAACTCAGCACTTCAGTGCTAACAAAACCGGTTGGTTAAGTTTGGTCACGGCACCAATTGTAGTGATCTCGCAGGTTCGTATCCCTTAACCTTACCGATGTATAAAACAAATGGAACAAAAGGCAGTCACTACCTGTTCGCAAAGGGTTTTATTCTCGTGAGGAATTGCAAGCTGAGCGTCAGTTTACACAATCCTGCCCAAGTCTGAGGATCTCGGGCCTCCTAGCCAGCTAGGTGACTCATGACCACAGGTGTCTTAGGCAACATGCAGGTTTAAGTAAACATGGCACAAGCCAATATAAGAGTAACAAGATACTAGTTACAAGAACAAGAACATTCATAACCATTAGCAAAATAAGGTTAACCCAGGTTGCCGTTACTCTGGCAACAACAGCTGGACTGCTGTTATATGTAAAATGCAACAGGTAAAAGTTAATACATAGACTAAAAAGTCACTGCGGACCAGTACTGCCCACTGGGGTAGATTGGCCGAACTAACCCACAGCAGACAGCACCTAGAGATAAACTCTAGTGAAACCCAATAACACCACACACATAAAAAGGTATCTAATGGAACATGGGATATAGATAAATGTATCATTCCTCTGTATGCTTTGTATCTTCTTTTTTTATAACATACAGTGGAACCTCTCTAATGCGACCACCCTTGGGACTGAACAATTCGTGGTCTAATAGCGAGGTGGTCTCATTAGAGGGGCTAGTCTAATAAGAGGAAAGCAATTCGGGACTGAGAGAAACTGGTCTTAATAGAGGGGTGGTCTCTATAAAGAGGTGGTCTTTATGCGAGGTTTCACTGTATTTTATTCAGGTTTTAATTGACAAAGACACATATATACATAGGTAAGACTTGAGCTGAATCCATCCCAGCATGCACTGTAATAGACATGTGCAGACATGCATGTCCCCTATTAAGCTTAAGTCATTTCATATTTATTTTTTTGTTTTGTTTTTGTTTTTTGTTTGGTTTCTATTGGCAGTAAGACTACATCCACGGGCTGTGTCCTCCCGCGCTGCCTTAAACCTAGTAATTTGCACATCTTAAATAAAAGCTTTGATCTCCATCTAATGGGTTAGTATCTGCTAGAGGGGGTGGGTGAGGGGTACCAGAAGGCATACTATCCCATAACACCAGGAGGCGTCAAAGTACACTCAAATTTAAACCCTGCCCACACACAGCCGATTTGCCTCCCGATTGCCCCCCGATTTGGGTCTCCTGATGAATCTTAGGATTTCATTTCCAACCCTGGTTTCTGTTATTTCAAAAACATTAACCAGGATTTGAAATGAGATCATAGGATTCATCAGGAGACCCAAATCGGGGGGCAATCGGGAGGCAAATCGGCTGTGTGTGGGCAGTGTCTAATGTGTGTCTCTTTTTTCTTCAGAGGTATCTGGTTTTTCAGTATGTTGTATTTCATAAACCTTTTCAGAGCTAGTGTGTCTACGTTTCTATATCTAGGATCAATGTTATTCCAAGTGTTAGCCATTATAATAAATCTGTTTGTTTGTATGATTTAGGTGGCGATGCGGGATGCTTATGCGTCTGCCCTGATCAAGCTGGGCGGGATCTGTGACAGGGTGATAGCAATGGATGGAGACATGAAAAACTCTACTTTCTCTGACAAGTTTGAGGTAAATATATGTGATTTGTTACAGAGACATAAGTCACAAGTCGCAAAAAATGGATTTGGAGGTATTATCATATTTGAAAAGATGAGATCAAGCTGATTCTAATGATAGTAAATATTAGGACATCTATTTTCTTTAAAAAAATGTTTGTATTGCTTTTCCTGCCATGGGGCATTGTCTATAAGCTGGGAACTGAAAGAGACGTATATTGTAATCAAAATTCTAATGTCGGAATGTCTTTGATCTAAACATTACAATTCCAGAACCTTATTAAAGGGTGGTCTCCACTGGCTACGGTAAGCTCTGCGGTAAACCTTGCGATGGTTTGTGCTGGTTCTGTAGGTGGAGAGGAATGACAAGGTCCTGTCTACATGGTTCACAGGCCATGTAGGCAGCACCTCGCCACTCCTCACCAACACAGCACCATCGCAAGGCTTACCGCAGAGCTTACCACAGCCAGTGGAGGCCTCCCTTAAGCCATGTCAAGCTGCTTTTTTCATAGGTGGCATTGTGCAGAATAAAATTAACGAATTATGTCAGTTGCATTGTATTGAGAGAAGAGTAGTTATAAAACTATGAAGATGCATATGATCATTTTGTCTTTTATTCACAAACCTATGTGTATTGTTTTTACCAGGCCACAAAAAAAAATATAAAATGTCATGTAATGTAATGTATGTACTGTATGCACTTTCTGTATTAATCTATAGTGTACTGTATTGTTTTGAACTGAAACGATGTGTTCATTATATAATGACATACAGCAGTTGTAGAGATGCTTGCTGTGTTAAAATTAAAGATTAAATGATTAAATGAGGTATAGTATAGATCGTTAAACAATCAATTTAAATGTTAAGCTGTATGTGAGATTGTCAGTAATTAATCAAATGGTAGAAAATCTGAAAGTAATGAAGTAATATTATTATATAAGATTATGTTTTGTACTTGGCGAATGTGAACTATCACTTTGTGAAACTTTGTCCAATAAAATTTCTTAAAAAACAACATTGTGTCTGTCCTCCTCCACAGAAAATGTTCCCAGACCGGTTCATTGAGTGCTACATTGCAGAGCAGAACATGGTGGGGGCAGGTATAGGTGCTGCCACCAGGGGCAGGGCAGTCGTCTTCATGTCCTCATTTGCTGCCTTCTTCTCCAGAGCTAACGACCAGATCCGCATGGGGGCAGTGTCATTCACAGATATCAATATTTGCGGTTCCCACTGTGGTGTCTCTATAGGTAAATCAAAAACTCTTAAATCTATAAAATAATGGTGTAAACTGAAATGGATGATGTTTAGTATTTTTCAAGGTATTTTATATATTGTAAAAGAGAGGCAATGCGCTAAAACATTCATGGTGGATATATGCATATTTCCAATGTAATATGCACTTGTCAATTGCCACCCCCACCCCGACCCCCGGGGATAAGGGGGAATGTCTAAACTAAGGGAAATCCCTGCCTGGGTGGGGGAGTCTTTTCTCTGATATTCCCCTACCATTCCCCCTTACCCCCGGGGTGGCGAGGGGGGTGGATGGGTGTTGCAATAGGGTACTTGCATAGCCGCCATTTTGAATCTTGATTTGCATGGAATTATGGGACTAATGGTACTGTGTAAAATCTATAGAAAACATGCCATGTTCAGCATGGAATATTCATTGGTTTTCCAATGTCAATGTCCATATGTCATGCATGTTTCCATAACACAAGACTTCATCTTTCCCATCATGCATTTAGTTTTCATAGATCATTTACACAAGCAATAACATTGGTGAAAACATTCTTGCAATTTTAGACCAAAATGTTGCCAAATAGCTTTTTTGTCAGATTTGAACAGAATCCATCCCAGCCTGCAGTGTAACAGACATGCGCAGTGAGACATGCAACTCCCCTATTGACAAGTGCATTATATTTAGATATTTGATTGACCTTTACAACAATTTTAAACTTGTTCTTCCCTATTTCCAGGGCCTGACGGACCATCCCAGATGGCATTGGAAGACCTGGCGTTCTTCAGGACACTTCCCGGCTGCACCGTGTTCTACCCGTCCGATGCTGTGTCTATGGAGAGGGCAGTAGAGCTATGTGCCAACACTAAGGGCATGTGCTATATCCGCATGACTCGTCCTGCCACCCAGATACTGTATGCCAGCACAGACACCTTCACCATTGGAAAAGCTAAGGTCAGTACTGCAATACAGTTGTATTGGGGGGGGGGGGGGGCTAGCTGGTAGAGAGAAAGTAGGAGAAAGGTAGGGACTAGCCCTAAAGGACGAGATTTTCAGAAAATGTACAATTCAACTTCGCCAATCTTCTCAAATAAGCCAAATCTCACACAAAAATAAGGTTCAATATACAGTTCAACCTAACCAACCATGCAGATTGCTAGAATCAATGCAATGCCAAATATACTCGAATTTACCTAGTATTGACCAAATTGCAGTCTAATTTAGCAGAATTTACTAAATGTGTACAGCTGACAATTGTACATTTTCCGAAAATCTGACCCATATATTTACTCCTTATTAATAATTGTTATATCACTCATGCTCTTAAAACTACTTATTGGATTTAAGAAATCAACTTGATCGGAGATTTTTGCCCATTTATACAATTTAAACTTAGTTACTTTGCTTGGCAGGTGGTGAGAAAAAGCGAATCTGACCAGGTAACAGTTGTAGCAAGTGGCGTCCCACTGTGTGAAGCAATGAAAGCTGCAGAGCAGCTGGCGCAGTCTGGAGTTAATGTCAGAATCATCGATCCATTCACCATCAAGCCCCTGGATGTAGAAACCATACTGAAGAACGCTAGAGAGACCGGGGGCAGGATATTGGTGGTAGAAGACCACTATCCACAAGGTATTCAATTTATTTCTTTTCAACAATTGTATTGTGTTCATACAGGAAAAAAATGAGTCACAATTCCAAAAATAATATTTTTTCAAGATGATTTATCCATTGGATATATTTGTTGGAATATGTTTTTTTATTTTGACTTGTATTGAAACTAGATTGACTGTATCTTGTATTGGGACTAGCTTTACTATTATTTATTATATTCTAACTTGTATTGAGACTAGAGATTGACTATTCTGACTTGTATTGAGACTAGAGATTGACTATTGTTTATTATATTCTGACTTGTATTGAGACTAGAGATTGACTATTGTTTATTATATTCTAACTTGTACTGAGACTAGAGATTGACTATTGTTTATTATATTCTGACTTGTACTGAGACTAGAGATTGACTACTGTTTATTATATTCTGACTTGTATTCAGACTAGAGATTGACTATTGTTTATTATATTCTGACTTGTACTGAGACTAGAGATTGACTATTGTTTATTATATTCTGACTTGTACTGAGACTAGAGATTGATTATTCTGACTTGTATTCCGACTAGAGATTGACTATTGTGTTTTATTCTGACTTGTACTGAGACTAGAGATTGACTATTGTTCATTATTCTGACTTGTATTGAGACTAGAGATTGAGTATTGTTTATTATATTCTGACTTGTATTGAGACTAGAGATTGAGTATTGTTTATTATATTCTGACTTGTATTGAGACTAGAGATTGAGTATTGTTTATTATATTCTGACTTGTATTGAGACTAGAGATTGACTATTGTTTATTATATTCTGACTTGTATTGAGACTAGAGATTGACTATTGTTTATTATATTCTGACTTGTATTGAGACTAGAGATTGACTATTGTTTATTATATTCTGACTTGTACTGAGACTAGAGATTGATTATTCTGACTTGTATTCCGACTAGAGATTGACTATTGTGTTTTATTCTGACTTGTATTGAGACTAGAGATTGACTGTTGTTTGTTATATTCTGACTTGTATTGAGACTAGAGATTGACTATTGTTTATTTTATTCTAACTTGTATTGAGACTAGAGATTGACTATTGTTTATTATATTCTGACTTGTATTGAGACTAGAGATTGACTATTGTTCATTATATTCTGACTTGTATTGAGACTAGAGATTGACTATTGTTTATTATATTCTGACTTGTACTGAGACTAGAGATTGACTATTGTTTATTATATTCTGACTTGTATTGAGACTAGAGATTGACTATTGTGTTTTATTCTGACTTGTATTGAGACTAGAGATTGACTATTGTTTATTATATTCTGACTTGTATTCAGACTAGAGATTGACTATTGTTTATTTTATTCTAACTTGTATTGAGACTAGAGATTGACTATTGTTTATTATATTCTGACTTGTATTCAGACTAGTGATTGGCTATTTATTATTATTCTGACTTGTACTGAGACTAGAGATTGACTATTGTTTATTATATTCTAACTTGTATTGAGACTAGAGATTGACTATTGTTTATTATATTCTGACTTGTACTGAGACTAGAGATTGACTATTGTTTATTATATTCTGACTTGTATTGAGACTAGAGATTGACTATTGTTTATTATATTCTGACTTGTATTGAGACTAGAGATTGACTATTGTTTATTATATTCTGACTTGTACTGAGACTAGAGATTGACTATTGTTTATTATATTCTGACTTGTATTGAGACTAGAGATTGACTATTGTTTATTATATTCTAACTTGTATTGAGACTAGAGATTGACTATTGTTTATTATATTCTGACTTGTACTGAGACTAGAGATTGACTATTGTTTATTATATTCTGACTTGTATTGAGACTAGAGATTGACTATTGTTTATTTTATTCTAACTTGTATTGAGACTAGAGATTGACTATTGTTCATTATTCTGACTTGTACTGAGATTAGAGATTGACTATTGTTTATTATATTCTGACTTGTATTCAGACTAGTGATTGGCTATTTATTATTATTCTGACTTGTACTGAGACTAGAGATTGACTATTGTTTATTATATTCTAACTTGTATTGAGACTAGATATTGACTATTGTTTATTATATTCTGACTTGTATTCAGACTAGTGATTGGCTATTTATTATTATTCTGACTTGTACTGAGACTAGAGATTGACTTGTGTTTATTATATTCTGACTTGTATTGAGACTAGAGATTGATTATTGTTTATTATATTCTGACTTGTATTGAGACTAGAGATTGACTATTGTTTATTATATTCTGACTTGTATTGAGACTAGAGATTGACTATTGTTTATTATATTCTGACTTGTACTGAGACTAGAGATTAACTATTGTGTTTTATTCTGACTTGTACTGAGACTAGGATTGACTATTGTGTTTTATTCTGACTTGTATTGAGACTAGAGATTGACTACTGTTTATTATATTCTGACTTGTATTGAGACTAGAGATTGACTATTGTTTATTATATTCTGACTTGTACTGAGACTAGAGATTGACTATTCTGACTTGTATTGAGACTAAATAAGTTTTCTTGCTCTTGCAGGTGGAGTGGGAGATGCGGTAGCAGCAGGAGTGGCTCTATACAGAGACATTAGTGTGTACAGGGTGGCCATTGAGTCACTCCCTAGAAGTGGGTCAACTGCTGAGCTACTCTCCATGTACAAGATAGACTCAGCCGGCATCAGCGAGCACATCAACACATTCCTCTCCATGTAGAGACTCAGGCATCTTTCAGTATTATGCTACAAGGGGTGGCTGAGTGGTTGAAAGCACTGGGTCAGCTTAGTTGTGACATGTTCCAGGAACATGAGTCATAAGTTGCAAAATTATATTTTTTAAAGTCTTTTTTCACACGATCTCTTTATTGAAATGTTTTGATTTTTAGGGGGTTTAGCACTTATAATAAATAGTCATATGAATCCTTGTAACAAATTTCCGGACATTGTATCTAATATGTCTTTACATCGTTTTGAAGTCCTTTGTATGGGGTATATTTAGTTACTTTACTGGTAAAATTTACCCATTACAGAAACATTGCAAACCTTTTTTTTTCAAAAATAAAAATATCAAACATAAAATATCGGAATACATGTTAGGTATCCTAGTGTTCATTAGAATCAGCTTGATCTCCTCTTTTCAAGTATGGTGATATCTCAAAATCCATATTTTGTGACTTATGACTCATTTTCCTAAAACAGATCACAGTTGGTTTGAACCCAGGCGCGACCAGTTTCACATACTTTCCCCAGGTACTATAGGAAGACCACCATTGAAGTGATCTAATCCTTGTGAAGAATTGTAAAGAAAAGCCATTCTGATGGATTGAGAATGCTGAATGGGGTGGGCTATGAGGGGGAGGGGGCTAAGGTGGGCTAAGGGGGACTACGGGGACTAAAGGGGGTTAATGTGCGCTAAGGGGGGTCAAGGGGGCTAAGGGGACTAAGGGGGATTAAAGGGGACTAGGGGGACCAGGGGGACTGAGAGGGCTAAGGAAGACTAAGGGGGTTTAAGGTGAGCTAAAGGGGGTTAAAAGCGCTAAGATGGCTAAGGGGGACTAAGGGGGACTAAGTAGGGTTAACAGGGGTTAAGGGGGACTAGGGGGCTGAGGAGGGCTAAGGGGGGTTAAGGTGAGCTAAGGGGGGTTAGGGGGCTAAGAGGGCAAAGGGGGCTAAGGAGGACTAAGGGGGGGTAAAGGGGACTAAGGGGGTGGGGTTAAGGGGGTTTAAGGAGGCCTAAGGGTGTGTGAGGAGGGCTAAGGGAGCTAAGTTTTTTTAAAAGGTTTTATTTGACTTCAGCTGCCATCGAGGCCTTTACAATTCTAATGTTCGGTCGATCGGGTCCCTTTTAACTTATATCATTTTAAGGGCTGACTGGAAGACCTGTTCCCAGAAGTTCTCTTTTGTCCTATTCTTGTAGTTGTGTACTTGAATAAAAATCATTATTATTATTATTATACAACTTTCATTCAGTATATACATGTACATAATGATAATAAAGAATGGGGCTAATTGCTCCCTCTCCACTGGAGATCTTCCTGGTAGCCCTTAAACAAAACATTGATAATAAACTGAAAAACTGAAAAAGTCTCGGCTCATATTTTCCCTTATAGTGGGAGAGTCCATTGTCTTTCGTAATACCTTGTGTTTGTTATTGTCTATGATGTTAGATGATGTGATTATTTTTGGTATCTCCTGCTGAGTTCCTATACAACCACACAGAGCAATCGGTGATGTTATGCTTGTCAGGGAAATTGTTAATGGCATGTGTTTCCATGGACAGTGCTTTCCATACTATGTTGGCTTTTTCGAGAGACTGTTTTAGTATGAACATGATTTTGGAATAATGTACCATTTGCCTACTGCGAGATTATCTCTTGTACTGACACCAGACGGCGTTGGCGGTCGGAAATTGAGCTCTCGGTCGACATAACATTGCCGTAGCGTATGCGTGCCGAGTATGTATACCATCGGTAATCATTATACATGAACATCATCTTATTAAAAGCAGCTTAATCATTGAGAAAAACATTCACATTATGTTACTAGGTAGACATAATGATTCCCAAGATGAAATTTTCATAATTCAAGCCCATTGAAGAATAGCTCCCATAGAGATTGGCCTGGCCGCGCTGCTATCATGTCGACAAAAATGGCAAAAGTACATAAGAAAACCGTTGATATGCCTTATACTAGGTGGTGCGACCGGCATTCAATTACAAGCGAATTATAAATCTATGCAATGCCATGTCTTAACTCTACTTTTTATATACTACTTACACATATTATAATATATGCTCAAATGCACGTGCATACTGCGCAAGCATTTCACACGCATTGTGCGCATTCTTACACACAGGTACTATGTGTATGTTGTCCACAAGGTGGCAGTAAGAGGCTAGTTGACTGCATTTTATTCTCCTCTTCTTCCTTATACCATTATGTTACTACATCCAACACCTTTATTCTTATGTTAACATTAAATTTTCTGCCAATGTCAATCGTTTATTAAACAGAGTAATTACAAGCTATATTCCTTCTTGTTCTTATTTCTCCTCCCCTGCGTTAACCAAGGGTCATTACATCTACACGTTTCTTTGTACTTCAGAATTATTTTTTTTTAAATGTTCTTATTGGCCACATCTTTTAATACAATTAAACTCACACTGCTCACTGTTGTTGGCTAGGTTATCAAGTAACATAATTTCTACTTCCTTTTCTAGTATTTGGTTCACCTTACCCTACCTAACTAACTCCGGTGGATATCAAAACTCTAACATTCATATTATATCAGATATTTGGTGAAATAGTGAGCGAAATTGTTTTTAACTCCATACAGAGATTTAAAGTGGCAGTTGGTTTGGTATCTGGAATTATGTAATCCCCAGGTCGGCGCTGGTCAATACAATGGACATTAGTTTCATTCCTGTCCACTCGGGCCAATTCTGGCAGTACCTTCTGGTCTCCAAGGCCATTTCCTCATGGATTAGAAATGGGTTTAGGTTCTGACCCATTCATTTCACATGTTCACTAATCATTGAATGAAAACGCAATGCTGATACTCAATACTTCAGATATTGCTATGTATACCTATCATATAGGATTACACTGACAAGATTTCATAACTACTCATTTTGACGATCTTAGCCACTTTAAAGAAATACGCATAACCACATATATATGATTTTGTTCATGCGTTGCCAAGTGGTTTCACATAATTCGCTTATTCCTTAATGTGATGTGTTCCAGGAAAATTAGTCACAAGTCGCAAAATTGATATTTTTCAAAGTATTTTCATCACAAGATCTCTTTATTGAAATGTTCTGATTTTTAGGGGGTTTAGCACTAATAGTCATATGAACCCCTGTAACAAGTTTCGGGACATTGTAATAAATATATCCATGTGTTCTGAAGGCCTTCGTATGGAGTATATTTAGTTACTTTACTGATAATTACCCATCCAGATACATTGCAAACTTTCTTTTTTTTTTCAAAAATAAAAATATCAAACTTAAAATATAGAAATACTTATTGGGTGTCCTAGTGTGTATACTATCATTGGAATCACCTTGATCCCCTCTTTTCAAATATGGTGATATCTCAAAATCCATATTTTGCGACTTATGACTCATTTTCCTAAAACGGATCACAAATGTGTATAGCTGCCAATTGTACATTATCAGAAAATCTGACCCTTATGCGCTCCATTATAGCACAATTACACACTTTGTTGTAGAGTTTGCGTGACTTGGTGTACTGAGGCATTATGGGGGAAATAGTACATTTCCGGTGAGGGGACAGAGGCGGTCTGATGTTAATGCAGTCCTTTCTTCTAATTTGTTTATTTCATGACTCATTCATTTGGCTTCATTTATGGCTAGGGAACTGCAATCACATCTTGACATGAAAGCTTTTGATGCTACAGGATGTATACATGTGAAGTTTGTTTGAATAGGGTAATGTATTCAGGGTAAATAACAAGCTAGGAGTGTGAATATTGCACAACTAGCGTATACATCAACGAGTACACTATTTTAAGTGACTGAAACCAACGATTTAGTTAACTGTTTTATTGTAAATGCTTTTAATGATATGAATTCAAAAACCTCCTCAAACATGACAAAATACAACTAGATCCCCTGGCCATATAGCCCAAAACCAATAAGTTTAAAAGGGCAGGCTTTACCTTCACGCTGCCGCTAATACAAACAAAGTGTAGGCTGTACTTCGATCCAAGCTGCCACAAAATACCCCAGTTATACACAAACTAAGAGCATGCTGTACCTTCACGCTGCCATTAGATTTACCAAACTAATAATTTCTAAATTTATTTCATTTAATTTTGTTTCTGATCTTGACCTTTGGTCTTACTTTGGACTTTGTTCACTAGAGTTAGGTCTAGATAGACACAGTGGTTGGCGGAAGACCATGGTTATTCTGTATTGGATTATCAAAGATCTGTGAGCCAATACCTCAATGGGTTTTTTTTTGGTTTTTTAAAATTTTTATTTTCTCTAACCTGCTGTCTGGGCGTTTACAATGCTAAGGTTTTCTGTTATTACCTATTGGTAAGCCTGAAAAGGAAGATCGACAATTTGTGCAATTATATGTATGAATGACATTGGGACATTTTGGGAAGTGGGAAACAATGAATGTTGGACTCTTGGTTTACATCGATGGAGGACATGACGTAGGGAATAGGGTGTCGTGCATTAGTTTTGTAGAATCTCCCTGGATTTGAGCATTTTGGACCTTTTTATTTCATTTTAGATGTTCTATTTGCTCTTCGATATCGGCTTTAAGCCTTCGCCATATTGTTCTCTCTTCTTTTTTAACCGTGTGAAATGTATGGGAATAAATGACCACTGTGCATCTTGCTCTTAGTTCTCAATGTTAATGTCCTCAATTGATTATTAGAACTTCATTGTACAATATACTTGTTTGTTGATAACTCAACTGTCGTTTTTACAGAAGATGCGCTGTATAAAAGTACTAAATTAAAAAAGAATTGAAATGATTTGGGGGTCATTAAGTTCAATTTAGCCGTAAACGTAGTGAAAAACGCATTCGTTGACGAAACACACTAGTGAAATACGCATTGTGCATAACTCTCTTTAGATACGTAAGAAACGTACTGATATAACTAATAAACAATCTTCAAATTTGGTAGATGTATTCATACGACCACAAGGACTAGACACCCCAAAAATGAAAATATTCCAACAAAGAGATCTTGTAAGTAAACGACTGAAAAACAGCAATTTTGCGACTTGTGACTCATTTTCCTGGAACGTATCCCAAATACCCTCTGAATAAATCTAGGATCTGTCGTCAATAGATATACAGAAACTCAACTATTATTGATTCTCAGTTTATTTGCAACACTTGGGCACTTTACAAATCTACATAAAACAGAGATTGTACATAGTATGTTAAACTGATACATTATACATGCAATTGATCGTTATTAATTAATCAAATCAATAATTAAACTGCAATTCAATATTTTAACAAAGGAAGATTGAAATATTGTTGACATACCACAGCTATCCCCAAAATAGGACGTACAAAAACATGTATGTGGGTCAGATTTTCAGAAAATGTACAATTGGCAGCTCAACACATTTAGTAAATTCTGCTAAATTAGGCTGCAAAATGAAGAATACCAGGAATATCTGAGTATATTTGGCAGCGCATTGATTTAAAGTATCAGTTCTGTTATGTTAAACTGCATTTTGAAGCTTATTTTCTGTCTTAAATGTGGGTTATTAGAGGATTGGTGAAGGCGAATTGTACATTTTCTGAGAATCTGACCCATGTATAAACAGCATTAGGGACTTGGATTGAAGGATTGGCCATCAATTCTACTCTGTCCCTCCAATAACTTATGGTGCTCTTTTCCGTCCCTACAATAGCTACAATAATTGGCCCAGTATGGGTAATATATGCCTAGCCCTGGCCCTCCAATATCATATTGTCCCAGTATGGGTAATACAGTCCTAGCCCTGACCCTCCAATATCATATTGTCCCAGTATGGGTAATACAGTCCTAGCCCTGACTCTGGTCCTGGAATATAATATAATATCATATAATATCATATTGTCCCAGTATGGGTAATAGTTGCCTAGCCCTGACCCTTTTTTTTTTTTTTTTTTTTTATTTCGTTAAAGGCCAATATAATATTTAATACATTACAAAATACGCTCTGTCTGTCATGGATGGTTCTCAGGCGTTGCCTCTCGAAATAAAAATAAACAGAAAACTGTATCCAAATTACCTCTTAAAATTCTAGTATACCTCTATTCAATACCTTTCTATTCAAAAAACATCACAGTGTCAAATATCATTCCTCAATTTCTCTTGTATTTCTCTTGTAGTATTTCTCTTGTAGTAATTCAGAGCAAAGAATAGGCTTAATGAGATTGAATAGTACATTGATGATAAACAGACAGAGGGGGGGGGGGGGGGAATAATACATTGATGATAAACAGACAGGGGGGCTATTTGGAGGGGGGCTGAATACATTTGGGGGGGGGGGGGGGGCTATATGTTAAGGTAGGCCTACGGGATTCTGGAAAAGGATTCAGCGCCAGTACATGAACCTCTGTCCCCCATATTACTAAACCTTTAGGGCCGAAATTGAGGATCGGATTTGGGTAGGATGGTCCTGACTTGGGTAGGATGGTCCTATACTACTAGTGTATAAATGACAATTATTTATGTCCCTGAAACTGTTCTTGGCACTCAAATATTCAGTTATTTCTTGGCGCTCAAATTTTCATAACTGCACGTTTCTTGGCGCTCAAATTTTCATAACTGAATAACGTTTGCAGCCTTCATAACTTCAATACCGTATATAAAGGTCAGCGACATATATAAAGGTCAGCGACATAACTAACTTCAATATATAATTAACTAACTTCAATATATAATTATTTGAGTTTATTGTTGGAATAACAGTTAATCATTTGAGTTTGTTGTTGGAATAACAGTTAATCATTTGGACCCAACAACAGTTAATCATTTGGACAATAATAACAGTTAATCGTTTGGATAACAGTTAAACTCAATTGTCAAGCAATTGCAAGCTTTGATCACACCCCAGCACCTATCCCCCCCTCCCCTCCCCCGCCCTGCCCCCTCCCACCACACCTTGCATCCAATCTCCCTTCGCACCTGATTTGTCATTCCCTGGGAACCAATAGGTGGGAAATCCCTGGGAACCAATAGGTGGGAAGCTTGTAACAAGGGGGGGGGTGTTATTCCACCTATAAATCGGTGGTTTGGCGAACGATTAAGCATTACATTCACAGCACATTAATTAAAGAGCATCATGCAGTCGAATTCCTGGTCGTTCAGTTGGACAAGGGAATGGGCTGAGTGCACCACCATCAGCACACCCTCGCCTGTTTTTGGGAAGCGCTCTTCTCTTGATATAGAACCTGTGAGTATAAATCAACGCCAGTATAAAAAAATCATGCCATTTCTATGAGTATAAATCAACGCCACTATAAATCAAGGCCATTTTTATAAGTATAAATCGACGCCACTATAAATCAAGGCCATTTCGCCATGTCTTGTAAATAATGTATGATGAATACTGACGAACAATTTATGATGAATAGGCCTACTGACGAAATTTATTCATCATGATGAATACTGACAAAGAATTTATTTCTTATTTTCTGCTTTTTATTTTCTTATATATTTTCTTATTTTCTGCTTTTCAGCTTCTACATATGCAGACCCCCAGGCCCGAACGAACAAGGAGACAACTGGACCGATTTGTTCATCCTTGGGCCAGTTTTGACGAATCTGAGTCGGTGTGTTTATTGTTACAATTGTAATGTGTCAATACTGCTGCTTAATTGAATACTAAATTAGTTAGGGGGGTAGATGATTGATTTCCTATTGATTTAATTTCTGATGGATGTAATAAGGTCAGAGGTAATCTCCATATGTACTTTTAGTTACAGCAAACGTCCACCCCCACGCTGGAAAGTCAGATATTTGTATTCCCGGGCTCTGATAGCTTTGAGGAGAGTCAATTGGTGAGTAAAAATAATTGATTAATTTAATGGGGAAAATGTATGACTGTGTACCATTTGTAGCGAGAATGTGTGTACCATTTGTAGCGAGAATGTGTGTGTGTGTACCATTTGTAGCGAGAATGTGTGTGTACCATTTCTAGCGATAATGTGTATTGTTTTTTAATGTACTATGAATGTTTTGTTTGAATGTTTTGTTTTTTAATGTACTACAAATGTTTTGAATGTTTTGTTTTTTTAGCAGCCCCTGAGTCCCATCCCTTCACCTGAAAGAGAGGCCTGTCTGAGACCTTCGGACACATTCGACATGGGTGAATGGGTAAGTAATAAGAGTTTATGTTGAAGGGTGAATGGGTAAGTAATAAGAGTTTATGTTGAAAATAAAAAAATATAAGTGTGACAATTGCAGGGAGAGTTGTAAAAGATGTATTCCGTGGTGTGCCAGTTGTGCAAATACATTTTAATTTTATAATTTTAGAGGACTGCCTGCTCACCTGTGTACCCTAAGAGAGGCCGTTTGTTTGCAGCGTTGGACAGCAGCAATTATTCTGATTTGGATAATGTATGTATGGTTTTTGTGGCACTTGAAAATTCATTACTAAGAGATGAACTAGTTATATTTGACGTTTGATATCGGGAACTAGTTATATTTGACGTTTGATATCGGACACTAGTTATATCGGACACTAGTTATATTTGACGTTAGTTATATTTGACGTCGGATATATTTGACGTTAGTTATATTTGACGTCGGATACTTTTGACGTTAGTTATATTTGACGTCGGATACTATTTCCCTGTGTATATATTAAAGGTCATTTGAATACGTTCTGAATTTCGTAACATCTGAGTTTCTTATGAATTGAAGGTTGCATTGTATTCATTCTTGGCCCTTCATTTCAGTCCAAGGAAAAGTTGTTGGCAAAACGAAGACAGATGGCTGGCTGTGATATGCCACAACCCTTAAGGCTATCGTTTGATTTTTCGGGTGAGGAGGAAACTGTAAGTAAATATCATCTAGATTCTAGAAGTTATATCATCTGAACTTCTAGATTCATACATCTGACTACATTCATATCAATAACATTGTATGAAGATTGAAATAAAGATTAAAATTAAGTACAGATATATATTGTTTCCCATTGCAGCTATACACGTACATCAAGCAGGACCAATATAAAGAACCAGTAGATGTCAGTGACACTGACTCTGATGCAACTATCTGGCTGCCATATGATAGTAAGGTTTCTACAATAGAAGACAGTCGATCATTTATAGAATAAGCCATGATTAATGATCATTAGTCGATCATTTATAGAATAAGCCATGATTAATGATCATTTATAGAATCATTTCTATAATAAGCCTTGATTAACGGCAAACTGTAGCTCTGGGTCTATTCTGATATTTATTACTGATATCAATATTTATTACTGATATTGTACAACTCTTGATTGATGACGGATATCAATATTTATTACTGATATTGTACAACTCTTGATTGATGACGGATATCAATATTTATTACTGATATTGTACAACTCTTGATTGATGATGTATAACATGTATCTCTCTATGTAGATTGATGTTCCCTGGTACATAGATGTTCCATACCTTACTAGAGATCATACCATACTAGAGATACTAGAGGTCATACCATACTAGCTCTATGTACCGTACCATACTAGTAAAAATATATTTGTGAATAAAATGTAAATAATAAAATGTGTATGAAGTGGTTTTTACATATTCAGTGCAGAAGTATTCCAAATCTTTCCCATATAAACGTCACCTATGCTGGAAGGCTAATTACTGTTGTTTTTAGGTGTTTTATCATTGCATTATCATTGCCCAAACAGAGCAGGCACCATATTATATCAGTGGCAAATGACCCAGCGTTTTTTTCAGGGCATGCGTTTATTTGGGCCCTGGCGTTCTATTGATGAAATACGGTAATTAATTGAAACTGTTTGATCAAAGATATGTTGTCATAGTTTAGCGACGTATGGTTTAGCTGGTGCAAGGTTGCCGACGCAAGTTTGCCGGTGCAAGTAATTTAAATGTACCACTGAAAGAAAAGTACTGTATTTCACGGATAGAACGCCTAGGCTTTTCAATATATACCCCATGCTATCATCCCCAACTTCTTAAATCCCCTTTCCCAATGGTTAAACATAAGTTTAAAGACGGAATGAAAAGTTTAAAGACGGAATGAAAAGTAATGTATTTCACCGATAATCAACCTCATGAAATTCAGCAGAACTACTTCAAATTAACCTGTAATTCAGCAGAACTAGAGTAAAGGAACAGTCGGTAGATCTCCTCAACAACAAAATTAAAAATTGTATTCATTGTAGAATGCATAAAAGCAATTCATTAAAGAAAAACGAATGTAATGATTTACGAAGTCCAAAATAAATTAATTATAGGCGGCCTCTCTCTCTCTTATAGGGGGCCTCTCTCTCTCTTATAGGCGGCCTCTCTCTCTCCCTCCATCTCTTAATTTTCCCACCCGTAAGTGTGGACGAGTGTACCAGCAATGGTACTCTTCCACAGCAAAATGTACTCATTATTTACGAGTACAAAGCCTTTTTTACTAAGATCCCTGGACCCAGCATTTTTTCGTAGTTTGTATAACTTAACTGGTATTTAGTAAATATGGTTCTAACTTGACTGGTATTTAACTTGACTTAAATAACGTTCTATTGATTAAATACGGTAATTAATTGAAACTGTTGGTAATTAATTGAAACTGTTTGTGTCAAAGCCAGATGGCCGCTCCGCTGTGCGGGAGGAGCAAGAGGAGTTGCGTGAATCAGGACGCACTTCCTGGATGGAGGGGGATGCGTCAGTGCGAGTTTCGCGCGTCAGTGCTAGGTGTTTCTTTTAAGTTTCAGATAGAAGAAACCCCTCAAAACTTAAAAGCAACGCCTGTAAGAGGTGAAGCAACCCCTGTACGAGGTGTCGCATTGATGTTGAGTTTTATGACGTCATTGGTCGCTCACCTAGGCATATATATACAGCAGTTGTTGGTGGAAGAGTCATTCATTCTTCAATATGGAATCCCCCAAGTTTGCCGACCTTTTGCAACGCGTAGACAGCCTCATTGAACGTGAGAGGGTGCTGGGAAAGGCTCATAAGCAGGTTGTACTGCTTCAAAGACACTACAACTACCTACACATCCGGTATTGTCGGGCAAGGGCCTCTAATCTACTGAAAGATGTCATGCTGGCACAACAACTGACACGCCGGATTGACATCTTGTCCTATGTACACGACATGTTTTTACACTACGTCCTCATGCGGCTAGAACAAGTGATGGAAGAGGTGGCTAGGCTGCGGCAAGACCATGGCTATGAGTATGCATGGGGCTTTGCCTCAGGACTGAGAGTGTATTTCAACTAAAAGCCTACATCAAGAAACCAATGGCCCTCTTCAGGGCCAACCAAAACGTCAAAAGAGTTGTCTATATTCCCCCTCTCTCCACCCCCTGAAGGGTGTGCACCCCTCTCCACCCCCTATTCCCCCTCTCTCCACCCTCTGAAGGGTGCACCCCTCTCCACCCCTAGCCCCCAGTAGTTTGGATCATACAGATAGTAATAAAGAGTGGATCATACAGATAATTATAAAGTGGATCATACAGATAATTATAAAAAGTTGAATACTAAAGGGGTTAATTTTATGTCTTTTACAATTTCAGCGTTCTAATGAAAAGGGGCTTAATTTTAAAAATGTCAGCGTTTGCAGAAAAAAGGTGTGTTTTATAGGGCTGAAAAGTCAGCGTTTTCATGGAAAAAGGGTACTTTTTCAGCTCATGCATACCGCTCACCTACATGCTGCGCTTAGGCATACAGCACACCTGCCTACCACACTCAAGCTTTGCGCTCCCGGCCGACGGCGATGGCCGACACGCTCCTATCAATGTATTCGTGCTGGAAAGATTTGGCGCGGCAAGGGTGGTACCCAATCTGGTTACTGTATATTAAATATTAATATTAAATAGATTATTTCATTTAGAAAGTCATACTATGGAGTATATATTTACTTACTTTACTTGTAATCCCCCCCCCCCCGCCACACACATACACCCACACATGCCACCATCCCAGAAATATTGCACACTTTTTTTCAAACATAAATAGATATCAGACTTAAATTATTGTTCTAATGTTTACCATCCGCTTCATCTCAATCTAATGTTTACCATCAGCTTAATCTCAATCTCTCAAAATTATTTTTCTGTGACTTGTGACTTATTTTTCTGTAGCACATCGTATATTTTGTTAATGAGAGGCTAGTGATTATTTTGAAATCGGTCCCGTTAAACAACATAGGCCTACTAATACTGATGCTAAATAGGTACCTAATACTGATCCTAAATAGGTATGCTACATGTGTTATGTAGTCATGCACTATATGGCCTACATATCTACCTTTAATATTACCGATAAACATTGATCAATATTGAAATAAGATGACTGCAATTATTTGATATTAACTCTGGGTCATATGCTAAAACCGATATACATTTATATATGGTGATATAGAATAATAATTAACCTGTCCGATATACATTTATATATGGTGATATAGAATAATAATTAACCTGTCTGGCAGTATATGATTGTAAAAACTATGAGTGCTGCTAAAACACACAATACAGCACCTACACCGATTTGGTATTACTATTAGGTACATCCCTGAAACGGTATGTGGTGTGTTAAAGGGATATATTTTAGCCTATATATTTTCATATGTTGCCTTGTTTGTACGGTTATATATGCTATTTTTGTCTGAATACTAATAGTTTTTATTGCAATGGTGATGACATTGTGTACCATACTGAATTACTTAACTCAGTGAATTCTAATTTCTCCATAGGCTCCAAGGTTAAAGTATTTTGTAGGCATATTTTACGACCTTGAAAATTATTTTTTCACAATTGTATTTTTGATATTATGTTTCGGGAACTAGTCAGTACCATGTACAAATGTCCTGGGAACATGTATGAGAAATCCCGGGGGATAGAATTTATTTTTCTGGAAGTTATGCGATTTATAAATTTGCATGGTTTGGAAATTTCGCTCGAATTTCTTCTTAAATATTGTACCAATGTAGTTTGTTATTATGATATATATATGCTTGTTCCAATTGATATTCAGTGTTGTGTTGTTATTAGTGTTGTCATCAGTGGCCGTCATGCACTAATGGTCGCGCTAGCTTGTCTGGCACTGGCTGGACGGCACCGTTGCGCCAGCTGTCTTACCCAAATAAAATCGTCCTTCAGAACGTTTAGATCAGTTGAGGTCGCGGCGCAGTGAGTAGCAGCAGTGTCTCCATAGCATAATGCGTCCTCAGGAATGTGTTGTAAACGGTCTTGTAAACACAGGTGTCCTAAAATGGACGGTTTTGAGTACAATTTTGTAAACGGCGCATTAACAGTGTACATATCAAAAAATTCTCTAGCATACATCCACAGCCTTATTTCATCTCTTATTTATTTCCTGGCTGTTTCATATACTTCGACAATCTAAAATATCCTTTTATGAGATACAGTGACAATACCACCTGTTACACTTCCCTCCCCCATCAACCAGCCCTCCCCAGATATCACATCCATTCCATGCTTTATAATAAAAATTTGTTTACTATCCAAATTATATAGACACATTATGTACTAGTAATAACTTTCTATTCTCCCTCTATATTCTTACTACGATACCATACTTTCAGAGATTTTATGAACATATCTCTGTCCTCCTGTAACCTTATTCGGTCTGGAAGTTGGTTCCATAAGATTTTACTCTTATAGAACCCTCCAATATCATATTGGCCCATTATAGGTGATATATACCTAGCCCTGACCCTCCAATATCATATTGTCCCAGTTTGGCCAGTATGCTTAGCCCCTGGCCCTGGAATATCATATTGTCCCAGTTTGGCCAGTATATATTGTGATAGGAGATCAAGTCTAGATGATACATAGATCTTTGATCTTTGATCTACTCCTAAGGAGTATATTTAACAAATCTATTAGTGGTTGACCCTCAACAACATCGCTAATCATTAATAAAAGATATAGAAGTGTTTATTAGATGTCCTAGTGTTTACCAACACTGGAATACGTTTGATCTGGTGGGAATATTTTATATACATCTATAAACTCAAATATACACAATAATAGTATCTTGAAGGACTGGATTGTAACAAACCTTTAGTTTTATCTATAATTCTTTTGATATTGTGAAAGCTTATATATTGTTTTTTGTATCAAACAAACTAAAACTTATTCACATTGTTAACTCTCTTTCTACTTATCAGTAAACGTATTGTAATTTAGGCTACTCTGGGAATATCAGTAAACGTATTGTAATTTAGGCTACTCTGGGAATATTTTTACCTATGTATAAAAATGTTTATTGTCCTGAATAAAATATTTCTAAATCAAATCAAATCAACCATTCCAAATATGATGATATCTCAAAATCCATTTTATTGCGACTCATGACTCATTTCTCTGTAACACATCACAAATATCAGCAACAAAAATCCTTTTACAGAATCCTTTTACAAGCATTCAAAGATATAAAAGTGCTAATTAGATAGCCCATATAAAAGGACTTTTTAGATAGCCTAAATGTTAACATTGATGGAATCAGCCTAATCCCATTTTTAAAAATATGATGGAATCTTACAATCCAATTTTTGAGACTTATAGCTGGGTTCCACTGGCCGGCTACTTCTCCCGCTTCTGCTCCTGCTTCTGCTCCCGCTTCTGCTCCCGCTTCTGCTCCCGCTTCTTGATGAAAGAAGCGGGAAGCGTTTTCGAAGCGTAGAGTGCTCCAGCTTCTATCAAACATGTTTGATTTGTAGCGGTGGCTACTTTGTAGCAGCAGGTAGCAGGAAATAGCGGGGGCTGAAGCGGGCCACTAGCACCACTCTACGCTACTTCTCACGCTACTTGATGCATTCATTTGTATGTGAAAATAAAATGTTGTCTGCTTACATTTCTGAGTAGCGTTAGACGTATAGCAGTGCAAGTAGTGGGGCAATAGAACCTATTCTGGTATACCTTTGGCTGTCAAAGAAACGGGAGGAGTAGCGGGAGGAGTAGCCGACCAGTGGAACCCAGCCTTTAAGACTCATTTTCCGTGACATATGACAATTGTGGAAATGTAAAGAAGCAGATTGTGTCTAAAGTGGTGAGAGATCATCCACTAGACACATCCTTACCACAGCCTGTAGGAGCCCTAAATAATACAGTACTAGAGAGCAGCCAAGAAAGCACGTAAACCTGCATCCTCAGCTAGTTTTTTTTTATAAATTCTTTTCCCCAAAATGCTTACAATGTCATTTTACTCATTTTGAGAAGAAAAGAAACCCCGAAGAAGGAGTAATGTAAACTCTGAAACGTTGGTATCTTATTGAATAAACCAGCTCAAAGCACTATATTATTATCCTCCACTTGTCTTTATTACAGTTTTGGTGTTTTTCATTGTAACTATGAATAAGAAAAAAAAGTTACATGTACGAAAAAGGCCACTGGTGAGCGATATTAGGTGAAGTCATCGCAGGAAAGGATTTCGGCGGTTCTGCCAAACACAAATAAGAAGGTTTTAGAAGCTATGTAGCTCGACAACTCGACAAAATCCTCCAAAATCTTGGTCAAATGATTGTTAAAAGGATTGGAAAAGAATAAAAAACATGTTAAAAATAATTAGTTTTTGACCAACGTCAAAAACTGAAAGTGCAGCCAACGATTCCTGAGCTTAATTGGACATTATAAATTCTGAAATATATCATTTATCAAATTATGAATTATCAGCTCAATTGAACTGAATACACCATAAAATTTCTACTGAATAGACTAAAATTCTCAAAGTTTTTTGTTTTTTTCAAAAATAAAAGTATCAAACTTAAAAATATAAAAATACTCATTAGCTGTCCTACCGTTTACCATAATTAGAATCGGCTTGATCTCATCTTTTCAATTATGATGGTATCTCAAAATCATTCTTTGGCGACTTGTGACTCATTTTTCTCTGCCACATCACATTTCTTTAAGCTACAAAATTGAGTATTTCTGTATTATTCTGTTATGTTATTTTGTTTATTCAGTCACATTGCAGATAAATTTCTCAGCAGACCTACTTAAAATATTCCAAAAAAACAAGTGAAATGTGCATGTGGCTTAATATTACAGAGGCTGCTAGTAATCTGGCAAATCCTCGATAAAATTGTTTTTGTTGTGAAACCACGAAAGTGTTGATTAAATCATCTCCAAGATGGTTTGGAAGATAGTGGAACAAAAACTAGAAAAATATTATTTTTTATGGAATCTAGCTGAGAATGCAAATTTAACTAGGAGAAACACTAATCAGCATTACAAATACCTTAGAAAAATAGATCCTTATTACATTATGTAGTCCATATACAGAGCATTAAACATGTTTTCTATCATTATAAAGGTCAGGCCGTCAGAAAATGTACAGTTGGCAGCTCTACACATTTGTTTCAGGAAAATGAGTCACAAGTCGCAAAAATGGTATTTTTTAAAGTCTTTTATTCACAGGATCTTTTAGTAGGAATGTTCCCACCTTTATAATGCTCCAAAACGTATGAATATATGGACCAAATTTGAAGACAGTGTATTAAATATATCCAGGCATTTCTAAGGTCATCCTATAATGTATATTTAGCTAATTTACTAGTAATTGTCCACCCACAGATATCGCAAACGTCGTGATCTCATCTTTTCAAATATGCTTATATCTCAAAATTTATCTTTTGCGACTTGTGACTCATTTCCCTGTGATACATCTTTCTTAGGATAGCATGTAAACAGGTTTTGTATACTTGGTGCCAGTCAGAGGAAGACCATTAAGAATTGAATCCTCCTCTATGCCATAGAAAGAAGAACATTAAACAGTAATTATTTCTGAGTATATCAAATTTTGTTTTTTGTTTCTTTTATTTATCTTTCTTTTCGGTGGACCTTCTATAGTACTTGGGGTGTGGAGGTCAAACTGCAGCCGTCCCCGGGTCCAAACACACAACATTCCATTCATGCCACATCAGCTAAAGCAAATGTGATGTGTTTCAGGGAAATGAGTCATAAGTCGCAAAATTGATATTTTTCAAAGTGTTTTTTTCACAAGATCACATTTTTTAAATGTTCTAATTGTTGGAGGGTTTATCACTTATAGCTATATCAATCGAGGTATCAAATATCAGGACAATCTATGTAATATATCCTTTCGTTTTAAAGGTCCTTATATGGACTACATTTAGTTACTTTACTGTTTATTGACCCCCAAAAATATTGGAAACTTTGTTTTTCAAAAACGAAAATATCAAACTTAAAATTTAGAAATACTTATTAGATTATCATACTGTTTACTATCATTGGAATCGGCTTGATTCCATCTTTTCAAATACAATGGTAACTCAAAATCTTTTTTTTTGCGACTTATGACTCATTTTCCTGAAACACATCACAAATGGTCTGTCTGCTTACATTGACCTGTGTTTTGAACCTAAAATTGTGATGTGTTACAGAAAAATGACTAACAAGTGGGTGTTGGGAATTTATTTTTATTTTAAATCTACAAACTCATATATACTTTCATAGAATTTTGAAGGACTGGATTAGAACAAAATATTTTAATACTTCTTATAAATCTGATGATTTTGTGAAAGCTATATATATCATATACTTTTTGTATCAACGAACCTAAAACTTATTTCATATAGTTAATTAACTCTCAACTTATCATTAAAAGTATTGTAATTCAGGCTGCTCTGAGACAAGTTGTACCTATGTATCAAAATGTTCATTGTCCTGAATAAAATATTTCTAAATAAAAAATCAAATCAAATCAGTCGAAGATGAGATCCAGCTGATTCCAATGACAGTAAACATTAGGATGTCTTATGTCTAATATGGAAATAAAAATCTATTATTATTATTATAATAATAAGTAATTCTATATTTGTTATGTTTGAATACAAACTTAGTGATATTTTTTGAGGCTCATTCATTAGTAAATTGTTAAATAAACTGCTCAGAATGACGCATAGATCTATACATTTAGCACACAGTCTTGGAATGAATTTAGTCCCTGTGTTTACCATTAAGCACACTGAACTGTCAAACAAATAAAAAAAGGTCTTGCGAGACCATTTTTGTGACCTGTGACTCATCTTTCTGTGACACATAACATTTGATCTTATATTTGTGATTCATATATCATATATATCCAAATATATCCATTCATTCAGGAAAATGAGTCATAAGTCGCAAAATTGATATTTTTCAAATCGTTTTTTTCACAAGATCACATTATTGGAATCTTCTGATTTTTGGAGAGTGTGTCACTTATAGTTATGTCAATCGATGTATCAAATTACAAGACAATCTATGTATCCATATATATCCATTCATATATCATATATATCCAAATATATCCATTAATTTTAAAGGTCCTCATATGGACTTCATTAGGTTACTTTACTGTTTAATGACCCCCAGAAATAATGGAAACTTTTTTTTTCAAAAACGAAAATATCAAACTTAAAATCTAGAAATACTTATTATTGTATTAGACTGTTTACTATCATTGGAATCGGCTTGATCTCGTCGTTTCAAATATAATGGTATCTCAAAATCTATTTTTTGCGACTTATGACTCATTTTCCTGAAACACATCACATTTGGGTTAATATAGGATTGGTGAAGGCAATTCCTCTATAGTATGACACTTATGGGCCTAGTCCACTGAGCCAATCCTCATGCGATTCTCACAGAATTTAGTGCAATAGAGTCCTCTGCAGCGCAAAATTGCATGGTGGACTAGGCCCTTTAGACTTAAATCTTATGTGTACTAATGGTAAAACGTTCATAGAACTGCCAAGCAGTATTTATGGATATTATTATTGTTATTGTCATTATCATATTTCGGTAAGATTTTCAGAAAATGTACAATTGGCAGCTGTACAGCTAAAATAGGCTGCAATGTGGTCAATAGTAGGTAAATTCAAGTATATTCGGCATTGCAGTGATTCTATCAATCTGTTTGGTTAGGTTGAACTGTATTTTGAACTTTATTTTCGTCTGAAATTTGGGTTATTTGAGAGTCTTGGCGAAGTTGAATTGTACATTTTCTGATGATTTCACCCATTCATCACATCACACCAAGGCTTACACAGGTTGTACATAGCAGGCAGTGATAACACATCAAATAATAATGAACAAACTTTTGTCCATGTACTGAAATAGAGGTATGTATATTTGTGATATGTTTCAGGAAAATGAGTCATAAGTCGCAAAATTGATATTTTCAAAGTGTTTTTTTTCACAAGTTCAAATTATTGGAATTTTCTAACTTTTAGGGGGTTCATCACTTGTAGCTATATCAATCGATGTATCAAATTTCAGGACAATCTATGTAATATATCATTTCGTTTTAAAGGTCCTCATATGGACTTCATTTAGTTGCTTTACTGGTTATTGACCAAAGAAATATTGGAAACTTTCTTTTTCAAAAACGAAAATATCAAACTTAAAATCTAGAAATACTCATTAGAGTATTAGACTGTTTACTATCATTGGAATCGGCTTGATCTCATCTTTTCAAATATAATGGTATCTCAAAATCTATTTTTTGCGACTTATGACTCATTTTCCTGCAACACATCACATTTGTTGTTGGACATACACACACAATTCTGTTAACATTTTAATATGACCTTACAAGGTCACTCAATGATCTAGATTGTGATGTGTCATTATACTGTATGAGTTCGACTCACCATTTGACTATAAGCAACCAAAGAAATTATCTGAGAAACTGTATTGACTATTGTATCCTAACCTCTTGATGTAGTACCCATGTACAATGGATTCTAACAAAATGGATTTCTCTTTAATTACTTAAGAGTTAAATAGTCAACGAGAAGAGATAAATTAAATCTAATAGATTACAGACGTATATCATATTGATCGCAAATGGTACGGACTCAAAGACAATCAAAGGACACTGCCATATCTCTCTCAAATTATAAGTAACTTTACTCGCATAGTATAAATATGAATATGTAATCATCTTGTCATTGATCTGTATGTTTCTTCCTTATTATTATTTCCTGAAGGGATACCGGGAAGATCTCAGCGTCTCGAACATTGAGAGGGACCATTCCATTTCAGTCGCCATTTACAAAAATGTACATGTGAATTGAATTAAAGTTGATAATAGTAATAATAATAATACATACATAACAGGCAGTTGCTTCTTTGAGCATTCCAAAAGCTGCATTCTCAGCTATTACAGCAAAACTAATCTTACCAAATTCACACATTATTATGATGTATACAACTGGATTTATCAATATCTACTGTTGTATATACCGGTAATTATGTTTCTACAAGAATTTGAAGACTAATGACAGAGAGAAAACTGCCGCCGATGAGCGATAATACATCAAGACATCTTAAGAAAAGTTTTGGGCAGGTCCTCCAAATATAAATGAGGACGTTTTAGAAAACCTTTAACAAAAACAACTCAACAAAATCCTCCAACATACTGTCCAAGTCCAATGACTTTTAGATGGGTTGGGAAAGAATAAAAGAAAAAGTAGAAAATGTTTCGTTTTTTACCAACGTTAACTGAAAGTGAAGTTTTAAGAGAGAACGTAACTTACATTTCATCTAGGAATATACATCCTATAGGGGTCAGATTTTCAGAAAATGTACAATTGGCAGCTCTACACATTTAGGAAATTTGGTTAAATAAGACCGAAAAATGAAGAATACCGGGTATATCTGAGTATATTTGGGATCCCATTGATTTAAAGTATCAGTTCTGTTAATGCAAACTGCATTTTCAAGCTCATTTCTGTCTTAAATGTGGGTTATTTGAGAGGATTGGTGAAGGCGAATTGTACATTTTATGAAAATCTGACCCATATCCTCGACTCAGTAAAACCAAATAATCACCATGTGATATAGAGTGAATAGAACAAGGAGGTGGTACTTGAATATTTATTGGACTTCAAATCACTGAAATCCATCCACTACTTAGTATTGTATATATATGCACATAGCCAGGAAGAATATTGAAATATACAACGTTTTGGCTCTGAATCCCTATAAATATCTAAAAGCTCACAGAAAAAGTTGTTACAGGAAAAAGAGTCCCAAGTCGCAAAAGAGGGATTTTGAGATATCTTCATATTTAAAAGATGGACTCAAGCCGATTCTAATGACAGATAAACATCAGGACATCTTATAATTAATTCTGTATGTTGGTATGCCTAAAAAGAAATGCTTGCAATATTTCTTAATGGTCAATCACTAGTAACAAAGTTAAATATATTTCTTAGGATAACCATACATATAAATAAATACCTTCAATATACAGCCTTGGCATTTGGAACATGGATCCATGCAACTAACAGCACTAAACACCCCAGTAACATTGTGAGCAACGGTTCATGTGAATAAATGACTTAAAAAAATGTGATCCGTTTAGGAAAATGAGTCATAAGTCACAGAATATGGATTTTGAGATATCACCATATCTGTAAAGAGGAGATCAAGGCGATTCCAATGATAGTAAACATTATACCACAATCGGGGGTTGTACTCACTGCAAATGAGTGAATACATGCCATGGTGTTTTGTTGAAAGGATCCACGCGTGAAAATATTAACTTTTTTTGGCCTAAATGTAAGAAGCATCCTCATTGGTTGACGTTTCGCTCGCTCATAACGTCATGCCCATTCGTGACGTCATATGCCACCGTGCCGTCGTTGATTAGCCAATCAGCTATATGCTTGTCTAGCGCTTTGGCATAAAAAAAACCAATATGGAGGATCATTGGAGAGAAGCGAGGTAAATAAATACTTTGTTTATTCAATTTATTTTATAATATAAGATCGTGGTATAAAAATAGGATGTAACTCGGTTAGTTTCTGACTTACTGTACACAATGGCCACTCGTTTTTTTCGACCAGAGATCCCTGGTCGAAAGAAACTCGTGACCATCGTGTACAGTAAGTCAGAAACCAACCTCGTTACATCCTATCATACTATATAGGACACCCAATAAGTATTTTTATATTTTAAGTTTGATATTTTTATTTTTGTTAACAAAGTTTGCAAAGTTTCTGGGTGGGTAATTACCAGTAAAGGAACTAAATATACTCCATACAAAGGCCTTCAAAACGCAAGAATATATTTAATACAGTGTCCTGAAATTTGTTACATGCATTCATATGACTATAAGTCCTAAACCCTCTAAACATCAGAATATTTCAATTAAAAGATCTTGTGAAAAAACACGCTGAAAAACATTAATTTTGCGACGTGTGACTCATTTCACATCACAAATATCAATTATGTGACTTATGATATTCCTGTGACACATCACAAATTTGATCTTTTTTTTATTGTATGTGTGCAATAATGATTCTGTTGTAATACCCCTACTAGTGCACATTTCATTCAACCAGGACATAATACAATCGCTACAGTCTAGGCTCAGAGTTGCGAAAATCCCTCTAAACTGAGGGAAAGCCGCTTGCACCAAACCGCACAATGCCATTATAATCCCATTAGGACACCTACTCCATGGGCCAGGAAAGCCATCTGCGTCGATCCACTGAAAAACCATCTGTGATGTGTTTCAGGAAAATGAGTCATAAGTCACAGAAAATAGACTTTGAGATACCTCTATATTCGATAAAAGATGAGATCAAGCCAATTCCAATGATAGTAAACAGTCGAATAATCTAATAAGTATTTCTAGATTTTAAGTTTGATATTTTCGTTTTTGAAAAATAAAGTTTCCGATATTTCCGGGGGTCAATAAACAATAAAGTAACTAAATGTAGTCCCTATGAGGACCTTTAAAACGAAAGGATATATTACATAGATTGTCCTGAAATTTAATACATCAATTGATATAGCTATAAGTGATAAACCCTCCAACAATTAGAACATTCCAATAATGTGATCTTGTGAGAAAAACACTTTAAAAGATATCAATTTTGCGACTTATGACTCACTTTCCCGAAACACATCACTTACGTGATCTGGGAGTATCTGAGCCTAGACTGGCTATGGATTACCTCTACATTTTTGGCAAACTGATAATACAAGGCCGGGGTTATCAATTAGCTCACCTTCTAAGTTCAAATTCTAAGTACAAAATACCTTACTCATATGTAAACACAATGTATATTTCCCTTGGTCTCATGTCAAAGTGTCTAGAATTTATGGCAACGCGACAAAACATTCACCATGTGAACATGTGTATTTTTTTACAATCAGTTTAAACCATGTACGGCCTGCAGTAATTAAAAAAAAGCTGCGTTCTCTGCTATTACAACTAACACAATCTTGTCAAATTTACTTCTATTACGACTTATAGGACTAACTTCATCAATATTGGGCTGCTGCTATATGTTAATATACAATAATTTGAAGTCCAATTCGATATTAAGGGAAGTAATCACACAAAAGGATTAGGGCGGGTCCTCCAAATACAAATGAGGACGTTTTAGACGCCCTTTAGTAAAGATAAAACTTGACAAAATCCTCCAGAAATTAGGTCCAATGATTGCTAGAAGGGCTAGAAAAGAATGGAACAACATGTGGAAAATTTTCATTTGTTGACCGACGTTAGCTGAGAGTGCAGCTTTGACTGCTTTCCTTATTAAATTATACATAGAAATATGTTCCATAAAGGGGGGGGGGGGGGGGTCTTCACTGGCTGTGTTATGCTCTGCGGTAAGCAATAACATGGTGATGTGATGGTTCTGTAGGTGGAGAGGATTAAGAAGATCCTCCTTACATGTTGACTGGGCACTCCGCCATCCCTCTCCACCTACAGCACCATCACAACAACACCGCAAGGCTTACCGCAAGGCTTACAGCAGCTAGTGGAAACCACCCTTAACTGATTAATTAGTTTCTTCAGCACAATTTCTCAGCAATTAGCTCTAAATAGCATGGAAAGTTAATATTTGTATTAAATGCAATTGATTCATACATTGCTGTGACTTAGGATGACCAACATAAGTTTTATGGGAGCGCTTCATTTTATGAACCCGAGGCCTGAATATGTACACTTGGCAGTAGTACACATCCCCTTGCAAATATCACTTTCATGGAGAAAGGTTATCTCTTTTACTCAACCATATTCAAACCATGCTAGCGGCGCCTCATTTTGCACATTGATTTGTTATTGTTTGTTCACTGACTTAGGACCACCAATTCAAGGTTAGGGTTAGGGTTATAGTTAGTATTGGTATCAATCCAGAGCTGACTAGGCCCAAACCGGCATTGATGCCCAAAATTATCGCTGTTTTCGCCTTATTTACGTCTTGACAACTGATGCACCGCACGCCTGGCTTGACAGCCATCTTGGATTTGGTTGAGTAAAAGAGATAACCTTTCTCCAAGAAAATGAGTCACAAGTTGCAAAATATGGATTTTGAGATACCATCATATTTGAAAAGATCAGATCAAGCCGATTCCATTTCCAATTCATAACAAAAATATTTTAATATTTCTTGATTGTCAATTATAATAGTAAAGTAATTAAATATATTACTTGTTAGGATCAACTCAGATATGCATAAACATGTCAATTCACAATAATCACATTTGGTACAAGTACCACCAAAATGAAAACATTGTGAGCAAGGCTTATTGTAGATAGGTCACTTTGAAAACAAAAAATATTTGCGACTTGTGGCTCATTTCCTGTTACTCATCACTTCAAGTAAATTCTATTAAATTACACTGGAAAATACTAGATGCATCAGAGTATGAATTCTTTGGAATTGTTTTGAAAGAAAATTGTATTTTCAACCCTCATTTCTGACTTGCATTTGGTTATTTCAGAAGAATAGTGAAGGAATGAAGTTATTTCTAATGTGAAGACATTTCAATTGTGCATAATTTGCTGACATTAAAAATATTAATGGAATATCAATTAATATCTTTGTTCCTCTGGATACCTCATCAGATCCCATTGATTATAACAAATTCTCTCTGTGGGCTGTACACAGATTCTGGATGATGCGCTTAGGCGAATACTGATCATGACTTGTTGATGAGGTGTCAAGGCGAACGTCAGACACAGGTTTCAAAAGACAGATGAGAAGGCGAGTATGGACCAACTGGAGTGGTTGCTCTGGGCACCTGGTGTGATCTTGGCGACCGGGGAGACTGGGGTGACCGGGGCGACCGGGGCGATCTGGGCGACAGGGGTGATCTCAACGATCTGGGTGATCCATTAGGTGGGTTACCTATAAATAGATTAGCATATTTGTTATATCTTTTGACGTAATCACCATAGTCGAGCAGCAATGAACAAAATGAATTAAATTTGTTAACACTGATATACATAGGTATGATAGGTAGGGAGGATATCGCTCTAAAATTCCAACAAGAACTTCGAAAATTAGATGTCTGTTTTTGTATACTTCATTTTCCAATGTTTCGGGCTATGGGGGCCCTTCGTGAGGGAAAAAGAATTAGTTTGTTTAAAAAAATGGCAACAAAATATGATGTACCATGTATGAAAGTAAAATCCCACGGGTCATATATACAGTTTATATTGGCAGTTTTTCAGCACCATCGAGGGTACCAGTTCCTGGTATGACTGGTAAATGTCCACCCAGAAATATTGCCTTTTTTACGCTAAAACATATCTTACCAAAGTTCCTCAAATTGTCTCTTATACAACAGAATATATCAATAATATGCTGCTATTATGTGTTTATAATACACAAAGTCAAAGGTTAATCTGCTGAGAGACTAGGGCCGGAAGTCAGCCGCAAGTAAGCGATAATGAGTGAAGTCATCAGAATACAAATGAGGATACTTTAGCAGCTTTGTAGCAAAATCAAACAGACAAAATCTTCCAGAGCTTTGGTCAAATGTGATGTGTTTCAGGAAAGTCGCAAAATTGATATTGCTTTTTTCACAAGATCACATTATTGGAATGTTCTGATTTTTGAGAGTTTATCACTTATAGCTAAATTAATCAATGTATCAAATTACAGGACAACCTATATATCCTTTTGTTTTAATGGTCCTCATATGGACTACATTAAGTTACTTTACTGTTTATTGACGCCCAAAAATATTGGAAACTTCTTTTTTCAAAAACGAAAATATCAAACTAAATCTAGAAATACTTATTAGATTATTAGACTGTTTACTATCATTGGAATCTGCTGGATCTCATCTTTTCAAATATAATGGAATCTCAAAATCTATTTTTTGCAACTTATGACTCATCTTCCTGAAACACATCACAAATGTCTCTTAGATGGGTTGGAAAAAATGAACAAAAAGTGGAAATATTTAGTGTTTGACCGATGTTCTTTTGAGCAGATTCCTAGCTCAGTAAAGAGAACTTTGTCATTTGTCAAGTCGCCTGATCTTACTTCTTTTTCAAATCCTTCACCAATTACGGATTTGCAGCTTTTAACAGGATCCAGGTTGAAACGAGTGGATTGAATAAATTAATCAAAGATTTATTTAATTAGGTCAAAGTAATTGTAATCAGAATCAAGGCCGTGCCGGGACAAAAGGTGGGACAATAATTTCACCCCAGTTTCCATTTCCTTCCTAACTGGTTGTTTTAAAACTGCATTCTCGGTTAATTCTCACAAAAAACAGTTTCTATATTGTTAGTCATAATCATTATCATATTCTACATTCCAAAATCATTAATTCTGGCATTCCGCGGAAATCCCACCTTTTTAATCTGACTCTCATATTAAAATTTTGTGAATAAATATAAAATTGATATAAACGTTAATCTTTTATTCTCAATCAAATCGTGTACTTTATTGTATGACTCTTTCAGAAACCCATACCCACACCACAAAGTCATTATTATTGTTGATTACATATGTATACAACCAACTACTTCTCCCAAAGCTGCATTCTTTGCTATTATGACAAGAGAATCTTATTGTTTGTAATAACTCTTAGGACTGAACTCAGTCCTATTATAACTCATAGGAGTCAGTCCTATTATTACTTATAGGAGTCAGTCCTATTATAACTCATAGGATTGAACTCAGTCCTATTATAACTCATAGGATTGAACTCAGTCCTATTATAACTCATAGGATTGAACTCAGTCCTATTATAACTTATAGGACTGAACCTAGTCCTATTATAACTCATAGGATTGAACTCAGTCCTATTATAACTCATAGGATTGAACTTAGTCCTATTATAACTCATAGGATTGAACTCAGTCCTATTATAACTCATAGGATTGAACTCAGTCCTATTATAACTCATAACTCATAACTCATAGGATTGAACTCAGTCCTATTATAACTCATAGGACTGAACTCAGTCCTATTATAACTTATAGGACTGAACTCAGTCCTATTATAACTCATAGGACTGAACTCAGTCCTATTATAACTCATAGGATTGAACTTAGTCCTATTATAACTCATAGGACTGAACTCAGTCCTATTATAACTCATAGGACTGAACTCAGTCCTATTATAACTCATAGGATTGAACTTAGTCCTATTATAACTTATAGGATTGAACTTAGTCCTATTATAACTCATAGGACTGAACTCAGTCCTATTATAACTTATAGGACTGAACTCAGTCCTATTATAACTCATAGGACTGAACTCAGTCCTATTATAACTCATAGGACTGAACTCAGTCCTATTATAACTCATAGGATTGAACTCAGTCCTATTATAACTCATAGGACTGAACTCAGTCCTATTATAACTTATAGGACTGAACTTAGTCCTATTATAACTTATAGGACTGAACTCAGTCCTATTATAACTTATAGGACTGAACTTAGTCCTATTATAACTTATAGGACTGAACTTAGTCCTATTATAACTTATAGGACTGAACTCAGTCCTATTATAACTTATAGGACTGAACTCAGTCCTATTATAACTTATAGGACTGAACTCAGTCCTATTATAACTCATAGGATTGAACTCAGTCCTATTATAACTCATAGGATTGAACTCAGTCCTATTATAACTCATAGGATTGAACTCAGTCCTATTATAACTTATAGGACTGAACTCAGTCCTATTATAACTCATAGGACTGAACTCAGTCCTATTATAACTCATAGGACTGAACCTAGTCCTATTATAACTTATAGGACTGAACTTAGTCCTATTATAACTCTTAGGACTGAACTCACTCCTATTATAACTCATAGGACTGACAATCCAACCCATTTAGCTCAAAATGCTAATTTATTTTGGGATACTCCACTTGCTAATATTGCTAACATACAATGCCGTCCAGATCCCATTAAGAAATAACTTCAGGAAATTAAAATTGAGAAAACAAAACAATTCATGGAATCTGCTTGTCCATTCTGGTAGGTTTGCTGCTGTTATGTAGAGATAATGAATGACAATAATGGAGATAATGAATGGCAATAATGGAGATAATGAATGGCAATGCTCCCACTGTCGAGTGAAAACAAGACCAATGTTTTCTCTTCTCAATGGCTTTAACTGCACAACTAAAATCGTGTCAAATACAATTATATTGAGAATAATTGGATGAGAGCAGTCCTCAGTTATCCCAAAGATTTTTTTTTACCAGTCCTGAGATTATGAAAATTGCAAGCGAAAGAGTGGAGAGACACATTTCCGCTTCAACATTTTGCCAGGAAATAATAGTATGCTCTGTCTGGCTTTGTTTATTTATGCTACTTCTTATTTACAAATACTTCCTTCCCTATGAAATAGAAATTTGAAATAGACAAAACACCAAGAATAGGGGATTTGCATGTCTCACTGTGCATGTCTACTGCAATGCTTGCTGGGATGGATTCTGTTGAAATCTGACATACAAATATTTGGCAACATTTTTATTGATAATTGCAAGAATGTTTTCATCAATATCATAGCTTTTATAAATGACCTGTGAAAACCAAATGCATGTTGGGAAAGAGGAAGTCTTGTGTTATGGAAACATGTATGACAAATGGATATTGACATGGAAATTCAAAATGGCGGCTATGCAAATCCTCTATTGACTAAAATGTGATGTCTCACAGAAAAATGAGTATTTGTCACAAGAATGATATTTTTCAAATGTTAGGAGTTAGGAAAAGGAACTCTTGGTAAGAAAGGTCTCATTTATTGCTTTCAGGAGTATAAATTCATGTATCAAATTTCATGACTGCGTAAGGAATATATTTGCGGGATTTTAATATCATTGTAAGGGAATATATAGTTAGCTTTAGTGTATGGCAGGATAATTTTAGAACGGCAATTTTTCTTTGATGTCAATGTGTGGAAGAAGGAATCGCTATTAATCTCTCACCTCCTAATGAAAATAACAGCTGGTTTATGACTTGTGGCAATATATTGGTAAACCCGCTAAAGATTTCAATGAAGAGATCCTGTGAAAAAACACGTAGAAAAATATCCATTTTCCGACTGGTGACTCATTTTCCTGAAACACATCACATATCTGTTTCCCCTGTTATAGATGGAGTTGTAAATGAAAAGACAGTACTGCCACGCCACCTGGCGTGTCCTACTAGTACTGCTGACCACTGGTCACTCTCATACTAGGTACCAAACGGCAGCACACACACGTTTCTTTTTTCGAAATGTGAAATCGAAATTGGATATTGAAATTCAAAAAATTCGAAATCAAAATTCAAAAATTTGAAATCAAAATTCAAAATATTTCTAAATCAGAAATCAGAAATCAGAAATCAGAAATCAGAAATCAGAAATCAGAAATCAGAAACCAGAAACCAGAAATCAGAAATCAGAAATCAGAAATCAGAAATCAGAAATCAGAAATTCTTCAAAATTCTGAATTTGAACCCTGTCAAATGTGAGGAGCATGCAAAGAGGCCTGGATAGTTATTAATGAGGTCCCATGAAAGCCAAGAGAGGCCGACTAAAGGCCAAGCCGAACGTGTCGTCTAAAAAGCAGAATTAATGATGCGTCAGATGCTATTAAAGACTGACATTAATGAGGCGTGCGACCTTGTCTTGACCAACATCTTGCTCTGCACTTTGTTATAGCAAGTGGCAATGAAACAGTAACTTTTATTTATTTATTTGGTTCTCTTGTTCCTGGATTTCTTCTTTTCTATAGTCTGTCCGAAAAGTAGTTGACACATGATTCCTTAGTCCGTTTAAGGGGGAGGGAAAAGTGGGGGATTTTTGGCTTCAAACCTTTTCCGCCTGAATCGCCGTTTGCGACCGACCATGACCGTTTGTGACCGACCATGGCCAAATATACAGCTGTATTGTATTGTGCTGCCTCTGTCCCATGTGCAGCAGCAGTTGTTTTGCTTAAAATCTATCCATCTATCCATGTGATCCATCTATCTATACATCTATGTATATATCTATACATCTATGTATATATTATATCTATATATCTATCTACCTATCTATCCATCCATCTTTTCTATTCATCTATCCATCTATCCATCCATCCACTTATATATCTATTCATCCATCTAGCTATATATCCATCCATCTAGTGATCTGATCTATCCATTTTTTTGGCATACATTTGGCATACATATACATACATATATATTATGTGGGTCGAAATCTAGTGATCTGATCTATCCATCTATCCTTTATCCATCTATCCTTCTATCTATCCATCACCTTAGTGAACACAGGGTCATATCTCTTTTCTAATATGATGATATCTGTAAATCATGTTTCTGTAGGACATTACATGTAGTTGGAGTATTAATAATGGAGGTCCTTAGGTCACCTTAGTGAACACAGGGATGATATCTGTAAATCACTGTTGTGTAGGACATCACTTATAGTTGGAGTATTAATAATGGAGGTCCTGGATGCAGGCTGTGGTGCTGGATTGTGGTGAGCAGCTCTTTAATAAATAGAGCAGTACAGGAGTGACTCATTGACTCAATGATTCTATTTCAGTGGTTAAGTGCTTTCCCACATCATCCCTGCTCCTGCTCCTGCTCCCCCAAACTTCTCTCATTCATGGGAAAGCTTTATGTGAAGGGACGGACCATTGCAATCCCACAGGGTAGATCAATTGGTGTGGAGGATTTAGTTTTCTTTTATTTGTTTTTTTTAAAATTTCATTTCGGGCCAATAACAAATTTAAATAATTGTTACAAAAAACGCACTATCCCTCAGGGAAGTTTTCATGCGGTGCCCATTTTTCAGTCTATTAATTATTTTGACTTGAAGACTTCAGACGTCTCCATGCTACTCTTAGAAACGGCTACAGGCAGAACAAAATTAATAATTACTACCAGACTTCAGTCATATTAAGACATTCTCACAATGTTCCGATAACACGATAACATAGGTCATATTTAGAAACAAATCAAATAAAAGCAGACACAAGAATGAACATGTTTAGCTTCTTCACACCTCCTAGGCATCTATCCTCCTTGCATATCGTTTTGTTTCGTTATTTGTATTTAATTATGGAAGATTTGTGCCCCTCACCGCCCCCCCCCCCTCAAATTGATGGATTTCCTTAAACGGTCCTTGGGCAATAACAACGAGGCAGAGGCTAGTTGCTTTACTGGTATTTACCCAGCCAGAAACACTGCAAACTTTTTTTTTCCAAAATAAAGATATCAAACTTAAAATATAGAAATACATGTTAGGTACCCTAGTGTGGTACCCTAGTGTTTACTATCATTAGAATCGGCTTGATCTCCTCTTTTCCAATATTGTGATGTCTCAAAATCCATATTTTGCGACTCATGACTCATTTTCCTAAAATACATAACATATATTGTGCTTAAGATTACAAAAAGCGATATAATTTACAAAAATTATATACGGTTACGTAATTCAGATAAGTTTGCTTGCAGAACCTCCCTAATGTATGATAGTGCTGCCAATCATACACGCCCTGACCAATAGGAAAGGTGAGGGCGTGGCTTAGATGCACATGGGTCAGATTTTCAGAAAATGTACAATTCACCTTCACCAATCTTATCAAATAACCCACATTTCAGACGAAAATAGAGGTCAAAATACAGTTCAACCTAACCAAACAGATGGCTAGAACCAATGCAATGGCACATATACTCGAATTTACCTAGTATTGACCAAATTGCAGCCTGATTTAGCAGAATTTATTAAATGTGTGCAGCTGCCAATTGTACATTTTCTGAAAGTCTGACCCACTATGTATCCTCCCCTTTTCATGCTTGTTTGCTTTTAGTTGGAACACTATAATGGGGACTAATGGTACAGTGTAAAACCTATAGAAAACATGTCTCGTTCAGCATGGACAATTCATTGGTACTAAACTGAAGAAATCCCCGTGTTATACATGTCTCCATAACACAAGCCTCCATTTTTCCAATCATGCATTTGGTTTCCATAGAACATTTACACAAACGTGATATTGGTAAAAACATTCTCGCTGTTTTAGATAGAAATGTTACAAATTTTGTGTATGACATATTTGAACTGGATCCATCCCAGGATACACTGTAACAGACATGCGCAGTGAGACATGCAAGTCCCCTATTATTTCTATAAATGTACGACATGAGGTGGGATTGCCCATAAGCTTGGTCCACAGGCACTGCTGCACATGAAGCATAGATAGCAAGTCATTTAATGGACAACATAAAATGTGCCTGCGGGTATAAAGGTGCTATAAAATACAATGTAGATATATATTGTATTTGATAGCAGCTTTTATATCCCAGATAGTATAGTCGCTTTATATTGGATAGTTTGCCTAATAATGCTCAATAGGCAGCTCTACACAATGAGAAAGTTTTGTTAAATTATACTATGTATATGGGTCAGATTTACAGAAAATGTACCATTCAACTTCCCCAATCTTTTCTGAAAATCTGACCCATATCTGAATTTATTATACAAGCATTGCTTGAAAGCATGTATATCAAAACAGTTAATTAACGCGTTGGTTTCATTCACTTAGAATATTACACTTGTTGCTATAGTTTAGCGCTCCTTTCCTTTAGAGGGAGGTGGGAAGGGGTAGATGGAAGGGGAGGGAAGGCCATATATCCATTGGTCATTTAGGCGTCATTTTATGATTTTAAGTGCCATTAAATGTCGCCTACTTGATATGTGCTATCATGACCTGGCTTAGAGGGGAGAGGATTAAATCTAAAACAGGAGTAACTTCCCCCCAAATTGGGTCGAGGGAGGCGAGCCCAGCTGTTTTTATGGGGATGTGAACTGATTAAGAGGAACTAATGGAATATGCCTTCTTCCACACCTCGACATCAGAGAGAAATCCCCGCTCTATAATTAACCTGCCATAAACTATACGCAACTCGTGTAATATTCACACTCCTTCAGCCAGTTAATCTCTATGTATTTGGTGAAAGTCTCTTTGGTTTGTCAGAGTGTATTTTGCACTTCAAGTTTATTTTAAAATTTGCGTTATCTGCGATGATTGATGAAGGCGAATTGTACATTTTCTGAGAACTGCACCCTTATATAGCCTAAAGCATTAATTACAGCTTTCTATATTAGCTACATTAATTCATTGAATGATAAACATGCATTAGGAAGAATCGCCTTAGAGCATTAATTAAATACTTATTATCCTTATCAAGACCATCTAGATGAGGCACAGTCGTAATGAAGTAAATGCCATATACTTGTAATGCAACAGATATAAAATGAGCGATAATAAAACTATTCATTATACAATGGCTTAATTACTATGGCGCAGTGTATAGAAATAATTATTTCACTTGGAGGAATAAAGGATGTTTTCTTGGTTGGGTAAGGTGTAGATCAGTGAGATATCGGTCAGAATTTCAGAAAATGTACAATTGGTAGCTGTACATATTTAGTAAATTCTGCTAAATTAGACTGCAATTTGGCCAATACATGGTAAATTCGAGTATATTCGGCATTGCATTCTGTTTGCTAGCAATCTGTTTGGTTAGGTTGAACTGAATTTTGAACTTTACTTTGGTCTGACATTTGGGTTATTTGAGAGGATTGGTGAAAGTGAATTGTACATTTTCTAAAAATCTGACCCATGTACAGTTCACTGAACATTTGTAAACGGATATTTTAGATGAAAAATTTATCAAAAGTTTACTTTTATTAACTTTCTTGATGAATTTTGTAAATAATTTTTAACAATTGTGTTCTTAGTTAATTTACCGTGCTAAGCAGCTGGTAAGGAACAATTAGGGAAGGACTTTGCTGTACAGACAATGCTTGTTTCTATTCCTACTTCCCTAGCTAAGCATCTAGAAAATAGCTACACAGACATGAGTCACAAGTCACATTAGTCACAAGAGTTAAGCATTTGGTGAGTGAGTGAGATTGGTTGCTTTATGCCTTTATTAATTTAACACATTGAAGGTTATATCAAGGGCGGGAGAGCTGAGAGGGAGGCACTTTATGATCATACCCAGGACATAGAGATAGAGAAGGAGGGAGATCGAGACAGAAAAACGAGACAGTTAGGATATTTGTCTGGGGAGTGATAGTCTGAGCCACAAGAAAAGAGGGTAGATGAAAACAGTACAGGAAAATATATGAACAAAATAATTCTTGTTGGGTGACCTTTAAACAGGCATGACACGATTCACGAGTAGAGAATTGTTATTTTATTGCTGCTTATTTGCTGCTCATTTCCTTGCAAACTGATTTAAACAGAGAAATATCACTACATTTAACAGAGAAATATCACTAAATTTTACATTGGTGCACGGTGATTTGAAAGATCATAGTGTGACCTATGCATGTGAAAATGAGTAGGCTACACATTGATATGTTGTATATGCTTCAAGTCAAAGTCTTGGATATAATCAAATGAAAACAAATCTAATGAATTGCCAACAGATGAATTACCTCATGTTACTTGCTCATTTTTCTTGAAATCGTACAAATGAGATATGTACAGCTTCCGAGCTACAGATGTTCTGAACCTGATTCTCCAGTTATAAACCTGATTCATGCAATATTTAAACAATGCTGAAAGAAACTGTACTAGCACCTCAAAAACGGAAAATGAACTGAAAGTCTTATTTTGTAAAGGCTCACTTTAACCCTTTGATTTTGGTCCATTAGATACCAAGATAAGGTGTGGAAACTTGTCACAAGTTCATGAGTTAAAGGTAAAGGTCTCCACTGGCTGCGGTAAGCTCTGTGGTAAGCTCTGCGGTAAGCCTTGCGATGGTGCTGTGATGGTGAGAAGTGGCGAGATCCTGCCTACATGGCCAGTGAACCATATAGGCAGGACCTCATCATTCCTCTCCACCTACAGAACCAGCACAAACCATTGCAAGGCTTACCGCAGAGCTTACCACAGCCAGTGGAGACCACCCTTAAAACCTCTTCCCGGTGTATACTCGTTGGTAAAACCCAATCAGTGTCTGGCAGACCCACAAATAACTGGGACTAGAGCTGGAATCTGTGGTATGTACAAATGTTAATAAATCCTTACAATATCGCCCATGTATGGCTCTCTGCTTTGTCTGGACCGGAAGTGGTGGTCTGATGTCTACTTCCATTTTAGAATTATAGGGGATCAGAGGTCAGAAATCTTGTGTTTTATATCCTCTGGCTGTCAAATAATGGTATATATATATATAGAGAGAATGGGACGAGCCGGCAATAATCGAAAATTTATAGGACGAGATTCGTCCACATAAGCACGATGCCGTAGGCAGAGTGCTTATGTGGACGAATCAAGTCCTATAAATTTTCGATTATTGCTGGCGAGTTCCATTCTATATTTATTATATGTGCATAAAATTTGATCATCATCAGATATCACTGAAAAAGTATTAAAGAACTCTCAGAGAGCCCCAGCTGCCCCCCTGAGAGCACCTTCAGTAGGCTTGTTGTAGCTGTCAGGACTGTGTGAGTGAGCTGTCAGGACTGTGTGATCATGCAGTGTTTACTTACTGACTTGGTTGAACTAAAACGTTCATATCGTAGCCATTTCTTGAGCTACAATAATAAACCTTACATCATTTGATAGAGAATTTAATTCTCTATTTAATGGTGTGGTGTTTATTATGTATTTTTATAATCACAGGTGGATTACCGATCGCGGGGATCTCCGCGGGGATCTCCGCGGAGACAGCGGAAGTGCTGAGTCAGAGCTATTTTTAGACAACTACATTTTTATAGGACGCGTCCTATATGACTATTTTTATAGCACCCCACTTATAGCACCTCTCATATAGCATGCGCGTATAATAAAGAACTCTTTGTTTTCACGTTTGTTATATAAATGGTAATAACTAGCCTGTTTTCTAATGGCTTCCCATCATGACAAAGCATGTCCTCCTCGAAAATTGCGCAATCCCTCCCGCAAAAAAATGTTTGCAATGTCTCCTGATGGGTAATTACCAGTAAAGTAATTAAATATGCTCCATACGAAGGCCTTCAAAACGCAACGATATCTTTCATACAATGTCCCGTAATTTGTCACATGGATTTATGTGACCATAAGTGCTAAACCTTCTAAAAATCAGAACATTGCATTAAAGAGATCTTGTGAAAAAATCACTTTGAAAAATATCAATTTTGCGACTTGTGACTCATTTGCCTGGAACACATCACATATATAATCTACATTAAACATTAAACAACAAACAGTTATTGGTCATTTGTTATTTTGTAACCTAGCAGTCTGTGGATTGTTACCCCAGGAACAGTACCTGACCATCTTATTCAGGATTTCCTTTATCTTTTCTTTGTTTATGTCTCTTCTAACAAGCGTGTCTGTAGTGGTCCATATTTCGGTCAGTCAGGTTTCATGTTCTCTTTCACTTGGCCAGTGGGTCAGCTTGAGTCTCCTCCTCCTAACAACCACAAACTCATTTTCCTACCAAACATAGGTTTATTGGCCTTTATACACCCCCCCCCCACCCCCCCGCCCCCCCCCCCCCCCCCCCCACTGAATTGGGGAGTAATGGTACAATATACAATCTAAAGAAAACATGTTATGTTCACCTGTGTCAGTGACCAAGGCGAGATTGTTCTTCTACGTAGCTTTATTGTACAACATCTGGGAAAGGCAGAAATCCTCCCATCAGCTGGAGTGAACCTTTTCCGAAGCATTTGTAAAATGAATAAAAAAGTTTTTCAATTCAATTCAATTCAATTCACCCTGGAATATTTATCAATGTTCTAATGTCAATATCCATGTGATATACGTGTTTCCATACCACAAGACTTTATCTTTCCCATCATGCATTTGGTTTCATCAATCATTTATACAAGCTATGATATTGGTGGAAACATTCAATTTTTTATAACAATGTTGCCAAATATTTGTAGATCAGATTTGAACTGAATCCGTCCCAGCATGCACTGTGAAAGATATGCGTAGTGAGACATGCCAATCTCCTATTGATCCTGTGAAGATTTTCTGATATCGAATTGTGTCAGCGGTCTAAGCTAAATCATTATAAAAGAGGATCCACGTTAATCTTTATCTATTGCAGTTGGAAAGTGACTGATGCTTTAGTGATTCAACCCAAAAGTTGGGGGAGATTCCAACTCCCTACCTTGCGATTTTGTGGCCAAGGCAGCTACCACCTGTGCCAGCAGAGAGAATGGGTAAACATACAGTATACATAGATTTCACTGACGTCACGGCCCTGGCCATGTTTGGGGTCCAGTTAGATGCCTATGTATGCTGCGATACTTGAAAATGCCGTTTTCTGGCTGTTTTAACTTTTACCAGTTTTCATCTGCCTCAATAATATCTTCTTGATAGGTTAGATAACCTGTCTTTAGTGTAGTATTAGCCAAGTATCCTGTCTTGTGAGGTTTATCAACTTTGTTTTGATACCCTCGCCATAGACGGCAAGCGTAGCGATGACCCTGAAAATGGCGGTCACTGTGAAACCGCAGCCTACTGGGTGACGTCATGTGAAATCTATGTATTGAGCTACTCACCATTATACAGGCCCCTGTGTGAGAAGGCAGGACTGGGGTGAGGGGAGAGAAGGCTCATCTCTACATGAAGGCTGTGTGAGGAGGTGCTCTGACTCAGGCGTTGACGTACGTGAAGGAGGGAATTCCTGGAGGCGAGCACCTTGAGTTGGTCAGGCCTGGTTAGGAGTAGCTCCTGAACCTGGAGAGGAACAATATTCAACTGTGATACACTGCAAAGCAAAACGTCTTCATACTAAACATGTTTGAAGACGGTTTTTTTTACCCCTTTTAAAAGACGTTTTTTTTCCGTTACCATCATCAAAAGTGTTTAGCTTCTTTATTACCGTCTAGGCATTAAAACCATCTTCAGTAGCATATTAGAAAACGGGCTCCCTGAAATGACAAATAACCTGGTGACATATTGTTTTTATTGGCTTTTTGGAATCACTTAACCATGTTCTTTTATGAGGCAAAGTTTAAACAAAATGTGTATTTCCTGTTTTTTTCTGTTGAACAGTGGTTTATCTCTTTAAGTCAATAGCATCAACTGTATCAAAGTGTATTAGGGTCAGATTTTCAGAAAATGTACAATTCACCTTCACCAATCTTCTTAAATAACCCGAATTTCACACGAAAACAAAGTTCAAAATACAGTTTAATGTAATCAAACAGATTGCTAGAATCAATGCAATGCAGAATATACTCGAATTTACCTAGTATTGACCAAATTGCAACCTAATTTAGCAGAATTTACTAAATGTTTACATCTGCCAATTGTACATTTTCTGAAAATTTGACCCATTAACCTATTTACCTGGTAAAGTTTGTGAGTGATGTCCTTGCCTACTATAGTGTTGAAGACAGTCTGCATGAAGGAGCGTGAGTTGAAGTAGTGAAGTAGTGACGGGATGGGCCAGAGCAGCAAGCAACTGTCCTCTAATGCACTTATGGAGACCTGCAAGTACCAAGTATTGTCTTTAAGTATAAGGGGCAGATCTTCAGAAAATGTCTAATTTGCCTTCACCAATCCTCTCAAATAACCCCCATTTACGACAAAAATGAGCTTCAAAATGCAGTTTAACATAACAGAACTGATACTTTAAATCAATGCGATACCAAATATACCCAGATATACCCGGTATTTTCATTTTTCAGTCTAATGTAGCATAATTTCCTAAATGTGTAGACCTGCCAATTGTACATTTTCTGAAAATCTGATGACCAATAATGACCCTTATATGTATAGGGTCACTGAATGGGTATACATGTGTTGATGTCTGGGGAGCAGGGACATCACATAACTTAATGTCAATCGAATGAGATATTGTAGATCAGTGAAATATTAGATATAATTATAGTTGTGTTGCTATTTCAGTCGAACTAGTTGAAAATGTTTGCAGTACCTAGCCATGTGTTCTAAATGGTTTGTTAAATCTACACTTACTTGTTCTCTAATGCATGTGGGTTTTAAATAGCTCATTTACACAAGCTATATCTTTCAGTGCGAAAGACCTGCTGTCAGCTCTAAAGCTACCATGCGAGTGGCATCACGCCTACTGTGATGTCACGATTGGCTTCCATCCCAATCAGTTCTCACCCAGGTAGCAACAATTGTTACCTGGGAGGTGCGCTGGTTGTAGCAACAAGTTGCTAGGTGTTATGTCATAGGCAACAAGGTTGCCTTAGGCATGACACTGTTAAACACTACCCCACAAATGGGTTAGATCTGTAATGTTAACACTTCCACACTCTAGCTGAGTGTGTTTGGCACCACATGGTTTCGGGGTTAGGACCCTCATCAGGCATTAGCTGTATTCACTGATCTAAGTGAGTTTTATTCATTTATTGATTTGTCCAAAATTGAACAAATAAAAAAAAAAAAAAAAAAAAAAAATTTACACAAGCTATGATATTGAAAACATTCTAGCATTTAACAGAATCCAACCCAGCATGCCCTGTAATAGACATGCGCTTACATATCAGAGTCTTACAAATTCCCTATTAGAACATTGGTACAAAGAGTTCTTGTGGAAAAACATACAATTCCTTTTTGATTTAGACATCACATATATGGGTCAGATTTTCAGAAAATGTACAATTCCCCTTCACTTATCTTCTCAAATAACCCGAATTTCAGACGAAAATAAGGTCCAAATACAGTTCAACCTAACCAAACAGATTGCAAGAATCAATTCAATGCCGATTATACTCGAATTTACCTAGTATTGACCAAATTGCAGCCTAATGTAGCAGAAATTACTAAATATGTATAGCTGCCAATTGTACATTTTCTGAAAATCTGACCCATATAACTCGCAGATGATACATGTACTCCAGAACCACCCCTGTTGGCCACAAATCCTTCCAGCCTAACCACAAACCCCCCTCTGTGCCCCTTATTTACTCACCCCCTCTGTGCCCCTTACTTACTCACCCCTGTATGCCCCTGATGTGTAATCTATTCTACCCTTCCTGGGTCAGATACCAGCCAGTGTACCATTGTTGTTTCTACTTTTATTATACAGACTTATATGAAACAGTATAATAATACAACAGTTGTTAGTTTGTTATAAGCTTGCAAACATGTATATTTGGGATGTGGTTCAAGAAAATGAGTCATAAGTCGCAAAATGGATATTTTTCAAAGTTATTTATTCATAAGATACCTTTGTTGGAATATTGAATCCAGGAGTGTAGGGCCAGCCCTGTATTCTCTCTCCTGCATTGTAGTATGGAGTAAACAGGAAGTGCACAGGGGGCATGCGCAGTACTCATAAACATGGTGTATGATAGGGTGCATTGTAACCCTGATATGTATGTATTCTTTAGATATGTTTTGGTGGCAATATTAGATTTTTTTTTGCCTCTAAAATGACTTATATTAAGGGTCCCTCTCTGCGTCCATTGGAACCTGCAACACAGGTGGCTTGGCCCCAGTTCCGGTCAAATTTACCCATGACCCTCTGCTTTGGCCCCTCTCCAATAATCACAAAATCCGAATAGGGGATTTGCATGTTTCACTGCGCATGTCTATTGCAGTGCATGCTGGGATGGATTCTGATGAAATCTGACATACAAATAATTTGCAACATTTATATCAAAATTTGCGAGAATGTTTTCACCAATATCTTATACCTTGTATAAATGATCTATGTTAACCAAATGCATGATGGGAAAGATGGAGACTTGTGTTATGGAAACATGTATAACACATGGATATTGATATTAGAGCATTGATAAATATTCCATGCTGAACATGGCATGTTTTCTATAGGTTGTATACTGTACCATTAGTTCCATAATTCCATGCGAATCTAGATTCAAAATGGTGGCTATGCAACTCCCCTATTCGGATAATTCCTATTCCAACGCTCTTGCACACGCCTAGACTGTTAGAAGATATGTGGTCCCTCCTAATAGCGGGTTGGTTTGCAACCACTAATGATCATATCTTAACCTTAGTTTCAGTAGTCTAGGAACATACTGGAAGAACTGGAAATCATCTGTCTCAATTTTGTGCACTTTTAACTTTTAGGTACAAATAATTATTATGTTGAATTGAATCGTATACGGAAAGGATGCTGAGGGTCAGATCGTGAGAAAATGTACAATTCAATTCACCAATCCTCTCATATGGCCCAAATTTAAGAAAAAAGCGACGTTATCAACACAATGCCAAAGATACTCTAATATACCCATTATTGATAATTTTTTTCAGTCTAAATTATCAGAAGTTACTGACTTTGCAGAGCTGCCGATTGTACATTTTCTGAAAATCTGACTAATTAAAATTGTATTGATTAGTAATATAATATGACCATGAATTAATGTTAAAACTCATAGATTATATATGTGATAGATTATGTTTTTGAGTTGGCAAATGAGAATTATCGCATCTGATGTGAAACTTTGACGAATGAAATAATAAAAAAGAAAAAGAAAAGTGGATTGCATTGTTACCTGGAATGTGTCGTTTCCTTCGTCTTGGGGAGGCACAGCTTCGAATTCTGGCGAATCAACGAAATGTGTTGGTTCGATATAATGTAGAAAGAATTTCTCATGGCTAACCTTTAATCTGAAAAATAAGCAAAAGATAAAAAAGATATTTTAAAAAATTTCTATTAAATATTCCTAATGAGAAAGGTCAATTAATTTTGGAGGTTAAGAAGATACGGATAAGTTTGGAGATAATTGATCTGTCACAGACAATGTATAACAATGATGTGAAAAATCATCATAACTCATAAGTCAGAAACTTATAATTTCCAAAGTTAGCTATTGAAAATAAGCAAACCACACGAGTCTGAGTGGCACAGTGAATATTGAAGCCTAAAAGTTGCCTATGTAAATCTCATCTATTTCTTTGTACTTTTTTTTTCTTTTTTGTTATTCAATGAATAGAAAACTTTCTTTTGTATATATAATTATGTCTACACGATGCACCAAAGCAAATTATTGTATTATATCTTCACATCATCTTGGCCCGACAGAACTAACCCCGAAAAGGGGAGTTGGTTAACCAAGGATAAATAAAATCTTGAAAAAAAAATAAAAAAAAAATCTATTCACAAGATCTCATTTTTTTTGGTATCTAGTACTTTAATCCGTATGAATGTGTGTACCAAGTTCCAAGCCAGTGTGTAAGATATATGCTTGCGTTTCTAAGGTCATCCAATAGAGTATGTTTAGCTACTTTACTAGTAAACATAAAAAACTCAATTACAATATGATATAGAAATTCCCTTTAGATAAATGTTAACATCGTTATTAATCATAATTATCTTAATCTGATCTTTTTTTAATATGATGATATCTCACACAAATCTTCTGTAACAGGGTTAAATCGCCAGGAAATGTACAACTCAGTTTCACCAATTCTCTGAAATAACCCTCATTTCAGACCAAAATAAAGTTCAAAATACAGTTCAACCTAAGCGAACAGATTGCTAGAATCACTGCAATGCTGACTGTACTCGAACTTACCTAGTATTGACCAAATTGCAGTCTAAATTAGCAGAATTTACTAAATATACAGCTGCCAATTGTGCATTTTCTGAAAATCTGACCCAACATGTCACATTTATTATAGGTGAGAGTGCAGCCTTAATAATCAACTCAGAAGTTATTAATCTTTAATGAATAATTAATTAATCAATAAAACAACAGCTGCATTGCAAACTCGGAATAGATTGATGAATGGCCCTGCAGTTTTTATAATGTGTTAGTCCTTATTAGGACTCCAGGCGATGTTTTTTTTTCTACAAAAGAATATGAATATGACTTTGAAATGGGGGATGAGGCAAGTGAATACGGACGAAGTAGATGAACAATTGAATATTTTATAACAGATAGGATGTGTGTCCTGAAATGTGTTTAACAGTTTGAATGGACTAGTTTTGACGATTATTATAAATATATACTATATGTAAGTCTGTGGGGAGAAGAGTTATCGTAATTTGAAACTTGATGCTTAATTGAATATTTTTTGGAGATGTTCTATTTGAAGTTTTCCCAACTGTGGTATTTTGGTTGGACCATAAGTATGAGTAACGTTTGCTGTTTAAGTTAGTATATTTCTTCTTGTATAATGCTAGGCAACGCAGGAAAACGTTGACCACGTCGACATGCGTCTTTATTATTATGATTAAATGTATGGCCTTTATTTGTAATAAAACAAAATATTCATGTCAGGACTTGCTGACAAAATAAAAAAACACTGTATGGAAGTTCAAGGTCGCCTAAATACAAACTTATTTAATTAAGAAAACGTGCATGTATATTCTTTATACCTGTATTGCATGGTAGTCGAATGGTACATCCGGGGAGGTTTAGAAATGATTTATCACTTTGCGCGGTAGAGGCCACAGATATAAAGTGGGGTTAATCAAGTGTATTATGGTCAGATTTTCAGAAAATGTACAATTGGCATCTGTACACATTTAGTAAATTCTGCTAAATTAGGATGCAATTTGGTCAATACTAGGTAAATTCGAGTATATTCGGCATTGCATTGATTTTAGCGATCTGTTTGGTTAGGTTGAACTGTATTTTGAACTTTATTTTCGTCTGAAATTTGGGTTATTTGAGAAGATAGGTGAAAGTGAATTGTACATTTTCTGCCGATTTCACCCACTTATTGCCCTACCTGAGTATGGGCCAATACTCGAAATGTGTACCTGTGTCATTCTATGAGAATTTCTCAAAAATCAATTAAAAACAGGCAATTATTGTGATGTGTCCCAGGAAAATGAGCCACACGTCGCAAGAAATGGTATTTCTCTGATGATCAGTTGATTATAATTTTTTTTTTTTTTAAGAAATTTTATTGGATCTTTTTTCATACAATGATAATCTCGCAGCATCCAAGTAAATATTATTTGTACAGAGTTATGTTACCTCATAATAAATTTAATCCTTTTAAATCTGTTTACCCATCGTTGAACATGGTTTTAGTTGTTCTGTTTGTTTCTACAACCTAGATATAATTATATACATGATAAACCCTTCAAATTTTTTTTGTAATTTTTTCCTCTAAACAACAGGGAGTTGGCTACTCGAATAATAAAATACACGTGGCTAACATGTCAATCAATATACATTTTGATGCGATAACCATACTCATATACGTGGTATCGTCTACACTACAAGTACCAGTCATTATTATTTCTGAGATGTTTCTTTATGTCAGACCAAGATTTTTTACGGATTACCGGGGGAAGCTTATTCCATAGGATTGCCCCAATATAGTGTGGTGTTTTTTTTACCTTTTCTAACTTTGGGGTGATTACCTTTAGTACAGGCCCTTCGTTAACACGTGTTGCGACTGGCACTTCTTTCAGATTCTCTTGCTTTAGCTGCATTTTATACATTATTCCCAGGATCGCTATTTTGTACCTCTTTTCTAGAGTCGCAATCCCACAATCGTTACATAAATCCTCTTTACTTCTTACATCATTCGGGTAAATAATTCTGACTGCACGATACAGAACCCTTTGCAGTTTATTTCTTATTTCCACCGAAACTAACGGAGAGAAGAGACTGCCATACTCAAATAACGAGAGAATATGGCTTTTTACGATTGTTTTAGCCATAGGAATTGTTAGGTACTGTCGTATTCGTTGCAATTGGAACAGTTTAGAGATGGCTGAAGCCTTCATTTTTACGAAATGTTCTCTGAGGGACAGATTGTCATCCACTCTTAATCCTAGATATTTCACCGATTTAGAATTTTTGATTTCATGCCCTTTCAAATAGATTTTACCTAAGGTGTTGAAGCGAATTTTCTTTAACCTGTTGTTAGTTCCCAGTATTTGTATCTGACATTTTTTTTCATTCAAACTCAACATATTATCAGACATCCATTTATGAATATTATTCATGGCAAGTTGTGTCTGGGTGATACATCGATCAAGGTCTCGACCCGTTATACTGAGTGCGGTGTCATCAGCATATAAAGTCAAATTAATTTTTAAACCTTCTTCATTTAAATTTGCAAAACATCTAGATACATCATTAATAAAAATCAAAAACAGGATTGGACCAACATGGCTTCCTTGCGGAACGCCTCTGTCAATATTAACCGATTCAGATAGGTGTCCATTTAAGTCAGTTCGCTGATGACGATCTTTCAAATAATTCATTACCAACCGTATGATCGACGGATTAAAATTATAATAATCAAGCTTTCTTTCCAGTATAGAGTGGTTAATACAATTAAATGCCTTAGAGATATCGAAGTAAGATGCTATTGACAATAAACCATCATTAATACCTTCAACAATAGGGGTTAGAAAATTGAATAGACTCAGGTTAGTTGATCTATCTTTCCTAAATCCACCTTGCGAGGGACAGAAAAAGTTGTTACTCTCCATATGGTCGACAATAGCAGTACACATAATATTCTCAAGGATTTTGGACATGGTCGATACAATAGCAATTGGTCTTAGGTTGTTAAACAGTCTTAGGTTACCTTCTTTAGGAATGGGTTTAATCACATATTCTTTCCATTCTAAAGGTATAAATCCAGTAGAGACACAGCGTTTCATTTGTAAGGTGACATGCGGGATGAAGAGTTTCAGAAACATTTTCAAAGTTTTCGTATTTATCCAATTAAATCCACAGTTTTTAGCAAGGTCAATTCCATTTATCAGCTGACTGATTTTTTCTTTAGTAACCGACATTCTTGTGACAACATTGGTATCAAGTGATTCACTTATATAATCCAAGTAGGAGTGGGATAAATTCCCATCAGCGCTTCCCAGTTTACTATAGAATAGATTCAATTGATTCGAGGCTGTCATCCCTTCTATTTCTTTACCATCATGAATATAGGACGAGGGCAAATTTCTTGAACGATGGCCAAATAAGTCTGAGATGTTCCTCCAGAATTTTTTACTATTTTTTGCGCAATTCGTCAAGTTGGTTCTAATAGCATCACGTTTTTGTGCCTTTACTAACCTGCTGATTTCCCTTCTTAAGGTGACTGCCTGCCTAAACAGCTCTTGAGAGTTTTGAGTTCTCGATCTTTTAAACAGCTTGTCTCTATTGGAGATTTTAATAAGTAAGTCGTGTGAAAGATTAAATTTACCTTTAGTCACGATCTTAATTTCTTCAATGGGACAGGACTCATTTAGATATCCTACAAAACACTCTTTCATGTTATTCCATAGATGGGTAGGGGAACTATGATCTTCACCGAAACAGTTTACATTTGTAGACAAATCCCTTAGGTGAATAGCTAATTGATCTTCATTAATATTATAGTATCGTCTACCTCTTCGGACCTTTTTTTCTATAGGTTCCTTACCTTTTTTTAGTTGTGAGAAAACACATAAATGATCAGAGATGTTGTAATTCAAGATGTTCGACATAAGTACATGTGGGTGGTCTGTGAAGACTACATCAATCATGGTACCTTTGTTACCCACATATCTGGTAGGTTTGTCAATACCCTGTTTAAGACCATAATCAGACAACATTGATATTATCTCAATAACCTTAGAATCATTTCCTTCCAGTAAGTTTATATTTATATCACCACAAAGATATATTCTATGATGCTTGGTTAATTCCTTAATCCCAGCCAAAGATGATTTCAGACTTTCAATGAAAATAGATTTATCTCCCGCCGGTGGGCGATACGTATTTAAGACACATATTTTACCCCTCATGCCGGGTTTGATCTCCATACATTGCAGTTCAATGTTGGGATTGCAAATATTAAATTCTTCATATATCCATTGGTTTACGACACATTCACTTGAGGTGAAACAACAGAGGCCTCCTCCTGATTTCTTTACAAGTACATCATCAGAGTGACGATCGTTTCTACAGATATTATAATCAGAATCTAACAGCAAATGAGAGTCCAAATCAGAATGGTTTAACCACGTTTCCTGAAGGCATAGGATTTTTACAAACTTACATAGAATGACGCTGTGAATTTCTCTCACCTTATTCCTTAGAGATCGAATATTTAAAGACAGTATTCCCATACCTTTTAGCATGTTAAGATTTTTTACGTTAACCGATTCCATTTCGGTTGAACATGAGGATAATAAACATTTCTTGACAAGCTTTCAATTTAGGTCTAAGGACCTCGTGACATTCCTTCAACCAAGTACCGAGATAGCAACAGAGACTAAAAACTAGAGGCATATCGAGTAAAAACATAAATAGCCATGCAAGGCTTACGCAAGGCTTATTTGCAGCCCAATATCTAAACACATTATTTTTCATTCAAACTCAGTTGACAATAAGGTTGCTAGTACCGAGTTCCATTCACTATATTTTACCTTTAAGCTTTACCTATTGGTTTTGAATAGTCATAAATAACTAAATGCTAAAAGAAAAAGACAATTTGCACATATACTAAACACCACAAATGGTCCATATTATGGCAATGCGACCATTCGTCAAACTAAGTTCCCCAAAACAAATTTTGTACAAGAAATCTAATAAATCTGAAAGACTATATGAAAAAGAAAATATATATCTAATCAAGGCCCTGGTGGGGAACTGGGCATGTATAGAAAGCAACAACACCTTGCGTCTCTATTGAGTCACGTGCATGCTATGGACCAATCAGCTGTCAGCCCTTGAGACACGTGATTGATCTCATCTAAAAACTAATCTAATTGGCTAGGGAGCCTGGGCGGATATGTGTGGGGTATAGCAGAGGCTAAGTCACGTATTATCGCCACAGCCCTGTCCACCATGGCGATCCAGTGAGTCACTTAGATAGCATCTCTCACAAAAGAGTTGTACGATTTCAGTTTACAGTAAAAGGCATGGAATGTAAAATAATAGTATTCATTAACTCATGAATATGAGTTTGGTACCAAAACAAAAGAAAACGAATCATTAACAAGTCACTTAATATCTCTCTAAGAATATAGGGGGACTAGGAAAACCAGTGCGAACATAGATAGTTTATGAATAGATTATTGTCTTTCTTTATCCCCTTTTCCAGAAACTGCAGTATAACTATGTAATTGTACGACTGGAAATAAAGTTATTACATGCATACATACATACATACATACATACATACATACATACATACATACATACATATATATATATATATATATATATATATATATATATATATATATACATAGCACACTTGTTGCTACAGCACTTCTATAATATTTACTTTAGGGGAGTTGCATGTCGCACTGCGCATGTCTATTGCAGTGCATGCTGGGATAGATTCTGTTCAAATCTGACATATAAATATTTGGCAACATTTTTATCGAAAATTGCAAGAATGTTTTCACCAATATCAGTGCTTGTATAGATGATCTATGGAAATCACATATGATGGGAAAGATGGAGGCTTGTGTTATAGAAACATGTATGGGTCAAATTTTTTTAGAATGTACAATTGCGAAATTTGCAACCTTTGCACATTATACTGAATGTGTATTGTACACAAATGAATGAATCCTAATGATCCTGGTATCATTGGAAAGCAGACATCCTAAGCTTTACGAAAATGTATACATTAGTATACATATCTGTAAGTTTTGTATGTAATAAATCGCTCTAAAGGTTGATTTCCTTATAAAAATACCTCAGAATTCACTACTTTTTCATATTATACCTCCCTTCTGAAAAGAATTAACTGTTCTAGGTATTAAATTCCACCTGGTTTGATTTCTTAAGCATATTTATGACAACTTGGGGAAGTTTTAGCCTTCTATTAGCCCTCATGACAGTATGTCAGTCCTATACTGAAATGTCCCATCTTCAGGAGTCACTTGGGCATACCCGGTATCAAACATATATTGTACTATACTGGCTGAAAATATATATGCCACATATGTTTTAAAGTATCTAAAATACACTTTAACATATAAGTGATGCAATTTTGGTACAATTTGGCCAGTAATACAGACATAAGCTGGGCCATGCTTCAATGTTTACCAGACCAGAGATTTTATACTATTCCATACCGGGTATACCCTGTACCCTATCATAATGTAGATCCAATTTCACTGCAACTAGGGAACTAAAACCCAGTATATGTAATCCTAGTATCTATCCTAATATTCAAACCAAATGACAATCTTCCAAATAAATTTATTGTGGAGATATGAATGCAAATGAGATGGGGGGTATACCCGGTATATTGAGGGATACCCGGTATGGCAGGAAAGGAACACCTTGAACATACATTTAAACTGTTTTCATATGACCAAGCCTCTGTTTTTTCCTTCGGAAACCAAGACAACCACCACAAATCATTATTGAATAGGTATTCCTGGGATTTCTTGGACATTATCGACTAGAATGAGAGTGACTGATGATTATACTTGCACCTGTAGGGTGTGGAAATACTTTTAAGATGCTTAGGAATCAACCCTCTGTGTGATATTCAGCTCTCTAATCATTATTTATATGTTTAAAAAGTTGTTTTCAATCATTCTTAGTGAAGCATGTTTCTGTTAAAGGTTAAGGGAAGGAGTAATATAGGTATTCAGTTAACAAGAATCCAAGAGGGGATGCCCGGTACCATTATCTTTGAACTTGATTTCTATGTACATTTAATAATTGTTTCTCAATAGGGGTCATGTTAAGTTAGTTTTTATTAATCAGAAATATCATATGCATAATTCAACAGACATTTAGGAATCTGGGGGCAGGGATGTTGAGACAAATGGGTTTTTAATTGATACCGGGCATGCCCCACAAATCAATTTATGTTGATAAATGAATGAAAAGTAGCATAACTACTGTACATAGGGCCCTCATATACTGTCTCAATGTTCCTTGCCATGTCCCATTCGAAGTCCAATTGAGAAATTGGTACATAAACACAATAGATATCTTTTTAAAGTATATTAAAAGAGTGAATGATACCGGGTATCCCCTGATACCGGGCATTCCCACTTAAATATGTGTACCCTTGACTAAGTCACTAGAGAACGTAAAAATCACTATAAAACTTAATATGCCTACATATTCTGTCTTACTGTATATATGGATGTGGCTTTATGCTTTATTTCCATGCAATTTATTTGAACCTGATGAAGAATCATGATACCGGGCATCCCTGGGCATCCCCTGAAAGATAGAATTTTTATCATAACTGCAACCCATATGCCTTTATCCTCTGTTTTTTCTTGCTGAAACATGGCCTGTTCCCTCCCCTAACGTGTGAGAACATTAGAAATAAGATATGACAACTTTTATTTTTTTGATGTTCTCAACCATCATATAATTTCATTAAAAAATATTATGATCCATCATATCGAGATTTTATCATTGATTTTAGAGCCTGTATCCATTACTACACATATTTCTTATGTACTTACTGTGTTTCAAGTGATTGTGCCGTTTTAAGTAGCCACAATGAGATGTTAGATAGCACATACTCTTCTGGGGGATGCCCGGTATATAGAGGGATGCCCGGTATATTTGAGAAGGTGTTGGTCTCAGGCCAAGTGGGGTGATATTTAGTCAAGGAGTGACTCGAAATTAGATCAATTGTGTACCAAATATATTTCTCCTTTGATATAAATCATTTTCTATTATTGATATGAAAACTTTCTGGTTTATTTATGATGGCAAAGTCGGAGGGGAATTATCAGGGTATGCCCGGTATATGTGAAAAGGGATGCCCAGTATCAAAGATGGCTTTCTATTACCAATTTTCCCAGGGATACTAATTATTATGAATGCGTAATAAGTTGCTATATTGATGGAAAAGATGTATATGTTACCAGAAAACAGGTTTTCACCCTGTTTATGGCAACAACTGCAGCATTATTGAATTTATATTTGAACCATATGTTACCGACCAAAAAACTCCTGTTTTGGGGAAATGTGAGCCATTTGCTTTCATGTCTCACATGATAACCTTGGATGATACAAAGTTATGGATTGGTATACTTGTAAAGGAACATTTTACCCTTGTAAAGAACTACTTTTTGTTTGGAAATTGAATCATTATGTCCTGAGTTATTGAGGATATAAGGAACTGCCACTTTATTTGATACCGGGCATACCCAAAACAAATATCACCTTGTTTCAACTACAATAAAAACTGTCATATTGAAATCTGGGGAGTATAATAGGTGTTTTTAGGTGGTGGGGACATCTATCATACCACTCAGAACGAATATGAGTTTATACTTACTACTTTTTTTTTCAATCTTCCTAAACCTCACAAAATCGCAATTGTACATTCTAAAAAATTTGACCCGTATATGACATGGATATTGACATTAGAGCACCGAAAAATATTCCATGCTGAACATAATATGTTATCTAATGATTTTACACTGTACCATTAGTCCCATAATTCCATGCAAATACCCTATAGCACACTTGTTGCTATAGCACTTCTATAATATTTCCTCAACAAATTTCTTAGTTAAAGCTGCATTCTCCGCTATTAGGACCGAATAAATCTTACCATATATTACTCATAAATGAGTCACAAGTCCCAAAATTGATATTTTTCAAAGTGTTTTATTCAGAAGATCTCTCAGTAGGAATTCTCTTTTTTTGGGGCTATGTAGGAGGAAGGGTCAGACCAGCTGGGGTCACCCTGGACAAGTCACCAGAGCTAAAAATAGGTGGGTCGGATTTTCAGAAAATGTACAATTTAACTTCAGCAATTTTCTCAAATAACCCAAATTTCAGATGGAAAACAAGTTCAAAATACAGTTCAACCTAACCAAACAGATTGCTAGAATCAATGCAATGCCGAATATACTCGAATTTACCTAGTATTGACCACAATTCCCTCTAATTTAGCAGATTTGACTAACTGTTTACAGCTGCTAATTGTACATTTTCTGAACATCTAACCCAGGTGCGTCATAGTTTAGAAACACGGGCCTTCTGATTGGAGGAAAGGCCTAATGAATTATTCAAGAATCCCCGAAAAAGGCTAACTATGTCGCAGGGTGTCTTGATGGAGGAACGAAAGTGAAAGACATGTTGCGTTTCGGAGGATATTTATGACAAGGACCTGTCAACCCTTTACCCAGCGAGTCGCTAATTGCAATCAACCATGGGGAAACAGGGCCAGTATAACCAGCTCTTCCTTCCATCTAAGCAAACAACAGCTGCTGCACATAGAACAGAGGCAGTGCAATACAGTACAGCTGTATATTTGACCATGGTCGGTCGCAAATGGCGACTCATGGGGCAAATGTTTGAAGTCAAAAGTCCCCTCTTTTTTCTTTTCATAAAGGGACTAAGGAATCATGCATGTGTCAACTATTTTTCAGACTTTAGAGTTAGCTATGTTGCAGGTGAGTGATAAATGAGTGAAATTGTCAGAAAATGTACAATTCGCCTTCACCAATCCTCTCAAATAACTCACATTTAAGGCAAAAATTAGGTTCAAAACTCAGTTCAACATAGCCAAACTGCTTGTTTGAATCAAGGCAATACTAAATATGGTCAGATACAACTAGTGTTGACGATTCTTCTGTCTAATTTAGCAGACACATCACAAATGTCAAAATTTAAAGATTATTGCTATGTTTTGGTGCTTGGGTCTATAGCTGGTGCACCTGCTGTATATTCCCCAGGGCCGGGAAGGCAGGGGGTAGTGTGGGAAGGCAGGGGGTAGTGTGGGAAGGCAGGGGGTAGTGTGGGAAGGCAGGGGGTAGTGTGGGAAGGCAGGGGGTAGTGTGGGAAGGCAGGGGGTGGTGTGGGAAGGCAGGGGGTGGTGTGGGAAGGCAGGGGGTGGTGTGGGAAGGCAGGGGGTAGTGTGGGAAGGCAGGGGGTAGTGTGGGAAGGCAGGGGGTAGTGTGGGAAGGCAGGGGGTAGTGTGGGAAGGCAGGGGGTAGTGTGGGAAGGCAGGGGGTAGTGTGGGAAGGCAGGGGGTGGTGTGGGAAGGCGGGGGTGGTGTGGGAAGGCGGGGGTAGTGTGGGAAGGCAGGGGGTAGTGTGGGAAGGCAGGGGGTAGTGTGGGAAGGCAGGGGGTAGTGTGGGAAGGCAGGGGGTAGTGTGGGAAGGCAGGGGGTAGTGTGGGAAGGCAGGGGGTAGTGTGGGAAGGCAGGGGGTAGTGTGGGAAGGCAGGGGGTAGTGTGGGAAGGCAGGGGGTGGTGTGGGAATGCAGAAGGTAGTGTGGGAAGGGAGGGGGTAGTGTGGGAAGGCAGGGGGTGGTGTGGGAAGGCAGGGGGTAGTGTGGGAAGGCAGGGGGTAGTGTGGGAAGGCAGGGGGTAGTGTGGGAAGGCAGGGGGTAGTGTGGGAAGGCGGGGGGTAGTCTGGGAAGGCAGGGGGTAGTGTGGGAAGGCAGGGGTAGTGTGGGAAGGCAGGGGGTAGTGTGGGAAGGCAAGGGGTAGTGTGGGAAGGTGGGGGGTAGTGTGGGAAGGCAGGGGGTAGTGTGGGAAGGCAGGGGGTAGTGTGGGAAGGCAGGGGGTAGTGTGGGAAGGCAGGGGGTAGTGTGGGAAGGCAGGGGGTAGTGTGGGAAGGCAGGGGGTAGTGTGGGAAGGCATGGGGTAGTGTGGGAAGGCACGGGGTAGTGTGGCAAGGCAGGAGGTAGTGTGGGAAGGCAGGGGGTAGTGTGGGAAGGCAGGGGGTAGTGTGGGAAGGTGGGGGGTAGTGTGGGAAGGCGGGGGTAGTGTGGGAAGGCAGGGGGGAGTGTGGGAAGGCAGGGGGTAGTGTGGGAAGGCAGGGGGTAGTGTGGGAAGGCAGGGGGGAGTGTGGGAAGGCAGGGGGTGGTGTAGACTTTACTACTGTAGGTGCAGAACAAGCAACTGTATCCTTCTTCTCAATCATTTCATCATTTGTGATGTCTTATAGGGAAATGAGTCACAAGTCGCAAGAACTGGTATTTCTCAAATGTGATCTGTTTTAGAAAAATTAGTCATAATTCGCAAAATATGGAATTTGAGATACCATGATATTTGAGAAGAGGACCCCAAGCCGTTTCAAATGATAGTAATCACTAGGACATCTAATACATATTCCTATATTTTTAAGTTTGATATTTTTATTTTGAAAAAAAAAAAAAGTTTGCAATGTTACTGGATGGGTAATAACCAATAAAGTAACTAAATACACTCCATACGAAGGCCTTCAAAACGGAAAGATATATTTAATTCAATGTCATGAAATTTGGTACATAGATTTGGATGACTATAAGTGCTCAACCGTCTAAAAATCCGAACATTCCAACTAATATATCTTATAACTAAAACACTTAAAAATACCAATTTCCCCGGAACACATCGCATTTGTTGTATATGATTTCATTATTTCATTCTGACTCTTGTTGAACATAAGCTATACTACTAGAAGCCATATACAGCTGCATGCTACCTTCTTCAGCTAAGTAATTTAGATTATCGTTCTGTATATATTTTCTTGTAGTCGTAAATAGTTCATTACTAACACATCACATATGGGATGTGTTTTAAGAAAATGAGACACAAGTTGCAAAAAATAATATTTCTCAAAGTGTTTTTTGCACGAGATCTCTTTATTGCAATGTTCTGAGTTTTAGGGGCCTTAGCTTTTAGTCATAAGAGACTGCTTATCTAGTATACTATGTTACTTAACTAGTAATTCTCCACCCAGAAATATTGGAAACTATTTTTTTTTTCAAAAATAAAAATATCCAACTTAAAATATAGAAATACTAAGTAGATTCGACCTGATTCCCTTCCCGATTCTTTGATCTACAATAACACATTCATTTCTCTTTTCTACTCTGATGGCTGTGAGTAGGTAAAAATTACACTGCATGGAAATTGTGATGTGTTTCAGGAAAATAAGTCATAAGTCGCAAAATTGATATTTTTCAAAGTGTTTTTTTTACAGGATCACACTATTGGAATGTTCTGATTTTTGGGGAGTTGATCACTTATAGCTATACCGATTAATGTATAAAATTCCAGGACAGTCTATGTAATATATCCATTAGTTTTAAAGGTACTCATATGGACTACATTTGGTTACTTTACTGTTTATTGACCCCCAGAAATATTGGAAACTTTTTTTCAAAAACGAAAATATCAAACTTAATATCTAGAAATACTTATACGATCATCAGACTGTTTACTATCATTGGAATCAGCTTGATCTCATCTTTTCAAATATAATGGTATCTCAAAATCTATTTTTTGCGACTTATGACTCATTTTCCTGAAACGCATCACAATTGGCAAATTGGTGTAGGTGACTTGTACATTTTCTGGCGATTTCACCTGGTAAACAAGTTACAAATAATGCAATTAAGGTCATTGACATCACAGTATGAGAATCAGTAATGGTCGACCATGGTCTTCCGCCCACTGCTGTGGTAACACGAGAAGCAAACAATGTTTTATGGGTGTTATTGGGGAAACTGATACTTTCAAAATCTGTCAGTCCACCAAAGAACTACTCATACTATGCAATGTAATCAATTTCTCATCATTATATGGGTGCGAAAATGTACAATTCATCCTCACCAATCCTCTCAAACAACACAAATTGAATAGAAAAGTGACGTTTAAAATGAAGTATAACACAATGGAAGAGACATTTGTTATCAACATAATGACAAAGATACGCTGATATACCCATTATTCATATTTTTTCAGTCTAATTTAGCAGGAGTTACCAATTTTGTAGAGCTGCCGAATGTGCATTTTCTGAAAATCTGACCCATATATTTCCAACGTTATTTCATATTCTTCAAAAGTAAAATATTTCCAATTTCTGTCAGTTTATTAATAAGTTGTGATGTATTATGTGAACTACTTTCCAGCTGAGGCAAAATGCTCCTGTATATAATCTTGGTGTATTAAAGCAAGCAAGTAATTCTTTCATAGTATAGACCAATGTAAACCAGTTTGAAAGGAAGCGAATCATTGCAAACCATTATTAAAACTTCAAAAAAGCATGATTGTTATTCCTATTAATGTACATCATCAGGCGCTTAGCAATTCAGTTCTATTCCTCCTAACAGACAAGGAGAATCATCCCAGGACCTCCGAAATAAACGTTTCTCAATCTCAATCAATCTCAATCTCGATGACCCTATGTTTAAATTGTGATGTTGTGGTCCTGGGCCTACGCACCTACATTGCCCTATACCCTGCGCACATTTGCCCCCTCCCACTCATCCCGGCCCCGTTAGACCCCCCCCCCCCCCCACCCAGCAGCCCTAACATCAGCCGCCCTTCCTACTCAGCCAAAACTGCAATAAGATTTAACATTATGCACGAATAGGGTGAAGTCGCCAGAAAATGTACAATTCACTTTCACTAATCCTCTCAAATTACTCAAATTTCAGACAAAAATAAAGTTCAAAATGCTGTTTAACCTAACCAAACAGATTGCTAGAATCAATGCAATGCCAAATATACTCGAATTTACCTAGTATTGAGCAAATTACCTCCTAATTTAGCAGAATTTACTAAATGTGTAGAGCTGCTAATTGTAAAATTTCTGAAAATCTGACCCAATTAATGAAAGCTGACAGTCGCTGGTCCCTCAGCCCCTGAACCGTCTGTTTTATGCATGAACTTTAAATGCTCGCAATGCATACATTACTATATCTCTGATTTAATGCATCACATGCAGCTTTGATACAACGGACACATGTTGTCTACTTGTCATTGTCTACATTTATGAGTCTCCATGTTTAAAAGAAATAAAAATGGATATAGATAACATTGATTCAATACAAATGAATTGAAATATTCAAATTATTTTGTCAATTATCAGAGACCCAATTAGATCTTCCGCTGTTCGATCTAACCGCCACCTAATGTTTAAATAAGGAACTGATCTTGATATTGCTAGCCCTTCCACTACATCCAGCTATTGGTATATCAATTTATTCTACGACTGAATGGGTTATTCACTTTGAGCGGGAAGAATATGCCCATTTAATAGTTTGTTAATTTCCGTGCATTGTATAAAGAGATAGAATTACTGCAATGTAAGTGCGTCTGTGATTGGTCTATATCCCCGTCATTGATGACGCCAGACCAATCAGAGATGACCTTACTCCGCAGCGAGGCACATTAAGAAAAACATGGCCGTTGTGAACTGCTTCTGCCAGCCTATTACAAGTGTAAGAATGACGATTTTCTATTATTTCCAAGTTGTAGTATAAAGAAGGAACTGTACTCGAAGTTAGGAACTACTCATGTAATTCAATGGCTCTTGTTTACACTTTATTTTACATCCAAGGCGCGACCTGTGGCCGCTTGTTGGATGCAAAATAAAGTGTAAACTCAAGCCATTGAATCACACTTGTAGTTCCAACCTCACATTCAGTTCCATCTAATTATACAACTTAAAGCGCTAAACTCTCCAATAGGGGAGTTGCATGTCTCACTGCGCATGTCTACTGCAGTGCATGCTGGGATGGAGTCTGTAGAAATCTGACATACAAATATTTGGCAACATTTTTACCGAAAATTGTAAGAATGTTTTCACCAATATCCTGGCTTATATGCATCATCTATGAAAACCAAATGCATGATGGGAAAGATGGGGACTTGTGTCGTGGAAACATGTATAACACATGGATGTTAATATTAGAGCATTGATAAATATTCCATACTGAACATGGCATGTTTTCTATAGATTTTACACTGTACCATTAGCCCCATAATTCCATGCGAATCACAAATCAAAATGGCGGCTATGCAAATCCCCTTTTGATACAACTGAAAATGTTAAACTCTCCAAAAACTCTCCAAAAGGAGAACGTTAGAACCAAGAGATCTTGTGAATAAATCACTTTGAAAAATATCCGGGTTAAGTCACCAAAAAATGTACAATTGGCCTTCAGCAATCCTCTCAGATAACCCAGATTCAAGACGAAAATCAGGTTCAAATTACAGTTCAACGTAACCAAACATATTTATTGAATGAATACAATGCAGAATATACACAGATACACCACGTTTCACACTAATTTAACAGAATTTGATAGATGTGCGCATTTTCTGAAATCTGACCCATCAATTTAGTGACTTGTGACTCATTTTCCTGGAACACATCCCATATTTGCTATCATATGTTCCCAGATTATGATGTTCCCTGCTCCACTCTCTACATATTAATGGTTCATGGGAGGAAATATCAACGTCTCGCGACTAGCTCCGCTGACATGTAGATCTATTGCTCGTAAAATGTTGCCCTCGCTTGTGGGTCAGATTTTTAGAAAATGTACAATTCACCTTCACCAATCTTCTTAAATAACCTGCATTTCAGACAAAAATAAAGTTCAAAACACAGTTCAACCTAATCAAACAGATTGCTAGAGTCAATGCAATGCCGAATATACTCGAATTTAACTGGTATTGACCAAATTGCAGCCTAATTTAACAGAAATTACTAAATATGTAGAGCTCCCAATTGTACATTTTCTGAAAATCTGACCCATGTACTAAACCTGCCACGCCACCTGGTGATCTACAGGCTCACTGTGTTGCTCAAAGGCTCATATTCTAAATCCACCATTATACAATCAATGAATACATGGGTCTGATCTTCAGAAAATGCACAATCGGCAGACTTGCACATTTAGGAGTGCTGCTAAATTGAGCTAGAAAATGGCCAATACTAAGTATATCTGAATATGGGTCATATCGTCAGAAAATGTACAATTCGCCTTCACCAATCCTCTCAAATAATCCACATTTAAGACGAAAATGAGCCTCAAAATGCAGTTTGACATAACAGAACTGATACTTTAAATCAACACAATACCAAATATACTTATATATTCCTGGTATTGACCATTTTTCAGTCTGATTTAGTCAGATTTGCTAAAATGTGGGGAGCTTCTGACGATCTGACCCATATATATATTCAACATTGACTTGATTCAGGCAATCTATTTATGATGAACTGAATTTTGAACTGAATTTTTGTCTTACATTTGGGATATTTGAGAGCATTGTTGAAGGCGAATTGTGCATTTTCTGACGATTTCACCCAAATATGTGAATTGTTACAGGAAAATGAGTCACAACTCGCAAAAAATGGATTTTGATATATCATGATATTTGAAAAGATGTGATCGAGCTGATTCCAATGGTGGTGAACATAAGGACATCTAATATGTATTTCTATATTTTTCTACATGAAAAAAAGAAGTTGGCGACATTTTCTGAAGGTCAATCACTCTAGTAAAGTAGTTAAATATACTCCATGGAATACTCAGATATTTATGAAAAAAAGTATATATTCTCAAAATCGATTTTTATCTCATTTTCCTGTAACACATGTAACACAAGTGGAATGGATATGGATCAGATTTTTAGAAAATGTACAATTCGCCTTCACCAATCCTCTCAAATAACCCAAATTTAAGACAAAAATGAGCTTCAAAATTGAGTTTAACATAACAGAACTGATACCATATATACTCAGATATACCTGGTATTCATCATTTGTCAGCCTAATTTAGGAGAATTTCCCAAATGTATAGAGATGTCAATTGTACATTTCCTAAAAATCTAACCCATAAAATAAAATACTAAGACACTACCCACCTTCCTGAGAGTAAGACAGAAACCATCTGCCCAGCCCTAGTTTGTGTTTCCAGCGCATAGGCGGCGCCAGCAGGCAGCTCCTTGATCTGCGCCAGGTTAGTCAACTCCTTAAACTGGTAGCGTGAGACCTTAAAGGGCTTAAAGCTCCGGATATAGAGCTCCTCCAGGGTGGGGTGGAGGTGTATGGGGTATAGCTTACACACCAGGAAGGACAGGTGTGAGAGGTTGATGATGAGAAAGGCAAGGTACCACAGGAGGATGTCCACCATACAGACCACTGAAGCTCCCCAGATGAGCATGAAAAGGCATCCCAAGGTTAAAACCCCTCTTATGAAGTAGAGATGAAACCGGAAACTGTTCGGGGTCAGAAATGACACACAGAAACACATGTTAGCGAGCTGGAAGAGCACGTGTTGCGCTTCTAGCCAATCATCGCAGTTCAAGAGCGTTGCGTTGTGTGACGTCACAACAGCTGTGACGTTGTCGCTGCTGTCGTTGTTGTATGTGTCGGTGGTGGCGTCATCATCGTAAAGGCCGCTGGAGAGGTTGAATAGAAGAAGAGTCCAATTGCTCTGAGACTGAGGGGTGGCAGGCAGGTCTGGGCTTGGCAAGATGGCGGCGTTTTCATCAGGATTTTGTGAGGACATGGAGGTCAAATTCTTCCATGCATTTTCCATGAGGACAGGACGTCTTTGTCGTTGTCATGGGAACACTAAAATGTTGTGGGCTATTGTGACGTCACAAACGCACAAGTGAATGACGTCACCTTTACAGTTATTAATTTGAGGCCTCCAATTCGCCGGGGCATCATGGGATGCATTGTGAAGGCGTACTACTTCCGGTTCCTGTCTTCCATCCAAGTCTGCAACAAAATACATAATTTTAAAATGATTAAAATGATTTAATTTTGTTTGCAGTACAATTATTTGCGAACCAACGAAAACCCTGTTAGTATCAGATGTACGCTTGCTTAATTTCATCACAGAAATAATTTGCTTAACACTGTTGGAAGATCGAAAATGGAATCTCGTTTCTTATTTTGTTTTATAATTTAGTTTTTCAAGTCAGCAAGTGAATGAAGGCAAGGGATTGAAAATATGTTAAAAAAACAACGAAAAGCTTCAAATTCATCCTTTTTACCTGTTTTTCAATATTTTTTTAATTCAACCTATTGAAGCATATCTGTAACATCCGCCAAACCTGTATAAAAATTTGTCAAAAAAAGTAAAAACCTTTTAACCAATTGCCCTGCTTTGCAATCGGCGACTGAGACATATTCTAGGCCAAGAATAATGTTAGTTTTAGGGTTAAATCCCTGCTATAACTTCATTTGTATAATAAATCAATGTTATCGCATTCTTAAATGAAGTACATTTCAAGTAATGAAGTTTGAATTTATATTAAATCTGTATGGTAGCAATAGGGGATTTGCATGTCTCACTGCGCATGTCTACTGCAGTGCATGCTGGGATTGATTCTTTTGAAATCTGACATGAAGATATTTGGCAACATTTTTATCGAAAATTGCAAGAATGTTTTCACCAATATCAGAGTTTGTAGAAATGATCTATGAAAACCAAATGCATGATGGGAAATATGACTTGTGTTATGGAAACATTTATTATATGCGCATTCCATATGAGAGGTGCAATAAGTGGGGTGCTATAAAAATATTCATTTACTACGCATACTATATGAACTACTTTGTCACCAAGTCGGCCAATTTTTTCAGATTTTACACATCAAGTTTTATGCCCATACAATGAATATAGAATGGAAATCGCCTGCAATAATCGAAAATTAATTGGACTTGATCCGTCCGCATAAGCACTCTGCCTACGGAATCGTGATTAAATGCGGATGCAACTCGTCCAATAATTTTTTTATTATTGCCGACTAGTTCCATTCTCTCCTATGTATAACACATATATATATTGACATCAGAGCATTGATCAATAGTCCATGCTCAATATGACATGTTTTCTATAGATTTTAGACTGTACCATTAGTCCCATAATTCCATGAAAATCAAGATTCAAAATGGCGGCTATGCAAATTCGCTATTATTGGTTCATTGATGGCATTTGCGCAGACTGGAGGCATGGGATTCCACCATAAAATTCCCATGTATCTCTTCATAAATTTCCCCGGCAAACATTCGTAGAACATTTCATAGACGTTAGCTGCTGTGATTAAAATCATTAATTTCAGAATTTCTCACAATAAAGGAGCATAACATTTTCCTGCTGGATTTGGCAGTGTCATTTATTATGGAGTACGATGGGTACAAGAGGTAAAATTTGCTTTTGCCATGCAATGCACTGAAATAACCAAAACTTAAACAACAATAATTAGGTTTAAAATAAAGTTCAACATATCCAAACCGATATTTCAAATCATATCAATGCAATATCAAAACATATTCAGAGTGTTTACCATTTTTCGGCCTAATTTCCCAGAATTTACTTAATATGTCAGCATTTTCCTTTTATATATCAAATTGTAGCCTAATTTAGCAGAATTTACTATAACTTCCCTATCTCTACCTCTCTCCATTCTCTATCCTCTATCTGTTCTCTCTCTATTTTGTCTCCCTATCTCTCCAATCTCTGTGTCCCTCTTCCTCCCTCTCTTTCCCTTTCTCTCTCTCCTCTCTCTTCCCCCTCTTACAGTCCCTCTCTCTACCCCTGCCTCCCCCTCTCTTCTGCCTCTCTTCCTTTTCTTTCTCCTTTCTTTCTTACTTTCTCTCTCCACTCTTTCTCTCTCTTTCCATTTCTCTCTCTCCTCTCTCTTTCCTCTCCCGGTCCCCTCTCTCCTCCTTCTCTCTCTCTCTCTCTCTCTCTCTCCGTCTGTATCTGATACAGCTCTCGCAAGCATAACAGAATATTTCATGATTAATGACAGAAATTTTAGATTTTCAATTTTGGTTGGACACCTGTTAACACTTTCAGAGCGTCATAAATTCCTGCAATGGCTGAATTCACTGAATCATAACAAACAGATTTGATTCAGATTTTTACTTTAATGTGAGAATCCCAGAATTGCATCGGCCTGCCTACCAAAATGGCCGACAAGGGAATTCAAGATTTAGGTTTGTCGTTTGGTCTGGCATCGAATACATATATGCTATGTTTGCATAATATTCAGGTCAGAGAACATTTGTAATGTATTACAGATAAATGAGTCATAAGTCACAAAATTGATATTGTTCAAAGTGATTTTTTGACCAGATCTCTTTATTGGAATGTTGAGAGAGTTTAACACTGATGGTCATATAAATCTGTGTAACAAATTCCAGGACATTGTATTAAATATATCCTTGCATTTTGAAGGCCTTTGTATGGAGTATACTTAGTTACTTCACTGGACCCATCCAGAAACATTGCAAAACTTCTTTTTTTCTAAAAAGAAAAATATCAAACTTAAAATATAGAAATCCTTATTAGGTGTCCTAGTGTTTACTATCATTGGAATCAGCTTGATCTCCTCTTTTCAAATATGGTGATATCATAAAATCCATATTTTGCGACTTATGACTCATCTTCCTTAAGCGAATGACATTTATTCAAGATCTCTTTGTGGGAATATTCTCATATTTGGGATAACTAGCGCCTTATATCGTATGACTCATACTTCGTACCAAGTTTCAGGACAGTGTTTTGAAGAGATCCCTTTGTGTCGTAGAAAAGGGATTTTGAGATATTATAATATTTAAAAATTTAAGATCAGGCCGATTCTTATGATGGCAAACATTAGGGACATCCAAGAAGTGTTTTTAGATTTCATCTTTGATATATTTATGTTTGAAAAAACGTTTGCAATATTTCTGGCTAGGCAATTACTAGAAAGGAATCAAAATATACTCTATAGGATGACCTGGAAAATACATTAATATATTTACTACACTGTCCTGAAATATAGTACCTGTAATCATGCTACTAGCAGCTCCAAGAACTCCAAAAATGAAATAGAAATCGTCAGTTTTGCGACTTGTGACTCATTTGCCTGAAACACATCACATATAAGGATAATCCTTAAAACATTTAAATTAATAAAATAATTCTTTACCTAAGAATCTGTTGCACCCAATAAATTAAAGTTTATGGTCTGTAATTCTGTATGGTAATCGTATGTCGAGTGCATCTAGATTTAATATAACGAAGATGAATTATTGTTAATTGTTTTGTTAGGAATATTTATAATTTTATACTAAATCATGGTGAATAACGCGGGTTTTTTTTATGTAACTGATTAAATATTATATTGACCTTAAATGAAATATAAAAAAAATAGATTCTGTGGAATAAACATTTTTCACATTTCATTATCCTAACCCCATAATTGACGCAGAGCCAACCCCTCGCTGGCCCCACGACCTTGCCCTTCACCCACAACATACGGGACCTGCCAGCTGTCGATTGGCCCTCATCTCCTCCGTACGATGTGTCACAGTTCACTTCTCTATATTGATTCTATGATGAGTATAGAGTGAGGCAAGCACCGAACTGCCTTGTTGGAGATTCACTTCATGACGGGGCTAGCAGGGAAAGATTTTCAGAAAATGCATAATTGGCAGCTGTACACATTTAGTGAATTCTTGCTGCAAATTGGTCAATACTAGGTAAATTCGAGAATATTCGTCATTGCATTGATTCTAGCAATCTGTTTGGGTAGGTTGAACTGTATTTTGAACTTTATGTTCGTCTGAAATGTGGGTTATCTGAGAAAATTGGCGAAGTTAAATTGTCCATTTTCTGAAGATCTGACCCAGCAAACGATGGGTTAGGTCACTTGGAGAGGGAGAATGGGCAGCTCTACACTTTTAACAAATTCTGCTGAATTAGATTAGATTAGAATACTTAGGGTGACTTAGGGTGACTTCACCCAACTTGTTCACTATACTTTTATCAGACAGTGACATGCGAGCAGATTTCTGGGGACTTCACCCTAACTTGTCAATATCACTTTATCATTGAAGACCTTTCCCATTTAGCATAGGATCATACGCTCATATAGGGATACAAACAGGGGATATCTAACAGGTACTTTCCTACTTCAGTATAGGAGATGTTGCTATCAATGTTCCAGCTGCTGGGTAAAGAGTGTTTGATTGCCCATAATCGAGGACCAGTTGGGTGAAGTCACCTACAAATGTACAATTCACCTTCACTAATCCTCTCAAATAACCAAAATTTTAAACGAAAATAAAGTCCAAAAGACAGTTCAACCTAACCAAACAGATTGCTAGAATCAATGCAATGCCGAATATACCCGAATTTACCGAGTATTGACCAAATCGCAGCCTAATTTAGCAGAATTTGCTAAATGTATACAGCCGCCAATTGTACAATTTCTGCAAATCTGACCAGTCATGTATGTAGTGAAGCAGGGTAGGAGCTGTTTTTAGAGACATTTCTGCAGAGGGATAAAGTGTCTCAGGCGGCTATCAAAGTGGGTTATTATAATTGTAATTACAGCAACAGAAATCTTCCCAAATTTACTCATTGTCTGAGATATTTTGACTAAAGTTATCAACGTTTTGCAGCGGTTATATATTTGTTCATTGGAAGATGAGAACCAGCATAGCCCCATCCCATGGCCCCAAACATCCTTTCTGCCCTCCCCACCCACCAATATTCCAACACATGCATACCATACACCCCATTCTCTACCCATACACCCCACTCTCTACCCATACACCCCACTCTCTACCTATACACCCCATTCTCTACCTATACACCCCATTCTCTACCCATACACCCCACTCTCTACCTATACACCCCATTCTCTACCTATACACCCCATTCTCTACCTATACACCCCATTCTCTACCCATACACCCCATTCTCTACCTATACACCCCACTCTCTACCTATACACCCCACTCTCTACCTATACACCCCATTCTCTACCTATACACCCCATTCTCTACCCATACACCCCACTCTCTACCTATACACCCCATTCTCTACCTATACACCCCATTCTCTACCTATACACCCCACTCTCTACCTATACACCCCACTCTCTACCTATACACCCCATTCTCTACCTATACACCCCATTCTCTACCCATACACCCCACTCTCTACCTATACACCCCATTCTCTACCTATACACCCCACTCTCTACCTATACACCCCACTCTCTACCTATACACCCCACTCTCTACCTATACACCCCATTCTCTACCTATACACCCCATTCTCTACCCATACACCCCACTCTCTACCCATACACCCCACTCTCTACCTATACACCCCATTCTCTACCTATACACCCCATTCTCTACCCATACACCCCACTCTACCTATACACCCCACTCTCTACCTATACACCCCATTCTCTACCTATACACCCCATTCTCTACCCATACACCCCACTCTCTACCCATACACCCCACTCTGTACCCATACACCCCACTCTCTACCCATACACCCCATTCTCTACCCATACACCCCATTCTCTACCCATACACCCCATTCTCTACCTATACACCCCATTCTCTACCTATACACCCCACTCTCTACCTATACACCCCATTCTCTACCCATACACCCCACTCTCTACCCATACACCACACTCTCTACCTATACACCCCACTCTCTACCTATACACCCCATTCTCTACCCATACACCCCATTCTCTACCCATACACCCCATTCTCTACCTATACACCCCATTCTCTACCTATACACCCCACTCTCTACCTATACACCCCATTCTCTACCTATACACCCCACTCTCTACCCATACACCCCACTCTCTACCCATACACCACACTCTCTACCTATACACCCCACTCTCTACCTATACACCCCATTCTCTACCCATACACCCTATTCTCTACCCATACACCCCATTCTCTACCTATACACCCCATTCTCTACCTATACACCACACTCTCTACCTATACACCCCACTCTCTACCTATACACCCCATTCTCTACCTATACACCCCACTCTCTACCTATACACCCCATTCTCTACCCATACACCCCATTCTCTACCCATACACCCCATTCTCTACCCATACACCCCATTCTCTACCTATACACCCCACTCTCTACCTATACACCCCATTCTCTACCTATACACCCCACTCTCTACCCATACACCCCATTCTCTACCTATACACCCCATTCTCTACCTATACACCCCATTCTCTACCCCCCAGCTCATCTCTACGTAACACCCCATTCACTATCCCTTAGTCCCCGTTTGTTGGGCTGGCTGGAACAGTTATTATATGCATGCAGACCATTGCTACCAGTGTTGGACGTCCGTTTCCGGCCGACCACTTACATCAACGAAAATGAAAAACAATATTTACTGCTCGAAACGGCAAGATCATGGGTTTCCACTGGTTCATTTTGCTTTGAAATCATTTATAAATTGTTGTTAATGACAGTAACAGTCCAACAAAAGGGGACTAAAGCCATTAGATCCTGAGGTTATGGTCCTTTGTTTTGTCTATGGCTCCTGGAAACAAACCTTGGCTTCGCCTCGACTTGCTTCCCGGGAGCCTTAGACAAAACTCACGACCATAACCTCAGGATCTAACTGCCTAATACACCCCATTCATAACAAACCCTGTTCTCTCCCCCCCCCCACCACATCTCTCCCCCCCCCCCCCGCACTACACACTACAACTGGAGCTGTAAGTATGGCATGTTACACTGTAGCTACACTGATAGACCCAACCTCGGTGAGTGACCGTTTTTTCTCAGGAATTGGCTGGCATCCAACTGCCAGGCACTGACCGAGAAAAAAACGGTCAGATTTTCAGTGACCGAAAAAAAACGGTCAGATTTTGGTGACCGAAAAAAAAAAACGGTCATCACTTTTGGTGACCGAGAAAAAAAAACGGTCATCACTTTTGGTGACCGAGAAAAAAAAACGGTCAGTGACCGATGAATCCCAGTCATCTCAATGCTGACTGTTTTTTGCAGGGTGTTTTTTTTACCAATATTTGACCGTTTTTTTCGGTGGTAACCAAGGTTTGACCGTTATTTTTCAGTGGCCCTTTAACTTGACCGTTTTTTGTTAGATTGATGGTTTTTCATTAATTCAAATTATAGGGGTTATGAAAATAGGAATTATCAGGTTTTATAGTACTAATATCCCCTGTGACACACCGGGAAGCTGCAATTCCTGGGGTGTCACAGGCTAGTAGTATACCCCTGATGAAAACCTAAAACGATTTCAATATGACCAACTAGAAAGGAAATGGTAACAAACACTGGAAATCATGTAAAGCAACACTTTATTTACATTCATCACATACACATTTATTACTTTATTTACAATTGTGTGTGCTTGGCACAGCCAGGCATTGGGGAGGACTAGCCTCTCATTGCAGATTATTATCGGGCTTAAAATTGTAGTTGACTGAAGCCTCAAAATGAATCAAAATCAATATGAAACTACCATAATTTATGAACTGAGACATCAAGACAGAATCTCTGCGGTTCCTTGAGATGCAGAAACATTACACATGATATTAGGAAACAACTACCTGCTCTTTAGTAATAATAATTATTATTATACAAGCACAAAAAAAATCACAGATTTCGCATGAATACACTAAGGATCCTATAGCTTCAGATATATAGGATCATTGAACACACTAGCAAGCACCATCAAAGTTAAAGTTTACACGTTTATAGTTATAGTCCTGATGTGATTTAAAACACTGATTCTTTAAAGCAACTCATTGGCTTAGCGAACTAAATGCTATGTATTCCTTGCTTCTAAAAAAAAAAAATAACAGGACATTTGTACATGGTACTGACTAATTCCTGAAACATTATATCAAAACTATAATTGTCGAAAAATGATTTTTTGAAATCCTAAAATACCAAATATTTCAACCTAGGAACCTATGGAGAAGTCAGGGGTGTGTGTGTGGGGGGGGGAGCGAGATGGGGTGAGGATATGAGAAGGGGTGAGTGAAGGAAGGGAGGGGCGAGATGAGGTGAAGGGGTGAGAGGGGGTGAGTTGAGGAGGGGAGGGGCAAGATGAGGTGAGTGAAGGAGGGGAGGGGCGAGATGGGGTGAGTGGAGGAGGGGAGGGGCGATATGGGGTGAAGGGGTGAGAGGAGGAGGGGAGGGGCGGGAAGGGGTGAGTGGAGGAGGGGAGGGGCCAATGCCAATGCTAAACCTCCATTGAAAATATTAATGAATTTACACCTATTTCCTTCTGCTCATGAAACACTGGTACCTTAGTCTTGATATGATATAACCTTTGTTTCAGGGTAATGGTATTTCAATTCTTGGGTATCAATAACAGGATTTTTCTCATACAATATAATAATTATTATCTCTGTTTAAAAGAGGGCTTCAAATTCATTCTAGATGTATATCTTTCAACCATTTTCTAGTTCTCAGAATGAGGGAAATCACATTGCGTTACACTATATGATTTTGTATAATCATGTTTTTATATGGGTCAGATTTTCAGAAAATGTACAATTCAACTTCGCCAATCTTCTCAAATAACCCACATTTCAGATGAAAATACAGTTCAAAATACAGTTCATCCTAACCAAACCGATTGCTAGAATCAATGCAATGTCGAATATACTCGAATTTATCTAGTATTGACCAAATTGAAGCCTTATTTAGCAGAATTTACTAAAAGTGTACAGCTGCCAATTGTACATTTTCTGAAAATCTGACCCATATACAGTTCCATTTACATTTTGCATATATTGAAAAGGACAACCATGATCATCCTGATTACAGCAAAACATTCTTTTTAGGGGCAGGGTCACGATCATAGTCTACTGCAAACTGTTGTCAATTCTGGAATTCCTGGTCTGTTTGGCCTGGTAGTTTAACTTGGATCCAGCAGCCTGCAGGTTGTGGCAAATAGCAATGGGTATCACTGCATAAATTTTTCTTCTTTTCATTTGGCCTGGTGGTCTTGACTGCCTCTGTAATATGATGAAAGAGGAAAAATGTTAATCAAATTGAATATTTTCTACACTAATTGTTACACATATATAACTCATTTGTATACTCATTAATATACTCATTTGTAACAAATATTTGTTATATTAATTTGATAATTATTCAACTTGTCACTCATATTATATCATATAATTGATATATTACAGACCTTACATGGTTAGTTCATTTGCAAATGTAAGGAATATATATATATGGTCAATGGGGGGGGGGCAAAGGGTGATTCTAGAAGTCATTTTTACAAACTTCTCAGAATTTGTCAGACTTTTGTGCTTTGATAAATAGGGTATTTAGGGAATCTAACCAGAAAATCGCTACTGAATTGGATGAATATTTCTCTCTCAGCACCAGTTTGAATGTTAGCCCTATTTTTCTTGGGTGCCTACGTCAGGGTAAAATTTGTTGATTTAAGAACTAAAACTGTGAGGAATTACTGCCATTTAAGAATGAGATTTTACCATTATACCCATTTGGACATATTGGATGACATATTTAATAAGTTTTGAGAGGGTTTGTAATGTAGTGTATAGATGTGAAAAAGTTCAAAGAAAATGCCTGATTTAGGCACCCCTCCCCGTCAAAGGGGACCCCTTCCCTGATGTAGGCACCCCACCCCTGAAGTAGGCACCCCTCCCAATCATTCACATAAACTGCTGGAAAATATTTAGTTATTTGTCTATAAATGTTGAAGTCATCACATTGAGAATCATGTGTTTCTTATCAGGGCTAAATAGGACATATAAAGTCTACTTGCTGGCATCATGGGCCTACATTAAGACGGGTTCCTATGCCAGGAGGGGGCTGCCTACTTCGGGGTAAGGGTTTCTGAACATTTTGGCCAATATTTTAGCCATACATTGATCATTATGGTCAGCATTTGAAGTCATTAATAGTACGCCTTGCTCATTAAACACTAAATGTTTGAAAGATGAATAGTAGCAGAATAATTAAGATAAATTGTACCCCAACGTAGGCACATGCAGATTTTAGCCAAATTCATTTTCTTTCAAAAGAATTTGCCTACCATGAAAACTTAAAAGAGGGAGTCACACAAGTATGCATGCCATGGTTTTATTCTATCATGAATATTATTGGCTTAATATCATAATAACCCTTGTTGGGGGTAAATTCATATTTGTTTTTACAGACTTTACTGGCCCGATGTAGGCACCCTGTAATTTTAGCCATATTTTGTTACCCCGAAAATGGCAATAAGAATAATATCTCCTATATTATTCCCAGAATTTAAAAAAAAACGCTTAGTAAATGTTTAGATTGCTTCTATTAAGTAGAAATTTTGACAGGAATTCATCAATTTCAGTGGCTACACTCTCATTTTATTCATTTCATGTTTTAAAAAATGTCAATTTTCACCTATATTTTATCATTTTATGTACATAATGCAGATTTTTAGATTAATAAACCATATATGGCCCGAAAGCTCGAAGTAGGATCTAAATGATGGGAATAAGAAAAAAAAGTAAGCTCAGTGAGCCTTGGAACTAAAAACCGCTCACTGCCCCCATTTCATGAGGAATGACCATATAATCTATATAATATAAAGGTAGAGCGATTTCTATGAAAAGAGGTAGAAAAGAAAAGGTAGAAAGAGGGGTTTCTTTGTCCCGAATGTTCTCGGAATTTGTTGTTTTACAAACGACTTTACTCATCTGTAGAGGTCTGTCCCACCTCTCTGGGTGTCGTTGTATGTGCTTTGTGAAGGTATTTGGGGTGGAAATGTGATTTTGAAGCCTTTTTAAGATCGGGATACCCACACTCTATTTATAGCCTGGGAAAGACCTTGTGGGATACTACGTCATTACCCACAAGCAGGGATGCCAGTTGGGTTGAGGAAATTTTATAGAACTCTTTGAAGACACTGTCCAAAGAGGTTTGGATTCTCCCTCCCTTCTGAGATGGCCAGGTTGAGGAGGAGTGGCCACATATGCTGCCAATCCCTGGCCCTAAAGAGCCTGATATAATTATATTGTCACATTATGGTAATACTATGGGGTTGAATGGAGAAGAGAATCTAAACATGTTATGGACATTCTAGACATTTTTGGAAGCATGGAAATTATGAATATTCATTAATTAATGGAAGACTGGCATCCCCGCCACAAGCTACTGCGTCAATTCAAGGGGGACCCGACTACATGCAGAGAAGTGGGAGAGTGAAGAAGAGGGGTGGGGGGAGAGGGTGGTGGTTTCGGAGAGGGGGGGAGGAAGAGGGTGTAGGAGGATAAAGTGAGGCAAAGGGAGAGGGTGGGGAAATAGAAGAGGGGGAGGGGGAGGGAAAGAAGAGGGCAGGAAAAAGAGGAGGGGAGGGAGAGGATGTACGGGAAGGGACAGAGGGAAGGGAGAGAAAGTGAGGAGGGGGAGCATAAAGAAGAGGGGAGGAAGAGGGGGAATCGGAGATGGGCTTGGGAGAGAAAAACAGGTAAGAGACAGAGAAGAGGCGGAGGGAAAAGAGGGAGAGGGGGAAGTGTGGGGAGAGAGGGTGACCGGAGGGTGAGGATGTAGGTGTAGGAGGATAAAGTGAGGCAAAGGGAGAGGGTGGGGAAATAGAAGAGGGGGAGGGGGAGGGAAAGAAGAGGGCAGGAAAAAGAGGAGGGGAGGGAGAGGATGTATGGGAAGGGACAGAGGGAAGGGAGAGAAAGTGAGGAGGGGGAGCATAAAGAAGAGGGGAGGAAGAGGGGGAATCGGAGATGGGCTTGGGAGAGAAAAACAGGTAAGAGACAGAGAAGAGGCGGAGGGAAAAGAGGGAGAGGGGGAAGTGTGGGGAGAGAGGGTGACCGGAGGGTGAGGATGTAGGGGAAGGGACAGAGGGAAGGGAAGGAAAGCAAGGAGGGGGAGAATAAAGAAGAGGGGAGGGAGCAGGGGGGAATCGGAGATGGGGTTGGGAGAGAAAAACAGGTATGAGAGACAGAGAAGAGGGGGAGGGAAAATAGGGAGAGGGGGAAGTGTGGGGAGAGAGGGGGACCGTCCGGAGGACGGGTACTTTGCTAGTATTATATAAAAGTCAACAGTTGTTGACATAAGTGGGAAAATATAAGCCTGTCATTAGCTTGCCTGCCACAATTTAGCCCAGACTAATGTCAAAATCATTTTAGATTAATAATTTATAATTTATGGGTAAAAACAGAGCCTTATTGGCACCCCTGAACATAATGTCTAATTGACATACAAATGTTTACTGGACCGGTCCATTAATGTGACCAGATATTAAACAGAAATTCTCTATATTTGTATCATGGACGTTCAAGACTTCTGGTCACAAAATAACCCAAAAAATTTACTTTCCAAATCGTCTGGTCAAGCTGTAATTTCAAACACTAGATAAGTATTAGAATCTACTAACCCTTAACCCATATAGGATAAATATTCATTATAAAGACAACTTACTGAAAACCGCACCATAGAGCTGTAAGGTCTTGAAAGACACCTTCCTGTTTGCTCCACTGAGGCTGAAAGATTTCCCAGGTGACAATCCATGAGTTTGTTCATGTTTGTTGTGTCTGCTTTTCGTTGCTACCAGCAACTTGTGCCTGTGACTCTACCTGAAAAATATCAGTATTTTGTATGCATTTCATTAGGATTTGCATCATTATCACACCTATTTTTTCCATATACATATAATGTTTGAGGGGAATGGAAGGTGGAAGAAAAAAAGGCAAACGTATCAAACCCAAAATGGTAGCCAGAGGGGCACAAAGTGACACAGATGTTTCACCAATAGTTAATGAACATAGGTCTATGCTGTTGTCTACTTCACAGAAGATGTCACATTAATGACAAACTTTATTTTAAATGCTGATGCAGACATGGCGAAAACTTTAGAACGTTCACCGGTTCTCCTAAGGTTTCACCAGTCCTCCAAAGGTGTTTTCAACGTTTCATAGACCTTTTTCACTGGACAGTCGGACCGTAGACACTTTAGTTTCACCGGTCCAACATATGTTTCACCGGTCAAGGACCGAGGTTCGGCAGGTTTTGCCATGTCTGCTGATGTGCTTCATTTCTGTCCACACAAAAGCCTAAATTCTACTTTGATTATCTTTTAGAAGTTTGAGAAAGAGCGAGAGAGAGAGAAAGAGAGAGAGAGAGAGTCGGAGAGAGAGAGCGATATGACTGGTACCACAGGTCATTTACATTTGGGGGAGAGAGCATCGAGGGCAAATTTGCATGTGAAGAAAGGGTTAATGTCACTCACTGAACACAGATTTCCATATATTTTACATGCTTGTACTTGGAACTGAACAATAGTAATTTGATACGTACCACAGTATATAATGCATGGGATTTTATGCAATTCTTGCTGCATGTGTTTAGCTGAGTCAGTGTCCTGCAAAACAAACAACATATATTATAATCTGTGATGTCAACCGGGTGCGACAAGATTTTTTTTTTCATAAATTTTATTGGGTCTAGGAACATATTCATGGTATTCTCATAGTACCCAAATGTTTACTGGACCGGTCCATTAATGTGACCAGATATTAAACAGAAATTCTCTATATTTGTATCATGGACGTTCAAGACTTCTGGTCACAAAATAACCCAAAAAATTTACTTTCCAAATCGTCTGGTCAAGCTGTAATTTCAAACACTAGATAAGTATTAGAATCTACTAACCCTTAACCCATATAGGATAAATATTCATTATAAAGACAACTTACTGAAAACCGCACCATAGAGCTGTAAGGTCTTGAAAGACACCTTCCTGTTTGCTCCACTGAGGCTGAAAGATTTCCCAGGTGACAATCCATGAGTTTGTTCATGTTTGTTGTGTCTGCTTTTCGTTGCTACCAGCAAGCTGTAATTTCAAACACAGATCAAAATTATCAACCTGCCCTCGGGCAGGTCAATTTAAAATCTACCTGCCCACCTCAAAATTCCACCTGCCCAGTACTTCCAGACCTCCTTTAGCCTAAACATTTCCATTGCCATCTTGATAAAATCTGAGATTCCCTATATATGTCATCAATATTGCTTACTAATGAATCTAATTATATAGTTCTCCGTATAAACAAAGACACTTGTGAGCATCGTGTACAGTAAGTCAGAAACCAACCTCGTTACATCCTATCATATTATACTGCAGGGTCTGTGCGAGACATTGAAAGCCCAACGCTATTCTGCTTGTATCAAGATGAGAAAGGATTGAGAGGGAAACAGAAGTCAATCTAAGAGATGGGACAAGAAGGAGTGTAATTTATTAATTATCAATTTATTAATTAATTTTATATTAATAGTTCATATTCATAATGTAGACCTACATAGCCCCTGCCCCTACACGCACAAGATATGTAGACCTACTACCAATTTACAGAACCGTGTGGCACTAATGAAATTGGCATCAATGAAATACCTTGGTTTGATCGCACCACCCTCTGCTTCCCCTTAATTAATATATAACTCTCTGGGGAAGGACGGGAAGAATAACACAAAATCAAATTAAAACAAAATCAAATCAAAATTCCTTAGACTTACATGCCATTATTCTGTAACCTGGCCCAGCCCGTACTTGTAGGCCTACTGACTGCACGTCTTCTGTGTATTGTCATCTGGTCATTTCTCAAACTGTCTCCGTCTATGGTTCTTCAGCAATCATCTAATTAAAACAAAAGTTACCTAGAAGAGTAAGGAACATCTATTTCTACCTATAATATTGAAATATGCTAATGTCTGGGCCTTATTCAGATGAACCATTGGTGCGTAGAAGATCCTGACATCAGATGCCAATGCCAAATAGAGAATAATTTCGACCAAATTTCAATTTTAAAATCGCCTAAATCTCGTTAGAATCAATATATTGTGGTATATCTCCAAATTATCTAGTTAAACACAACCTTTGTCCAACGTAAGGAAACCATTTTGAAAGATATAAGACCCCTGTTTGGCTGTAAAACAGTAAACATTTTCATCAAAAATCGTAAAAAAAATTCAAATTCTCGTCCGTCATAGGAATTGAATTGGCATCCCTATAACAGGTCTAAAATCCCTAAATATTGTAATAATTTTTAAATCTTGTCGTCTATATAACATAACTATGTTCCTAGATGAAATAAATAGTGAAAGAATTTCGAAAATTGTTGAAGTTTAAGCGTTATTCAGCGCGGCAAATTCCAGATTTGACAAATCTCGCAAAGGCAGCCATCTGCCATACCTTCAAGTTGCATGTAGCATAGCAGGTGCGTTGTGGAATGATATAAAACTTTTTGCTTTATGATGAAACCATCCCCAGACATCGTGAATCATATTGTTCTATAGGGCCAAAGTTCCTGAAATGATAAGAAAGTGAACTTTATTATAATATATTTTTTAACATGGCAAGTACACACATAACATATGAGTAATCCTGCCAAACGGGCAGCTTTTGAATTCAGGAGGCCATTTTGTTTTTTTAGAAAAAATAAAATAAAATTCGTTGAATCTCTACCATCGTTGGTGTACTTAAAGAAGGGAATATCAGCATAATGCAGATGAAATTTGGGAAAGCTGGGTCCAATATTTAGATTCCTACAGCTTTGATACAAATACCCATATTTTCTCTATTACTTAGTCTTATTTCGGCTCATTAATCAAATGATTTAGAGTTAGAATTAGATATATTACTCACGAATTCGTCTAGCAGAATTAAATGAGAAATCAAAGCTAGAGAATGGATGTTGGATGGTAAACGAGAGCCTGGTTCTAGCCAGAAGATTAACTTGCCATTTAATTACTAAAAAATAACTGTGCTGGAACAGGAGGGACTCTTTATTTATAATAATTATGGTGTAAAGGCAACACTATGGCGTAATGGCGACATTGGTACACAAGCTCTCTTGAATATAACATTAATATTTAATAGTATTTATATTTTTCAACATTTTCAAGCAGGCTTAAGTAATTATTAGAAAGGTCGAAATATGAATGTTTTTTTAGAAAAAATATTGGAGATTTATCACATGTTGTAACGCTACAGAAATTATTCCCCTTACCCGGTCAAGGAATTTCATGTAAGGGAATAAAAGTTTCATAATCCTCCTCCCACCTAGCTAACTTAGTCCTAACCTTATTCAATAAAACACTGTGACCTTGTCCTTGGTCGTGCCATCTGCTACCTCCTGATAATCAATATAATACTTTGGGTAAAATTTGTCAATACTAAATATTGAGGTCACCTTGTTGATGGAATAGAAGCATTGCATAAGACTTACATGTCACCAGAAACCAGGCAGTTCAAGTCCCAGTACAGTAGTTCAAGTCGTAGCCGTAGGCATATTTTCATATCGTCAATTTCACCACTTGGTTTTGTTTGCAGGACTGTGTAGCCTACAGTACGCTCCCCCAGCGAACTCCTAATCAAAACAAAAGACATACATCATTGTGCATACATAAATAGATTAGAATAGCTCGAATAGCTATCCAGACTGTAGATCTATATAGACCAGTCTGTTACACTCTTAGTCTAAATTAATATCAAAGCAGGTTGGTACGGGAGGTTGGTTCAGAAGGCCCCTGGCCGCCATTTTGAAATTCTTTAAAATCACAATGCCGGTAATTTTCTTCAAATGCAGCGTATAAGACTTCAATAAATCACCTATGAAAATACTGTACAGTATCTAGTGTATTACGGGTACAATTACAATGTAGTATTTGGTCTGTAGGGGTAATAATCAATGTGTTTTCACACGAGAAAATCTTACCTTAGCCTAGCGTAGCCAACATGTAAAATTCGTCACAGCTGATGGAGGTCAAGTAGGTCAGGTCACATGACGTAACTGTTAGTTCCTGTACGAATCGTTGCATGTCACCATTATAGAGCTGCTTAGCGGGCTTTGATTCCCCGAATAGCCTACTGTAAACGTAGGCCTATTAATGTTCGGGCAGTATTTATTTTCGCGATTTTGGCGCACAGCCCTATGTGCGCAAATTAAAATCCTGCAGGAACCTATAATTATTACATAAACAAGGCATGAGGCTTAGCCTACTTGCTGCACGAATTTAAATCCATGCGAAAAGCCAGGGCGAAAAGGTGCAAAGTACTTAGTGCGCGAAAATTTGTCCGTGCGAAAATAAATACGTTTACAGAAATAAAGTTGTTTTGACAAGAGAGATAGAGTAGGATGACATTTGTTATTTGTTATATTTATGAACTTGATCATCTATTAGACATTAAAACAGAAGCTAGGCCTATAAAGAAGCTCTTTCATTTCGACGAATGAGAACTATCACTATGTGAAACTTTGTCCATAAAATTTATTTTAAAAAAAAATTGTGGTAGGCCTAATTAGTGGGCATGCAGGTACCGGGGTAGGCCTTTTTTTAAACATATTTTATTTGAAAGACAATTCCAAACAAATGGTACGTTTCATGCTTACCAGGCAAAAGTAGGCCTAGTTATAATTGTAAGTTAGCCTAACCAGTAGGCCTACTACTATCAATTACGTCGATCATACATAACGATCGTTTTTTTATGAAGCATGTTTCTTTATAAAGCATGTCGGTCATTCAAGGTATTCTTCAGATAAACTTTTATATCTGACCATTGCATCGATTTTACATCATTTGGGAGCTTGTTCCATTGGGAAGGTCCCAGAAAATGCGGGGATTTGGCGAACTTTTCATGAGTTGCATGTGTAGTCCTACATATTAGCCTTGTTTGTCGAGGCATTTCTTTGTCTTCGTTTTATTATACATCAATCCAAACAAAGCAATTTTACCTCTTGTCCCTATATCAGTTATCATAGAAAGTGTGACATGTTTCACAGATGTGCATGTTATATCGCAGAGCGACGCAATATATATATAGCCACCGCCGCTGCCATCGCCAACAGACCTGCAAAGCTGTGGGGATTGAAATGTGGGAGATTGTCTTTATTCGTGTCCCAACCGAGCACTAGGGTGGCTGGGGGCATGCCCCCATATTTTTTTCTAAATATATGCTATTTATTGTACTCTGCATGGTGGGGGTTTTTTTTAGCGCATCATGACAATGCCTTAGCCTAACAATAAAAAGTTAGACAAGATCTTTAAGGGGAGGGGGGACGAGAGAGGGTGGGATGGAGACATTTTTGCCATAAATTATTCATATAGGCCTATATCTCATTTTCGCAATAAACTTATATGTCATATATATATCTATATATAAGATATAGAACCATGATACCGTATATTTTCTCTTTCATTTCATCAACATTAGTGGGTCCATTTATGTATATCATATACCTAAACATGTACACTCCTCATTCAGGGAGGGGCAATAAACGTTAACAGCACATCGCAACAGGATAAACGCAACAGGATATCTGACTCTCTCATCACTCCCTATATTAATATTTGTTCTGGAAGAAGTGGAGGGATGTTTCTATGTACCAACGATTGCCTCTGTGAATACACTATACTATACCTAAGCATAGCAGCAATGTCACACATTTAAGTTTTAACACTTGGCAATGTCCCATTTCGCTTATCCATACTCATGGGTGTGTGGCATCATTTTCACACATTTGAAAGCTAAGGTGAAACTTAAACAGAGGTTGTGTATTCAAACATTGTCATGATTGTTACAAGGTTACCATGCTAATGGTAATTCCAAAAAAGGCAAATACCATAATTTTAAAAGGAAAGAATAAATCCTATATAAATCCTATAATGCACCGATCTGAATAAATCCTTATTTATATCAAAGAGCAGAAGCTCCTTGCCATGGATATGTATGGGGGCAAAGCGCCCCATCTTTAACTTGTGTGCTTCTTAGTGGTAATGTAAACTATATCCCCGGCAGTGTTGTGCATAGTCTACATACTTAGATTATATATATTGTGTATTGACATTTTCAACGAAATTTGCAATGTTTATTGGATTCACTAGTGTTTGAAAGAATTTAGGCAAAATTAAGCCTCCAACGAATTAAACAGCAATACAATTTGATACAATAATAAAGAAATAACTTAAAAAAACGTGCTGGGGGACGAAACAAACTAGTGTACAAATGTGTATACCTGCCTAATTTTATCATGATATAGGATGGTTTGTGTGCGCCAAGAATAAGGCTTGTGTGAATACACTATCCCATAGCATGTTTTAGAAAACGCTACCAGCAATATCACACCTTTAACATTTGTGAATGCCCCATTCCCTGTGGCATCATTTCCACACGTTTTGAAAGCTAAGACCAAACTTAAACAGAGGTTATACTGTGGTTAGAAATAACCGCAAATGTTAAAAGGTCAGTCTAATATAGGACAATTGTTAATACACACACACCTTGAATCCTAATTCCCGTCATTTAGAAGCCCCATTTCCCGAATCCCGCAGATTTAGAATTTGCAATCCCGTTTTTCTATTGTCAATTCCTACCTGCATGGGAAAATTAAATCCAGCTCTGAGTCCCTTTCCCGAATTCCGTAGACCCTTTTAAACCCTGAATCCCAACCTAGAATACACCCTAAAAATATAGCAAATTCCAATGATTTAGATAAAACATGGTCACTACAATACTGCAATAGATATGCAATGACCATTGTGCAATGGTAGCGCAATAAAAATACACTGACATTGCAGTCGGAATTCTTGTATTAAAAAAATCGTCCATAATTTAATGGGAAAAGATCCTTTAGCGATCTAAATAATAAATGTAACTTGATGATTGTTGTAGAATGTAATACAGCATAGGAATAACACAATGCAATGTCAGTGCAGTGATGCATGAAGCGACGGGACAGAAAAAAACAGTCACTGACTGATATTCCCATCTGCGCTACGGAAAATCAGTCACTCACTGAGATTTCCATGAAGGCACTGAGAAAAACCAGTGATGGCTGTTTTTTACCGAGGTGACTGATAATTATCAGTCGCACCCATTTGCGGCTGAAAATAATCAGTCATTGCTGGGGAAATATTTATATCTGACTGATAAAACGGGTGCGGGTCTATCAGTGTAGAGCCACTATAGCCTCCCCCCCCTAACATACCCCCCCTACATACCCCCACCCCACCCAAGCCCCCACCCCCCCCCCCCGCACTACACTACAACTGGAGCTGTAAGTATGGCATGTTACACTGTAGCTAGAGAAACTATGGGCCCCCCTCCCACATACCTCCCCCCCCCCCCCGCATTACACTACAAATGGAGCTGTAAGTATGGCATGTTACACTGTAGCTAGAGAAACTATGGGCCCCCCTCCCACATACCCCCCCTACATACCCCCACCCCACCCAAGCCCCCACCCCTCCATCCTCACTACACTACAACTGGAGCTGTAAGTATGGCATGTTACACTGTAGCTAGAGAAACTATGGGCCCCCCTCCCACATACCTCCCCCCCCCCCCGCATTACACTACAAATGGAGCTGTAAGTATGGCATGTTACACTGTAGCTAGAGAAACTATGGGCCCCCCTCCCACATACCCCCCCTACATACCCCCACCCCACCCAAGCCCCCACCCCTCCATCCTCACTACACTACAACTGGAGCTGTAAGTATGGCATGTTACACTGTAGCTAGAGAAACTATGGGCCCCCCTCCCACATACCTCCCCCCCCCCCGCATTACACTACAACTGGAGCTGTAAGTATGGCATGTTACACTGTAGCTAGAGCCACTATAGCCTCCCACTCCGTAGATAGTGCTAAGTGGTGATCAATACCCGCTCTACCTCCTCCCCCTCCTCCTCCTCCTCTTTTTACCTCTGTCTTCTCTCCCACTACAAGCTCACATACTAGGGTCAGATTTTCAGAAAATGTATAATTGGCAGCTGTACACATTAAGAAAATTCTTCAAATTTAGGCTGCAATTTGGTCAATACTAGGTCAATTCGAGAATGTTCTAGCAATCTGTTTGATTAGGTTGAACTTTATTTTGAACTTTATTTTTGTCTGAAATTTGGGTAATTTGAGAAGATTGGCGAAGTTGAATTGTACATTTTCTGAAAATCTGACCCACTATTTGGCTAATGTTGTTATATAATCATACAGCTCTGTTATCAAGTTACTGTCTCGCTCTCAGGACCCACATTCCTAATCCTCATTTACAGATGAAAAGAGAACTAGATGTGGCAAATTACTTCAAATAATAAAGTTTTTTTGTTGTTTTTTTGAATTGCAGATAAATAGAAACAGCTTGGTTAGATTGAGGTCCTCCTGTGGCCTGCTTTATAGTCTCAAGCATTACATAAATAATTAGATCTTTTATATGTTGTATGCATGGGAAATAGTTAGTGATATTTATGGTGGGTCAATAACTAACTAAATTAATTAAATATACGCTTTAGAATGAGATCAGACATGCATAATTATATACATTCAGTGAACAGTCTTTGGTACAGAATTTGGCACACATATGGGTAAAGTTTTCAGAAAATGTACAATTCACCTTCAACAGGGTATTGGCAGCTGTACACATTTAGACAATTCTGCCAAATTAGGCTGCAACTTGGTCAATACTAGGTGAATTCAAGTACATTCAGCATTGCATTGATTCTAGCAATCTGTTTGGTTAGGTTGAACTTTATTTTGAACTTTTTTGTCGTCTGAAATTTGGGTTATTTGAGAGGATTAGTGAAGGTGTATTGTACATTTTCTGGCGATTTCGCCCTGGAAGAGAGAGAAGAAAATGATGGAGTGATGGAGAGAGAAACAAGAGGGAGAATAGAGGAAGAGTGAGTGTGTGCAGGGAGAGGGAGGGGGGAGGGAGGAACAAGAAAGAGAGAGAGAGAGGAATGATGGATGGGAGAGAGAGAGATAGAAGAAAGAGAGAGAGAGAGGAATGATGGATGGGAGAGAGAGAGAGATAGAAGAAAGAGAGAGAGAGAGGAATGATGGATGGGAGAGAGAGAGAGATAGAAGAAAGAGAGAGAGAGAGGAATGATGGATGGGAGAGAGAGAGAGATAGAAGAAAGAGAGAGAGAGAGGAATGATGGATGGGAGAGAGAGAGAGATAGAAGAAAGAGAGAGAGAGAGAGGAATGATGGATGGGAGAGAGAGAGAGATAGAAGAAAGAGAGAGAGAGAGAGGAATGATGGATGGGAGAGAGAGAGATAGAAGAAAGAGAGAGAGAGAGAGGAATGATGGATGGGAGAGAGAGAGATAGAAGAAAGAGAGGGAGAGAGAGAGCTATGAAGGAGGGGGTTGAGAGAGAAGAGGGGCGAAATAAGAGATTGAGGAGATGGTGGGAGTGAGAGAGTGAGTGAGATTGGTTGCTTTACGCCCTTATCAACACATTTAATATGGTTATATCAAGGGCGGGAGAGCTGAGAGGGAGGCAGTTTATGATCATAGCCAGCAAATGGAGATAAAGAAGAAGGGAGAGAGAGACAAGAGAAAAAGAGACAGAAAGGCACTTTATGGTCTTACTCAGGACCATTGTCAACTAGACATGACTAGAACTTTACATAAGAGGTATGGACCAAAGGGAAAGGATGGAGGGGAGGGAAGAAGGGAGAAGAAGGCTAGAAAACAAGAGTTGTCGAAAGAGGAAGGAGAGAGAAAGTGGAAGAGTAGAGAGAAAGAGCAGGAAGGAGAATGGAAGAGAGAAGAGAAATACACAGGGAGGGAGAAGATTGGAAAGACAAGGGAGAGCAGAAGGGGAAGTAGGAAACGGAATTACCAAACACCAAAGTCTCCTGTTTTTCTAACAGCCACTTCACTTTGTTTACCCTGTGTCACATGATAACAGGAAGTAGAGGCAACTTCCGCTCCGAGTGCGCATGTCAGTTCCTCCCACTTAACCAACAAATGAATATGAATACGAATTCTGCATCACGCTTTCCATAAAGACCTCTCACAGATATGCAAATATCCAATCTATCATTTTTCTACCAACGTCAAACAAAAACCTTATTGCATAAACATGTGAGGTTAAATTATATTTATTGACTGTTCCTTCGTAAATCGTAATCAGCATTTTTGTTGTTATTCGATTATGGGTTATCTGTTTCTTTTGTTGGCCGTTGCAAGTGTGACAAAACAGTATTAATTGTCTTGATTTTAGTATTTCTGTCTCTTTATCTCGGTTATGGTTGTTATTAAAGCAAATTACAGAACGGATGAGAATATTAATATTTTCTTACTTTTTTTAAAAGGTTTTATTCAGCATATCCTGCCATCGAGGCTCTTACAAACAACAAGTATGCAGTGTCCCTTATAATTATTTTTATTTTTTTTATAATTTTTCTGAAATCTTCTTACGCTTCACACTGATAGATCAGTAGCATAGGTGCTTTTTTCTTAACAATATAGCAGCCGCCTAATAACTATTAACAAAGTTTGGATTTTCCCCTTTTTATCTATGTGTCAACATCTAATTCTTCTATCATGTTATATCAGGGACTCGTTTGTATTTTCCCGTCGCCTTGTACGATGTTATTGTACTCTAACACTCTCATATTCATCTTTACATTATTCAAAAAGGCCCTGAAAATTACCTCCGAATATTAATATTAAATAAAGTCACTCACACATGGAACAAACTGCAGGTGGTAGCCAACCAAATTAGGGATCCGAAAGCATTTAAAATAATATATATATTCCTGAAAACAGTCAATGTGGACCGATAAAAACTTTATCGACACTAACGAATGGAATAAGGAGGTTCGGCCACTGTCAATGAAATCGTTAGTGATGCGTTGATAATGAGCTAGTCATTAAGGGTTTTACCCAATTCTTATCAACTACACCTTCATCAACTTGTCATCGCTCAACATCAGCACAGAAAGCAATGCGTGGGTGAAGCCATTAGAGGGGAGAGAGAGAAAGGGGGAGAGAAAGGAAGGGAGGAGAGAGAGGGGGAGAGAGAGGGGGAGAGAGAGGGAGAGAGAGAGGGGGAGAGAGAGGGGGAGAGAGAGGGGGAGAGAGGGGAAGAGAGGGCGGAGAGAGAGGGGGAGAGAGAGGGGGGGAGAGAGAGAGGGGGAGAGAGAGGGGGAAGGAGGAGAGAGAGGGGGAGAGAGAAAGCGGGAGAGAGAGGGAAGGAGGAGGAGGGAGGAGAGAGGGGGAGAGAAGGAAAGGGGAGAGAGGGAGAGAGGAGAGAGAGAGAGGAGAGAGAGAGAGAGGGAGAGAGAGGGGAAGAGAGGGAGGAAGGAGCCAAAGAGAGGGGAGAGGAATATAGTAATGGTCTATCTCTGTCACTGTCAGTGTCTCTCTCTGTCTTTGTCTCTCTGTGCCTCCTCCACTTAATCCTACTTCACCTCAACCATCACCTCCTCTTCCTCTTCCTTCACCTCAACTACCACTACACCCACCTCCTCTTCCTCCACCATTACCTCTTGCTTCACTACCTTCTCATCCTCCTATAGACCACCTCTTCCTCCTCTTTCCCCCTCCCCCTCCACCTCCCCCTCACAGTCCCTCTCTTTGTTATTCTTTGTACTTCTTTGTCTCTGTCTCTTTGATTCCCCCTCTCCCTCGATCTAGCATTGGCCAATTTTCAGTCTAATTTAGCAAAGTTTACTAAGTGAATAGAGCTACAGATGTATATTTTCCGGATACCTTCTTCTGTGTGCACTGGAATTATCCTAGGTTTGCACACATTGAAGGAGGGTAAGTCCCACAGCGAGACAAAGGTTACTGCAAGTATGAGGAAGTTCAATAACTGCTATAAGGGTCAGATTTTCAGAAAATGTACAATTCGCCTTCACCAATCCTCCCAAACAACCCACATTTAAGACAAAAATTAGCTTCAAAATGCAGTGTAACATAACAGAACTGATACTTTAAATCAATGCGACACCAAATATACTCAGATATACCAGGTATTCTTCATTTTTCAGCTTAATTTAGGAGAATTTACTAAATGTGTAGAGCTGCTAATTGTACATTTTCTGAAAATATGACCCATATGTGAAAATGAAAGGAAGCAAGTTGAAAGACGTGTTAGCTATCTCTATGCAGACCACGTCTCAAGGTGACTTGTATGATATTGATATGACTTTACGTCTAGGCTGCAAAGCAACACTCATCAAGATATTTATTGAGTATTTCTTAGAAGAAACATTGTCCTATGTCCCCTTTATAGCGGAACTCCACTAGGGGAAAAACGGCGGCGACAAATTTTGTTGTTGACCACTAACATCAGTTCATTTCTTGTTTGCAATGAAAACGCAAATGGAGGAGTGTCAGATGTGTTGCCTCTGGGAACTGTTGTTTCTGTACGGATATTATCAGTTTATCATTTCTGTTATGTTATACTGCATTTTGAAGCTCATTTGTGTCTTAAATTTGGGTTATTTGAGAGGATTGGTGAAGGTGAATTGTACATTTTCTGAAAATCTGACCCTTGTAGACAATGTAGTGAGGCTGTGCTGTATTCTAGTCACAAAGTAACTCAGACTTGGCCGAGGTTTAAAGCTGCATTCTTAGCAATTACAACAAAACAAATCTTACCCAATTCACTCATAGCATGACTTATAGGACTGAATACATCAATATTCTGCTGCTGGTATATGTTAATACAAGAGTTACTCATAGTATGATTCATAGGACTGAATGTATCAATATTCTTCTGCTGGTATATGTTAATACAAGAGTTACTCATCTTATGACTTATAGGACTGAATACATCAATATTCTGCTGCTGGTATATGTTAATACAAGAGTTACTCATAGTATGATTTATAGGACTGAATACATCAATATTCTGCTGCTGTTATATGTTTATACAAGAGTTACTCATAGTATGACTTATAGGACTGGATTTATCAATATTCTGCTGCTGTTATATGTTTATACAAGAGTTACTCATATTATGACTTATAGCACTGAATACATCAACATTCTGCTGCTGTTATATGTTTATACAAGAGTTACTCATACTATGACTTATAGGACTGGATTTATCAATATTCTGCTGTTGGTATATGTTAATACAAAAGTTACTGGATTTATCAATATTCAGCTCCTGTTATATATTAATACCAGAATAGGAAGGGGCAATGACAGAGAGAAAACGGTGGCCGGTGAGCGATAATAATATTAACGCTCACCGGCAACCGTTTGGTTATGTGAAGTAATCATGGGAAAGGATTTTGGCGGGTCCTCCAAATACAAATGAGGACGTTTTAACAAACCTGTAGCAAAAGCAATAGGGGACTTGCATAGCTGCCATTTTGAATATTGATTCGCATGGAATTATGGAACTAATGGTACAGCATGAAATAGATGGAAAACATAATGTTCAGCATGGGATATTTATCAATGCTCTAATGTCGATGTCCATGTGTTATACAAGTTTTCATAAGACTAGCCTCAATCTTTCCCATCATGCATTTGGTTTTCACAGATCATTTACACAAGCTGTGGCATTGGTAAAAACATTCTTGCAATTTTCGGTAAAATGGTTGCCAAATATTTGTATGTCAGATTTCAACAGAGTCCATCCCAGGATGCACTGTAATAGACATGCGCAGAAACACATGCAAATCCCCTATTGGGGCAGTGGACATAATTCTCCGAAACTTTTTTCATTTTTGATGGGTTCACTTCGATGGGTTGGAAAAGAATGGAACAAGAAGTAGAAAATAATTATATGCTGACCAAGGTTCATAACTGAGAGTGCCGCAGCTTTAACCCAAATGACACTTGTGCCCTGAGAGAGAGAGAGTTAGCCTTGAACATACTCCAGTAGGGCTGGTAATGATGAGGCCTTGAAACATTGAAGGTAGATTGTAAGCGACACTAAGTGAGGGACTTTTCCCTGTGCTGCAGTGGCATGCAGTTCCTGCTGCTTGCATGAGCTTCTCTCCAAGCTGCTGCAGCCTCAGTTAACATCAGTCAGAGATTCTCCATTTGTTGTTCCTTTCTTTTTCTTGGTCCTGGGTATGTCCATAAAGTGCCTTTCTGTCTCTTTTTCTCTGTCTCTCTCTCCCTTCTTCTCTATCTCTTTTTCCTGGGTATGATCATAAACTGCCTCCCTCTCAGCTCTCCCGCCCTTGATATAACCATATTATATGTGTTGATAAGGGCGTAAAGCAACCAATCTCACTCACTCACTCACTCTCAGCTCTCCCGCCCTTGATATAACCATATTAAATGTGTTGACAAGGGCGTAAAGCAACCAATCTCACTCACTCACTCCTTTCTTTTTCAACCTAGCCAAAAATTTCCCAGATTTTTGAGGAATTTGTTGATTTGTCTTTGCTACAGGGCTTCATAAAAGTCCACATTTAATGTATGGATTAAATCTCTCTAACTGATCATGCGTGTAACAATGAGGCTATATAAAACAACTTTAGACAGAGACTAAAGGGATTAAAAACCCCCAATTTCAGTACCCTTCAGAGTGGAAGTGCTAGACTACATTTAATCACTGACTGATTTGAGGAGTTGCTGGTGTACAGGTTGGTGAATAATTCTGATAATAAATATATAGTATAGTACAATATAGTATTGTCTCTATAGCACATTCTTTCCCTAATAGCGGAACTCCACTAGAGGAAAAACGGCGGTGACAAATTTTTTTGTTGCCCACTAACATCAGTTCATTTCATGTTTGCAATGAAAACGCAAATGGAGGAGTGTCAGATGTGTTGCCACATTCTCTGGAAACTGTTTTTTCTGTATGAATATTTGCTGCAACAAATTAGTGGGCAACAACAAAATCTGTTGGCGCCGTTTTTCTCTCTAGTGGAGTCGCCCTATAAAGTACCAGATTCCTATCAAAGAAAAGTAGCAAAGGAGGGGAATCATCAAGAAAGGTGTTCTTATGCAACTGGCCCAAGATGGCCTTCATTTAAGTTATGTGTTTAAAAAAAATGAGTCACAAGTCATAATACATGTACTGAATCTCAAAATTGTATCAAATAGATTCATGCATTCCAGAGGCCATCTCATAGAGCATATTTAGCTACTTTAGTAGTAAATGTCCACCCAGAAATATTGCAAACGTTTTTGTTCAAAATTGAAATTATCAAATTCAAAAATATGTAGAAATGGTTGGTATAACATTGTTATACTACTATATCTGAGCGGCAAGATGATCACCTGACCTAACCGGAAGGAAGTGCCTGTTGCTAGGCAACTCAACCGCGCCAACTTTGAACACTCACATTCATACAAAGCTGTTTCAACCAGTCGGTCCTGTTTGGATTTCTTTCAAAATGGTTGTATGCAAAGCCTGTGGTGAAGAACACACACATCCAGGGGAGAGAACTTGTCGCTTCAAAACTAAAGCCATAGAGGCAGCCAAAACAGCTGGTTCTCCCGATCCAGATAATGAATGGAAACTTTACCTTCATATAGACGAATCTGACATGGGTGCCGTCAAAGTGGAGCCCTTGGTTCTACCGACCACTGAGGAGTCTCTGGCTGCACTGGTAAAAATGTCACAGGATCAGCAAAAACAGCTTTCCAGCCTTGTATCTGGTCAAGCACTAAACAAGGCTGCTTTATCGGGTGTCCTTTCTCGTGTACAAGTCCTGGAGGATCCTTCTAAGGTTCGCCAGCCAACTACGCAGAATGCCTTACTTGTCAACGCACCACCACCACCACCCTTCGTCCCTCCGCCTACACCGCCACAGCCGCCGCTGACCCACACACCTCTCGTCGACACTTCCACTGGTTCACATGCGGAGGAACCTACTGCTGCAGGTGCCATGGTACAGTTTGCTTCAGCCATGTCGCAGCTATCTCTCAGTATTGATCCTACGGTCATCAAACAGCAAGGTATGCCACTACGCCCCGAGTTTCAGTATCTATGTCTCATTAAAGGTATTCCAGCCAAATCAGCTGATGCGGCTAAGATGTCTGTCACCGAGTATCTATATGGAATGTCACTCGTGCTCGAGCACCTAATTGCCTCGGGCGGCGACTGGAAGAGCTATCTCCTTCACTTGCAAAACATGCTCTCTTTCGCTATTGGTAAATCTTATGAATCCATTGCCTTCTCTAGTTATGACAGAGAAGTTGTCGACTGCTACCTACGTAATCCGGCCGCGGGTTTCATTCCACGCTCGCCATTGTCAATAGCACTTCATTTCACTCCTGCAGTTGAATCGAAAAGCAAGATACGCGCACAGACGCCTCGCCAGAAAAGAGCCGAGGGTAAATTAGCGGTTCCCCAGGACTGGCCTGAAGATGTGTGTTATAAGTTTAATGTTGCTTCATGCTTCGGCTACTGTGTGAGGAAACATGTCTGTGGTAAATGCTTGCAATCTGGGCATAAGGTGGCGGCGTGTCGGAATTCAGACGCGTTGCAGAAGAAGTTGTGACTTCCGCCTTCTACCATCAACTTCCGCTGTCATGGCCACCAAGATCCAGTTTCTGCCCCTTCGGACTCCGACATTGCCTACGATTCGGATAATTCTGCCTCATTACACACCCATAGTTCCCCGGATATTGTGCATAACGATGATCATTCACTACCGGTGGAATTTAATAGACTTTCGCCTGATGATTCTCCCGTGAGAGTGGGACTCACGTCGACTCGCCTTCCCCTTAGTGTTCGCTTGTGTTGTAAACACAGGGTCGGCGGGTTATATTCTCAAATGAATTTATCAGGTTGGTTACATGAGTTGGACTTGGAACCTGACATCAATCTTCGCCAGTTTCTCTTCGAAGGCATATCTCAGGGCTTCTTCATTGTGGATCGTGATGCTTGTGTCCCGATTTATCAGTGCTCCAACTACTCGTCAGCTACCACAGATCCAGCTTACTCCTTTATTACCAATCTGCTTCGTGCAGAGATGGCGGATGGGAAAATGATTTCTGTTAGTTATATTCCTCACTGCATACATTCGATCGGCGCCTTTCCTAAGAGTTCTGGCTCCTATCGCCCGATAACTGACTGTAGTCGCCCGCCTGGCAGATCAATAAACAACTACATGACTACTACTGCTATCCCTTTCCATTTCAAGACCGTTGATGATGTCTCAGATGCTCTTTTGCCAGGATATTACATGGCATCCGTAGACATTAGAGCCGCATACAGATCAATTAGCGTTCACCCGTCTCAGTGGACCCTACAGGGTCTTAGGTGGGTCTTCAACGACGTGTCTCTTACTCTAACTGATACCCGCCTATGCTTCGGCTTGTGCTCGGCTCCTTACATTTTCAATACCATCTCTGACTTTGTTGTTGCTTGTCTGAGCCGCAGAGGTTACCCAAATGTCATCAACTACCTTGATGATTTTATCTGTTGGGGCCCCACATTCCACCACTGCCAGTCGACTCAATCTGAGTTAATTTCACTTCTTGGCCAGTTGGGTTTCATAGTAGCATGGGAGAAGTGCACTACTCCATCGACCTCCTGCCACTATCTAGGCATCATATTTGACTGTGCTTCCATGTCTATGTCTCTGCCTGCTAACAAACTCGACAAGCTCCTACACGAAATAAATTTCTTCACGGACAAACATTCTGCCACTCCACATCAGCTAAAAGTCCTTTGCGGAATCATCGCCCACGCTTCCAAGCTGGTGCGTGGTGGACGTACCTTTTCGAGACGCATCATCGACTTGCTGAAAGGTCTGGATGAGTCCACCAAGCGAGTTATATTATCACTTGAATTCCATGAGGACATCAAATGGTGGTCTCGCTATGCCCCGTTTTTTAACGGCAAGGCCTGCATGATCAAGCACCATTTTCGTGATAGCATGTCTCTACACACTGACGCTTGCCTATCAGGTTTCGGCTTGGTCTGGGCTGGTGATTGGGTTGCCGGTTCATTTGTGAATGCCCCCCCGCCTCATCAGTTGCTATCCGTGTCTTTCGACCATTGCCACTGGATTAATCTGGTACCTCAGTTATTCAACATCAACTACCTGGAGCTGTTGCCTATCTGGCTAGCTTGCTACAGATTCGGTGCTGAGTGGCAAGGTTGTAGGATTGTATGTGTATCGGACAACACTCAAGTTGTCGCCATGATAAATTCAGGTCGCAGCTCCAATTCTTACTGTATGGACATTCTCAGAGATATATTCTGGGCGTCCGCGACTTGTAATTTCCACCTGACTTCGAGCCATATCGCCGGTCACCTTAACGTTGTCCCAGATGTTCTATCCCGCCTTGCTTCCTTTGATTCTGTTAGCATTACTAACTTGTCCTTGTGCTGTTCCAGGTGCTACCCTGCGTGATATTGACAACCAAGTATCCCTTAATATCTGCAGTGCATGGGCGTCTAATACATTATCCACTAGATCAGGACAATGGAAAAAGTATTTCACCTTTTGTGACAGTTATGGCCTGTGTCCAGTCCCTGCATCTACGCAGACTGTGGCCAGGTTCCTGTCATATTTAGGTCTATCAATGAAATTTACTTCAATCGACAATTACTTGTCTGCCATCATTAGCTTGCATAAGTTGTGTGGCGCGCCTGAGAATCTACGTTCTTCCTTTTACATCAAGATGGTGCTTTCAGGCCTCAAGAGGAGAGTGGGAGCTCCACCCAAGCAAGCTATTCCTCTAACGGTTGCTCAACTACTGCACCTCTATCTTCATGTGAACCCTCTCGACCCTAATCAAGCTGCGATGTGGGGTGTTATTGCCATGTCGTTCCGAACTCTGTTGAGGAAATCAAACATCGTTCCGGACAAGTCTTCATGTGATCGGGATTCTCATGTCATTCCTAGATCATGTGTTACCTTATCATCTTGGGGAGTTCACATCTCAGTTGAGACCAGCAAAACTAGAGGCTTGTCATCTACTCCACTTCTCATTCCGCTAAAACGCCTACCTGGCTCCCCTTTGTGTGTGGTGGGTCTCATCGAGGACAATTTTCATCAGTTTCCAGCCCAACCTTCATCTCCGATTTTCCTCTGCCGCCTGAGTGGCAGTGTGCGCCCCGTCCTATACAGAGACGTCTTGGCTTTCCTGAAGTCTCTAGTGTCCAAGATTGGTCTTTCACCTTCCAATGTAGGCCTTCACTCTCTCAGGAGGTCGGGCGCCACTTTCCTGCACAGCATCGGTGTCTCCCTGGTTGACATTAAAGGAGTTGGGGACTGGCGCAGTCTATCTGTCTTGGAGTATCTGACACTCTCTTTGGACCGTCGTCGTCAGATAGACTCAATAGCATCTACTTATTTCTCCTAGACATTATATTTTCCTCTACTTTACTACTACTTTTGGCTTGGAGGAATTGTATCAGAAAAGATAACATGTCCGAGCCAAATAAATATATTGCTACTACCCCTTTTCCTGACTCTTCTGTTCGCGTGATATGGTTGGTATAACATTGTTATACTACTATATCTGAGCGGCAAGATGATCACCTGACCTAACCGGAAGGAAGTGCCTGTTGCTAGGCAACTCAACCGCGCCAACTTTGAACACTCACATTCATACAAAGCTGTTTCAACCAGTCGGTCCTGTTTGGATTTCTTTTTTTTTTTTTTTTATTTTTCTCTCTCTTTGGAGGAATTGTATCAGAAAAGATAACATGTCCGAGCCAAATAAATATATTGCTACTACCCCTTTTCCTGACTCTTCTGTTCGCGTGATATAGAAATATGTAGGAGATGTCCTACTGTTTACTATAATTAGAATCGGCTTGATCTCATTTGTTCAAATAAGATATCCCAAAATCCAATTTTTGCGACTTGTGACTCATTTTCCTGTAACACATCACATTTTACAAGGAAGTGCAAGAACACAAATCTCCACTTAGAGCCGTCTGCATCATCTAAAACACAGTCTCATACATGTGGGTCAGATTTTCAGAAAATGTACAATTGGCAGCTGTACACATTTAGTAAATTCTGCAAAATTAGGCTGCAATCTGGTCAATACTAGGTAAATTCGAGTATGTTCGGCATTGCATTAATTCTAGCAATCTGTTTGGTTAGGTTGAACTGTATTTTGAACTTTATTTTCGTCTAAAATCTGGGTTATTTGAGAAGATTTAATTGGCGAAGTTGAATTGTACATTTTCTGAAAACCTGACCCATGTAGTCTTTGCAATCCTTTATATGCCGACGCCATCCTTGATAAGCTTTATGTGAATCCATTTCTATTCACAGCACAAAATATTGTTTTGTTGAAAGCAGTGGTCTGTTGAAACGAATGTACAAGGTAAAAGTGCCAGGAATGTAACAGAAACCATTTATATTTGAAACAATGTAGGGCCGTTGTTTTTTCTCATATTGTCACTGTGAGACATTTTTTTCATAAAAAGGATTTTGGGTTGGGAATTTCCCTGTTGGGGTTTTTCAATTGGTCCAGTATAATATACTAGTGCAAATTGTAATTGTAATTGCAAATTGTGATCCGTTTTAGGAAAATGAGTCACAAGTCGCAAAATATGGATTTGGGGATACCATCATATTTGAAAAGAGGAGATCATGCTGATTCCAATGAATGATTGCAAACATAAAGGAGATGTCCAATGATAGTAAACACTAGCACACCTAATAAGTATTTCTATATTTCAAATTTTGATATTATTTTTGAAAAAAAAAATTGAAAATAAACACAAGATTAGAACTGCCACCCAACACTCAGGTCTGGAGAACCATATATCTCAGAATCCCATTGAACTCACTTTTCTTGCTTGAAGAGCCTAGTCCACTAAGCCGATTCTCATGCAATTCTCAAAGATTCTAGTGCAAAAGAGTCCTCTGCGGCGCATAATCACATGAGAATCGGCTTAGTGGACTAGGCGCTGTATTCAATCTTAGCCTCTCTAGTTCTTTCACCAATTGAAAGGGAATGACATGAACAACTAAATGTGTGAGTTTAAAAGAAAAGTGAGCCCCAGAAGTGGAGATATTAGTGAAATCTTTTTAAAAAATGACTCGAAAATTAGACAAATGTAAAAAGGCGGTCTGCTCTTGGATTCGATCTCACAATGTCCAGTTTTGAAGTTTGCATAGACACACTTCCATTGATTCACCACATTTTAAGTTTACTTTAATTCTCCTCATGGTGATTGTGGAAAATGGGGAAATATATTATTTTTGAAGGTTGTGTTAGCCACAGGCCAATGATCAATTTAATCATAAAAGTATATCTTGCATCTGCTATCTATTTCTATGATATGTGAATGCAGGACTTCTAGTACTGCACGCTTCCTGGATGGTAATAGGTGGTTAAGACACTTATTCATATAATATAACATATGTGATGTGTTTCAGGAAAATGAGTCATAAGTCGCAAAATTGATATTTTTCAAAGTATTTTTTCACAAGATCACATTATTGGAATGTTCTGATGTTTGGAGAGTTTGTCACTCATAGTTATGTCAATCGATGTATCAAATTTCAGGACAATCTATGTAATATATCCTTTCGTTTTAAAGGTCCTCATATGGACTCCATTTAGTTACTTTACTGTTTACTGACCCCAGAAATATTGGAAACTTTTTTTTTTCAAAATCGAAAATATCAAACTTAAAATCTTGAAATACTTTATTATAATACTTTACTAATAGATTATTAGACTGTTTACTATCATTGGAATCGGCTTGATCTCATCTTTTCAAATATAATGGTATCTCAAAATCTATTTTTTGCGACTTGTGATTCATTTTCCTGAAACACATCACATATAGGTACAGAATGACGTTGATGACAAACAGCGAGTGGGCGCTTATTAAGCTGCAATTCCACCAGATCGCTTGTATCTGCTGTCAAGGTTTACTCTTACTCCACTTATTCATTGTGTGCATTTCATTCGCTCTTTGTCTGTTTTTATTATTACTGCAATAGAAGCCAAGGGAGATTCTACTGGTTCACTTGTTTTCTTATGAAATCAATGGCTAGACTGTTAGTCTGCTCTCAGTGCGCTATTGGACCACTTCTTTAACAGGCAGAAGGAGCGTTGTGTAGTTGCGCTCAAATCAAACACAACAGATATTAGTGCAACGTCCAAAAGAAGCGCAAATAGCAGTTTTTAAGAGCATATAGAAAGCTATTACACCACTCTGGGGAAAAAAATAGAGGACCATGAGTGGACCAAAAGAGCGAGCCAGTGGAATAGCAGCCTTAGACTGTGTGTGTTCATTATAGCAATAACGGTATAGTAGGACATGTCTACTATTGACACTGATACAATTACATCAGCAATCAACCTAGGACTCCAATTATTGAGACTTTATTACTCCTCTCAAGTATATTACATGGGATGTTTTACAGGGAAGTGAGTCACAAATCGCAGAAAATGGAATTTGAGATATCCTCAAATATATTATTTCATAAAGACAAGATCAAGCCAATTCCAATGATGTTTACATTTAGACAGCCAACAAGTACTTGTATATTTGTATAGGCATGAAAAAACTATTTCTTGATGGTTACTTAGCAAAGAAATATACGTCTTAGGATAACCTGAGATATGCGTAGATATATTCAATACACAGTCTTGAAATTTGGTATGCATTAATGAGTCTAAAGGGCCTAGTCCACTAAGCCAATTCACATGCAATTCTTTTTTTTTTTTTTTTTAAAAAGTTTTTATTCAGTCTATCAACAGATTCTTTCTTCGTACGGGGTCGATCACACTGTTTTACATCGTACCCTCTCTTTTCCTGGAATTTGTATTTATTTAAAAGTGAAGATGCAATTCTCATAAAATGTAGTGCAAAAGAGTCCTCTGTGACGCAAAATCACATGAGAATCAGCTTAGTGGACTAGAAGAACGGCACTTGTGTCGGCCTAGACACACACCTGGTCTTGCATACCTCCCGTAATTCTCTAAGGGACTAAAATAATATATCATTATATATCATTAAGGCACAATGCATACTCAATATATTAAGATAGAATATAATGAGACTCGTGTCTAGGAGATTGTATACGATGGCCATGAGTTTTTACTGATGTGACAATCTCTCGAGAGGCTGTTCTTTATCTACCTAGTTCGTACAACGATCTGCCATATTGAGTGACAACTCCAGAAGCGTATGACGTACAAATGGGCATGACGTCACGTGCAGCGCAATGTCGCGGTTCATTTTTTACTAGGGGGCGTCATGGAAAAACAATGCCCGCCGTTTGAGGTGTAAATTACGCAATCCACCTTGTGTGAAGGAGGTGTTTAGAGATGAGATATGTTTAATGAAATACATATAAATGATTTAAGTATTACTTCACCATAGAATATTAAAAAATGTACTGTTGTATCAGATGAAATTTCACCTTGTTTTCCCCTAGCTAGTATAGTCCACAGGGCATTGACCAATAGGAAGCCACTAAATGAATACGCCTAAATTCACGCGTGGTTTCTCTGTGACGTTATACAATGGTCGGATTTCACTCTGTTCCAGGGTGTACAACCCCCGATCGTGATATAAACAACTATTAATATTCTTGCCAATGGATAATGGATAATTTTTATGACACTTTTTGGTGGGTCAACACCTGCTTCTGGGGATCAATACTACAGCAGGGTTTCTTTGTCTGCATGTCAATGGGGTTTATTTGCCCCATTTGACTGCAGACAGAATCAAGGATAACATCCCCAAACCTGTTTCTGGTGTGCCTTTAGGCGCAAAATTGTTTCCAGCTTCAATGCAGTGCCTATGACTATACTTTTAGTCCCAGTGAAGCCAGGAACACATCAGAACCGATGTTCCTCCCCAAAAGTAATTCTTATCCAGTAGAAAAATATGCACCACCAGCTAAAGGGGGCAAGTAAAACTCATTTTACGGAGAAGAATGAGTACAGTAGTATTCATAAGGTTTCCTACATTCAATCCTGGTATCACACACTGGTTTCACCTATATGTACACAATTACCACTTGTACATTTTAACTGCAAGGCCCATACCCTTATTCCCTATCCCTATCCCTATGCCCTATCCCTATTGTTTACAGTGGGGGGGGGGGGAAGGCAGGCAATTGTTAAAACAATCTTTCATTATCCGCTCTATATTATAAAATCCTAGATACTGTTAGAGTTCTATGAGGGCTTCAAGCCTATTAATTATGGCCAGCCACCACTGCCTGGTGCGACACACTCTTCTGGACTCTATAGAGCACTAAACAAGCCAAACAAAAGAACATTCTGACTAAGGGTTCCCATGTAAAAGCATTGGAGAAATATAATTTTGTTGCGACTCATTTCTCTGCAATGTTATGAACCAGGGTTCAAGAACATAAAGAAAGTGGATCGGATTTTGTCCTCCCCTTTAATTGATAATAATATTATATTATATCATATATTATTTCGCGTGTTCATTACTGACTAAAATATAATGTATTATATAGCCAGTGAGACTCCGTTGAATGATAATAAGTCCATTTGGTATGAAGTTGGTTTTATTGGTAAATCAAGTCCAATGTACACTGGTCACTGTAACAATCCATGAGTAGTGGTTTTGAGTAGTGAGGAGGAGTTGGAGGCTCGTTTACCTTACTCACTGACTCCCAGTGTCCAACTGACTCCATGGAGGGAAGAGCCTTGATATTTATACCCATTTAACTAGTTTTGCTAGCCCTACTAGCTTTGCTAGGTATACTAGGATTCTAGGTATCATAGCTTTGTGTAGGTTACCTAGTGTTTCATTATGTTATTTACTCTTAGAGAATCCTGTTTCCTCTACCCATTCTTGTGGTTAACCCATACACATAATACTCCTTCCTCCATATCAGCTGGGGTATCAATAAAGAGTACATTATGATGATATGTGTCTCAGGAAAATTAGGATATAATCAATTAATAACTAATGGATATAGGGTAATTGGGTAACTGATACATATATATCTAGTAATTTGGGATTACTGATGTATATATTAGTGATTATATTGGTACATACAGTGGTGATTACATTGATACATATAGTGGTAATTATACTGATACATATAGTTAATATTCATGGTGTGAATATGTGATGTGTTTCAGGAAAATGAGTCATAAATCACAAAAAATAGATTTTGAGATACCATTATACTTGAAAAGATGCGATCGAGCCGATTCCAATGATAGTAAACAGTCTAATAATCTAATATGTATTTCTAGACTTTAAGTTTGATATTTTCATTTTTGAAAAAAAAGTTTCCAATATTTCTGGGGGTCAATAAACAGTAATGAGGACCTTTGAAACAAAAAGGATATATTACATAGATTGTCCTGATATGTGATACGTCGATTGATATATCTATAAGTGATAAACTCCCCCAAAATTAGAACATTCTAATAATGTGATCTTGTGAAGAAAACACTTTGACAAATATCAATTGTGCGACTTATGACTCATTTTCCTGAAACAGATCACCTATTACATGCAACCCACAACAAAGACACAACAGATCCTGCTACTAATGACACACACACTTAATGATCCCTACTAATTAGTGAAGCGGTCCTATGTGTTATTCTTGCAGGCAGCTAACAACCACTTACCGTTAGTGAGACATGCTCTGTCTGGAAGGTATTCAGTAATTGTTTCTGTGGTCTGTCTGGACCTACCTTTGTTTTTAAGTTGTACTTAATTATGAAAGCTCCCATTAAAAAGCTTTCTGAGAGACCCTCTTAAGTTCGTTTTAGTATTCCATGGCAACCGATGAAGCCTTTGTGATGTATTTGTAATAGGGGACTTGCATAGCCACCATTTTGAATCTTGTTTGCATGGATTCGTGGGATTAATGGTAAGATAAGATAAGATAAGAAAATATTTTATTTGTGATCCCTTTTAGCAAAATTAGTCATAAGTCGCAAAAAATTAATTTTGAGATATCACCATATTTGAAAAGATGAGATCAAGGTGATTCCAATGATAGTAAACACTAAGGACACCCAGTTAGTTTGACTATATTTTAAGTTTGATATTTTTATTTTTGAAACAAAAAGTTTGCAATGTTTCTAGATGAGTAATTACCAGTAAAGTAACTAAATATACTTCATAGATTCATAGAGTCTTCAAAACGCAGGGATATATTCAATACAATGTCCCGAAATTTGTTACATGGATTTATGTGACTATATGTGCTAAACCCTGTAAAGATCAGAACATTTCAATAAAGACATCTTGTGATAAAAACACTTTGAAAAGTATCAATTTTTCTATTTGTGACTCATTTTCCTGGAACACATCACATTTGCCAAAATTGCTCAACGTTACATCTTGTAAAAAAGGACAAATAGGTCTACATGTCTATATGAAAAAAAAGTATTCCATTTCTGCCGACAGTTACTTTTAATTTTGAATGCATTATAGTCTTGTACTGGACTGAGCAGGGAATATGACAATGTTAAAAATGAGAAACAAAAAAATGGTACAGTGTAAAATATATAGAAACCATGCCATGTTCAGCATCGAATATTTGTTGGTGCTCCAATGTCAATATCCATGTGTTATATATGTTTCTATAGCACAAGCTGCCATCGTTTCCCTCATTTATATAATTATATTTGGTTTTCATAGATCATCTGTACAAGCTGTGATATTGGTGAAAATCTACTATTGATTCCTGCATTCAATTTTCAAATATTCAAAATATTTGTATCATAACCCATCCCAGGATGCACTGTAATAGACATGCGCAGAGGGTCGTTATTGTTGATAATGCAGGGGTCAGATGCAGTGTTATTTAAATCATGGATTAGATATTGACTGAGATTAAAGGATGGTCTCCACTGGCTGCGTTAAGCTCTGCGGTAAGCCTTGCGATAGTGTTGTGCTGGTTCTGTAGGTGGTGAGGAGTGACGAGGTCCTGCCTACATGGATCACTGGCCATGTAGGCAGGACCTCGCCACTTCTCACCATCACAGCACCATCGCAAGGCTTACCGCAGAGCTTACCGCAGAGCTTACCACAGCCAGTGGAGACCACCCTTAAGTGATAAAAACAATCAATGTTTTTTTAACTTATTTAATTTAACTTATTTATACTGCCAATTCTTATGTTAGAATGATTTATAAGGCTCACTTGAACTTATTTTCTATGATCTTCTTCCAGGTGCTGTTGTTATTGCAGTGTTAAGGATAGAAAGGTAGATATTGGTTAAAGAAGACAATTGATAGATATTCCTAGCTTTGATAAGTTATGATGGAAAGAATAAGGTAATCTGTCCACGTCAGTCTAGTCATTAGGGAGGTTCAGCAGGTCTAACTTATACGTACACGTATCCGTATCTGTATCTCCTATAGACAAACATGCTTTAAAAGGAAGAAAGAGATTCAGCAAAACATGGCGGGCAAAACGTGATAAAACATTAAGCAAAATGCTTCATATAAAAATACGTATGTCTCTTGCCCATGGATAAAGACCCATTTGTTCTAGGAGTGGCTGGAGTGATTCAAATAGCTGGATAATTATGGTTTCATTTATGACCTTAGAAACGCAAGAACATATGTGATGCGTTTCAGTAAAAGTTTCAGTAAAAGTCACAAGTCGCAAAAATTGGATTTTGAGATATCATCAGAATTGAAAAGATGCGATCAAGTCTATTTTAATTATAGTGAACATTAGCATATTAACTACACTGTTTTGAAATTTGGTACATGTATTCATACGACACAAGGCACTAGAAATCCAAAATATAGGAACATTCCTACTAATAAATCCCATGAATAAACCACTTAGAAAAAAATGAATTGTGTGACTTATGACTCATTTTTCTGAATAAAGACCCATTTGTGATGTATTCCAGGAAAATGAGTCACAAGTCGCAAAATTAATATTTTTCAGTGTTTTTTTCACAGGATCTCTTTATTGAAATGTTCTGATCTTTTAGAGGGTTTAGCACTTATAGTCACATAAATCCATGAAACAAATTCCGGTACATTGTATTATATATATCCCTGCGTTTTGAAGACCTTTGTATGGAGTAGATTTACTTACTTTGCTGGTAATTACCCATCTAGAAACATTGCAAACTTTTTGTATCAAAAATAAAAATATCAAACTTAAAATATAGAAATACTTATTGGGTGTCCTAGTGTTTACTATCATTGGAATCACCTTGATCTCCTCTTTTCAAATATGGTGATATCTCAAAGTTCATTTTTTGCGACGTATGACTCATTTTTCTTGATAAAGACCCATTTGGTCTAGGAGTGGTTGGAGGGATTCAAATAGCTAGATAATTATGGTTCATAGGATGATTTTAGAAGCCCAGGAACATATTAACTACACTGTTCTGGAATTTGGTACATGTATTCATACGACACAAGGCACTAGAAACCCAAAATATAGGAACATTCCTACAAATAAATCCAATGAATAAACCACTTAGAAAATAATGAATTATGCCCTGTATGACTCATTTTTCTGGATAAGGACCCATTTGGTCTAGGAGTGGCTGGAGTGGGGTAATTAGTGGTTGAGCATGTTCTACTCATTGACTCACAGACCGAGCTGCTCCTGAGTTAATGAGACGGCTGACCTTTGATATGGAGCACTGGCAGATTCCCCACTTGTCTTGTTTTCCCACTTCTCTCCTTATAACGCTGATCTTACCGCTCAAACTAATCCCGCTGCCTTCAGAGTTAATGCTTGGGCTATGGATATGGGTCAGATCTTCAGAAAATGTACAATAGGGGAGTTGCATAGCCACCATTTTGAATCCTGATTCGCATGGCATTATGGGACTAATGGTACAGTATAAAATCTATAGAAATCATGCCATGTTCAGCATGGACTATTCATCAGTGTTCTAATGTCAATGTCCATGTGTTATACATGTTTCCATGAGACAAGTCTCCATCTTTCCCATCATGCATTTGGCTTTCATAGGTCATTTATATAAACTCTGTACTAATGCCGCTGCCTTCAGAGTTAATGCTTGGGCTATGGAACAGGCTGTTAGGATATCATGGGTCAGATCTTCAGAAAATGTACAATTGGCAGCTGTGTATGGGTCAGATTTTCAGAAAATGTACCATTCAACTTCACCCATCCTTTCAAATAACCCACATTTCTGACGAAAATTAAGTTCAAAACTCAGTTCAACCTAAACAAAGAGATTGCTAGAATCAATGCAATGCCAAATATACTCGAATTTACCTAGTATTGACCAAATTGCAGCCTAATTTAGCAAAATGTACTAAATGTGTACAGCCGCCAATTGTACATTTTCTGAAAATCTGACCCTAATGCGGCTGCCTGCAGAGTTAATGCTTGGGCTATGGAACAGGCCGTCCTATATTTATCAATAGTAGTGAAGTGATTCTCCTTTTAAAACAGACAGTACCATCATTGTCCAAATTAAATTTAAAACTTTGAAGAAAAATTACATTTCCTGAGATGGATATATATGGCTATAAGTGCTTAACACTCTAAGAATCAGAAGATTCGAACAAAGATATCTTACAACTAAAACACTTTGAAAAATATCAATTCTGCGACTTGTGACCCATTTTCTTGGAACACATCACATGTGAAGTTAATAGTTGTTTTGTCTGATTATTTCACCTCGGGAATGGAGTGTCCATAGACTTTGTATAGGCTTGTTATATACGAGTGAGCGGGAAGAAATATGTTTCATTCGTCCCTAGGGACGAAACAGATGACCCAGTTATCCTTCTGCGTTTTCATTGGCTATTCTGAAAGTAAGACCGGGTTGTCATGGCGTCGTCAACGTCTCGCCCGACGTCACGACGGCCGTCATAAACTCAAGCGCCACTGGAACGATGCCACGCCCTCGATGTGTTTCTCCCGCAGCAAGTTACCATTATTAAAAGCAATCTAATAGGTGGCAAACCATTTTCATCTAATATGTTTAAAATCGTTTGGCAGAGGTCAAATAAATCTCGAACTAACCTTAGTGATGTATTTACCTTGTTTCCGGCGGGGGGAATCCCTCGGTGCTACGCTACGCTCCGCACCTCGGGATCCCCCCCGCCTCCAACTCGGTGAAGAACGATCGGAAATACATCACTGCGGTCAGTTCTACCTATGTATGGCACAAGTTCTGCTGAAGTGTCTAACTACTGAGGCTAAATAGTGGAACACATTGTGCACAAGGTCAAAAACCTCAGATGTTGGAGTTTCATGGATTCATTAGGGAAGCATTGTCTGCAGTTTGGGCAAATCAATAGAGGGATTTGCATAGCCACCATTTTGAATCTTGATTTCCATAAAATTATGGAAATAATGGTACAGTATGAAAACTATAAAAACGTTCAGCATGGAATATTTAACATTGCTCTATTGTCAATCCATGTGTTATGCATTTTTTCATAGCACAAGCCCCCATCTTTCCCATCATGCATTTGGTTAACAGAGATAATTTATGCAAGCTGTGATATTGGTGAAAACATTCTTGCAATTTTCAATATAAATGTTGCTACATATTTCTATGTCTGATTTCAACGGAAAATCCCAGGATGTACTCAGGTCATCTTGAAAAATGTGCAATGGCACATGCACATCCCCTATAGAGGGATTGTACAGCTGCGGGGCCATGGTACAATGGTTTAATAGATAGAACTAAGCTATTCTCTCCATCTTTGCTGGTTCTCCATGTGTTGGAAGGGCCTCCACTAGGGTGCAAACAGTTGATAATTGGTAGTGGTTCCCTCTGTGGTAATCTCCCTCAGAAGTGTTGCCTTTGTACACTGAATCTCAGAATATGGGCGTTGGTTGGGAGACCTACATATATCCCAACATCCATGTATGGACGTCCATAACAGGCGTGAAATATTCACGGCTATCTGCCGATGCATCTTTTATGTAACAGGTCTACTAATACAGGAATACTATAGGGTAAAGTCCAGGTATGCCCATTGTTTATATGCATCATCTCTACAGTCTTCTATGGTAAAGTGGTTAGCACCTAGGACTCCCAATCTGAATATTATGGGGTCGAAACCCAGACCAAGCAGCTTTGTCAAATTTGTCCCAACATCACTTCGCACTGCAGGCCGCAAACGGCGAGCCGATCAGGCATGATGGGAGGGCGCGGCAATGAGGGCGCGCTGGTATTGAGCTTCCCTTAGACTTATACTTGGGAGGACATAAATTCAGCCCGATGCCGGCGGGCAGAAGTCCGATATAGTAATAGTGTATTAATATCCCTCAGAAGTGTTCCCTCTGTAGTAATGTCCCTCAGAAGTGTTTCCACTGTAGTAATGTTCCTCTGTAGGAATGTCCCTCAGTAGTGTTCCCTCTGTAGTAATGTCCCTTAGTAGTGTTTCCTCTGTAGTAATATCCCTCAGAAGTGTTCCCTCTGTAGTAATATCCCTCAGAAGTGTTTTCTCTGTAGTAATGTCCCTCAGTAGTGTTCCCTCTGTAGTAATGTCCCTCAGAAGTGTTCCCTCTGTAGTAATGTCCCTCAGTAGTGTTCCCTCTGTAGTAATGTTTCTCAGTAGTGTTTCCTCTGTAGTAATGTCCCTCAGTAGTGTTTCCTCTGTAGTAATGTCCCTCAGAAGTGTTTCCTCTGTAGTAATGTCCCTCAGTAGTGTTTCCTCTGTAGTAATGTCCCTCAGTAGTGTTTCCTCTGTAGTAATATCCCTCAGTAGTGATCCCTCTGTAGTAATGTCCCTCAGTAGTAATCCCTCTGTCGTAATGTCCCTCAGTAGTGTTCCCTCTGTAGTAATGTCCCTCAGTAGTGTTCCCTCTGTAGTAATGTCCCTCAGAAATGTTCCCTCTGTAGTAATGTCCCTCAGTAGTGTTTCCTCTGTAGTAATGTCCCTCAGTAGTATTCCCTCTGTAGTAATGTCCCTCAGAAGTGTTCCCTCTGTAGTAATGTCCCTCAGAAGTGTTTCCTCTGTAGTAATGTCCCTCAGTAGTGTTTCCTCTGTAGTAATGTCCCTCAGTAGTGTTCCCTCTGTAGTAATGTCCCTCAGTAGTGTTCCCTCTGTAGTAATGTCCCTCAGAAATGTTCCCTCTGTAGTAATGTCCCTCAGAAGTGTTCCCTCTGTAGTAATGTCCCTCAGTAGTGTTTCCTCTGTAGTAATGTCCCTCAGTAGTATTCCCTCTGTAGTAATGTCCCTCAGAAGTGTTCCCTCTGTAGTAATGTCCCTCAGAAGTGTTTCCTCTGTAGTAATGTTCCTCAGTAGTGTTCCCTCTGTAGTAATGTCCCTCAGTAGTGTTTCCTCTGTAGTAATATCCCTCAGTAGTGTTTCCTCTGTAGTAATGTCCCTCAGTAGTGTTCCCTCTGTAGTAATGTCCCTCAGTAGTGATCCCTCTGTAGTAATGTCCCTCTGTAGTAATGTCCCTCAGAAGTGTTTCCTCTGTAGTAATGTCCCTCAGTAGTGTTCCCTCTGTAGTAATGTCCCTCAGTAGTGATCCCTCTGTAGTAATGTCCCTCTGTAGTAATGTCCCTCAGAAGTGTTCCCTCTGTAGTAATGTCCCTCTGTAGTAATGTCCCTCTGTAGTAATGTCCCTCTGTAGTAATGTCCCTCAGAAGTGTTTTCTCTGTAGTAATGTCCCTCAGATGTCCCTTATTTTTATTTTTAAATTAAAGATGAAAAGAGGAAATAAGGAACACTTTTAAGTCCTCTTCATGGAATTCCCTAGGATTTATGGATTAAGTAATTAGAATTTTCCAAAGCATAGATATAAAGTTATGACATTCAGGACAGGCCTACAACGTGACCCCCGCAATATTACATTGTAATAATAATGCTTTATGGCCTTACGTGGCTTACTGCATAAGAGTGCATTTTTGCACTACGCATCCTACCACATGGAGCGCCACAAGGCAATACACAACTAAACACATGGCAATACACAGCCTGAATGGGTTAAGGAATTTACTGATGAGTAGATATACTGTAAACGTATTTATTTTCGTGCAGATGAATTTTCGCGCACTAAGTACTTGAGACCTTTTCACGCGGATTTAAATTCACGCAGCAAGAAAGTCTTACACCTTGTTTATGCAATAATTAAAGTTTTGCGCAGAATTAATTTTCACGCTGAAAGATGCGAAAAAATAACGAAAAAATAAATACTGTGCGAACATTGATACGTTTACAGTACATTATTTTATTTCTTCAGGAGGAATTTCCCACCAAAGTATGGGAAAGAATTTAGGAATTTCCAAACCCAATTATCCTTTCCTATAGCTCTAACAATGGACCCAAGAAGTTGCTTTAGAACTAGCACAAGGATGTGTAGACTCGGCCATGGAGACGTTTGTAAACGTTTAATAGCAGCAGGAGGAGGAAAAGGAGGAGGACGGTGGGATCTAATCAAGTAGAGCATCTCTAATAGCAGCTCTGTCTAACTACTCAAACATGGCGTTTAGTGTTTGAACTTGTTTGTGTCTTTACAGTGGAGGCATTAGGCAATAGGGGGGTTGCATGTGCCACTGCGCATGTCTGTTGCAGTGCACCCTGGGATTGATTCTGTTCATACCTGACATACAAACATTTCTATCTAAAATTGCAAGAATGTTTTCACAATATCACAGCTTGTATTAAGGATCTATTAAAACCAAATTCATGATGGGAAAGATGGGGACTTATAGGAACATGTTTGACATATTGGTATTGACATGTTTTCTATAGATTTTACCCTGTACCATTAGTCCATGATTCTACCATAATTCAATGCAAATCAAGATTCTAAATGGCGGCCATGAAAATCCCCTATTAAAGCTGCCTTGCCAGGTATTAAGATCGAGTGGTTCTTCTGGAATTAAATTCATATTAGTTCCCAACTCAATATTATCAATCTCTTATTAAATGAAAAGTAAAATAAATGTCTAAATTCTGTGATTTTACGATCGGGTACACACAGGAATGAACATGGATGCCATGGTGGTAGTACTGAAGATGCAGTGAATCGACACATGGTGGCGCCTCTGTCCCAGGCCCAGCTCCATGTTTATCTCTGCCTGCCCTCAGAAATTCCGTTTGAGGGCATGCGCGGCGACTATTGGTTTAAAACAAGGCTAAGGAGGTCGCACTGGTGATCACCAGTATAGTACAACGAGTATTTCTTCTCAAATATTAAACTCCAACATTAACAAAGAAACCCAAACTATTAGGATAAGGTGGGACAGTGTACTAGTTAGCTTAACAAGTGAAAACTGAGATTTGTATAGAAAATAGCTGGGAAGGGAGCTTTAAATAAATATTATACCCAATTGCAGCCGGAGGTATGTAATTGACTGAGACGGAGGGTCAAATCACCGGACTCTCCACAGGGGCCGGGGGAGTGTGATTTCACCTTGTCAACATTGATTACAAACTGTATGGAACGCCATTGGGACCAATATTTAATCAATCCTTTGTTCTAATCAGTAGTAGATACAACCCATTCAATAAAAGTTAAAATGCTATCCACAATATCTGATGTGTCACAGGAAAATGAGTCATAAGTCACACAATTGGATTTTGAGATACCATCATATTTGAAAAGATGAGATCAAGCCGATTCCAATGATGGTAAACATTAGGACATCTAATAAGTATTTTTATATTTTAAATTTGATATTTTTATTTTTGAAAACAAACGTTTGATCGGTCTGGGTGGAAATTACTAGTCTCAGATATGCATAGCTATATTTGATACACAGTCTTGAAGTTTAGTATAGGTCTATATTCATGCTAGGACCAGCGCTAACCTCCCCACACTTGGGAACATTCACACAAAGAGAGCTTGTGAATATAACACTTTGAAAAATATCATTTTTGCGATGTGTGACTCATTTTCCTGTACCACATCACGTATAGTTCTCTATCTTGTTGTAATGAAAAACGCTCTCAGAGGGAGAGATCCATAAACTCCAGTTAAAAAGAAATCATAACGAAAAAGATAAAAAAGTGTAACTTACATCAATATATCAATAACCGTCCCAAGCAGGACACATTGTGGAATAGAGATCTATAGATAGAGAAGGAATTAATATTTGTAAACTTATTTATTTTCGCACAGCTACATTTTCGCGCACTAAGTACTCTGACACCTTTTCACGTGGATTTAAATTCGCGCAGCAAGGAAGTCTGACACCTTGTTTATGAAATAATTATACCTTTTGTTCCGGATTTATTTTCACCCACAAAGGTGGGTGCGCGAAAATAAATACTGCGCGAACAATAATGCGTTTACAGTATTTGTTATTGCCCAACCAGGCTTTCTGGTTCATTATTAACAGTTTGTATTCATATTTATTTTCAATCAGCTCCAATAGCTCTAGGTGTTATTTTTGACAACACTTTTTTGACATGGCCAGTTAATTTTGTCCGCGGGGGAAGTTGTTTTTTTGACTTGCCAATTAATTGACAAATTGCACTGAAGCCTCACCAAATTGAAAATTAAGATTCGTAGTTGGAATAGGGGCTTTGCATAGCAGCTATTTTGAATCTTGATTCTCATGAAATTATTGGAATAAAGGTACAGTTTTTTTCCAGCATGGAATATTTATCAGTGCTCTAATGTCAATATTCATGTGTGATATATGTTTGTATAACACAATATGTCATCTTTCCCATCATGCATTCATTGATTTAAGGCATTAGAAGGCTTTCCTTGTATTCAGCCCTCATAGTCCGGGAGTCAAAGGACATTTTTTGACTTAACGTGGAATTGTCGGATAAAGTTTTTTTCTTTGCTGTTTCAATCACAAATCAGGGAGGGGGGGGGGGGGGTGACCGTTCCCAACTATTGAGCAATTTTAGATATTAACCCTTTTATCCCAGTTATGCCAATATATCCTGAGTACATAGCATTCATCTTTTTTTATCCGAATAGTGCAATTTGTGACACCTTTTTGAAATTTGGTATGCTATTAGAACAGGTCATAAGGTTTTCAAAAACCACCGGCTACAAGTTGGAGTAGACTCCTGGTGGCCGGTAGCTTCAAAATTCAAAATGGCCGCCACCAAACATTGAATGCACCTTATTTTGGCTTCTAATGGCTGGATTTTCAAATGTAATACCAGTTTTCAGATGTTTTTAAGTATGAGGAATTCATTTCTGTGGACTAGATTCAGTTTGAAGGTCATTTCATATCAGGCAAAGTGCAAATTCTCCATTTCTAGTCCTGCCATATCATTAAAGGCATTCTCAGCTATTAGGACAAAGACAATCTTGAGCTGAGGTTCCACTGCATCGCTTGTATCTGTGCTCATGGCTCACTCTTGCTTCACTTATTCATAGTGCATTTTGTTTGCTCTTCACCCGCTTTTATATTTAGCGCAAAAGAAGCGCAAGGCGATTCTATTGGTTCGCTTGTTTCCTTATGAAATCAATGGCTAGACTGTTAGTCTGCTCTCAGTGCGCTATTGGACCTCTACTTAAACAGGCAGAAAGAGTGTCATGTACTTGCACTCATATCAAACCCAACAGATATTAGTGCAACATCAAAAAGAAGCGCCAACATCATAGTTTAAGAGTGTATAGAAAGCGCATTAACTGATTCCATTGGACCGCTCTGGGTTCGCTCTATCTGTGCTTGTTAGGCGCTCGGAGAAATAAAAAAGAGCGGCCCATGAGTGGACCAAAAGAGCGAGCCAGTGGAATCGCAGCCTTACCAAATTTACTTACATTATAAATTACAAGACTGAATTTATCAATATTCTGCTGCTGTTAAATGTTCATACATGAATTTAAACCCGAATTAGCTGAGCACGGATTTGCAAATACAAATGGGGACGTTTTAGAAGCCATGTCCCAATAACAACTAGACAAAATCCTCCAAAGTTTTGGTCAAATGACTTTTGGATGGTTTGGGAAAGAATGGAACAAAAAGTAGAAAATGTTCTGTTCTTGGACGATGTTAGCTGAGGGTTGAGCTTTAAGACCATGGACACTAGTGACAGGAACAGAAAAGAACTGACATTGGCTCATGGACTGTTATAACCTCATATAATATTGCTTCCAAACATAAAAGTAATATAACAACATAATATTGTGAACCTACTGAAAAATATTGGATTACAAATTATTATCATTATTATATATATAATTGCTGAACTACTCAATAGAAGTCGTTGTCCTATTCTATAAATATCTTGTCAGAATAAAAATTGAATACATAATGTATTTTGCTAGACAAGTTAGACTCACCTCTGACCAGCTCAATTCAACAATATTCTGCTGTTTGTCCTTGTCCATACAACAATTTGAAGTGTAATTGGCAAGACAAAACTGCTACCCGGTGAGCGATAATAAATGAAGTCACCATTGCAAGGGATTGGTGTGGTACTAACTACAAATGAGGACATTTTAACAGTTTTGTGCAAAAGCAACTGGGCAAATGATCTAAACTTTTCCTTCTGATATACATATATATTCTCTTTTCTCACTTTAATTATTGTCATATTCGCTGCTTAAGTCCAGTATAACACTAAGGCATTCAAAATTAATGGTAACTGTCGGTAGAAAAGGAACACTTTCATATAGACATGTGGACCTATTTGTCCTATTCACATAATGTAACATTGAGCAGTTTGGCAAATATGATTTTTTTTTATCTTATCTTAACATTGTTGTGGATTTTTTAAGAGTTTCAGTGGAGAGGACCCCACAGTAAGCAGGCATTGTCAATACATTGTATGCTATTGTCCATACTGTGAGTGTGTGTAATGATAATAAATTACTGGGGTCCCTTTGTTAGTTGTACTGCCTGCTGGACTATATGCGAAGGAGAGGAGGAAAGATAACTAAAAGGGGATTAGACAGCATAGACAGGGGAAATATGGGGGGAGAGTGGGTGAGTGGGGAGAGTCTGAGAGGAGGGAAGTGAGATGTGAAAGAGACAGAAGGGGACAGAACAAGAAAGAGAGGGGGAGGGATTGAGTAGGAGAGAGAAAGAGAGAGGAAGATGGAAGAAAGAAAGAACGAGAGAGGGAAAGAGGAGAGGGGGAGAGTGAGAGAGACAGAAAACGAGAAATAGGGTGAGGAAGAGAGTGGAAGAGGAATATAGGAGTAAGAGTGAGGGACAATCAGGTAGATTGGGTCTTAAACTGGTCTTGAACTGGTCTCGAACTGGTCTCACACTGGTCAGATTTTCAGAAAATGTACAATTCACCTTCACCAATCTTCTCAAATAACACGAATTTCAGACGAAAATAAATTTCAAAATACAGTTCAACCTAACCAAACAGATTGCAAGAATCAATGCAATGCCGAATACAGTCAAATTCACCTAGTATTGACCAAAGTGCAGACTAATTTAGCAGAATTTACTGAATGTTTACAGCTGCCAATTGTACATTTTCTGAAAATCTGACCCATCTGCATGAGGAACACTACTTCTGTGTATTTGTTCAGTGTCTCATTGTGCCTTCCACTACACACCCTGAGTGGGGAAAGACTTGAGAGTCTCCCAATATTTACCCCCCGCCTCGCCTATAAGCCTCCTTAGCTTTGTCTCCTACTTGATACACCCTACAGTGTATTCCACACAATATGTGAGCCGTTTTAGGAAAATGAGTCATAAGTCACAAAATATGGATTGTGAGATATTATCATATTTGAAAAGAGGAGATCAAGCTGATTCCAATGATAGTAAACACTAGGACATCTGATAAGTATTCCTATATTTTAAGTTTGATATTTTATTTTTGAAAAAAAGAGAAGTTTGCAATGTTTCTGGATGGGTAATTATCAGTACAGTAACTAAATATATTCTATACAAAGGCCTTCTAATGCATGGATATATTTAATTCAATGTCCCGACATTTGTTACAAAGATTCATCGGACTATGAGTGCTAAACCCTCCAAAAGGTAGAATATTTCAATAGAGAAATCTTGTGAAAAAAAACACTTTGAAAAATTACATATGATAGAGCAGAAGGAGTCAAAAGTCGCTACAAAATGATTGTCTCAAACATTTCTCTACAAGAACCCCTTCTCGGATGTTTACATTTTTGGGTGTTTAGAGCTGCAGGTGATATAAATACAGGTACCAGAGTTAAAGATTGTGTATTGAATATGTCATCTGAGGTTATCCTTAGGTGTATATTTATCTATATCTAACTATTGTATGATAGTGATTGACAATCAAGAAATATCGCTTTTTTTCATGGATAACCAAATGGTGAAGTGCCAGAAAATGTACAATTCACTTTCACCAATCTTCTCAAATAACCCAAATTTCAGACTAAAAATAAAATTCAAAATACAGTTCAATCTAACCAAACAGATTGCTAGAATCAATGCAATGCTGAATATACTCGGATTTCCCTAGTATTGACCAAATTGCAGCCTAATTTAGCAAAATTTACTAAATGTATACAGCTGCCAATTGTACATTTTCCGAAAATCTGACCTTGATATAGAACTATTTATTAGATATCCTAATGGTTACTACACTATCTACAAAAACTCCCGAGGTGAATCACAAAAAGTGCACCAGCTGGCCCATAATGGAGGTTATTAATCCTTTTAATCTCTCTATTTGGTGATTATAGCCCCAAGGCTTTCAAGGCATGATTAAATAATCTTTTCATAGGGGAGTTGCATGTGCCACTGCACAAGTCCTTTACATTGCATCCTGGCATGGATTCTGTTGAAATCTGACAAACAAATATTTAGCAATATTTCTATCGAAAAAGGCAAGAATGTTTTCCCCAATATCACAGTTTCTATAAAAGGTCTATGGAAACCAAATGCATGATGGGAAAGATGGGGACTTGTGTTATGGAAACATGTATAACACATGGATATTGGCATTAGAGTACTGATAAATAGTCCATGCTGAACATGGCATGATTTCTATGGATTTAAGACTGTACCATTTAGTCCCATAGTTCCATGCGAATCAAGATTCATAATGGTGGCTATGCAAATCCCCTTTTCTATGTATATGAGTGACTAAATTTGCAACAGGCACATCTACTTTGAGGCGACTCAAAATTCAAAACCTTTTTGTTTTGCTGTGATGGATCTGCTGCTGGCATGGCACCTCATATGGGTCAGATCGTCAGAAAATGTACAATTCGCCTTCACCAATCCTCTATAACCCACATTTAAGACAAAAATGAGCTTCAAAATACAGTTTAACATAGTAACACAGGTATTTTAAAAGAACACAATAAGATACAAAATATACTCAGATATACCTGGTATTTATCATTTTTCAGCCTAATTTAGCAAATTTTACTCAATGTGTAGTGCTCCCAATTGTACATTTTCATATGATCTGACTCATGTGGTATATTGCACCTTGTGCTCCTAATGAGCATGAACGAGCATGTATGAGCAATTATATGGGTCAGATTTTCAGAAAATGTACAATTGGCAACTGAACATATTTAGAAAATTCTTCAAATTTAGGCATCAATTTGTTCAATACTAGGTAAATTCGAGTATATTCGCCATTGCATTGATTCTAGCAATCTGTTTGGTTAGGTGAAACAGTATTTTGAACTTTATTTTCGTCTGAAATTTGGTGTATTTGAGAAGATTGGCAAAGTTGAATTGTACATTTTCTGAAAATCTGACTCATATAGTATGTTGCAACTTGTGCTCCTAATGAGCATGAAGGAGCATCTATGAGCAAGTGAAGGAGACTTAGCAATGGTTGGTATGATCAATGATGTCTTACAGTACAATATATATATATAAGTGTTTTTATTTCCAATTCATCATACATTTCATAGAAAAAGGTCATGTCTCAGTCAATGAAACCATTGATTTTCTTAGAGTGCCCGTATGCTTTGATATTATTATTACAACTCTTCTCTTACTAGAATGTGCATAGTCAGGTCTTTTTCAACATATTTGATATTTTTCTGGAATTACACTATATTATGAATCATGGTATATTCATACCAACTCTTAATAACTATGTACAATCATTTACCAATAAAACAAATCTAAAAAGTGGTTTTCTTTTGTTTTTAGCAACTTAAATGTTCCTTATATATAACAAGGTAAACTACACTCCTTGATGATATTATATAGCAGATTAATCCCACTTTTCAACAGTACATGCATACAAGACTTACAGGCTTGAAAAGATGAATCTATTATTGAGTTTTTTATATTAAAAACTCAATAATGTACAAATATATATATGGTTTAGTTATTAACTGACATTTGTCAGAACTGTATTTTTACTTTAATCGTCTTGAACCATATAATCATTTTTCAGATACAATCTGAAATTGACCAATTCATCAATTTGCATTTCTCAATGTTAAGAGAAATTTTATTAATTTTACACCACGAATGTATGTTCTGAAGATCAGATTGTACTTCTTCTCCAATAGTAATATATGACTGATTAACATTGTACAGAATCGTATCATCAGCGAATAACTGAATTTTGGATTTAATAGCACATTTATAAATATCATTAACATATATACTGAACATTAAAGGACCAAGGGAAGTTCCTTGGGGAACACCACAATTTACTCCCTTCTCATTTGATAAAACATTATTCACTAAGACTTTTTGTTTCCTTAAAGATAGATAATTCTCGAACCATTTTAAAGAGTCATTTTTTATACCATATTTTTCTAGTTTTTGTAAAAGAATATCATGATTAACGGTATCGAATGCCTTTTTAAAATCTAAAAAGGCCATTTCAATATAATCGTTGTTATTAATTGCATTATAAATATCAGTAAACATATTATGGTGTGCATCAGATATGGAAATTCCTGTGCGAAAACCAAATTGTTTATCATACAGTAAATGATTCTCTTCAAAGTATTTGTAAAGTTGTAAATGGATACATTTTTCCAATATTTTTGCAGGCAGTACAATTACAGATATAGGCCTGTAATTCGACGCAGAATCCTTTGGGCCAGATTTATAGAGAGGCGTAATAGTAGCCTCTTTAAAAAATTCTGGAATTATACCACTTTCTATTGATTTATTAAACAAATATGCTAACTGCGTGGAAAGTGTCATTAAACATATTTTAAGAATTGATGTATGCATATAAGGTATTCCAGATGATTTTGAATCACTGGATTTCCTAAGAAAATGAACTATTGTAGATGGACATATTTTTGCAAATTTAAATTCAACATCACTTGGTACATTTATAGCTTTATCAACATCATATTTACATTTTTCATCATAATCAGGCTCCTCTATTTTAGAGGCTAAAACATCACCCACCGAGGCAAAGAAATCATTGAGTAGATTTGGACTATTATCTGTATCAGGGTTATTATCTATGTTACAATGATCTCCTCCTTTTTCCCCATCTTCCTTTATTCTAATGACACTATTAGATTTGGATTTCGATGGGTTTATAAGGCGAATTGTACAATGAGTCACAACGTTTCGTTTTGCCCTGATGCATATTTCCTTTCATCATTTGCATCGCGACCGATTTACCATTATTGAATCATCGAGATATAAGATAGCAGTCAGGTTATTGTATGATTATAGTCACAAAATTGGATTTTGAGATATCCGCATCTTTGAACAGATGAGATCAGACCGATTCCAACGAAGGTAAACATAAGGATATTGAATAGGTAATTCTATGTTTGTTTAAGTCTGAATCAAATGTTAGCAATATTTCATGATGGTCAATCACTATAGTAAAGTAGTTAAATATACTCCTTAGGATAACCTTAGATATGCATAGGTGTATTTCATTTACAGTCTTTACATTTAGCACATGCCTTCATGCTGCAAGTAGCACTGAGCATCCCAAACATACAAACATTCTATGAAAGACAGTATATAGAACCTAATGAGAATGTGGTACAAGCGACACTATTGCACCGTCCAAGATGTTTGTTTTCTTGTGGCCCACAAGCCGATAGCCGAGTGGGTTATGAAAAAAACCCAAAAAAACATCGAGGACACTGTAATAGTGTCCCGAGTTCCACATTCAAATTTAGGTTCTATATTTACTCCCACGTTGCTATGCTTACTTTATATGGCTATGTTTACTGGGGACAGGAAGTCATACCACACATGTGGAACTGGTGCAAATTACCACACTACTCCCGCCCATACAAATAGCATGTGGTACATACATCAACATGGAGTATATGAATAGACCACTTTTGCAACTTGTTGCTCATTTTCCGTAATACATCACATATATATTGCACTGGGCCTAATTATCAATAAATGATGGTAGGATGTCCTGGTTAATTGGGAAGATACCAGCAGAAGTAAATGGGGTCAGATTTTCAGAAAATGTACACTTGGCAGCTGTCTACATTAAATTTTAGTGAATTCTGCTAAATTAGGCTGGAAAATTGCCAATACTAAGTAAATTTGAGTATATTTGGCATTGCATTGATTCTAGCAATCTGTTTGGTTAAGTTGAACTGTATTTTGAACTTTTTTTTTTGTCTGAAATTTGGATTATTAGAGGGGATTGATAAAAATGAATTGTACATTTTCTGGTGACATCACCCAATGACCTCAGAACCTTTGCTTCTATATTTAAGACATCATGGAGGAGGAGGAGCCCATGGAGGAGAGATCTGAGGAACGTGATAGGTTACGTCCACGCCTACATGTGGCTCAGATTTTCAGAAAATGTATAATTGGCAGCTCAACACATTTAGTAAATTCTGCTAAATTAGACTGGAAAATAGTCAATACTAGGTATATCTGAGTATATTTGGTATTGCCTTGATTCAAACAATCTGTTAGGTTAGGTTGAACTGAGTTTTAAACTTCATTAAAAAAAATTTTGTCTTAATTTTTGGTTATTTGAGAGGATTGCAAGACAAATTGTACATTTTCTGAAAATCTGACCTATTTGTGTGTGTATTTCCGAGGCAATTATAGGATCCATTCAATGATCCAAACTAAGATATGGGTCAGATTTTCAGAAAATGTACAATTGGCAGCTGTACACATTTAGCAAAGTCTGCTAAATTAGGCTGCAATTTGGTCAATACTAGGTAAATTCTAATATATTCGGCATTGCATTGATTCTAGCAATCTGTTTGGTTAGCTTGAACTGTATTTTGAACTTTATTTTCGTCTGAAATTTGGGTTATTTCAGTAGATTGGCGAAGTTGAATTGTACATTTTCCAAAAGTCTGACCCATATCTATCATTATCAATGACCTATTGATAAATGGTCCAGAGAAGAACAGATATATTAAACCAACACAAAACCAAATATACTCAGATATACTCGGTATCCATAATTTGTCAGCCTAATTAAGCAGATTTTACTAAATGTGTAGACTTGCCAATTGTACATTTTCTGACAATCTGATCCATAATAGTTTTATGATGATTTGAACTATTAAATCGCCTGCGGCTAACACAGGGAACTTCATAGATAATTTAATGTCCCCATTCTCCTCAATCACCATGAGGAGAATGGTGGATTAAGTAAAGTTAAAATGTGATGCATCAATGAGTATGCCTAGTGGGCCAGTTCTTCAGAAAATGTGCCACTGCGCATGTCATTGCAGTGCATGCTAGGATGGTTTCAGTTGAAATTTGACATACAAATATTTGACAGCATTTTTATCGAAAATTGCAAGAATGTTTTCACCAATATCACAACTTATATAACTGATCTGTGAAAACCAAATGCATGATGGGAAAGATGGGGTCAGGTATTATGGAAACATGTATAACACATGGATATTGACATTAGAGCTTTGATAAATATTCCATGCTGAATAGACATGTTTTGTAAAGATTTTACACAGTACCATTAGTCCCATAATTCAATACGAATCAGGATTCAAAATGGCGGCTATGCAAATCCCTTGATGGGTCAGATTTTCAGAAAATGCACAATTGGCAGCTGTATACATTTAGTGAATTCTGCTAAATTAGGCTGCAATTTGGTCAATACTAGGTTAATTCGAGTATATTTGGCATTTCAGTAATTATAGCAATCTGTTTGGTTAGGCTGAATTGTATTTTGAACTTTATTTTCGTCTGAAATTTGGCTTATTTGAGAAGATTAGTGAAGGTGAATTGTACACATCAAACAGACTCGCCGCACAGGTCGGGAAAAGGTCAAAGATCATGAGCTGTAGTTATTAAAGCAGGGACAAGGTCAAGGGATGTGGCAGGGATGTAAACATTCTCATTTATTCTTTTTATTTCTTTCATTGTGGGCCTAAATCATATCCAATACAGTTACAAATAAAACGCATGTTTTCAAGCCTCGCCTCAAAAGTTATGAATCTCTGTAGCATTTACCATATCTTATTATGCATGGATTTCTCTATTTCTCCATTTTGAATCTTGATTCACATGGAATTATGGGACTAATGGTACAGTCGAAAATCTATGGGAAACATGTCATGTTCAGCAAGGACTATTTATCAATGCTCTAATATCAATATCCATGTGTAATACATGTTTCCATGGCACAAGTCCCCATCTTTCCCACCATGCATTTGGATTTCATAACTCATTCATACAAACCCGATATTGGTGAAAATATTCTTAACAATCTTGTCAAATATTGTATGTCAGATTTCAACAGAATCCATCCCATGATGCACTATAACAGACATGCGCAGTAGCACATGCAACTCCCCTATTGCTCAAGTGTGGCTTACCTTAGAATATCCCAGGCTCATTAACGCATGCGCACAAACTGGTATAATCCATGACTTGCTTCACCTGTGCAAACATAGTAAAGCAACATAATCAGTTTCTAAAACCTTCCTGTATCAAATTGATTCTAAATAAATTATATCTTATTGCAATGCAACAAATGTCATCTTATTTTAAGCCAGTTTCTATTGGATCAAACCGAAACGTTAAAGGTGTGTACATGATATTAAATTACAAATACCATTCTGTCATAGGGCACATTTCTTAAAAATACGCTTTCGAATTGAGTCAAAATGAAGCAAATATTGATAACAGAAGAATTACCCGAAGCAACCTTGCTTCAGGGAAATCATTTTTAGAACCAAACCCTTATACTGAAAGAATAAAAGATCCCTCATATGGCAAGGACCCGTTGTTTTAAACAGCTCGCCGACCATGCTGAGAAATATGTGATGTGTTTCAGGAAAATGAGTCATAAGTCGCAAAAAATAGATTTTGAGATACCATTATATTTGGAAAGATGAGATCAAGCAGATTCCAATGATAGTAAACAGTCTAATAATCTAATAAGTATTTCTAGATTTTAAGTTTGATATTTTCGTTTTTGAAAAAAAAGTTTCCAATATTTCTGGGGGTCAATAAACAGTAAACTAACTAAATGTAGTCCACATGAGGACCTTTAAAACTAAAGGATATATTACATAGATTGTCCTGAAATTTGATACATCGATTGATATAGCTATAAGTGCTATACCCTCCAAAAATTAGAACATTCAAATAATGTGATCTTGTGAAAAAAACACTTTGAAAAATATCAATTTTGCGACTTATGACTCATTTTCCTGAAACACATCACATATGACCTTAAAGAAGTTAGGACATTCCATAGAGATTATATGGGTCAGATTTTCAGAAAATGTACAATTCACCTGTACCAATTCATTCAATAACCCAAATTTAAGACAAAAAACAGGTTCAAAATAATGTTCAACATAACCAAACAGACTGTTTGAATCAAGGCAATACCAAATATACTCAGATATATACCTAGTGTTTATGATTCTTCAGTCCAATTTAGCAGAATTTACAAAGTATGTTGATCTGCCAATTGTACATTTTTCTGAAAATCTGACTCATTATATACGAAGGGAGTGAAGATAACAGAATCCCTAAGTCACCTCCGTCCTCCAAGGTAATAATGATGATGTTAATGAAATACGGTATTAAAGAAATGTCAGTCTTTCTTCGATGAATAAATAGGGTTAGGAGTTGGGCGAAAATTGAATGCAAACGCAAACACAAACAGGATAAAGTGCCTTGTCCACTAAGCCAATTCTCATGCGATTCTCACAAAATTCAGTGAAAAGAGTCCTCTGCGGCGCAAACACGCATGAGAATCGGCTTAGTGGACTAGGCCCTTTATGCTTTCAAGTCCAGAACTGAGCAGGTTAGAAGAGGCCTGAATTCCTATTATTCAGATCATTTATACCCAGTTGATTACAATAGATAAGATTGATTAAGGCTGATTGGTTTGTCCTGGATCCAATCAGTAACAAGGTTACAAATATTAAAGGGTGGTCTCCACTGGCTGCGGTAAGCTCTGTGGTAAGCCTTGCGATGGTTGGTGCTGGTTCTGTAGGTGGTGAGGAATGATGAGGTCTTGTCTACATGGTTCACTAGCCATGTAGGCAGGACCTCGCAACTCTTCACCATCATAACACCATTTCAAGGCTTACTGTAGAGCTTACCGCAGAGCTTACCACAGAGCTTACCACAGAGCTTACCACAGAGCTTACCACAGGGCTTACCGCAGAGCTTACCACAGAGCTTACCACAGAGCTTACCACAGGGCTTACCACAGGGCTTACCGCAGCCAGTGGAGACCACCCTTGATAATTGAACATGAGGCTAGAATCACAAGTCATTTCTTCCTATAGATGCCAATCGTCAATCAACACTCCAAAGTCCAGTCCAGGCCAAATATCTCCCTGCCTCTCCCCCTCCCACTTTAATCAGACCCCCTGAACTGCTGGTCATTCCCCGCCCCCCCCCCCCCCCCCCCCTTCGCAGAGATAACAATGTAGTTATCCGGTCAGTGTGGACTCATTATTTGAATCACGGACAGTGGAATGATGGTATCAGGAATAACCAATTGAGACAATGAACTAAAACACAGATAACCTTTAGAAACGAACAATGGACAAAGGTCGATTACATGAACCATAATCATATTTTATAAAAAAACAAAAACTTTATGTATGATCAAAATATTTGTAGGAAATGAATCTCTCAGGAAGACCTGCTCAGGCAAAGAGTAGTATCCAATTTCGGAATGTTATTTGTCTATTCTGAATAAAAATGCAATATATATATATATATATATATTAGTAAAGATAAAGAATGGATGTGGGAGGTGGCGGGAAGAGTATGGGTCGTGTCTGTATACCGGTAGGTGGCGTTGCTGATACGTTGATAAATAAAATAATTAAACTAATTAAGTCATGGCCAAATCATTAAATATATGGCCATAAGTTTACAATATTATGTAATATGATAGTAAAGACATACTTTTGTAAGCATGTAAGCCTTACACACCAACCCTTAATTGACAGTACTGCAAGGCTAACTATAGCCCCCTCATATGGGTCAGATTTTCAGAAAATGTACAATTGGCAGCTCTACTCATCTAGTAAATTGTGTTAAATTTGGCTGAAAAATGATGAATATCTATATTGAATCTATCTATATCTGAAGAGAGAGAGAGAAAAAAAGAAGAAGTTATTCCATCATTAAATTGTGGGACGTATGCCTTTAAACCAAGTGTGTTACTGTGTTTTATGATACAAAAATTAATGAAAAACTTGTGAACATAATACTCTGAAAAGCATTGTACATTAGTATTGTATTGTATGGTAAAGTTTTCAAAAGGATATTACTGTATGGTTACCTACAGTTGAAACATGATGTTTTACTTTTAGATTATAAACTTTTTGCACTAAAACCGTAGCCTGTATCTTCATATTTCTATTCTCTACACTCTCCCGCGCACCGTACCCGCGCGATACGGAGCGGCGAGCTTTTTCGTCTTCAGTGTGACGATTTTTGTCTACCGAGCACCGCGAACGCTACTGGTGAACTGTGGTGACGAAATTGCGCGAACTTCTGATACGAAAAACGGTGTTTTGAATCACGGAGACGAAATATGATATGCTCCGTATTCGCGCTCCGTTTTTCGTATTGAGTTTTGGATGCACGATAGGAGGAGTTCATTGGAGGAGGTTGGTTAATGGAGGAGTTAAGATAAGATAAGATAAGATGTTGTTTATTTGTCTTTGAAAGTTACATAGTTATAAGTTGAGGTAGGAAAAAAGACAAATGGGTCGAGATGCCTTATGGTACAGCTAGTGTACCATCTCTTCATGGTCATGGTCAACTTTAGATGATCACAACTTGTTAAAATGCCTTTTAACGATTACTTTTTAAACATTAGAACCCTAGTACATGATCCATACTATATGAGTATCTACACTGAATTAAATTTAAACAGGAACATTTCAGGGTGGGGGAGGGGGGAAGGAGGGAAAACTGTGAATAAACTTAATATAGGAGCAATGTCACACATTTAAGTTTTAACACTTGTCTTGTTAATGCCCCTTTTCGCTCACCCATACTCAGGGGGTGTGGCATCATTTTCACACATTTGAAAGCTAAGGTGAAACTTAAAGAGAGATTGTGAATAAATTACTTAAAAATATTGATATATAATAATGATATAAAATACATTTTATATCGATTCGAACGACTTGATGCGGCCGACGAAATTAATTTATTACGAAGAAACTAATCGTCCGATTAGCATGGCATCAGCATGGCTGTCTTCCTGACATTCATGGGGTTCATGGGATAATTTTTATATTCAGATCGGATGCATTTTGAGGGAGTTATGAGCTATCTAAAGCTGAAAGCAATATTCTTGAGGTTTTTTTTATATTGTGACAAATTTTCCTGTAACTCATCACACATATACCTGGATATATTCAATATATATTCCTGAAAAAAAATATTCCCTGCTCTTCCTCTCCTTTCCCGCCCATCTCTTTCTTACTTACTTTCAATTGCAATCCTCCTGTCTGCCTCTCCCCCTCTTTCTCTTTCTGTTCTCTATCTTTCTGTTCTGACACAGTATTAGCATTCAGATTGATTAGTTGAGGCCATGTTGATAGCTGATTCAGTATAGTATAATGGTTAAAACACTTGACTGTAAATCACAAGGTTGCTAGATCGAACCCAAGCATGGGCAAGTTTTTTTTCTCTGCTTTGTCACATTGTAATGGGTGAGTGCACACTCCTTCACGCACTGCCGCACTCCAGATGCGCCAGATGCGCCAACTCTTAACGCACCACCGCACACCGGGGATTAAGAGATTTAGCTTTCTCAGGTTATCATTTACCTCGCCGAATACGCTGAGACGAAAAAAATCGTATCAAAAGTGGGTACAAGAAATTCGTATTCATTTTCGTATCGCGCGGATACATTGCGCGGGACAGTGTAGGGTGAAACAAAAGTATTATATATCCAACTAGATGAGCAGAAGGAGTGGCCTGTGAAATTATAATTTTTGTGATTGACGAAGGTCCCATGACATAAGTATTATATTATTATGGTGTCTGTGTGTTCAAATGATAAGTACATAATTAATTTTTTCAAATGAAATTTTCCACAAGATGAGAAAACGGGTACGATGTAAAATTTGTGTTATCGACCCAAGGAGACGAGAAGTTTTGTTGACATATTGAATAAAAGTGGTTTAAAAAAAAAAAAAATCTATATCTGAATATATTTGGTATCATTGATTTAAAGTATCAGTTATATTTCTGAGAAATGAAGTTCAATATAAAAAGTTGTATCCTGGTTCAAAGGTGGAAATCAGTGAAAGAAAAATTAATTACTTTTCATTATATTTTATTTAGATAGATTTGGATTAATTCACGGGAGAGTACTTGTTTGACGTGCCTAGAGCAAGCCTTCTCAAAGGTCGTACAACTTATTATTTGGATTTTATTATTCAGAGGATAGGATTTCAAATATTGCCTCTTTTACTTTTAAACATATTTGATGTTTTTCAGGAAAACACGGACTTGCGGAAAAATTCGTGAAAAGTTTCAAGAACTGGATTGAAAATTATTCAGACTTATTAGATACAAGATGTATTGACAAACACTTTTTAGGAAAGAGAAAGAAAGCAAGAAAAATATATTTTTTAAATTTTGGCCGATGAAAATACATGTTAACAGTATCTATGCCACAAGTTATATAAAACAATGGGTGGAGACAGATTGATGCATTAATTCTTAAATTGGTGTAGGTGAGGCTTAGTTTTTTCACATGAAGAATTTCGACCCCGTTCAATATTTCCTAACTTACCCTAACCACTGGATCAATGGGACTGACTGTAGGATCATATAAACACTAAGCATACCCATGGCTTTGGTGCTTCACTTGTTAACTTTACTTGAATAGATTGAAGTTCCTTGTGTATACAATAAGCAGCAGGCCATTTAATGATTCAAATTAGTCATATGGGTCAGATTTCCAGAAAATGTACAATTCATTTTCACCAATCCTCTCAAATAACCCAAATTTCAGACTAAAATAAAGTTCAAAAGTCAGTTCAACCTAACCAAACAGATTGCCAGAATCAATGCAATGCCGAATATACTCGAATTCTACCTATTCTCTCAAATAACCCACATTTAAGACAAAAATATATTTCAAAATACAGTTCAACCTAACCAAACTTATTGTTTGAATCAATGCAATGCCGAATATACTCGAATTTACCTAGTATTGACCAAATTACAGGCTAATCTAGTAGAATTTACTAGATGTGTACAGCTGCCAATTGTACATTTTCTGGAAATCTGACCCATACAGTACAGCTGTTTGGAGAAAGTTAGAGGAATCAGCCTTTCTCCTGTTGTTTGTACACACAGAGGTGTAGACAGATTCCCACCACTGGACTTCAGTCCTGGCTCTGAAGTCGATTTCGCGGCCAATTTTGGCCGATTGCAGTAGCCCATGACCGAGTGGACCATGGAACCACAACTATGTGTGGCATCAGTGAGGCCTCCAACAATGTATAGTCTAGGCAATCTTAGCCCTCACACACACATAAAAATAACAAAAAACCCATGTACAGTTTAGCTTCTAGAGCCCTGCTCTCTGAAACCTTAGCAATTTGTGGTGAAGTGAAAATTAATTTATATATAGGGAGAATGGAGATCGGTATCACTGCTGTGGGGCTGAAGCCAGGACTGACTTGCTGTGATCTGCTAATCTGATGTGACATTGGATACATGTGATTTCATCATTTCCAGGAGAAAATGGGTCTGACTCTGTCCCTCATGGCCGAAATTACGTCCCCTTTATATGATCAAAAACACTACTTTATTAGAAATTTGTCCCAGACCACACTGTCCCATGATGCGACGGCAACAAACCGTTTCGAAATGATATTTGGTAGACAGTTTGTTACACAATGTATATGTGATGTGTTTCAGGAAAATGAGTCATAAGTCGCGAAAATTGGATTTTTTGATATTATCATATTTGAAAAGATGAGACCAAGGGGATTCCAATGAATATAAACATTAAGGGCATCTAATAAGTATTTCTATATTTTAAGTTTGATATTTTTATTTCTGAAAAAAAAGTTTCAATATTTTTGGGTGAACAATTACAATTAAAATAGCTAAATATACTCTATGGGATGACCCTATAAATGCATGACAATATTTGATACACTGTCTTGCATTTTGGGACATGTATTTATATTTCATCCAGCGTTAGTCACACCAAAAATGAGAACATTCCTACAAAGAGATTTTGGAAATATATCACTTTGAAAAATATCAATTTTGCGACTTATGACTCATTTTCTTGAAACACATCACATATTGTAGCGCACTGTATCCCTGTCCGCGATCGTAGTGGCCCTAACCTCACTATCATTTGAATATGAGACATGTGGTCACCTGGCGTATGGTACAAAGGTATGGAAATTTCCCTGAACCTGGCTAGCTGAACTAGATGGGGTACTCTTGTCATGTCTGAACTAGACAGGCTGCAACTACCCTCTATATATAGTGTTTGAACAGTGTCAACTCTGAACCTGACATGCTGAACATGATGGGGTACTCTAATTACGGTGCGGTACGGTGGTGGACAGGCAGATTTTAAGCTAGTTTTACTGAGGACGGGCAACTACGAGCCACACCGTTATATAACCAATGGTACTTGTCAGCGCAACTATGTGAGGTCATCATGCAAAGGTCCAAAATAACAGTGCACCTCCCAAACCGAATGTACCTATTATCCATGCCCACAAAAAATAGATTAGACTGTATTAAAGCTCTTGCGACGCTTGGATAAATATTGGCTAACCAAATTTCAATATTCAAAAGTTTTTTGCCTCTCAGTTTTGTAGTTCTTTTTGGTTTTCTAACAATTGTCTGTACCACTCTTTAAAATGTACATCTTTAGGTTCACTTTAGAAACAATGAGACATTAAATATAGTCCTGAAATATGATACATGTATTGATATGGCTAAAAACAAAAAACAAAATGTTCCGACAAAGATACTATGTTCAAAAAAATACTTTTTTGCAACTTTCGCCTCATTTTTTTGACCCATCAAAAATATTTTCTTTATATGGGTCAGATTTTCTGAAAATGTACAATTGGCAGCTGTACACATTTAGTACATTCTGCTAAATTAGGCTGCAATTTGGTCAAAACTAGGTAAATTCGAGTATATTCAGAATTGCATTGATTCTAGCAATCTGTTTGGTTAGATTGAACTGTATTTTGAACTTAATTTTCGTCTGAAATGTGTGTTATTTGAGAAGATTGGTGAAGTTGACTTGTACATTTTCTGAAAATCTGACCTATATATAGTTATGCAACAGGCCCCAGATGTTTGGCTGGGCCACATGACGCATGGGCCTGCAGCATGTATTGCAGACATAAATAGTGCAGCCATAGCCCGGCCCCTGGGAATGACTCAGCATTTTATTAACAGCCTGGCTCCATGGTGGATGGGTGGGGGTGGGGGCTGCAAATGTCAACCTGTTGATCCGCTATCATACATGCTGCGCCTCTTATCATGGTCTGTCTGGAGGAGAATAGCAGGCTTGTACTGCTGCTGCTTGATTACTGTGTGTAGTACTCATCACTTTGTGTGTACTACTCATCACTTTGTGTGTAGTACTCATCACTTTGTGCGTACTACTCATCACTTTGTGTGTAGTATTCATCGATTTGTGTGTAGTACTCATCAATTTGTGTGTAGCACTCATCACTTTATGTGGATTACTCATCACTTTGTGTGTAGTACCCATCACTTTGTGTGTAGTGCTCATCACTTTGTGTGTAGTACTCATCACTTTGTGCATACTACTCATCACTTTGTGTGGAGTACTCATCACTTTGTGTGTAGTGCTCATCACTTTGTGTGTAGTACTCATGACCTTATGTGGATTACTCATCACTTTGTGTGTAGTACCCATCACTTTGTGTGTAGTGCTCATCACTTTGTGTGTAGTACTCATCACTTTGTGCATACTACTCATCACTTTGTGTGTAGTACTCATCACTTTATGTGGATTACTCATCACTTTGTGTGTAGTACTCATCACTTTGTGTGTAGTACTCATTAATTTGTGCATACTACTCATCACTTTGTGTGTAGTACTCATCACTTTGTGTGTAGTACTCATCACTTTGTGTGTAGTACTCATCGCTTTGTGTCTAGTGCTCATCACTTTGTGTGTAGTACTCATTAATTTGTGCATACTACTCATCACTTTGTGTGTAGTACTCATCACTTTGTGTGTAGTACTCATCACTTTGTGCACACTACTCATCACTTTGTGTGGAGTACTCATCACTTTTTGCATACTACTCATCACTTTGTGTGTAGTACTCATCGCTTTGTGTGTAGTACTCATCACTTTGTGTGGAGTACTCATCACTTTGTGTGGAGTACTCATTAGTTTGTGTGGAGTACTCATCACTTTGTGTGTAGTACTCATCACTGTGTGTGTAGTATTCATCACTTTGTGTATTAGACTCATGTAGTTTCTGTGTAGTACTCATCACTTTGGGTGTAGTGCTCATCACTTTGTGAGTAGTACTCATCACTTCGTGTGGCGTACTCATCACTTTGTGTGTAGTACTCATCACTTTGTGAGTAGTATTCATCACTTCGTGTGGCGTACTCATCACTTTGTGTGTAGTACTCATCACTTTGTGTGTAGTACTCATCACTTTGTGTGTAGTACTCATCACTTTGTGTGCAGTACTCATCACTTTGTGAGTACCCATTCAGTATAATGTGCAAAGGTCAGGAATTTCGCAATTGTACATTATAAAAAAAATGACCCATAACTTTATTATATTATCCGCACACAGCCGAATCATGGAATAAACTGTCGGTTACCATGATAATTTGATGTTAATATAGGACGTGGGTCACAAAAAATGGATTTTGAGATACCATTATATTTCAAATGGTCAGGCCGATTCAAATGATTTCAAACATTAGGACATCTAATGATTATTTCTATATTTTCCATGCATGAAATAAATACTCCTTAGGATAACCTCACATATATTTGTATACAAATTTATTTATTCAGGATTATCATTACACATAAAGCACTCTCATGTATGAAATGGTTTTCGGCCTGGATATACTCTATTTATATAGTTTAAGGTCGATGACATCAAAATGAAACACATACATGGGTCAGAGTTTCAGAAAATGTACAATTGGCAGCTCTACACATTTAGCAAATTCTGCTAAATTTGGCTCAAAAATGGTAAATGCCGGGTATATCTAAGTATATTTGGTATCCGATTGATTTAAAGTATCAGTTCTGTTATGTTAAACTGTATTTTGAAGCTCATTTTTGTCTTAAATGTGGGTTATTTGAGAGGATTGGTGAATGCGAATTGTACATTTTCTGAGAATCTGACCCACATAATGCTTAGATATGTTCATTTCACAGTCTTGATATTTGATACAAGTGTTCATGCTACTGACGGCACAAAACAACCCCAAAGATTCTAACATTCTGAGGGAGAGTTCCTGTTCAAAAAGCGTTTGAAAAATATTTTTTACGACTTCTGACTCATGTCTCTGTAACACATTATAGACCAAGGTTCACTCCATACATACATATTTATCTACTGTCTGACAATGATCTCTGGGCGGGCATCTGTTGATTGAGTTGTGAGAAACTGACATTGCCCAGAAGCCATTATACATGTGGATCAGATTTTCAGAAAATGTACAATTGGCAGCTCTACACATGGGGATATAGACCTATTTTCTCAAATAACCCACTTTTTAGACGAAAATAAAGTTCAAAATACAGTTCAACCTAACCAAACAGATTGCTAGAATCAATGCAATGCTAAATACTCGAACTGACCTTAGTATTGGCCAAATAGGGGATTTGCATGTCTCACTGCGCATGTCTATGACAGTGCATGCTGGGATAGATTCAGTTCAAATCTGACATACAAATATTTAGCAAGAATTTTATGGAAAATTAGAAGAATATTTTCAACAATATCATAGCTTGTGTAAATGATCTATAGAAACCAAATGCATGATGGGAAAGATGAAATCGTGTGTTATAGAAAAATGTAAAATACATGGATATTGATATTTGACCACTGACAGATATTCTAAGCCAAAAATACCATGTTTTCTATAGATTGTGTACTGTACCATTACTCCCATAATTCCATGCAAACCAAGATTCAAGATGGCAGACATGCAAACTCCCCAATTGTCATAGATTAGTTTAGGTGAGTTTAGTCTTACTAGTGACAACACAATTGGGACCACCATATCAGGAGCCCTCATGATAAACAGAGGGTCAATGCACTATTCCACGACCCCATACGGTGGCCACGGTATCTGGGGGACTGGACAGTGTCCAGTGTGATGGAGGTCATATTGATAACCCAGGAGTGGACGAGTGGTCATCTCTGGTTGTGCTATTGGTATGTGATTATAGTGGTCAGCTGTATGTAGGCGTCCCACCGTATAGTATAGTTATTATATAGTTATAGGACTTGTGTCCAGGATGGAGTGGACGGTAGTATAGATATGTTCCAGGGAAATGAGTCACAAGTTTGTTTGTTTGTTTGTTTGTTTTTTATTTCAGTAAGCTCACAATTTTCATTGCTATTCTCAGCTTATATTTATAAGTTACATGGACAATAATAGAAACTATAAGACTTATATAAGTGATGTGTTCCAGGAAAGCGAGTCACAAGTCGCAAAATTGATATTTTTCAAAGTGTTTTTCACAAGATCTCATTATCAAAATGTTCTGATTTTAGAGGATTAAGCACTTATTGTCATATAAATCTATCCTGAATGAAAGTTCAGGATATTATATCAAATATATCCTTGCGTTCTGAAGGCTTTCGTATGGAGCATATTTAGTAACTTTAATTAAATTAACCCATTGAGGACGGGGGCAGTTTACACATACTTTGCCTGGCTGACGGGGGGCCCTTTTCCCCCTTTTTGGGCTTCAGGACGGGTGTTTAACATGAGGTTTAGGGTATAAAAACACTTTAAGAATATTTTCTTCAAATAATATGTGTCCTATGTCCATCGTTTAATAGGTGTAAACAGTTATTGATCATATTTTTTCATAATTTCTAGAATTTGGTCTTCAATAATTAAAATAATGGGTCTCAATAGGGTGCAATAGGGCAGCAACCTTGCTCCAAATTCACTTTCCAGCATTTATGTATGTTAGTTATGACGTTATTATTATTGTCTCCATGACAACATACCTATAAAGATATTTCTAGTGTGTTTGTATACATATATTTTAAATTTCATCAAAATCCGTTTATTTTTTATTAAGTTATGCCCCCTTCAATTTATATAAAAAATTGCTGCCTGCAGGCAGCCTCCCGTCCTCCAGGCCACTTATAGCAGGCTGCCTGCAGGCAGCCTCCCGTCCTCCAAGCCACTTATAGCAGGCTGCCTGCAGGCAGCCTCCCGTCCTCCAAGCCACTTATAGCAGGCTGCCTGCAGGCAGCCTCCCGTCCTCCAGGCCACTTATAGCAGGCTGCCTGCAGGCAGCCTCCCGTCCTCCAAGCCACTTATAGCAGGCTGCCTGCAGGCAGCCTCCCGTCCTCCAAGCCACTTATAGCAGGCTGCCTGCAGGCAGCCTCCCGTCCTCCAGGCCACTTATAGCAGGCTGCCTGCAGGCAGCCTCCCGTCCTCCAAGCCACTTATAGCAGGCTGCCTGCAGGCAGCCTCCCGTCCTCCAGGCCAATTGAAAAGGCTGCCTCCAGGCAGCCTCCCGTCCCCAATAGGCAACTACCCATCCAGAAAATTGCAAACTTTTTTTTCAAAAATAAAAATATCAAACTTAAAATATAGAAATATTTGTTAGGTGTCCTAGTGTTTACTATCATTGGAATCAGCTTGATCTCCTCTATTCAAATATGATGATATCTCAAAATCCTAAAACGGATCACATTTGTTATTCATTAGAGGAACAAGCTAGGTCCCATCGGAAGAACCATCTCAGATCACATAAGATCAAATTAGAGAATAATGACATCAATGACATCAATATATACTACTATTCCATCGGGCTAACTTTGAGATAATGTTAACCTATAAAATATTTTTGGTATTTATCAGTGAGAATAAAAGATGATACAATGATACCTTGTGGTGACATACAAGATAACACATCACATATTGTTGCAACGAATGATATTTGTCAAATGTTTTTCCACACTCTAAGAAGAAAGAGTTCTTTCAAGAACCCTTATGGGTTCTTCAGCTTGTCGACATGGCAGAACCCCTAATGGTTCTTAGAAGAACTCTTTTTTGAAGGTTCTTAGAAGAACCCCGGTTGGGGAAATATGTAGGGTTCTTCAAAGAACCCTAGATTTGAAGAACCCTCCTGCTGGAAATGTCTGGGGTTCTTTAAAGAACCAAAGGGTTCCAGATGAGGCCCCTTTGATGGGGTTCTTTACTCAGAGTTTAGGTTCTTTCAAGAACCATAGATTGATTTCTCAATGGTTCTTTGTAGAACCTCATGGTTCTAGTTGCAACCCATGAATATGGTTAGATTGAACATGTACAGCCCAGATAGCTTTCAAAGATACAGTAGCATAGCTGCATCCTTTAATTCATTATTTATCACCAGCACTGGATTTTTACAGACCTTTCCAGCTCTCACCTTGCAATGATGGAAGTAGATGATGAAACCTGAGTCCACTTAGAAGGCTATACAATATGGATGTGCATGATGAAGGGGTATTGTTATTACACCTTCTCTAAAATATCCCATACATAAAATACACAAATAGAATATATGATAATGATATCCAAAATGCGTTTAGGCTAGTTCATGCTGCCATCTAGTTATTAGGTGGCGCCATCCAGTGTGATAAGGTTCTTTGAAGAACCTCCATGAGCTAAAGAACCCTTTAAGTTTAAGTAGAACTCTAAAATTGACAAAGAACCCCTATGATTCTTTGAGGAACCCATGATTATCCTGAAGAACCATTTTAGATGTTGAAGAACCCTTAGAACTCATAGAACCTTAAAGAACCCTTTTTTCTTAGAGTGTAGTAGCAACTAATCTAGCCTAATCACTGGATGCCTACGACCAACACCAACAGACAGCTTATACACACTATCAGGTATAGCACCACCAGATATCCGACGCAGTGCAGCAAGCTGTCTGGAACGCCAGCGCCAGTCTACAGATGAACAACATCCCCTGTTTGACCAAACACCAGCAAAGAGAAGACTCAAATCAAGAAAGAGCTTCCTCAATGAAGTCCAGCCCAATGACGCCACCAGCACCAGAGTAGAACTAAGGGAAAGGAGGGTTGCAAACCTCCCAATATCAACATCCATGACCATGGGTGCTACAGAAGATCTGCCACCTGGTGCCAACCAAAAGTGGGTTGAATGGAAAGGCCTCAACAGACTAAGAACAGGAGTTGGCCGTTCCAAAGTGACCGTGAAGAAATGGGCATAGCAGGAAGACGAGGAGGATGTGACCTGTGCATGTGGTATGGAACCCCAGACAATGAAGCACCTCCTGCAATGTCCCCTGCTTCAGCATGAGTGCCCAGTCGCAGCCCTGGCCTCTTTCAACCAGAGGGTCAGGGACTGTGTATGCCTATGGTCTAAACATGGTATATGAATTGCATGCGAATACGAGAAGAAAAAGAAAAAGAAGAAGTAGCATAAGTGTGATGTGTTTCAGGGAAACAAGTCACAAGTCACAAAATGGTATTTTTCAAAGTGTTTATTTTACAAGATCAACTTATTGGAATGTTCTGATTTTTGGAGATTGTTGTATTAAATTCCACAGGACAATGTATGTCCTATATCCTTTAGTTTTAAAGGTCTTCTTATGGACTACATTTAGTTACTTTACTGTTTATTGCACCCCAGAAATATTGGAAACTTTTCTTTTCAAAAATGAAAATACCAAATATAAAATCTAGAAATACCTATTAGATGATTAGACTGTTTACTATCATTGGAATCCACGGAATCGGCTTGATCTCATCATTTCATATATGGGATAAGTCACCGGAAAATGTACAATTCATCTTCACCAACTCTCTCAAATAACCCATATTTCAGACGAAAATAAATTTCAAAATACAGTTTAACCTAACCAAACCGATTGCTAGAATCAATGCAATGCTAAATATACTCGAATCTACCTAGTTGCATTGCATTGCAGCCTATTTTAGCAGAATGTACTAAATGTGTACAGCTGCCAATTGTGCATTTCTTGAAAATCTGACCCATATGATGATACCTCAAAACATCAGTATGTGACTTGTGACTCATTTTCCAGAAACCTATTATTTGCTGCAATACGTTCATCATGATGTTATTAGGGAAACTGCTGCACAGAATCAATGCAGTATGATGGTTTATTTACATTGATGGCCCCCATGCACTCAGCCTAGGGTGGAGGCAAGGTGGTGGGTGGATGGGGGCTGTTGGGGAATAGGGGTGGGAGGTAGATGGAAGCTGAAGGGTGGATAATGGTGATTTTGAGGGACTGATAGGCGGTTAGATCCTGAGGTTATGGTCATGAATTTTGTCTAAGGCTCCCGGGAACCAAGCCAAGGCAAAGCCGAGGTTTGTTTCTGGGAGCCTTTTATTGAATACAAGTTGTAATTGTTTTAATCGGGACTGAGAAATAATATGTCAGCTATGTATATGCATATTCTAAAGATAATCGCATGATTCAATCATCTAATATTCTGAAAAAAATGGGGGAAACGCCTTTTTCTCATTGACTCCTATAGTAAATTGTGGTAAATTTCAATGGTCCCTGAAATAAAAACTCATTGTATGACATGGTTTTATTGGCTTTTGGAGTTCTCTCCCAACCATGTTCCTTCTAAATCCGATGTTTTAAAACAAATCACATGATTCCTTCTTTTTGGATTGAATGCTGGCTTTTACCTTTGAGGTGTTCACGATAACATATGATACTCAGCGACCAGATATAAACATTGTTGTATGCGTGAACACTGTTCCTATGTATTCCTATGTATCTGTGCTGTGTGCCAGGAAAATGAGTCACAAGTCGCAGAATTTATATCTTTCAAAGTGCTTTTTTGGACAAGATCGTTTTATTAGAATGTTCTAATTCTTGGGGGTTTATCACTTACATTCATATGAGTTCATGTACCAAATTTCAGGACATTGTATTAAATGTACTCTTGCGTTTTGAAGATCTTCATATGGAGTATATTTAGTTACTTTATTGGTTATTAGCCACCCAGAAACATTGCAAACGTTTTGTTTTCAAAAATAAAAAAATCAAACGTAAAATATAGGAATATTTATTAGATGTCCTAGTGTTTACTATCATTGGAATCAGCTTGATCTCCTCTTTTCAAATATGGTGATATCTCAAAATCCATATTTTGCGACTTATGACTCTTTTTCCTAAAAACGGATCACATTTTATCGTCTTTAAGTGCCCCATTCCCAGACTTGAGCAGATACGGAAATCGATTTATTATAAAATACCATACTATTGGAACTCTCTTGATACTAATCTGCATAAAGCCGATACTCCCAAAGCTTTTACAAATTTAGCAAAAGAAGCAGCCATCAAGATTGACCAACACTTCTTATATTAACAAATAAAATTACTACATAAGGTATAAAACTCCCCTCCTCACAATCTTCTTACAATCTTCTTATTACCTCTTATTTAATTGTGTGTTCCGCTTAAATTGATTATAACTGCGTCGGTAACTTTATTCTTAGTGCCAAATGCATTCTGTCAGACTTACCATCTATCTATTTATTTATTTTATTTACTAATTATCTTATCAAATTCATGCTTGTATTATATGTATTAAATTGTTTTCTTGCGTGTAGTGCTACTTGCACAAACCTAAAGTTATTAAACCCAATTTTGCAAAGGCCTCCCTACTGTCGTCGACCTTAGGGAGTACTGTTACCTTTGCTTATAAAAACAATATTTTACGGTAGGGCTTGAGATCCTCCCTAAGTAGGGAGATAAGTTCCTACCGATATTGTCGTCTCTGTATTTATTATGGCTATTAAAAGTTTCAACAACAACAACAACAACAACATTTCATTTTGAATATTAGAGCTGTCTAGATGTGTTTGGAGGAATAAATGCCTAGTACGGGAAAAGAAACTGTGCTTCTTGTAAAATATGTCAAAGAAATGTCTTAGCATGTAAGAGCCGGTCCAGAAGCAGTATGTATACAGGTGATCGTATAACATTAGGGAGGTTCTGCAAGCAAACATAGCCGTATCCCTATCTTTTTTGTGAATTACGTCGTATTTCTTAGTATGAAAAATAAATTGTGATATGAAACATTTTGCTTGATGTGTTATGCTACGTTTTTCCCACCATGTTTTGCTGAACTTCTTTCTTCCTTTTAATGCATGTTTGTATATCAGGGATCCGGATACGTTTACATTTAAGTATAGTTTAGACTTGCTGAACCTCCCTATTGACATTGTTCAATGCTATTTAGAACTACTGATTCTTGGAGAGGATGAGGATTGCGATATGGATTTAGGTAAAGAGGGGGTTAAAGTAGATGCAATGCCGCTATTGCATAAAGGCTACACCTGCAGAGCCCCATTGGCAGCAGTAAGGAGGAGGTACATTTACAGACTCGGGCTATAAGAGGCTATAGCAGTAGCTATAAGAGGCTATAGCAGTAGCTATAAGAGGCTATAGCAGTAACTATAAGAGGCTATAGCAGTAGCTATAAGAGGCTATAGCAGTAACTATAAGAGGCTATAGCAGTAGATTATTATACTGGAGTTGACTCATACTTAACCTTGTCACACTAACTCATACAGTTAAGGGTCAGATTTTCGGAAAATGTACAATTGGCAGCTGTACACATTTGGTACATTCTGCTAAATTAGGCTGCAATTTGTCCAAGAGGTTTGTTTTTCGTAGGCCATGAGCTGATAGGCAAGTGGGTTACGAAAAAAAACAAACAGTGTAATAGTGTCCCAAGTACCACATTCAAATTTAGGTTCTATATTTACTCCCATATTGCTATGCTTACCTTATATGGCTATGTTTACTGGGGACAGGAAGTCATACCACATGCATGGAACTGATGCAAATTACCACACTACTCCGGCCCATACAAATAGCATATGGTACATACATCAACATGGAGTAAACATCAATACTTCTACATGCCTAGCATATGAGTCACAGTCTTCAGGGTAATGCAATAAGAAATTTAGTTACTAGTTAAAACTTTTTTTCACAACATTAAAATAATAAAACTTGAGTTCATGACATCTGCATGTTGTGGGTGCATGCGGGGAGGTATTGGATAGTGCCGAGTGCCCCGGGGTTCCAGCATCTCGCACTCCCCGGAGACGCATTACCCCAGTCATTCTAGTGTCTGGCCGCCAACTCCCCCATGTACACTAGAGCAAATAATTACACTATTGCATGACCTTTAACTTTCTGGTCTCTAATCTATTTTTTGATCTCTAATTTATTGAATGCTGGTCTGGGGACTGGTACCCTGGGAGATGTATAGTGACCCTGGGAGGATGTTTCATTGTAAATACACCGTGTTTATATGCTATAGATGAAATGTGATGTGTTACATGGAAATGAGTCACTAGTCACGAAAAAATGATTGAGAGATATCATCAGATATGAAAAGATGAGATCAGGCTGATTCTAATTATGGTAAACATTAGGACATCTATATCTGCATCTTAAGGGCCTGGTCCACCAAAGAATGCCCGCCGCGGTTTTCCGCCGCCCTTGTCCACCAACACAATAATTGCCTATGATTTTTATGAAGTGAATAGCTCCTATATATAGGCCTATGATATTCTTGTTTGAATAAGTGTAGATTGGGAGTAATTATGATTGTACTGAGACTAAAATATACCAATTTGATGAAATAATAGTCAAATTAAGAACGAAAATTACTAAAATATCAAATATCAAATTCTGAAATTTTCATTTTCATTGAAGTTCAGGGAAAAAACCAAAATATCTAAACACATTACAACAGCAGAATGTTGATACATCCAATCATGTTAGTTATGATATGAGTACATAATATGTGATCCGTTTTAGGAAAATGAGTCATAAGGCGCAAAATATGGATTTTTGAGAAATCACCATATTTGAAAAGAGGAGATCAAGCTGATTCCAATGATAGTAAACACCAGGACACCTAATAAGCTGGAAAACGTTCAGAAATGCAAAACAACACACATGAAAAAAAGGCGCTGGTAAGGATCTTTTAGGGAAGGAGTTTGCTAAGCAGACAATGCTATTGTGTATTCCTACTATATATTGGGGGTCGACAATAGGGGATTTGCATAGCCGCTATTTTGGATCTTGATTCGCATGGAATTATGGGTATAATGGTACAATCCAAAATCTATTGAAATTAAGCCATGTTCAGTATGGACTATTTATCAATGGTCTAATGCCAATATCCACGTGTTATCCACATGTATCCATGTATCCATAGAACAAGCCTCCATCTTTCCCATCATGCCTTTGGTTTTCATTGATCATTTTTATACGCTAGCATATTGGTGAAAACATGTTTGCAATTTTTTATAGAAATGTTGCCAAATATTTGTATGTCAGATTTGAACTGAATCCGTCCCAGCATGCACTGTGACAGACATGCACAGTGAGACATGCAACTCCTCTATTACTAGTAATACTTGCATTTAACATGGCACTAGAAGATGTTATTGGGTTCAGGCCAAAAAAATAGGTGTGTTTCCAATTTATCTGGCTGAAAACTAGGTAGGGGGGTGGTAACATTCTTTTAATTTTAATTTTTTAGAAAACCACCTCCCAGGAACGGAAAAAATGTCTATTTTATAACAACCATTGTTTTAAACATGGGAAATGTGCCTTTTGACAGTTCTGGGTTAGGAAAACCTGTTTTCCTGCTTTTATACATTTTTTATCACAAATTTAAAAAAAACCTAAGGTATGGTAAAGAAAAAATCAGGTATGGTCAAACAGATCTATAGGTAGAGGAAGGTTTTCTTAGGTAGGGGGTGGGGGTGGGGGATAAATCGGAAACACACCTATTTTTTTTTGCCTCAACAAAACATCCCCATTCAGATCTATACTAGCGGACATTATTGTACACTATGGTGTCCGTGACCGCACATATGGGTCAGATTCTCAGAAAATCTACAATTGGCAGCTCATTTAGTAAATTCTGCTAAACTAGGCTGCAATTTGGTCAATACTGGGTACATTGGAGTATAACATTGCATTGATTCTAGCAATCTGTTTGGTTAGGTTGAACTGTATTTTGAACTTTATTTTCGTCTGAAATTTGGGTTATTTGAGAAGATTGGTGAAGGTGAATTGTACATTTTCTGAAAATCTGACCCACATATAACTATGGAGGACACAACCAGTCATGTCTCCCGTACACTGTGTGTGTCCACAATACCCAACACTCATAATTAATGCTATTAATGGCCGACATAACAGCCTCTCACACAATGGTTCTCTTGTATACAAATAGAACCAAATGTGGAATTGATGTCACACTAAAATAGATGTCATGCGGTAAAAGCACCGGGGGTTATTGGTCTTTTGGCAAAGAATATGGCCAATATGCACTAAATGCCTTTACTTTCAGGGAATGTAAAAGCAGCATTTTCGGCTATTATGACAAAGGAATGTTACCAAATGTACTCTTGTAATATGACTTATAGGACTGAATTCATCAATATTCAGCTACTGCTATATATATGTGGTCTGTTTCAGGAAAATGAGTCATAAGTCGCAAAATATGGATTTTGAGATATGACCATATTTGGAAATAGGAGATCAATGTGATTCCAATGATAGTAACACTAGGACACCTGTAAGTACACAATAAGTATTTCTATATTTTAAATTTGATAATTTTATTTTTATAAAAAAAATTGAAATATTGATGGATGGGTAATTACCAGTAAAGTTACTAAATATGCTCCATGTGAAGGCCTTCAAAAGGCAAGGATATATTTAATACAATGTACAATGTATTTAATACAATTTATATGATTATAAGTGCTAAAGCCTAACATGAAAAGATTATGTGAAAAAATTCCTTTGAAAAATATCAATTTTGCAACTTATGATTCATTTTCCTGAAAAAAATCACATATATGTTTCTAAAAGAATGCGTTTATTGTTTAAAGTTTAATCGGCAGAGGGGAAATCATCGCAAGTGAGCGATAATAAGTGACAGCATCTCATATTAAAATCATGAAAAGGGGAGTAGTTAATGAATCTGGAAAAAAAGGAAAACAACTTATTGCAAATTCTTTAGCAATTTAGATACAACAGCAGCAGAATATTGATAGTTTCAGTCCTATATAAGTCATAATGTGGAGGAGGTTCCGTAAGATTTGTTGTCGTAATAGCTTATATGTGATGTGTTTCAGGAAAATGAGTCATAAGTCGCAAAAATAGATTTTGAGATACCATTATATTTGAAAAGATGAGATCAATCGGATTCCAATGGTAGTAAACAGACTAATGATCTAACAAGTATTTCTAGAATTTAAGTTTGATTTTTTCATTTTTGAAAAGAAAAGTTTCCAATATTTCTCGGGGGCAATAGATAGTAAACTAACTAAATGTAGTCAATATGAGGACCTCTAAAACGAAAGGATATATTATATACATTGTCCTGAAATTTAATACAACAATCGATATAACTATAAGTGACAAACTCTCCACGAATCTGAACATTCCAATAGTGTGATCTTGTAAAGTAAACGCTTTAAAAAGTACCAATTTTTGCGACTTGTGAACAATTTCCCTGAAACACATCACATATTGTATAATGTAGCTTTAACATAACGTTTAGAATGATACCTTGCCCCTGTACAAGCCTGTGATGGCGGTGTATTTGCCTCAGACATAATTAATGGGATTAGAGGCCTGCATTAAATGGCTGTCACAATGTCGTACACCATACAGAAATGGGTCCGATTTTCAGAAAATGTACAATTGGCAGCTCTACACATTTAGAAAATTCTCCTAAATTAGGCTGAAAAATGATGAATACCAGGTATATCTGAGTATATTTAGTATAGCATTGATTTAAAGTATCAGTTCTGTTATGTTAACCTGCATTTTGAAGGTAATTTTTGTCTTAAATGTGGGCTATTTGAGAGGACTGATGAAGGCTAATTGTACATTTTCTGAAAATCTGACCCAAATACAGCCCGAGGACGGCTCTGTTATGATAAAATAGATGCGTTATTCCAATATTTGGGTCAGATTCTTTGAAAATGTACAATTCGCCTTCGCCAATTTCCTCAAATAACCCATATTTCAGACGAAAATAAAGTTAAAAATACAGTTCAAACTAACTAGATTGCTATTATCAATGCAATGCCGAATATACTCGGATTTACCTAGTATTGGCTAAATTGCAGCCTAATTTACCAGAATTTACTAAATGTGATATGTTCCAGAAAAAAGAGGCATAAGTCGCAAAATTGATATTTTTCACAGTGTTTTTTTACAAGATTTCTTTATTGAAATTTTCTGATTGCTAGAGGGTTTAGCACTTATAGTCATGTGAATCCATATCACAAATTTCGGGACATTGAATAAAATATATCCCTGCGTTTTGAAGGCCCTCATATAGAGTATACTTCGTTACTTTACTGGTAATTGCCCATCCAGAAACATTTCAAACTTTACTTTTCAAAAATAAAAATATTAAACTTAAAACATAGAAATACTTATTAGGTGTCCTAGTGTTTACTATCGTTGGAATCAGCTTGATCTCCTCTTTTCAAATATGTTGATATCTTAAAATCCATATTTTGCGACTTATGACTCATTTTCCTAAAACGGATCACAAATGTGTACAGCTGTCAATTGTACATTTTCTGAAAATCTGACCCATTTGCTTGTCTGCATAACTAAAAGCTGATCGCATAACTTTAGTGTTATTTCCAGTGCTAGTTCACATGGGAATTGATTTTTGGCAGTTGTTGTTTTATTTAAGATAATTATTAGATAAGATTTATATGAACCCTTGATATGACCCAAACCTTTTACTTAACACACTCTATCGAAACCAAAATCACCTAAGGAGTCAGGTGTGCGGTCATAAGGTGTCTTTTCTTCTTTCATAAGATGTCTCAGGCCTTAAAGCAGTAGATATGGGTAAGGTTTTCAGAAAATGTACAATTGGCCTTCATCAATCATCTTCTCAAATAATCCAAATTTCAGACGAAAATAACGTTAAAAAAATACAGTTCAACCTAACCAAATAGATTGCTAGAATCAATGCAATGTCGAATATATACTCAAATTCACTTAGTATTGACCAAATTTAGGCTTAGTTTATCAGAATTTATTAAATGTGTACAGCTGCCAATTGTATATTTTCAGAAAATCCGACCCATAAGCCCAAGATGAAAACTTTGCTACACAGATCTTGTGGATAAACCAGTCAGTGTAATATATTGTTAATCTACCGAACACTACACCTGTCATGCATTACAAAACACATCTGATTGTACGAACAATGTGAACAATTCACTTTAGGAAACACTTTAAAAATAATTACAAAAACCACAGGTGAGTACTGGGCACATTGTTTCATTGTTCACAGAAAGAATAGGGGAGTTGCATGTGCCACTGCGCATGTCTGGTACAGTGCATCATGGGATGGATTCTGTTGAAATCTGACATACACATATTTGGCAACGTCTTTATCGAAAATTGCAAAAATGTTTTCACCAATAACATAGCTTGTATAAATGATCTAAGAAAACCAAATGCATGATGGGAAAGATGGAGACAAGTGTCATGGAAGCATGTATTGCATATATATATGCATATTCACATTAGAGCATTGATACCTAGTACGAGCTGAACATGGCATGTCTTCTAAGGATTTTAAACTGTACCATTAGCCCCATAATTCCAAGCGGATCAAGATTCAAAATGGCGGCTTTGCAATTCCCCTATTGCTGGTCCGTTTCATCCACTTATCACGTCTTTTCAAATTTACAGGATGAATATTTTAGAAAGGCAAAAGTTGCACCAAAAACAATTATAAGTTTCGTCCATTTTTCAATTACTGATTACACCCACACTTTTTAATATAACTGTATGATTAATTAATATACTTCAATGTGCGACATTTGAGGCATTTATCAATAGTCAGTATTTCCGTAATTTTGTTTTCAAATACAGCTGTCAACTAACATATGAAACAGAACCGAAAATGTCTGTCAGTTTTCTGATTAGAAGTACTAGTCTTTATTCCATGATTCGGCCGTGAGCGTACAATATAATCGATATACTTGCTGCTCACAAGGTGGACAATATAAACTCGCTGTAACGTACAGTGCTGTATTGTACAGTGACGTCACGACTGTTCGAGACTTGCGGGACAACACAGTTTGATGAAATTAATGCAAAAAAGTTGTAATAAGTTAAGAATCATGGAATAAAAGCAAGAATACCATAGTATCACGTCTTCGGAGGGCTGTATTCTATGGAAGACCATTTACTATGGAAGACCTTTTACCCATCAACCGATGTCAAATGGCCGAATCGGATGCCGAAATCCGATGCCCGAACCGAACCGAACCGAACCCCGAACCCATACCGAACCCTGTATGACAATACGCCATTATAAAGCATAGCAAACAACTCTCACCGAAAAGAAACAATTCAGAAAAATTGTCTTTTTTTCGGCCTCATTTCGGCCTCGGTTCGGTAATCACCGACCTTTATAATTTGCCGTAGGATCCGATATCCGAACCGAGCCGAACCGATATTTAATAAATTCGGGAGAAATTCGGTAAAATCTCTCTTTTATTCGGCCGAATTCGGCCGAATTTAGTCCGAATTCGGACTAACTTCGGACTAAATTCGGACGTCACATATTGGGCCACTGTGTCGCCATTTCCCAACGGATTGGAATACTTTAAAAAGCTCTGTAATGCTGACATTTTCCCGGTTCGTTTGGTATACAATACAAGTTCATAGTCTTAATTAACTTGCCTGTACAGACGTTAATTAATAATTTAATATATTTTTTTCATATTGTAAAATATTCACCTTATATAATACATTACTAGCAACGATTGCCAAATGAGGTACAGATAATGATTCAATAATTATAGGATTTTAGGACAATCAAATAGATATGTTCAGGTATTTAATACATTTTAAATTTTGGAAAAGGCTCAAATAATTTTCGAGTAATGAGCATAAGTATTCGGACATAATTTTAGACGTTATTTAGGCAAATTAGTTATACCTGAGTATAATGAGTAATGAGCGGCACTATGTGTAGAAAGACACAGAGAGAGAGAGAGAGAGAGAGAGGAAAACAGAGACTTGTTATGTATATATGTGTTATGTATACTGTATGTTATGTATACTGTATATTATGTATACTATATGTTATTTATATTATATGGTATGCGGTATATATACATTTATGCATGGATGGTATATTGTATGTATATTATGGTGTATGTGGCCAATTCCACCAATTTGGCAACATTTGGTCTCCTACTGTCATAATCATTTTATATCATTTTCTGAGTCAGGTATATGGGGTATATGGGTAAATTATGGAAGACAATTTACCCATATACCGAACTTCGGATATCCGAATTGGATCAATTCAGCCAAAACTCGGCCGAAACCCGGCCGAGTTTTGGCCGAAACTCGGCCGAATTGGGCGAAATTAGGAAAACTCGGCATTCTGCAATCTTTTATGCTTATATAACATACATATATACATACATACACATACATACATACATACCTGACATACCCACCTGACTCAGAAAATGATATAAAATGATTATGACAGTAGGAGACCAAATGTTCACCTTGTGTGGCCGAAAACAAATCGGCCTATCGGCCTCGTTGTTTTCGGCCAAACTCGGAGAATACAGCCCCCCTCATATGCGATACTATGGTATTCTTGCTATATTACTGGTATCCCTTTATGGAATAATTTACACAGATTAATTAATTTATTGTTAATCCGGCAGAAAAAATAAGATAAGATACTACTTTATTTATCCAACTCACATAGTATATTATGAAGTTACGAAATAGACAAATACAGACAAATAGGTATTCAGACTTCTAGATCAGATCCAGTTCTCCCAGATGTTACCATCTCTCTCAAGGCAGAGTTAACTATGAATTTAGATGCAGTTTTTACAGTTAATAAAATGAGATAACAAGATAAAATGAAGTAAGATGCAGAGATCTTACGATAGACCCCCTCCTCATACTCAAACCCCTCCCCCTACTCTTACCCCACCACTTCATACTCAAACCCCTCCCAGCTACTCTTACCCCACCCCCTCAACTCTCCCCTCCCCTCCTCATACCCCTCCCACTCCTCTCTCCCCCTCCTCCTACTCAAACCCCTCCCCCTCCTCTCTCCCCCTCCTACTCAAACCCCTCCCCCTCCTCTCTCCCCTCCTCCTACTCATACCCCACCCCCTCCACTCTCCCTCCTTATACTCATACCCCTCCCCCTCATCCCTCCCCCTCATCATACCCATACCCCACCCCCTCAACACTCCCCCTCATCATACCCATACCCCACCCCCTCAACACTCCCCCTCCCTCTACTCATACCACATCCCCTCAACTCTCCCCCTCCCCCTAACCATCCACCAACCCCACCCCACACGCCCTTCCCCTACTCTGCCACCCCGACCCAGCCCACCCCCACCCCCTGAGTATGTATTATATATGTAGAGATGCCTTGAAGCATTAAATTGCTTGCACATAACTGTTGGCTGCAACAATAGGCCCGCATTTAGTCACTTGTATTATTGAGGGAGGAAGCCATATGTCTGCATTGGCCTGGTGCATACCCTTCACTTTATTCCATCAATACTAGATGAACCTGTGCATGGGTGCATTGTAGCACACCGGGCCGCAAAGTGATGTTCTTTATGTCTCTTACCTTTTATTGCAGTGGTGATATATGGGTCAGATTTTCAGAAAATGTACAATTGGCAGCTCTACACATTTAGGGAATTCTGCTAAATTAGGCTGCAATTTGGTCAATACTAGGTAAATTCGAATATGTTTGGCATTTCAGTGATTCTAGCAATCTGTTTGGTTAGACTGAACTGTATTTTGAAGTTTATTTTTGTCTGAGATTTGGGTTATTTGAGAAGATTAGGGAAGGTGAATTGTACATTTTCTGAATATCTGACTCATATGTGAGGTGTTCCAGGGAAATGAGCCACAAGTCGGAAAAAATAGATTTTAAGATACCATTATATTTGAAAAGATGAGATCAAGCCGATTCCAATGGTAGTAAACACTCTAATAATCTAATAAGTATTTCTAGATTTTAAGTTTGATATTTTCTGTTTTGAAAAGAAACGTTTCCAATATTTCTGGGGGGCAATAAACAGTAAAGTAACTGAATGTAGTCCATATTAAGACCTCTAAAACTAAAGGATATATTAGATACATTGTCCTGAAATTTAATACAACAATCGATATAACTATAAGTGCTAAACTCCCTAAAAATCAGAACATTCCAATAGTGTGATCTTGTAAAATAAATCACTTTGAAAAATACCATTTTTGTGACTTGTGACTGATTTCCCTAGACTTGTGCAAGTGTTTGATTCTGTTTTTTTGTTTAAAACACAATATTATCAAAAATATATTCTCATGTTAGAGTCACTACGGCCTCGACTGAGGATTGAGGGCAGAGGGACTTGATGCTAGTCTATGATTTCCCTGAAACACATCCCATATTTGCGTTGTTCCACGGAAATGAGCCACAAGTCGGAAAAATGAGAATTTTTAAAGTGATTAAAATTCACAGGATCTCTTTGTTAGAATGTTTTCTTTCTTTTGGGGATGAACGCTCGCAGTGAGATGAATACATGTCGAAAGTGTCAGGACACTGCATTAAATATGTCCTTGTGTTTCGAAGTTCTTCCTATGGAGTATATGTGACCAGCCAAGCAGAAAGGGGACTCCAGGGCCAAATTTTCGAATTTGGGTTTATTATAGATTCTGAATCTGCATGTCCTCCCGAGTCAATAACCAAAAAAATAGTTGAAAATTCCCAGAATTTGTCGAGATATGGGCTTTTTTTGTAAAAAAAATGACAGGGATGTACAGAAGGGGAAATGAGCATTATAAAAGTGAAAGAATTTTGTTGATACTCCAAAAAATAGTGAAGTTACAGACTTTCAAAGTTACCTCCCTCTCAGAATTACTAATATAAACATTTGTGACAGTGACGTCATGAATATGATGTGACTCCTAGCGGGAAAACCAGGAACTATAACTCCCGCGGGAAGGTCCCTTTCTGCTTGGCGGGTCACATATTTAGCCACTTTACTAGTATTTTGTCCACCCAGAAATATTTCAAAATATATTTCTAACATGAACAACATTCAAATGTAATATATAGAAATACTGTTTAGATCACCTAATGTTTACTATCATTGGAAATATCAAATAACATTTCAAGTATATAGTGTCATCTCAAAATCCATTTTTTGCGACTTTTGACTCGTTCTCCTAACACATTTAAAGCTGTACTCCCAGTTAACGTTGTTAAAAAACAAAATATTTTCTATATTTTCTTTCATTCTTTTCCAATGTTGTAGGATTATGTCTGTTTGTGATTGCTACAGTCAGAGATAGGGTTGGGATAGAAAAACAGGTATGAAAGGCAGAGAAGAGGGGAAGGGAAAAGGGGGAGAGGTGGAAGTATGGGGAGAGAGGGTGACCATCCGGAGGACGGGTACTTTGCTAGTACTTTATAAAATGACCTTGGAAACCCAAGGATATATCAAATACACAGTCTTGAAACTTGATACATGTATTTAGACGACTTAGAGCATTACACACGTCAAAAATGAGAACATTCCTACAAACAGATCTTGTGATTAAAACACTTAGAAAAATATTAATTTTGCAACTTGTGACTCATTTTCTATACATCACACATCACATATTGCCCCAAGGCCATATAAAAACCGAGTGAAAATGATGGATCAAGAGAATATTGATTGTCTGGAGCCAACATTGGGGAGAGATTGATTCCCTATGTATTTATGTACTCTGGTAAAAAGCCTTGTTACATTGATTTTATTGCCATTAAACTGCTAGAGTGCTAGACCATTTCTCATATAGAATAGAACCAGGTCAAGTTATTTGTGATGTGTTCGAGTAAAATGAGTCACAAGTCGCAAAATTGATATTTTCAAGGTGTTTTAATTACGAGATATCTTTGTTGGAATATTTCCATCTTTGGGGTGTCTAGTCCTCGTGGTTGTATGAATACATGTACTAGATTTTAAGACAGTGTATTAATTATATTCAAATATTTTCCTCATACATTCTCATTTGTCTTCCTATAATCAATTAATTATGAGTAATTATAGGAAGGTATATTTGATGATTGAGTTATTTTCAGTATTTAGTATTCATTCAGTACGTCTTTTTATTGTTACACTAAAATTATCTAGATGTATCTATCAATCTGAGAATAATTTCCGTCCGGGCAAACACCAGTTTTGTGATTTACAACTAATCTATCTGTGACACATCGTATGTGATCTGTTTCAGGAAAATGAGTCATAAGTCGCAAAATGAATATTTTTCAAAGTGATTTATTCATAAATTATCTTTGTTGGAATATTTTAATTTTTAAGATGCCTAACGCTGCTAGTGACATTATTACGTGTGCAAGATTTCAAGGCAATGTTTTAAATATATCTATGCATTTCCAAGTTCATTTTATGGAGTATATTTAAATACTTTATCAGTAATAATCCACCGAAAAATATTAAACTTTTTTTTCAAAAATAAAGATATCAAACCTAAATCATAGAAACACTACTTATATGTCCTATTGTTTACTACCATTAGAATCGGCTTGATCTCATCTTTTCAAATAATTATGACAATATCTCAAAATCCATTTCATGCGACTTGTGACTCATTTCCCTGTAACGCAACACATATTTGAAATGTCAGGACTGTATACTGCACTGGAAGAAACTTGGGTCAGCTACACTTGAGAGACTATTGTGATGTGTTTCAGGAAAATGAGTCATAAGTCGCAAAAAATGGATTTTGAGATACAATTATATTTGAAAAGATGGGATCAAGCCGATTCCAATGATAGTAAACAGTCTAATAATATAATAAGTATTTCTAGATTTTAAGTTTGATATTTTCGTTTTTGAAAAAAAAAGTTTCCAATATTTCTGGCGTCACTAAACAGTAAAGTAACTAAATGTAGTCCATATGAGGACCTTTAAAACAAAAGGATATATTATATAGATTGTCCTGAAATTTGATACATTGATTGATATAGCTATAAGTGATAAACTACTAAAAAATCAGAACATTCGAATAATGTGATCTTGTGAAAACAACACTTTGAAAAATATAAATTTGGCGACTTATGACTCATTTTCCTGAAACACATTATAGCTCTGAGAGACTATATAACTCCACTTATAACGATATCCCCTTGGGATCCTATCAGAGGTGAAAGCATTTACATTATGCACTTGAAGGCACTTGGAAGGACCTTCAACCTGCTGTTCCTATAATGTTACATAATGTGGCAAACCCTGTACTGGTCGTGGTTTGACAAGTGAACACAGACATACTATATAGTCTAAGCGTTAAGTCAACAATACACAGACATGTTATATGTTATAAGTGTTAAGTCAACAATGGCCGCCAGACATGCGCACTAACACCTGTGTCACATGGTCAGTCATGTCTGTATCTTGTTGCCATAACAACACTCTGTACCTAACCCTCTAATGTAGAGTTATGCAGGGATGGATACCAACACTTAGTGTTAAACCCTTTGATGTAGAGTTATGCAGGGATGGATACCAATCTGTCCTTTAAGTCCTTAAATTATTATGGAAAATGGTGAGATGATTACATTCATTGAGCCTTGAAGGAAGAAAGTACTCAGTAAAAAAATATTAAGATAGGATGTAATTTGGTTGGTATCGGACTTACTGTATACAAAGCCCCAAATTTCTTGACCTGGTTACAACCCATTGTAAGGACATGTGTACTCTCATGTAGTGTATTATACACCAGCCTGGTTACAACACATTGTAAGGACATGTGTACTCTCATGTAGTGTATTATACACCAGCCTGGTTACAACACATTGTAAGGACATGTGTACTCTCATGTAGTGTATTATACACCAGCCTGGTTACAACACATTGTAAGGACATGTGTACTCTCATGTAGTGTATTATACACCAGCCTGGTTACAACACATTGTAAGGACATGTGTACTCTCATGTAGTGTATTATACACCAGCCTGGTTACAACACATTTTAAGGACATGTGTACTCTCATGTAGTGTATTATACACCAGCCTGGTTACAACACATTGTAAGGACATGTGTACTCTCATGTAGTGTATTATACACCAGCCTGGTTACAACACATTGTAAGGACATGTGTACTCTCATGTAGTGTATTATACACCAGCCTGGTTACAACACATTGTAAGGACATGTGTACTCTCATGTAGTGTATTATACACCAGCCTGGTTACAACACATTGTAAGGACATGTGTACTCTCATGTAGTGTATTATACACCAGCCTGGTTACAACACATTGTAAGGACATGTGTACTCTCATGTAGTGTATTATACACCAGCCTGGTTACAACATGTTGTAAGGACATGTGTACTCTCATGTAGTGTATTATACACCAGCCTGGTTACAACACATTGTAAGGACATGTGTACTCTCATGTAGTGTATTATACACCAGCCTGGTTACAACCCATTGTAAGGACATGTGTACTCTCATGTAGTGTATTATACACCAGCCTGGTTACAACACATTGTAAGGACATGTGTACTCTCATGTAGTGTATTATACTCCAGCCTGGTTACAACACATTGTAAGGACATGTGTACTCTCATGTAGTGTATTATACACCAGCCTGGTTACAACACATTGTAAGGACATGTGTACTCTCATGTAGTGTATTATACACCAGCCTGGTTACAACACATTGTAAGGACATGTGTACTCTCATGTAGTGTATTATACACCAGCCTGGTTACAACACATTGTAAGGACATGTGTACTCTCATGTAGTGTATTATACACCAGCCTGGTTACAACACATTGTAAGGACATGTGTACTCTTATGTAGACTAGACCCTACTGCACATGTGCAGGGGGAAGTGTCAGTCTGTATGTCCTGATGTTGTCCTGTCTCAGCAATTGTTTGTCATGAGTCTGAGAGGAGGAGGGTTTGTGTGTATATGTGTGCTGGGTGGTTTGGGTGAGGAGAGGGCAGGGGAAGTGAGTAAAGAGAAACCAATTAGTGCTTACGGCTGAAATTTTCAGAAAATGTACAATTGGCAGCGGTACACATTTAGTAAATCCTGCTAAATCAGGCTGCTATGTGGTCAATACTAGGTAAATTCAAGTATATTCGGCATTGCATTGATTCTAGCAATCTGTTTGGTTAGGTTGAACTGTATTTTGAACTTTATTTTTGTTAGAAAATTGGGTTATTTGAGGAGATTGGTGAAAATAAATTGTACATTTTCTGAATACTTGACCCTTAACTGTTGTGGTTGTGCATGGGAATCTTAAAGAGGTTGAGGGGAGTTGATGAGAATTGAGGGGAGTTGTTTGCGGTTGAGGAGAATTGAGGAAAATGATTATAATTGAATTTGAATTTGAATTTAAAAACCATTTTATTGCATACTTTCGCTGCCGCTGGAAAGGGATCTCCTGCATATTGAGAGGTTTCAATTCCCCTTCAGACGTTCTTTTACATTCTTCTGTGGTAGAGTAACAATATCATCTCAGTCATTTATTGTCGAAGATTCTAAAATAAGTACAATTTTAAATATTAAAGATTCGATCAATCGTAAGATGGTGCAATATTTTTAACAAGAAAGTTTACTCGAGGATTAGTTTACACATTCATTAGTTAATACGATTTGTGAAATTAGATTAGACAGGGGACCATGCTTGATTTGGGCTATCATAGAATATAGAACTATAATTGGAAGAGACGGAGAGAGAGCTTGAGACAGAGTCTGAGCTAGACAGAGCAATTATATATTTCTTAAGAGAAATATGATCCAATTTTAGGACAATGAGTCATAAGTTGCAAAATATGGATTTTGTGATATCACCATATTTGAAAAGAGGAGATCAAGTCGATTCCAATGATAGTGAACACTAGGACACATAATAAATATTTCTATATTTTAAGTTTGATATTTTTATTTAAGAAAAATGTTTGCAATGTTTCTGGATGGGTAATTACTAGTAAAGTAACTAAATAATTATACTCCATACAAAGGTCTTCAAAACGCAGGGATATATTCAATACAATGCCCCGAAATTTGTGATATGGATTTATATGACTATAAGTACTAAACCCTCCAAAGATCAGAACATTTCAATAAAGAGATCTTACAAAAGAAACACTTTGAAAAATATCAATTTTGCAACTTATGACTCATTTTCCTGGAACACATCATCAATAGATTGAGGGGAGAGAGGTGTGGGAGAAGCATTTCATTTCATTTTCCTTTCAAGAATTCTTTATTGTTTTCTGATGGTATTACAATAAGGTTGTACAACAATCTAAATAGGCAACTGCCTAGGTCGTTCTTCAGTTGGATGCCTGAATCTTGAATTGCTTCATGGTTTACAGAATCAACAAGAACAATATAACAAATAAATTATAAGTGTACAACAATAGGATCTATATGATATGGAATGGTAAGATGAGAGAACAACTTAAGTGATACATGGGTCAGATTTTCAGAAAATGTACAATTCAAATTCGCCAATCCTCTCAAATGACCCAAATTTCAGACGGAAATAAAGTTCAAAATACAGTTCAACCTAACCAAACAGATTGCTAGAATCAATGCAATGCCGAATATACTCGAATTTACCTAGTATTGACCAAATTGCAGCTTAATTTAGCAGAATTTACTAAATGTGTACAGCTGCCAATTGTACATTTTCTGAAAATCTGACCCACATGAGCTTGGTGATAAGAGTTATATAAAGCTGCTGATGCTCTTAAGGTATTTGAGGCACTTAAGGCATCTTGTGGCGCAAAGGCCTATAGACAGGTTATTGCTGGATAGGGGGTAGAACGGGAGGGAGGAGAGATAGAGAGGAGAGAGGAGAAAATTGACATCTAGAGAGGAGTAAGACAAGAGAGATGAGAGAAAGGTTAGAGAGGTGAGGGAGAGGCAGAGGGATGGAAAGAGAGAGCTGAGAGAGAAGAAGGGGAGCAAGAACCTCCCTATTCCTTGGCGGGCCTTTACGGTGTACTTTACAAGCCTTCATTTCTTTAGAATTAGTCTTGTAATCATCATTTGTGATGTGTTTCAGGGAAATGAGTCAAAAGTCGCAAAAATTGTACTTTTCAAAGAGTTTATTTCACAAGACCAACTTATTGAAATGTTCTGATTTTTGTAGAGTTTATCACTTATAGTTATATCGATTGTTGTATAAAATTCCAAGACAATGTATGTAATATATCCCTTCGTTTTAGAGGTCCTCATATTGACTACATTTAGTTACTTTACTGTTTATCCCCCCCCCCCCCCCCCCCCAGAAATCTGTAATCACATTTGTGTCTCAGAAAAAATCATTAAAGTCTGAAATAAAGATTTTGCAATGAAAACGTTTTAGTTTTTTAGCGCTCTAGAAAGGATAAGCTTTGTATTAGTGTTGTATAGTTTGGCTGTGCCGTGAGAAATGCTTTTAGTGTGGGGAGAAAGTGCAGATGAAAAAACTTCATTTTAAACAATGATTCATCCGTATCAAACCTAATGTTCAGAAGTTATAGGATAACATTTAACAACGTCCATAATACCCTCAAAGTTATTTTGGACAATAATTTTGTTGGGTTTTTCTTTTTGTACAGCAATTATTACTGAGTGTGGTACATGCAAATACAATGTTATTGAAATCGTCATAAGAAGTACTTCATGTTAGTCCCCGGAGTCTTGTAAATCATTCCCATATTGTTTTGTTATGATGGGTTACTATGGTGGAATAACTTACACCAAAACTATAAACTGCTACCTACTACTCTAGCGTTTAAAACCAGGATGAAAATAGATCTTATGACCAATGTCATACTGATACCCAACTCACTAAGACCTCTGCCTGATTAACTACTAGAACCCGAGGCACATGTAAATACATGTGCTCAAAGTTTATAATTGCCTACCCCATCCCTGCCCCCCCTTGTTCCCCCTAAATCCATCCCCATATTTATCACTTTAATCACTCACTTTAATCACTCACTCACTCTTCTTGATATGATATGTACAATTTAAATGTTTTTTGACCTCACACACTTTATTGACAACAAATGTAATAGCTAAAGATCAGGGTTTGGAGGAATACCTGGTATAACCCGATTCACATTAAGAAAGGCCAATGCCTGTATATTAACCTGAATAAAATTCGTTCAAAAAAAAATATTAACATCTAACACAAATAGGGGAGTTGTATAGCCGCCACTTTGAATCTTGATTCGCATGGAATTATGGGAGTAATGGTATAGTATAAAATCTATAGAAATCATGCCATGTTCACCATGGACTATTTATCAATGATCTAATGTCAATATCCATGTGTTTTACATGTTCCCATAGCACAAGCCTCCATCTTTCCCATCATGCATTTGGTTTTCATAAATCATTTATAAAAGCTATGATATTGGTAAAAACATTCTTGCAGTTTTCCATGAAATTGTTGCTAAATATTTGTAGGTCAGATTTGAACTGAATCTATCCCAGCATGCACTGCCATGGACATGCCCAGTGAGACCTACAAATCCCCTACTGGCTGTACAAGGGGCAGATTTTCGAAAAATGTACAATTAGCAGCTCTACACATTTAATAAATTCTGCTAAATTAGGCTGCAATTTGGTCAATACTAGGTAAATTCGAGAATATTGATATGTAATGGCCACAATATATAGAGAGAATGGAACTCGCCTGCAATAATAAACAATTTATTGGACGAGATTCGTCCACATACACACAATGCCGTAGGCAGAGTGCTTATGCAGACAAATCAAGTCCAATAGTTTTTTTATTATTGCAGGCGAGCTCCATTCTATATTTATTATATGGGAATAAAACATGATGTGTAAAATCTGAAAAAAGTAGCCGACTTGGTGACAAAGTAGCAGTATGCGTACTATATGAATATTTTTATAGCACCCCACTTATAGCACCTCTCATATGTAATGTGCATATAATAAATGAATTTATAAATAAACATATGTACATATATATATATAATATATAAAGGTATTTTTATTAAATATTATAAAATAGAATCTATAGTGGAAAATACGTTAGCTCCATCTGTGAAATAGCAGCTCATACAAGAGTATCTTACATGCAGAAGGCTGGGATGAAATCCAGTTGGATACAGACAAATTGTTGTATGACATGGCAGCATAATACGTCACCACGAGCCAGTCTGCAAGTAACTTCACATCTGTTTTATATTGTCTGCAGCCGTTTAACGTGTGTGGGTCAGATTTTCAGAAAATGTACAATTGACAGCTCTACACATTTAGGAAATTCTCCTAAATTAGGCTGAAAAATGAAGAATACCGGGTATATCTGAGTATATTTGGTATCACATTGATTTAAAGTATCAGTTCTGTTATGTTAAACTGCATTTTGAAGCTCATTTTTGTCTTAAATTTGGGTTATTTGAGAGGATTGGTGAAGGCGAATTGTACATTTTCTGAAAATCCGACCCTTGTATGGGACGGCTTGCCATCATCGATGATATTATGTGAAGACTGCCTAAGCCTCACAGTGCTAACTCTATATTGCTAGAGACAGCTTATATATGTTTACATGAACACGGAGAGACAGGGGGTGGGGAGGAATCAATGCTAACTATATGTGATGTGTTTCAGGAAAATGAGTCATAAGTCGCAAAATTGATATTTTTTCAAGTGTCTTTTTCACAAGATGACATTATTGGAATGTTCTACTTTTTTAAGGGTTGATGACTCATGGTGATATCAATCTATGTATCAAATTTCAGCACAATGTATGTAATATATCCTTTCGTTTTAAAGGTCCTCATATGGACTACATTTAGTTACTTTACTGTTTATTGACCCCCAGAAATATTGGAAACTTTTTTTTCAAAAACGAAAATATCAAACTTAAAATCTAGAAATATTTATTAGATTATTAGACTGTTTACTATCATTGGAATCAGCTTGATCTCATCTTTTCAAATCTAATGGTATCTCAAAATCTATTTTTAGCGACTTATGACTCATTTTCCTGAAACACATCACATATGATGGCAGGAGTTAGGAGAGAGGAAAGTGGGAGAGGCGGAGAGCAGAAAGGGAAGGGGTAGGAGGAGAGGGGATGGTGGCAAGACAGACAGAGAAAGATGGGGAAAGAGGAAGGGAGACTGAAAGGGAGAGAGAGAGGGAGAGAGAGAGAAGGGGAGAGGAAGGGTGAGAGAGGGAGAGGGGGGCAGAGAGCGAGAGAGGGAGACAGAGAGGGAGACACAGAGAGAGAAGAGAGGAAGGGTGAGGGAGGGAGAGGGGTCAGAGAGGGAGAGGGAGAGAGTGAAGGAGAGAGAGAGGGAGGAGACAGATAGAGAGAGGGAGAGACGGAGGGAGACAGAGAGGGAAAGAGAAAGCAAGAGAAAGGGAGGGAGAGGAAGAGAGAGAAAGGAAGAAAGAGAGGGCAAGAATGAAAGAGAGAGAGCAAGGAAGAGAGGGAGAGAGGGAGTGAGAAAGCAACAGAGGGAGCACAGAGAGAGAGACAGAGGTCAGAAGGAACAGGCGAGTTTAGTTTTGTTTCATTAGTTTAGTTTTCAAATTTGCTCCAGAACTAGAGCACCTCAATGGTGGTCGTGCTCTAGTACCTTGGGGTGGGGTGTGGGTTGGGTAGGAGGTGAGTTCTGACCTATTATGCCATGATAGGTGTGCGTATCCACAAAAACATGGCCAGATTAGCCCGTTGCATATGCATGCGTACATTTCACTAGTGGGAGCTGCTCTTTGAATGCAACCAATTTATTCCCCTATATTTTGAACGGTTGCATCAATTTGGTTGCGCCAATTAATGATGCTCATTTTATGACAGTCATTTCATGATGCAACGTTGAAGGCGCTTGCTTTTGCCAAGTTGGAGGGCTACGAGACATTAACTGAAGGCAAATAGTGATTAAATAAGGCTAAAATATATATATCATGGCATAAAAATAGAACCCAACTCTTGTTAAGTTCTATCTTAAAGGTTGGTCTCCACTGCGGTAAGCTCTGCGGTAATCCTATTGTGCTAGTTCTGTAGGTGGTGAAGAATGACGAGGTCCTTGCCTACATAGTCAGTGAACCATGTAGGGAGGACCTCACCACTCGTCAACAACACAGCACCATCGCAAGGCTTACCGCAGAGCTTACCGCAGCCAGTGGAGACCACCCTTAATAGTCAACAGGTTGGACAGATATTCCTAGTGGCAATCGCTGAGAACACAACTTTAAGGTATTTATGAGTGGGTGGGGCATCAACAATTTACGACATTTACCTCTGTTATTAACCAGAAAGGCTTTTTGCAAAAACACACACAAGCCCTTGCATGGATACAAACAGTAAAAAGTCCTGCAGGTTTTAAGGCTTGCCTGACAGATAGTATTTAGGGGAAGGTACTACTGGTAAAACCAGTGCATTGTCAATACCAGCTTTGTAATACTATCCCCTTTAGGTAATATTACCTTATTATTGCTATTATTATAGTTATTATAGTCACAACTTTAAGTACATTTTAATTGATAATAATCTTATGATGTGTCACATAAAATGAGTCATCAGTCGGAAAACATACCATCATATATTATCATATATGAAAAGATGAGATTTTTCAGAAATCTGAAAGGTATTTTTATATTATTTTATGTTCGATTTTGTTTATATTACACGATATGGTTGGGTTGACAAGTATTGGTAAAGTAACTAAATATACTCCATTTGATAACTTATGGAACGCTAGGATATATTTTATACCCTGTCGTGGAATTTGTTACATGTAACCATACGACTCGAGGCGCTTTATTTCCATAAGACATCTACAAATGTAAGTATAAGTGTGGACTAGAGGTTTAAAGCCGAAACACCATAGGTATCTATGTATACATTTTCTAAGCAGGTAAATCATATTTAACAATCCGGCATATGTATTTTATGTAATACTCATCTGATAAGGAAGAAGAGAGCTATTTTACATGGACTTTAATCATAGCAGACACCTTGCATGGTCAGCGCCATTGCTATAAGTCACGTGACTGGGAGTGACGTCTCATACCCTCATACCCACAACATAAACAATAGCCTGCAGCGCCTCAATGGACACACTCCTATCTTTTCTCAATTGATTTGAGCCATATTCATATGTAAAAAGGTTAGGCTGGGAAGTCATATGCCATTGACAAATGCAGGGAAAGGTGTTAAAGCTACTGAATGGTCAAGACATGCAGGGAATGGAATTGTAAAAACAATCGCCGTCGCCGACGCCATATATAATATAGGGGTCGGTGCTAGCTTACCTATAATTATTCACTTACAAGGTAGCAGGGGAGAGAGAGTGTACTTATAATCTATTTATACTGCATATACTTCTCACTGTATATATTCTATATTTATGTACATATCAATGCCTGAAATAAACCTGTTGTACTAAGATCGATGTTTGTTTACATGTGACAATCCTGCATATGTATTCAGACCGAGAGGGCTAGTGACGTCATCAATAATTGTAATTTCCCACCAGTGGCGCTGTTGTTCACCAATATGTCTGCCTCCTTGTAAGAGAGGAGGTGACTTCTTTTCTTATGGTTTGTTGGTAAATAATGATGACGATCACTAAAATATGCTGCACAAGTACTCCTATAACTATAATGTTTCTCTTATTTGCAAAAAAAAAATTTTAGATTCCTATATTGTGTTTCGGCTTTAATATAAAGAGATGGAAAAAGGAGCATTTTCAGTAATGTGTACTGGTCTTCCAAGTACCCCTGAATTTGGAATATGATCTAGACTAGATAATATACATACATACATATAGAACATACAAATACAACCACAGTTAGGTAAATAAAGCAAAGAGACATAAATCATGAGTGTATGTGGTGGCTTTGTCTATTGGTCAGAGCCAATGGATATTAATTCAAGTTGGTACTTTAGCATTACAAGCTAAGACAGATTGATTCATAATCAAAGAGAGTGACATTAGTTGTCAATGTATGCGGTCAGTACATGACAATGTACACCTGCAGTTACCAGCAGATGTTAAAATGTACATGCAATATTTAGCCAACAGCCAGAACGTGTTGGGTTTTCTATAATTTTGACATTTTCACATACTCACATACAATAAACAAGAGAAATCGCAATATAGTACCTCAAAATTGTTTTTTGTGAATTTTATAAGCCAAATGCCTCTTTTTATCAATGTAAGGGATCAGGCATCCATAATTTTCATCTCGATGTAGTGTGTTTTGTTTATACATATGTGCCTCTATTGAAAAAGATCCGATTTTAGACAAGAAAAAAACGAAAAAAAAAGACAAATACCTCGGATTTACCTACCTGATTGGGACTATGCTAATTATCACTTTCCAAGCTTCACCAGGGCTTAGAGCACCCACTCTGCCCACCTATATATAAGTATATGGATGCAGTGTTGTGTGGCACTGCAGCCAGAGTTAGCCTAATGCACTGAGTCAATATGATATATGCTGGGAATAAGAGGGAGTGGCAGACCTAGTAATGCCTTCATGCCTATTGACCTTCACTCTAATACACAGCTGCAGGACCCAGGCCTTATGCTGGCTGAGTTGCTAAGATGCTACCTCCCCCTTTATAACGTACAATAGTGGGTTTATATCAGTCTATATTACATACAATAGGGTGGTTTATATCAGTCTATATTACATACAATAGGGGGGTTTATATCAGTCTATATAACATACAATAGGGGGGTTTATATCAGTCTATATTACATACAATAGGGGGGTTTATATCAGTCTATATAACATACAATAGGGGGGTTTATATCAGTCTATATTACACACAATAGGGGGGGTTTATATCAGTCTATATAACATACAATAGGGGGGTTTATATCAGTCTATATTAGGCCTACATACAATATGGGGGTTTATATCAGTCTATATAACATACAATAGGGGGGTTTATATCAGTCTATATTACATACAATAGGCGGGTTTATATCAGTCTATAACATACAATAGGGGGGTTTATATCAGTCTATATTACATACAATAGGGGGGTTTATATCAGTCTATATAACATACAATAGGGGGGTTTATATCAGTCTATATTACATACAATATGGGGGTTTATGTCAGTCTATATAACATACAATAGGGGGTTTATGTCAGTCTATATAACATACAATAGGGGGTTTATATCAGTCTATATTAGGCCTACATACAATATGGGGGTTTATATCAGTCTATATAACATACAATAGGGGGGTTTATATCAGCCTATATTACATACAATAGGGGGGTTTATATCAGTCTATATAACGTACAATAGGGGGTTTATATCAGTCTATATTACATACAATAGGGGGTTTATATCAGTCTATATTACACACAATAGGGGGGTTTATATCAGTCTATATTACATACAATAGGGGAGTTTATATCAGTCTATATAACATACAATAGTGGTTTATATCAGTCTATATTACATACAATAGTGGTTTATATCAGTCTATATAACATACAATAGGGGGGCTTATATCAGTCTATGTAACATACAATAGGGGGGTTTATATCAGTCTATATAACATACAATAGGGGGGTTTATATCAGTCTATATTACATACAATAGTGGTTTATATCAGTCTATATAACATACAATAGGGGGGCTTATATCAGTCTATATAACATACAATAGGGGGGCTTATATCAGTCTATGTAACATACAATAGGGGGGTTTATATCAGTCTATATAACATACAATAGGGGGGTTTATATCAGTCTATATAACATACAATAGGGGGGTTTATATCAGTCTATATTACACACAATAGGGGGGTTTATGTCAGTCTATATTACATACAATACGGGGGTTTATATCAGTCTATATAACATACACTAGGGGGGTTTATATCAGTCTATATTACATACAATAGGGGGGTTTATATCAGTCTATATAACATACACTAGGGGGGCTTATATCAGTCTATATTACATACAATACGGGGGTTTATATCAGTCTATATAACATACAATACGGGGGTTTATATCAGTCTATATTACACACAATAGGGGGGTTTATATCAGTCTATATTACACACAATAGGGGGGTTTATATCAGTCTATATTACACACAATAGGGGGGTTTATATCAGTCTATATTACACACAATAGGGGGGTTTATATCAGTCTATATTACATACAATAGGGGGGTTTATATCAGTCTATATAACATACAATAGGGGGGCTTATATCAGTCTATATTACATACAATAGGGGGTTTATATCAGTCTATATAACATACAATAGGGGGGTTTATATCAGTCTATATTACACACAATAGGGGGGTTTATATCAGTCTATATAACATACAATAGGGGGGTTTATATCAGTCTATATAACATACAATAGGGGGGTTTATATCAGTCTATATTACACACAATAGGGGGGTTTATATCAGTCTAAATAATGTATTTTATATCATTTTGTTACTACTACATGTAAAATAGTTTGTATTTTATCTCTTATCTTGTATAACCAACGACGAACAAAAATGTACTTGGTGTTCTTCCTCATGGAGAAATGTATTAATCTCTAGTCGGAATAATGTATTTTGTTCCTGATATGACTGTTGTCACTATCGATTCACTGTAATGGAAATAATGTTCTTTATTTTCCACACCTGTCTCAAGACCTAGTCGCCTATATAAAAAGGCATCACGCCTTTAGTTTAGTTCTTATACTCGTATATTATCTCATTACACTTGTTATTTTATTAAATTTTATTTCTTTTCTCTTCCAAATTCGGTAACGGCCGGAAGAAATGGTACACTAGCTGTACCATAAGGCATGTCGACCCATTTGTCTCTTTCCCACAAAAATGATACTCATGTATACTTCAAAGGCAAATAAACAACATCTTATCTTATCTTATCTTATATATCATACACTAGGGGAGTTTATATCAGTCTAAATAACATACAATAGGGGGGGCTTATATCAGTCTATATAACATACAATAGGGGGTTTATATCAGTCTATATTACATACAATAGGGGGTTTATATCAGTATATATTACATACAATAGGGGGGTTTATATCAGTCTATATAACATACAATAGGGGAGTTTATATCAGTCTATATAACATACAATAGTGGGTTTATATCAGTCTATATTACATACAATAGGGGGGTTTATATCAGTCTATATTACATACAATAGGGGGGTTTATATCAGTATATATTACATACAATAGGGGGGTTTATATCAGTCTATATTACATACAATAGGGGGGTTTATATCAGTCTATATTACACACAATAGGGGGGTTTATATCAGTCTATATTACATACAATAGGGGGGGCTTATATCAGTCTATATAACATACAATAGGGGGGTTTATATCAGTCTATATAACATACAATAGGGGTTTATATCAGTCTATATAACATACAATAGGGGGGCTTATATCAGTCTATATAACATACAATAGGGGGTTTATATGATCCGATAACACATACTAGGGGTTTAGAATTTGAGGGTATAGTTTACTATGTCGCACCTACGACGGCAGGAAGCTGAATAAAATCTTTCAAAAAATAAAAAAAATACTATGTCGCACCTGCTAAAAAATGTTCATACCATCCAAAATTGGGCTATAAGAATAGTGAAGAAACTACAAAACTTGATGAATGTAGATCACATACATAGAAACCTAAAACTGACCCCACTAGCAATCAGAAGGGAAGTCTATCAACCAGACCTAAGTGGTCCGGCCACTGTCGACAAAATGGTGTTGATGCAAAGTTGATGCAAAGACGATGTAATTGCTGGCCTGCACGTCAATGAGGAGGGTTATCGGTGGTGGCATCGTCTTGGCATCAACAAGGAAAAATAGATCGGCAACTTTAGAATAGATTTTCTCACAATATCAAACATGTTTGATGTTCATCGCTACCCTTATAATTACCGATGCAATTTTCACATGGCCCACTCATCGCCAGTCATCGCTGCCTATTGCTGAAGGCATAGCAATGGCAAGTTGATGCAAAGACAATGCAATAAATTTGACAAAAATCTTATTGACTACCTTATCGCCAACGCATCATGATTTTGTTGACAGTGGCCGGACAGCTTAGGTCTACCCCATGAGGAGCAAGGACCAGAATTTTGACCATAAGACTAGATCTTTTAGAAGCACTGATGATAAAAAAAACTTCTAAAATAATAACCCCCCATAGAGAAAAGATCAAGAAATCCCTTATGATCTATTTAATACCATTCTTTGGGGGGGGGAAATGAAAATTAGATGGTTTAGGCGCAAGAGTAGGATAGATTTCGGCGTGGGAGGGGAAGGGGTGAGGGGGTGGGGGGGGGGGGGGGTGCCACCCAGAACTGAGGAGAAACCGTCAATAATAAACCCAAAAATGTGCTGTGTTTCAGGAAAATGAGTCATAAGTCGCAAAAAATTGATTTTGAGATATTATTATATTTGAAAAGATGAGATGAAGCCGATTCCAATGATAGTAAACAGTCTAATAAAATAATAAGTATATCTAGATTTTAAGTTTGATATTTTCGTTTTTGAAAAAAAAGTTTCCAATATTTCTGGGGGTCTTTAACAGTAAAGTCACTAAATGAAGTCCATATAAGGACCTCTAAAACAAAGGATATATTCCATAGATTGTCCTGAAATTTGATACATCGATTGACATAACTATAAGTGACAAACTCTCCAAAAATCAGAAGATTCCAATAATGTGATCTTATGAAAAAAACGCTTTGAGAAATATGAATTTTGCGACTTATGACTCATTTTCCTGAAACACATCACATTTAATGAGGGCCCTGCGCACTTGTACTTTTTCCGGTTCACTGAGAAACAAATAGCTGCACCAAATTGTGTTGGCCTTGAGAATAGGACTTACTCGCCTCATTGTGTGTGCCCTCCTCCGTAGTAATTGTTTCTGGCAATAGGGGGCGGTAAGGTTCATTCATGGGTGCATTAGTGTATGTAGGGTGGTGGGAGGGTGGGTGCACGTTGGAGGAAGAGCAAGGTGTGTATGAAGGGTGGTGTGTTTCACATGGTGGGAGGGTGCAAGTTGGGGGAAGAGCGAGGTGAAAGACAAAACAGATGAGTAAGAAGAGAGACAGATGTGTTACAGGAAAATGAGTCACAAGTCACAAAACATTACATTGTTCAAGTTTTTCAGGAGAGTGTGTTCATCTTTTTGTTTTGTTTTTTTAATTCATTCTTATTCAGTAGATATGAGCTAACATACATCATTGGTAAATAATATAAACTTTTACATAGCAGCCCCTCAGGTCACCATTGTGGTGGTCTTCCCCTGAGCCCTGAGCCGGCGAAGAGGTCTAATTAGATCACGTATAATTGGTCGTTTTATCTAGATAAATAGGTTGTTTACCACTGTTAGTAGCATAACAACATGTAGCACATTTTAAGGCTTTATTCCATGATTTGGCCGTGAGCGTATAATATAGTCGATATACTTGCCGCTCACAAGGTGGACAATATAAACTCCCTGTATTGTACAGTGACGTCACGATCGTTCAAGACTTGGGGGACAACACAGTTTGATGAAATTAATGCAAATAAAGATGTTTTAAGTTAAGAATCATGGAATAAAAGCAAGAACAGCATAGTATCGTGTATGAGGGGGGCTATATTGAAGCCCTACTGCTGGGACTTGAACTACCCAGTATAAATAAAAGCTTTAAAAAAAAAAAAAAAAAAAATATTCTCCAAGTATGGCCGAAAACAACGAGGCCGTAGGCCGAGTAGTTTTTCGGCCATGCAAGGGACTATAGTATTCATGCAAATCTGAGATAATCCTAAGGAGTATATTTAACTACTTTACTAGTGATTAACCATTAATAAATATAGCTAACTTGTTTTCATGCATACATCAACTATAAGTAATTATTAGGTCGTTATGTTTACAATAATTGGAATCCGCCTCATCTCATCTTCTCAAACATGATATCTCAAAACCCATCTCAAAACCTATTGGAAAATGAGTCACACCTTTTCTGTTCTTTATTTTTATTTTTGAAAAAAAAGTTTTCAATATTTCTTCGTGGACAATTGCTAATAAAGTAGCTACATTTACTCCATAGAATAAACATATCTCATCATTTTTAAGTTTGGAAAATGCTTGCAATATTTCTGGGTGAACCATTACTACTAAAGTAGCCTAATCGAGTCCCTAGAATGGCCCTCAGAAAGGCAAGAATACATTTAATACACGGTCTTAAAAGTTGGCACATGTGTCTTTTTGTATTTAAATATTTTTATTTGGCCAAGCGTTATGTGCAAAAAGTCTTCATACGACTTAAAGAGCTTGATACCACAACAATGAGAGCATACCTACAAAGAGATCTTGTAAATAAAACACTTTGAATACTACCAATTACTCTGTAACCCATCACATACAAGGGTAAGGTCACCGGGAAATGTTCACTCGTCAGCTCTACACCGTTTGTAAATTCTGCTAAATTGGACCGAAGAATGGCAAATACTGGGTCCATCTGGGTATATTTGGTATCGAGTTGACTCAAAGGAAGTGTTTGGTAATGTTAAACTGTGTTTAGAGTCTCATTTTTGCATTAAATTCAGGTTATTTAGGACGCTTTCTGAATATGAATCGTGCATTTTCTGGAAATTCCACCCATAATGACTATAATCTAGCTGTGGGTCTGTGTGGCTGTGAAAGCACCAGACAGCCCCAGACTGTGCGTGTGAAGCAACTGAGTCGGATTTTCAGAAAATGTACAATTGGCAGCTGTACACATTTAGTAAATTATGCTAAACTAAGCTGCAATTTGGTCAATACTATGTAAATTCAAGTATATTCGGCATTGCATTGATTCTAGCAATCTGTTTGGTTAGGTTGAACTGTATTTTGAACTTTTTTTTCGTCTGAAATTTGGGTTATTTGAGAAGATTGGTGAAGTTGAATCGTACATTTTCTGATGACTTAACCCAACTATTGTAGTCTGTCCGTGGCTAGGAGCAGTATATGAGCAACTCCATAGACGGCCACACAAGAGGAGGAGTGAGATAGAATTAGGCAGAATATGAAACATCTATTGTGCTGCCTTATTAAGTGGGGCCTGGGGATACGGCAGTATCTCATGCAAGTTTCCTTTCACTCAGTACTTTCCCTCTCTACTCCCTCCCTCTCTCCATGTAGTGCTCTGAGGATGACAGAGAGAACTTATGTGAGAGCTGGACATTGTTAGAAATAAAGTTTTTGGCGGTTTAGGTGAACCTTTTGCACTGCTAGATAAAGGGGCCCTGGGTGCACTCTTGAACTGAAGGTGATCATGAAGGTGAAGGTGAAGGTGAAGGATATATTATGGGTCTGAGTTTCAGAAAATGTACAATTGGCAGCTGTATACATTTGGTAAATTCTGCTAAATTAGGCTGGAAAATGGCCAATACTAGGTAAATTCGAGTATAGTCTGCATTGCATCGATTCTAGCAAACTGTTTGGTTAGGTTGAAAAAATAAAAATTTATGTTAATTACTGACGGGTCTTTCCGAACTTATGTTAGCGAGAATGGGCAACTTTATCAAATATTCTGAATAAAACTAGAAACGCAATGCCTTTTCCCTGGCTACTCTCTCCATCTCAGGTCCTGGGTAAGACCATAAAGTGCCTTTCTGTCTCTTTTCTCTGTCTCTCTCTCCCTTCTTCTCTGTCTCTATTTCCTGGGTATGACCATAAAGTGCCTTTCTGTCTCTTTTCTCTCTCTCTCTCTCCCTTCTTCTCTGTCTCTATTTCCTGGGTATGACCATAAACTGCCTCCCTCTCAGCTCTCCCGCCCTTGATATAACCATATTAAATGGGTTGATAAGGGCGTAAAGCAACCACTCTATCCATCTATCTATCTATGTATACACCTATCCATCTATCTATCTATCCATCCATCTATCTATATCCATCCATCTAAACTAACCATGAATCTATTTATCAAATCTATCCATATATCTATCCATTCATTTATTATATATGGGTCAGATTTTCGGAAAATGTACAAGTCGCCTTCACCAATCCTCTCGAATAACCCACATTTAAGATGAGCTTCAAAATGCAGTTTAACATAACAGAACTGATACTTTAAATCAACACAATACCGACTATACTCAGATTTACCCGATGTTCTTCATTTTCAGCCTCATTTAGCAGCATTTATTAAATATGTAGAGCTGCCTATTGTACATTTTCTGGAAATCTTACCCATATCCATAGATCTAATCTTACCATCTATATACCTATATCTAGCTATACGTCTATATAGGGCGCGTAAGTAGTCCACCGCGGCGATTTTTGAGTCACGCTACTGTTGCAGTTTCATGACGTCATGTGGACATGTCGCGCGAAAGTCCCATAGCCCCAACGTTACCGCGATATTAAATCTCTGTTCTTTCAACGATCATATAGATTTAGGACTTCTAACTTACATATATCCATCTCTAGAGGCACACGATTTCAACTATAGCCTCCATAATCCTTAAACCTTTACAGGGGCTATGTAAAGAGTGATTATTTATCGCCCCAATGCTAACTCTATGGAGATTGTTTACTTCCGGTGCACACATCGGTACAACTACGCGACTAATTTTCGTTAATTCGCGCCCCGCCACCATGACACTTACACACTCTATTACCAGAGTAACGGAGCTATATCTATGTTACAACTCACATCCCTCATGTACATAATCTCATGCAGTGTCCCTGGCCCTCACTACTCTCGCTCTCTCTATGTATCTACATTTCTATCCATCTATATACCTATATCACAAGTCGCAAAATTGATATTTTTCAAAGCGTTTTTATCACAAGATCTCTTTATTGAAATGTTCTGATCTTCAAGGGGTTTAGCACTTATAGTCATATGAATCAGTCTTACAAATTTCAGGACATTGTATTAAATATATCCTTACGTTTTCAACGCCTTCATATGGAGTATATTTAGTTACTTTACTGGTAAGTACCCATCCAGAAACTTTTTTTGTCCAAAATAAAAACATCAAACTTAAAATATAGAAATACGTATTAGGTATCCTAATGTTTACTATCATTGGGATCAGCTTGATCTCCTCTTTTCAAATATGATGGTCTCAAAATCCCGATTTTGCGACTTATGATCATTTTCCGAAAACGGATGACATGGTCCTGCTCCCAGTAAAGGAGCTATACCTATATCACAATTCACATCCCTCATGTACTTAACTACATGCAGTGTGCCTGACCGCTCTATAGAGAGTAAATGTGATGTGTTTCAGGAAAATGAGTCATAAGTCGCAAAATAGGGATTTTGAGATATTACCATATTTAAAAAGATGAGATCAAGCCGATTCTAATGGTAGTAAACACTAGGACATCATAATAGTGTTTCTATATTTAATCTTGATTAAATTTATTTTTGAAAAAAAAATTATTCAAATTTTTGGGTGGATAATTACTAATAAAGGCACCTACTAAGGTGACCTTAGAAATGCATAGATATATTTATTACATGACCTTGAAATGTTGTACACGTATTAATGTTACTAGTGGCATTAAGCACCCCAGAAATTAGAATATTCCAACAAAGATATTCTATAAATAAATCACTTTGAAAAATATCCATTTTGCGACTTATGACTCATTTTCCTGAAACACATCACAAATCCCCGTGCGGTGGTGGGCCGGCCTGGGGCGGGTGCCTATAGTGGAGGTGTGGCTATAGGATGAATGACAGGCCGCGGGGCATCTCCCCAGCCACCAGTCACTCAGTCCTTACACACTTTACGTTATGAAGCTGAAACATTTTGTAAAATACTATATGGGTCAGATCTTCAGAAAGTGTACAATTGGCAGCTGTACACATTTAGTAAATTCTGCTAAATTAGGCTGCAATTTGGTCAGTACTAGGTAAATTCGAGTATATTCGGCATTGCATTGATTATAGCAATCTGTTTGGTTAGGTTGAACTGTATTTTGAACTTTATTTTCGTCTGAAATTTGGGTTATTTGAGAGGATTGGTGAAGGTAAATTGTACATTTTTTGGCGACTTCACCCATATATATGATGCATTTTCGGTGTGTCTAGTGTCCTTTACATTCTGTTCATGTAGTATGAATACATGTATCAAATTTCAAGACAGTGTATTATATATATATCCATACATTGCTAAGGTCCTCCTATAGTATATCTAGCTACATTACTAGATAGAATATTTTTTTTCAACGTTTATATATATTCAAGCAGCTCAACAGATACACTCTCACAAATCAAATGTCGTTATAAGAACGATTGTTATAGAAAATGGTCAGATTAGTTGGCGAGGTTTGGATGCACATTTTCTTTTCAAAAATAAATATATATCAAACCTAAAATATAAAAAACGTATTGTTTGTCTTAATGTTTAGCATCATAAGAATCGGCTTGATCTCATCATATTTGAAAAGATGATTGAAACTTTATTGTTTCTAAACCTTTGTCCATTTATGTGATGTGTTCCAGGAAAATGAGTCATATATTTATAAGTCGCAAAATTGATATTTTCAAAGTGTTTTTTTACAAGATTTCTTTATTGAAATGTTCTGATCTTTAGTGGGTTTAGCACTTATCGTCATATGAATCCATATCACAAATTTCGGGACATTGAATAAAATATATCCCTGCGTTTTGAAGGCCTTCATATGGAGTATATTTAGTTTCTTTCCTGATAATTTCCCATCCAGAAACATTGCAAACTTTACTTTTCAAAAATAAAAATATCGAACTTAAAATATAGAAATACTTATTAGGTGTTCTAGTGTTTACTATCATTGGAATCAGCTTGATCTCCTCTTTTCAAATATGGTGATTTCTCAAAATCCATATTTTGCGACTTATGCCAAATTTTCCTAAAACGGATCACAAATTATTTTTTCCAAACCTTTGTACATATATATGGCCTACACGGAAAAAAATTGTCACACGTCTCTGCCTTGACAGTTCTTTCGACAGAACCCTCTGAAAATTTATTTGTTTGCAACATTTTCCTGTGACGCATCGCATATTTTCCCCCATGATGAATGGCCCCACACCCTGGAAACATTGGAACACTAAAAATATTCCTGTTGTTAGTCCGCAAATGAGAATTATCACCTGGGTGAAACTTTGACCAATAAAATGTCCTAAAAAAAATAAAGATGAAGCACAGCACACCACACAGCATCCCAAAACGCCCTCTGGGTGTAACTCTGAGTACCAGACCCATACAGACCACAATAAAAATAGCTTTCAGCAGACTATACATAACTCTGAACCTCGTCCCACTTATCCACCTCTATAGGGGTGGGGAGGGATGGTTTGATCAGGTGCTAAACCATACCTGGGGCCTCATGTGACAGGCAGGTATAGTCCTCATTAGGATCAGTACTTAAGGGTGGTCCCCACTGGCTGCGGTAAGCTCTGTGGTAAGCCTTGCGATGGTTTGTGCTGGTTCTGTAGGTGGAGAGGAATGACGAGGTCCTGACTATATGGTTTACTGGCCATGCAGGTAGGTCCTCGCCACTTCTCACCATCACAGCACCATCGCAAGGCTTACCGCAGAGCTTACCACAGCCAGTGGAGACCACCCTTTAACAGCAAGCCATTCTCTCATTAAAGGTATACAGGACAGTTCAATGAAAGACAGTTGACTTTACATAGATACCATATCCCAGCATGCTTAGCAAGAGTATAAATACTGGCCCGGATCTATTTGGCCCAGTCAACACTGGACTGGCCCTGAAGAAGGACTGCAAAGTCCGAAACGTCGACCAGTTAAGGTCCAATAAAAAAGTGTAACATCCAATCCACAGCCCTCTCTTTTCAACTCAAGTATCCTACTCATCAACTGGAATTTCAAACGGTTGGCAGCCCCCCTCCCAACATTAAAATATAGAAATACTTATTAGGTGTTCTAGTGTTCTAGTGTTCTAGGCTGAGTCAATTGTCATAACATTCTCATTTTCAGGGATTGTTCCTTACTACATAAGAAACAGATAAATGGAAGAAAAGGATATGTTACCCCGTTAGTCCTTTTTGTAGAGTCACTTAAAAAATCTATGGGAGTCTATGGGGAAATGTGTTATTTGTCTACGTTTTACTAAATAATAAAATGTTATACGTTTTAGTCAATTATAATTACATGACAGGTCCGAATTTGTGATCCGTTTTAGGAAAATGAGTCGAAAAATACGGAAGGATATATTTAACACAATGTCCCGAAATTTGTTACATGGATCCATATCACTAAAAGTGCTAAGCCCTCTAAAAATCAGAACATTTTACATGTTACACAGGCAAGAGATGGTGACTGGCAAGTAAGGTTATGTGGCCTGTGGATAAACTATACTTAATGATGCTTGGTCAGATAATCAGTGACATATTCTTAATGTACAAACACCCCTTATCACAACACTGCAATGAGTCAAAAGATTTCTTCTGGAGAACACCAAACATTTAACAAGATTTGAAAGATAACTCACCCAAACTGTTGTGAAATCAGATAGTGCCAGAAGAGATCGAAATCAATAATTGATATACATATATGGGTCAGATTTTCAGAAAATGTACAATTGGCAGCTGTCTACATTTAGTGAATTCTGCTAAATTAGCCTGGAAAATGGCCAATACTAGGTAAATTCGAGTATATTTGGCATTGCATTGTTTCTAGCAATCTGTTTGGTTTAAGTTGACCTGTATTTTAAACTTTATTTTCGTCTGAAATTTGGTTTATTTGAGAGGATCGGTGAAGGCGAATTGTACATTTTCTGGCAGCTTCCCGATGTATTATCCATCATTTAACAACCCTCAGAAATATGTCGAAAAAATGTTGAACTGCCGATAGTATATTCCACCTCCCCGACTGCCATGTTTGGCAGACCCCGCCCATACCATCTCCCAGCTTGTATTTATCTAATGTAGAGGGCGCTGAGTGTGCCTCCGGGGCTGCACAAGAGTTTATATCTCTACTTCACTGTCATCAGAGCCCTCTAGTGGCCTCTGGAGCAGTCTATGGCCGCCATAAAGTCCCGATACCTCCATTTGTTTACATCTTACCTATAGGTCTGGGGTGGGGATGACACATACACAGCATCTAAGCTACTCCTCTTATGATAACTACTTGAAACAGTGGAGTAATGGGGTTGTTGGTGTTAAAGCTGGACTCTCAGTTAGACTAGGACTCTCAGTTAAAGTAGGACTCTCAGTTAAAATAGGACTCTCAGTTAAAGTAGGACTCTCAGTTAAAGCTGGACTCTCAGTTAAAGCTGGACTCTCAGTTAAAGCTGAACCCTCAGTTAAAGCTGCACTCTCAGTTAGAGCTGCACTCTCTGTTAAAGCAGGGCTCTCATTTAGAGTAGGACTCTCAGTAAAGTAGGACTTTTACTTAAAGCAGGACTCTCAGTTAAAGCAGGAGTCTCAGTTAAAGCAGGACTCTCAGTTAAAGCAGGACTCTCAGTTAGACTAGGACTCTCAGTTAAAGTAGGACTCTCAGTTAGAGTAGGACTCTCAGTTAAAGTAGGACCCTCAGTTAAAGTAGGACCCTCAGTTAGAGTAGGACTCTCAGTTAAAGCAGGACTCTCAGTTAAAGCAGGACCCTCAGTTAAAGCAGGACTCTCAGTTAAACCAGGACTCTCAGTTAAAGCAGGACTCTCAGTTAAAGCAGGACTCTCAGTTAAAGTAGGAATCTCAGTTAGAGTAGGACCCTCAGTTAAAGTAGGACCCTCAGTTAGAGTAGGACTCTCAGTTAAAGCAGGACTCTCAGTTAAAGCAGGACTCTCAGTTAAAGCAGGACTCTCAGTTAAAGTAGGAATCTCAGTTAAAGTAGGAGTCTCAGTTAAAGCTGCATTCTCATGTATTAGGACCAAAATATCTAAACAAAAGTACTTATAGTGTGACCTTATAGGACTGGATGTAACACCTAGTATAACATCTATAACTATAACAATTCTGCTATTGTTAAATGTCTATACAGTAATTAAATTATTGTATAGACATTTAACAATAGCAGAATAAATTGTTATTTTGTCAAAGTCAAAGTTCAAATCGGCTGGGAGAAAACAGCTATTGGTGAGCGATAATAAGTGTTATCATAGAAAAGGATTCTGGTGGGTTCCAAATACAAATGAGGAGGAGTTAGAAGCCCTGTAGCTAAAATAAGCAAAACTTTGCTCAAATTTTAGTTCCAGTCTATTTCAACCCAGCTAAAAATCATTTGACCGTACTTTTGGAGTATTCTGTTGAGGTGTTTTTTGCTACAGGGCTTCTGAAACGTCCTCATTTGTATTTGTAGGATTAACATGTTACAGCAACAACACCAATGGTTGCCATTCCACCAAGGTCAAATATGAATAAGACAATAAATCAAACTGATTTCCAGGGCAACATCAATCAGACATGGACGTTATTTCCTGCAGTCTAATATTGATTGCTTGTTTGGCCGCCATCTGAGATACGGTGTTAATCATCTGATAATTTATCTTTTTTTTCTCAGTGCAGAACAATATTGCTGTGTGCTGACTATGTTTTATTTAGTTCAATGGTGGAATTATATTATGTATATCGGTCCTGGGTAAGACCATAAAGTGCCTTTCTGTCTCTTTTTCTCTGTCTCTCTCTCCCTTCTTCTCTATCTCTATTTCCTGGGTATGAACATAAAGTGCCTTTCTGTCTCTTTACCCTCTCTTTCTCTCCCATCTTCTCTATCTCTATTTCCTGGGTATGATCATAAACTGCCCCCCTCTCAGCTCTCCCGCCCTTGATATAACCATATTAAATGTGGTGATAACGGCGTAAGGCAACCAATCTCACTCACTCACCTATATATATGTGATGTGTTATATAGAAATGAGACACAGTTCTCCCCTCCGTTTTGATTTTCCTTCCTTAGCTACCTGTTCTTGCTATGCAGCTGGTAAGGAACTTTTAGGGAAGGAATTTGCTAGACATACAATGCAATTTTTATTCCTACAGTATAACATTTCAACTATAAGCCAAGGCAAAATAATATATTGTTATGGTTTGTAGTGAAGGATTACTGACTACTTTGGACCATCTCTATGTAAGGCTTTAACATTGTAGCGTGGTAGCTTAACAAAAGAGAGCAAGCAGAAAGTCCAATCCAGTATAGTCCTTTATTCCACCATAGGTCCACAGTTCATCATCCAGGGAGTGGTCAACAGGGAGTGACAATCTTACCCGGCCCACACTGAGCCTTATATACAACACAAGAAATGAAATAGACATAAAATAGCAGGAAGGTGATGACAGGTCGGTCTGTCCCCATCCATCCCACCCGTCCCCACCCGTCCCATCCGTCTGAATGGCATGTGGGAGAGGTGAGGAGTGATGGATGGGTCTGCCTGTCTGTCTGAGATTGATGGGTGGACTCAGTGACCCCCAAGAACTAAGGTCACAGCCCTATCTACCTAGGACGGGTCGTCCCGTCCTGTAACAATATATACTAGATGCCCCCGTCGAAAACGCGTATTTTTTTATATTTTTTTTGTATTCATTTAGGCAAAGGTATTACTTCTCATCATGTAGTTTCTATTCAATTCCTCCATCCCTTCTCCTATTCCTTTTCACTCCCACCTTTATAATTCACGCTGGGGTGACATTGCATCAGCCCAGTAAAGCCCAGCTGCCGTAAGTGGGACGAAGCATGTGCAATCTTCCGAATGGAATAACATTGAAATAGCTTCCCCTGTTCAATTTCACATTCGTGATACGTTTCATGCCATGGTTATTAAGATTCAAAATGGCGGCTATACAAATCCCCTATTATCAGGAAATATATAATTAGCCTTCATCAATGCTCTCTAATAACTCAGATTTGATACAGAAATGGGCTTCAAACTCAGTATAACATATCAGAAAAGACAATTCAAAATAGCACATTTACCATATATATACTCAGATATACTGGCTATTCATATTGTTCAGTATAACTTAGCAGTATTTCCTAAATGTCTAGAGCTGCTAATTGTACATTTGGTGATCCGACCCTGTAATGAAACAGCCCTAGAGATGGCAAAACGACCTCAGATTCGTCTTCCCCGCAATGAACCTTCCTTTATTACACAATAATCATCAGTCTCTTCCACAAGACTCTCCCTTCTATGGTTTAGTAGACCCAAGAGGGTCTCCTACTGAGAAAAGGACATCAGATTCTTCTTCAAGGTCTAGCCGGTGCCTTCCTACCAATGACATGTATGTAAAAATGTGATGTGTTTCAGGAAAATGAGTCATAAGTTTTTTTTCTACAAGATCTCTGTATTGAAATGTTCTGATTTTCAGTGGGTCTAGCAGTTATAGTCATATGAATCTATGTACCAAATTTCGGGACATTGTATTAAATATATAATTGCATTTTGAAGGCATTCTCATGGAGTATATTTAGTTACTTTACTGGTTTACCCAGCCAGAAACATTGCAAACTTTTTTTTTCAAAAATAAAAATGTCAAACTTAGAATATAGAAATACATGTTAGGTACCCTAGTGTTTACATTCATTGGAATCACCTTGATCTCATCTTTTCAAATATTGTGATATCTCAAATGTAGGAGGTCAGAAGGCTGTTGCACAGCGGTGCCCGCGACGTATTGTACCCGTGGGTCAAACGGTTCATGGCTGGGGACCAGGGAGGATTATGCAACCGTACGAAAAATGGATGGTATCCGTTGTCACACCGGAGGGTGGACGTTGTCACGCCTGACTGACGCACCCGTGGTATCGCGGACGCTGACCGGCAAGTAGGCTGAGCGGCGCCTGGGCTCGCTCTGCCCTCGAAATGGCCGAAAATTAGAGGGGGCGGGGATGGTGTATATTTAAATGTCGTTCCTTAATGCCTGATTTTACATGGCAATTACTGTATTGTACTGTACTCATGTGCTGCATATGTAATAGACGATTTATTACCGTGGATTGAAGCAAGAGAAGACAAGACACTGGTTACATTACATACAGTTTACTCATTTATTATTAAATAACACTATATACATTCCAATCGTTACTACATACATTCCAATCATGCAAATGTCTACTGCCGACTTCACCTATTCATCCACCATCTCATCACCATTATTACCATTATTCTGTATTTTTTCCATATGATATTTGTATAACGAAAGTAGATTGATCACACACCCTATTGTGTTCAAACGTACTATCAATAATTCGGGTTGCAGAGGAAGAGCGGATCTAATCCGAGTGTAGTTAAGTTCGGCCGTTGCCGACTCATTAACCTAAATAAAATTCGTCCAAAAAAACCAACACAAATTTAAGGCAGAAATAAGGTTAGAAATTCAGTTCAACATAACCAAACAGATCGTCTGAATCAAGGCAATATTGAATATATTCAGATATACCAAGAATTGGCCATTTTCCAGCTTAATTTAGCAGCATTTCCTTAATGTGTAGAGCTGACGATTGTACATTTTCTGAAGATCTAGGTACTTTCATGTTAATGAAGAAACAAAGTTCCCTGTGAACGTTTATAACAACATGTTGTCTCGTCTTCATTAATTCATCTATGTTCCTCAAGAACTAGCTCGATCCTCGATTCCAGTATACTGAGAAAATATTGTATATCAATAGGTATACATATTTAATGGTCTGAAATATATGATAATGCATATAATTTCCCCAATTGTCTGACTGGCATTTGGATGACACTCTCCCTCTGAGTCTCACAGCTTGTCTTTGTTCCCTCCTTTGGGTTGATGACGAAACCCCTTAAAGAAAAAGAAAGAATAACATTATAAGTAATGGTTGTACTGTTCATATGGAGGAAGCCTCAGTTTTAAAACATGGTATGCCTATATTATATACATATGTGGCTTGATCATTAAAAGAAACTTAATATAACCTATTTCCACCAATAGAGATCTGTCACACTTAATTCAAAACAACTCCACCCAGGTGAAAGAAGCGATCAATTACTTTTATTTTTAAATATTTTTATTGGCCTTAACATTTAACAGTTTGATTAAATCATGGAGAAAAAGAGGAAAGACGCATAGCTGACCACACAACTATATTTCATGCGTTGCCTATTAAAGTACATAAATCAGGAAAAAATTATCTTTACAGGAATCAGGTGGTATATTTCCCATAGTGAACATTATCATCTACAATCGTCCTACTTAGCTGATGTTAATTACAAATGACAAGTCGCGAAAGAACAATACCATACATAGGGCTATCAGATCCGATTACCAAATACATTAGTCACGATTTCCCAGTTCATTTGTTGACGCTGGAAGACAGATATAGGCGGTGGTCATAAGATTGTCTATTTCACCGCAGAAGATAAATACGGGGCAATCTAAAAACAATTCAAATGTTGTTTAAACACATATGCTTCTCTATATCGGTTCATAAGTAGTACCTTGAACAGCCTATGTTCGACAATTGACTTTAACTCTCCTTCCAATTCATTCCAAATACGTTTACCTTCATAAACAATCGAACGCTCATATCGGTATCCAGTTAAAATATCCCCCTGCGAAAACGGACCCGTCAAAACGGACCCCAGCTTTTCTATGTGACTACTGACTGATTTTCTGTGCCACCTACGGTCAACTTGTAGGTGTTGCGTCGGGCTATTACACCTTTCCACCCGACGTTAGGTGTGGGTGAAATGTGACATTCCCAGCCAGATTATGAACTGGCATATATGTGAGCACGCCAATAGTCAACAGACTATAATTATAATAATAATAATGTATGTTATAAAAGGTGTCCTTGAGTAGAAAGTATATTTTGGAAAGTCATGTATAGGATACAAACGCAAATAGATGGAATAGATAGACTAGGCTAGAGTTAAATCATTTCATAAACTATTGTTTCTGATCGTTTTTGAAGTTGACATGGCTCATTATCATGGATTATTTGGATATGTATTATGTCAGCACCCTACGGTGATTGTGCATATTTTCTCCCTTATGCCATGAGCACATCTGCAGTCGTCGCAGATAGCATGAATAAGTCAATACAATAGGCCTATCAGTTATTAGTACTTAGTGTCAAAAACGTAGACACTTTGAAATTAATAAATTTTAATAAATAGGCCGATTTTTAAAGGTAAATAATGAAAATGTGATGTACGATGATGGCAGGGTATGGCTGGGTAAAGGGGGATACTTCTTATTAGCCTTAGCAGATGACGGAAATAGGTATTCTATGTCTTATTTTCGTCAGTTAGCTTATATCTTTCGGTACTGTATTGGGCTTTACAAGTGTTATGTTTAGGTCGTTGTCATTACGTAGTCCCATTTCTGGCTATCATTTCCTTTCTATGCTTAGGCCTATGTACAAGGGATAGCATAGCAGCTTTCCTCCGAATCTCCAGAGGTAAAATATTACATACGATTTCACTTCAAGAATTATTAAGAAATGGTCCCCCGTCCAAGAATTATAAATTGTTGGAAGGGAGGTGGCAGGGAGGTGGCAGTGCGAGAGAGGTGTTGGCTCTCCTCTGGCTCTGTAAAATGCCCACCATCTCCCGCAACGGTAGGATTAGTCACTAGTACAACATAAATAGACAGAGTTCTAATGGATGAATTAGCTTACCTTCATCGCCAAGGTCTCTTCTACAATGTTGATAACTCCATCATGTTATTGTAAGTGACAACCGTGTCCAGCATTCTGAGATCGGCAGTGTGGTTGAAGCAGAAATTAGTAGTAGTTCGTTATATTGGTACATTATATAAATGACTTTTCGACAATTGAAGCAATGAAGTAATATGGCAAAGTTACAAGAGAAATTGCACAGCTATATCTCAGGGAAATATGCTACTAAAATCATAAAATTAACCACAAGTTGTGAATATTTAGTGAACAAAGTCTGAATTTAAATAATAATTGTAAGCAAAACAAAATGTAATAACGAACATGATTACAACTACATGAGAATCTATGTTACGTCATAAGACAAACTATGTTAGATGTTAAGTGCTGTATTACAGTATTCATTAATTTTAGGAGAGATAGTTAACGGCCAGTCAGGAAAACCTGCGAATGAGCAGAGGGCTTTTAACCGACTCAATTATTTACTCCGACCTATGTAACTGTATAACCTGATTCGAATAAAAAGTATTATATATATATATATATATATATATATATATTTATCATAATCAATGTCATTCTGGAATCTTCCCTATATAGATCATTCTCACGAGTGTTTGACAAATTATCCTCGGGTGATATAAATGTAAATCAGTTAGCTTAATGTGTTTCTACCTAAAAGGAAGATGTTCAAAATGCAGTTTCCTTTTTCTCAAAAGCAGGTTCTTAGAAGCGGAAGAAAAGGGCTTTTGTATCTTACAAAGTGTTAATCGCCCTAGTCAGAATGGATGGATTTGTTGAGAGACTGGATAACGTTTGTCAAAAAAAAGAATCATTCATTGTTAAAGTGATATGCACTCATGACTAATGGAGACTACTACAGTCTAGGCAATGAAACCATATAACAATGGAACCATAGGGAAAGTCTTCGAGGGCTGGGAAACAAATTTATCATAAACTATAAGGGTCAGATTTTCAGAAAATATACAATTGGCAGCGGTACACATTTAGTAAATTCTGCTAAATTAGGCTGCAATTTGGTCAATACTAGGTAAATTCGAGTATATTCGGCATTGCATTGATTCTAGCAATCTGTTTGGTTAGATTGAACTGTATTTTTAACTTTATATTCGTCTGAAATTTGGGTTATTTGAGAGGATTGGCGAAGGTGAATTGTACATTTTCTGAAAACTTGACCCATAAAGGTTGTAGACAGCTTGTCGAAAGTTTTAATATTGTCTCATAAAAAGCGAGGTTTTGTTTTAATTTATAAGATAACAACAGCTTAAACCTTATGTTTATCCTTATCCAGATTTGTAATCAAGGGTGTGTCAACGTCATTTTAGTCAATAACAAGAGTCAAGAGAGGAAAAGTTCTACTATTGTTACGATGGTTATATAGATAGAACCTAATGAGAATGTGGTATGAGGGACACTATTGCACTGTCCGAAACCATCCCGCCCATACCAATAACATGTGGTACATACACCAATTAAGGTGGAATAACACGATTTATCTTTAGAATTGTAAATGATGGCAGGAACAGAAAATAATTTCGCTAAATTATACTGCAATTTGGTCAATACTAGGCACATCTGAGTATATTTGGCATTGCATTGATTCTAGCAATCTGTTTTGTTAGGTTGAACTGTATTTTGAACTTTATTTTCGTCTGAAATTTAGGTTAGTTGAGACGATCGGCGAAGTTAAATTGTACAATTTCTGAAAATCTTACCCTCCCCATTGAGCAGGAACTCAGAGCAGCTCCTGATAGCAGACAAAGGGAGCAGAATACAGCCTGGGCGAGCAATAGACATCGCATGTCAGACAATAGCCTCTCTGTGTGTCAGCAGCCTTATTAGAGCAGCCCAACACAACATCAAAACTAGCACAAGCAATATCAGGGTGAAGTCACCAGAAAATGTACAATTCACTTTCACTAATCTTCTCAAATAACCCAAATTACTGATGAAAAAAGTTTCAAAATACAGTTCAACCCAACCAAATTAATTGCTAGACTCAATGCAATGCCAAATATACTCGAATTTACCTTGTATTGACCCAATTGCCGCCTAATTTAGCAGAATTTACTAAATGTGTACAGCTGCCAATTGTACATTTTCTGAGAATCTGACCCATCAGTCCAGTGTGCACGAGGTGGAAAACACTGCTTCCATGCTAGATAAAAACTTATCAAACTAATCATGACTAGCCGAGGAAAAGTTGTTTTTGTCTAAGAAAATTCATATATTTCGTCCTTTTTTATGAAATTGCTTTTGTCTCTTTACAAGGAAATGTGGCCCGTTGCATAATTTACATGCTTCTGCCATGCATAAAGAAAGTGGAAAATATTATGCACTATACAAACAAATTTGAATAGAATCTATGCCAAAGGGTGACCATTAAATTAAAATAAAAGTCATAGGGATTACTAGAACATCGCAAATTAATTCATATTCATCTTAAATATGGCAAACCTTGATGTGTAACAAAAGAGAAGGTTTTTAATAGAATAAAAAAGAAAGAAAAACCATACACATCTTATTTATCAAATACTTGATTATATCTAGATGCACAGCTATGACTGAAAAGAGTGTATATTACATAATGGGGGTGGTGTATAATCGCAACTAAATTTCAGGGCTTGCAATTTCGTAATTTGCTTGTAGTTACTAATCCTGCGATTACAATGAAATAAATGATTTTAACCCCTTGATAGCATACTTGCAAGCAAAAACGTGGTGCCGAAGGTTACATCTATAGGCCTACCAAATCGTAAATACTAAATTCTTTTGTAAGGACTTGTAGCTGTGATGGTGAGGGGGGTCATCACAAGGGCTTGTAAGGCGTTTACAACTGCTTTACCAAAAGGCTCGTACTTATTATCTTTTGCAAAACAGTACTTGTAAACATAGTAACAGGATTTAAGCCTCTTTTTGGAAATGAATCTTACCAGTTTTGAATCCCCAAATACACCACTGCATGTCACACACACTCACACCTATTTTACTCTGTTGTAACTAACATAACAATTGTATGTATATTATGATGCTGAGTGTATTGGTTGGTAGGTATAAGAGTTGAGTGATTGTTTTGTCTATTCATGTATACTACCTTGGGTTATGCATGCCTGGACCACTGCTAACTATATCATGATTGGTTTTTACGTGGCTCAGCAATCAAAATCAGCCAATGGTGTTTGAGAAATGTATGTAGTTACGATTACAAAGTTCTAAAATTACCAATCCTTGTAAGTGGGTCAATGACATATTCTGCACACTGATTTACAATTTTTATTTCGCAATCGCAGGATTAGTAACTACAAGCAGTATGCACCCGGTTCCAACTTGCTTGTAAGCCTGTATTGTTACCCCTTACATTTGTAACTATCAGGTTCTAGGCAAAAACATATGATATACGACTTTCGTAATCGTATCATATGCACCACGTTTTTTGGTTACAAGAGAATAAACAAGTGCTTACGAATTTACGAATCTTACGATTTTGTATTTTTGATATTATGCACCACCCCCAATGTTTGGCTGGAATAAAGATATCTAAATATAATACGGATCTGGCACATGAGATCTTTCCAGCATGGGACGTTTTTGGCAAATTGCCAACATCTACAGATACCTTGGAAACCGTTTTTCAATTCGGCTAGTGGCATATAGTTTAGCGCCCAATGTTTTAACAGGGAAGGGGGAAGAGGGAAGTGGGGGAAAGCCATATATTTTGGTCATTTAAGTGTCATTCAACGTTGGCTACCTGATCTCTTAATTGTTTGTTGTAAAAGAAATACAAGAGGATTGGAGCTAAAACAGGAGGAACTTTCCCCAAAATTGGGTCGAGGGAGGCGAGCCATCCCCATGGCCCAGCTGTTTTTCTATGAGGATGTTAACTGATTAACAGGAACTAATGGTATTCCTTCTCCCACACATCGACTTCAAAGAGAAATCACCGTTGTTTAATTATCCTGTCATAAACTATAGCAGTTCAGGAACATGTTGGTCTTATCCCAGAACAAAATCTTGAATTCTGGATATGTCATGGGGGACGACTTCAACAATATGGGTCAGATTTTCAGAAAATGCCCAATCTACAGTGCTACACATCTGATATCAAGTTCTGCGAAATTAGAGTGAAAAGTGATAAATATTAGGAATATCTGAGTGTATTCTGTATTGTATTCATTCAATAAATCTGTCTGGTTATGTTGAACTGTGTTTTGAACCTTGATTTTTGTCTTAAATTTGGGTTATTTGAGAGGATTGGTGAAGGCGAATTGTAGATTTTCTGACGATCTGACCTATATATCCTGAAAATGCTTATGTTTAAGTGCATACATATAGAGAGAATGGAACGTGCCAGCAATAATAACAAATTAATTGGACAAGATTCATCCACATAAGCATGATGCTGTAGGCAGAGTGCTTATGTGGACGAATGAAGTCCAATAACATTTTCGATTATTGCAGGCGAGTTCCATTCTATATTTATTATATGGGCATAAAACTTGATGTGTAATGACAAATGTATCACGTCTAAATCTGAAAAAAGTAGCTGACGAAGTAGTTCATATAGTATGTGTACTATATGAATTTTTTTTTAGCACCCCACTTATAGCACCTCTCATATGGAATGCGCATAATATAATAAAAAAACTTCAAGGTACTCTTCAATATTTGTTTAAGTGCAGCTAAACCATTATCCCTCATTTATAAACATTTTCCCATGTAAGTTGAATGTGTGTATGCCACCGGCCGGATATAAATAATTAAAATTTTGCACCTTTTTCATGACAAAATGACCAATGATATGTTTTTTCTGTCAGGAACACCCTGATCCCACAAAAGCCCCCTTAAGGCTGACGCACACATGGCCGATTTTCCCCCCGATTGCCCCACGATTTGGGTCTCCTGATGTTTTCATTTCAAATCCTCAAACCATGGTTTACATTTGTGTATTGTAATAAAGCAATAGAAGTTATTGTATGAACGGAGACAAGTAAATACAAGTCTATATACCTATATCTTACCTTGAGTCTCTTGGCTTAGAAACAATCAGTGAGTGTATCAGGATAACAAAAACTCACCTAAAAGAGAAAGGCCAATGTTAGCAACACCATCATTGAGATATCATCATATTGGAACAGCTCTATTAGTGGGATTGGGTGCTTAAAGCTGCTTTTAAAATATGTTTTTGTGTGCATTTTGTAAGGTGTCAGATCCAATACATTTACTTTAAAACACAAAGTTAGTGGAATAATGAGTAAATGGGTCAGATTTTCAGAAAATGTACAGTTTGCCTTCCCCAATCCTCTCAAATAGCCCACATTTAAAACAAAAATGAGCTCCAAAATGCAGTTAAACATAACAGAACTGATACTTTGAATCAATGTGATACCAAATATACTCAGATATACCCGGTATTCTTCATTTTTCAGCCTAATTTAGAAGAACTTCCTAAATGTGTAGAGCTGAAAATCTGACCCAAATGGGGTAAGAGTGTTTGTCCTAATAGCTGGGAATGCAGCTTTAACACAGAACATACATTAAACTGCCAGATATACATAGGCATATGAGTGCAAACCATCAGACCGTCAGTGTGAATGGGGAATTAAATTCACAAGAGGGCACAGAAGTGTTTAACAAATAGCAGGAAGGGGAATAAACTGACTGCTGGTGTGGTGCGAGATGGACGTTCAGTTCACTAGAGGTTACCAAACGTGTGTGTTTTATGATGTAGTTTTTCCTTATCAGGGCTATGCATTCTAGTGCTATAAAACACACCCTACAATCCATCAAGTCACTTTTTGTGTGGTGGTTGGTCGGGCATTTCTACAAAGGTCAATATTTTATTTTATTTTTGTTGTTTGCTGGTTAAATATAGGGTAAATTTATTGAACATATCCTAAGGCCTCCAAAACTTCCATAATTCATCTATAACTCCAATGAATATGTTACTTAAAGGTACATGCCAGTGTCATCAGCGCTAAATCTAATTCATTACTGATTGTCCTCCCAGAACATCTTTATTCTATATTCTACAATATTATAGCAAGAACAGCATAGTATCGCATGTGAGGGGGGCTGTATTCTTCGGGTATGGCTGAAAATAACGAGGCCGTAGGCCGAGTTGTTTTTCGGCCAATTTATTTGCATTAATTTCATCAAACTGTGTTGCCCTCATAGTCTCGAACGGTTGTGACGTCACTGTACAATCGTTTTTTCTTTCATTTCGAAAAATTATAACTTTTGGTTGATTTTGGTTGATAATATTCATAGATCCACTATTCACGACTAAACCATAAAGGAGTATTGATTTTTCTTCATTTTAAGTAATAAAGTCTTCCATTTCGCAGTGCAAAAAACTACAATTCCAAAGAATTCTGATTTGTATATATGGGTGAAGTCGCCAGAAAATGTACAATTCAATTTCACCTATTCTCTCAAATAACCCAAATTTCAGACGAAAATAAAGTTCAAAATACAGTTCAACCTAACCCAACAGATTGCTAGAATCAATGCAGTGCCAAATATACTTGAATTTAGCTAGTATTGACCATTTTCCAGCCTAATTTAGCAGAATTAACTTAATGTAGACAACTGCCAATTGTACATTTTCTGAAAAGCTGACCCATATATAATTGGGTTTTTTTCCACCATTATTACACACGTGAGCAGTAAGAAAGGTGCAGTTTGGGGGTGCAGATCAGTTGATCTGAACTGCAGACGTGATCAGTTCGGGCTTCGATGGTTACAAATGACAAAAAGATGCAATTTGGTTGGCATTTTTTTTTTTTTTTTTGAAAATATTTTATTCAGGACATAGACATTTCCACACATCAGTAAGAATATTTCCAGAATAGCCTGAATTACTGTTTTAAATTACATTACATCGAAGTTCAATTAGAGAAAAAAAAGGGAATAATTAATACAATTTTATGAGTAGAGTATGACAGTAATTCCATTTTACTTGATATTATCACAAAAAAATGATCTGATTCAATAGTATCAACAAAGTCGCGTTACTAATCTGTACAAGAGAATTCATATCAGATATATGTTTGCACGTATTATGTACATTTAAATATCCCACTCATTCCTTGCAAGGTATCAGAGACATTTTCTAAAAACATAGCGTATGCCTGACCAACAAATCTGTTACCAATGACCTTGTCCCCGACCGCGTAACTTAGGCCAACAAATTGTGATGAATTTAGCCTCCTCAAGCTTAACTATACGCTAAACAAGTTAAATTTACTTTTTAACATCCAAATACAGTGTGTAATAAATAGCAAATGGCACTCTGTTTGGGTTTAAACTGATCTTGGTACCATCAGAAAACAGGGAATCACCCCTTCGGGGTTCGTCTGCGCAAATCCCCTGTTAACTAACCGTTACAGATTTTCCCCTATAGTAAAACAACATATTTGAGTGAGTGAGTGAGTGAGATTGGTTGCTTTACGCCCTTATCAACACAGTTAATATGGTTATATCAAGGGCGGGAGAGCTGAGAGGGAGTGAGTGAGTGAGATTGGTTGCTTTACGCCCTTATCAACACATTGAAGGTTATATCAAGGGCGGGAGAGCTGAGAGTGAGTGAGTGAGTGAGATTGGTTGCTTTATGCCCTTATCAACACATTGAAGTGTTATATCAAGGGCGGGAGAGCTGAGAGGGAGTGAGTGAGTGAGATTGGTTGCTTTACGCCCTTATCAACACATTGAAGTGTTATATCAAGGGCGGGAGAGCTGAGAGGGAGTGAGTGAGTGAGATTGGTTGCTTTACGCCCTTATCAACACATTGAAGTGTTATATCAAGGGCAGGAGAGCTGAGAGTGAGTGAGTGAGTGAGATCGGTTGCTTTACACCCTTATCAACACATTGAAGTGTTATATCAAGGGCGGGAGAGCTGACAGGGAGGCACTTTATGATCTTACCCAGGAAATAGAGATAGAGAAAAAGGGAGAGAGACAGAGAAAAGAGACAGAAAGGCACTTTATGGTCATACCCAGGACCAATACAACTTTAACCATTGATCACCAATGAAATATGCATCAACTGTTCCCACCAAGTCCATGAGGGGCTGAGCGCACGGAATAACAAGCTTAACGCATCTCACTCAGACTTTTATGGTCCAACACCAAAAACTCAATTTCACAGTTTGAGCTCCAAGCACGATCCAGCCACTAAAGGCCACTGTGCAGAGGAAAAGTTTATAGAGCTTTTATTTACGAATTGACTGCCATCTTGAATCGTAATTGATTCAAATCATTTTACAAGATTCAAAACACAGATGAAATAGTCATCGGAGTTCCTATTACTTTTTCATTTTTTTAATATTTATGCTTATGTGTAGAACATTATATCAATGAAATTAAATTCATGAGAACAAACTGTTCGGAACTGTCAAAATGACTCAATTTGTTCCATGTAAATTATTGATGGATCAAAAGATTGATTGATAAATTGATTGATAATCGAGGAAACTTGTCTTTCTTTGATATCCTCATATCCTTCAGGACGACCCTGATTGTTAAGTTTCTAAAGAAGAAGATTGGAAAAAATGAAATTCTATGGAAGAGACTGAATAACTCATGGTAAAGTTGTGCAAGATGTACCTGGCACTAGGTTTATAGTGTGAGAAAATGTCTGCAGTAGAACAGAAATATTGAGAAAATGCCTTTAGTAAAAATAGAAATATTTGTTCTGTTGAAATGAAGTACCGCCTTCAGTACAATGGTTCGGAAACGTCCGAAATAGGCTCAATTCAAGATTCATGACTGCTCCATAATTATGTTCGAACTTGGCTGACATTGATTTTACCTCAAGAAGTAGGGATAGGGCTATAATTGTTCTGAAGGCGGTGCTTTCTTTTAACTTAAATCACACTTGAATCTTCTTTTGTTATTCTAGTATTAGAAGGTTAATGTAGACTTTGAAGAAGAAAATAAAAAATATAAAAATAAACGTGTAAGGCAAAAGCTTTCCCCAAACAGTAATAATAAACGAAAATAGTGTATGATGTTTGTGGCCATGTTTTGTTCAAGATAATCTACAACACTGGATGCTGCAATAATCCAGACTCGTATAGGACGGATCCAAAACACAACATTTGTATTCACATTGAGCGTGGTGACACCTGATTTATGACCGGAAGCGTTACAAGATTGTCGCCTGTATTTGTTCCACTGCATGTTTGTGTGGCGACCAGCCATGCCGGCCCATGGACGGAGGTACGGGGCTATTTCACAATGTGAAATACAGTCATTTCCATAAGTATTTGTGATGGGTTTCAGGAAAATGAGTCACAAGTCGCAGAATTGGTGTTTTCCAAAGGTGTTTACTTTCAAGATCTCTTTGTTGGAATATTTTCACTTTTAGAGTGTCTAGTCCTGGTGGTTGTATGAATATATCTACCATTGAAATGTCAAGAATGTTTATCAATTATATCAGTGCGTTTCTTAGATCATCCCATTGAGTATATTAAGCTACTTTACTGGTAATTATCCACCAAGAAATATTGCAAACGTTTTTTGTTTTCAAAAATAAAAATATCTAACTATAAAGATAAAAGTACTTATTAGATGTCCTTAATGTTTACATTCATTGGAATCACCTTGATCTCCTCTTTTCAAATATGGTGATATCTCAAAATCCATATGTTGTGACTTATGACTCATTTTCCTGGAACACAACACATATATTATGTATTTGTGTTTGTCATAGAAAAATGAGTCAAAAGTCGCAAAAGTTGTTCTTGTTTCATTGAGAGTGATACAATGTCACATGGAAAATGTAATAGGAAAACTTGAGAGAAACCATTCGTGAGTTTGTATTCCCTATTCATACCACTATAGGAGACTTACATGTGTCACTGCACATGTCTATTATAGTGCATGCTGAGATGGATTCAGTTCAAATCTGACCTACAGACATAAGAGCAACATTTTCATAAAGGTTTACGAGGATTCTTTTGTTATACTTTATGGTTGCATAAGTGTACATACCTAGAATTTCATTCACATTACATGTTACCTGCATGCTGTCACTGCCAGACTGATTGTTAATTAGCTTTTAATTAGCTTAACAAACCATGTCTTCACAACAGTCTATTGCACTGCACTTTGCAACACACTTTTGCAATAATTCATTTCCATACTCATTGCAAAGGTTATCACAAATGATAGTTGGGAAAATCTTCTGATAGAGGATAAATTTGTTAGTTCTGAAAAAACTTGGAAAGAGAAATTTGTTATACAGAGCAAGAGCTATGATGTACCAAAATGGCAGTCGTTACAATATAGGATCCTACATAAAACGGTGGGATGTAATGTGTATTTGACTCAAATTAAATTTAAGAACAAAATATCATGCGATTTCTGTCCAGAAGAAGATACTATTTGCCATTTCTTTGTTAATTGCAACAACCAGAGTTTACTGTGGAAAACCTTAAGATCTTGGCTACAGAGAAGTGTCTTAATTAGAGGTTTTAGACCGAGTGAGTTGAATTTAACCAACATCCTCCTTGGATATAGTGGTAAGAGTCCTCAAAGAGATTTTATTAATTGGTTGTTTACTGCACTAAAGTGGTATATATACAGACAGAGAATATTCCATGAAAATGTAATAGTTTTTAAAGCCTTTGTCAACGAAGCTAAAATGCATCTTAGGATCTTGGAGTATAATAATGTTGCTCAAGGTAAAGGGAAGAAGAACACAAATTTCTGGAATCAACTCATATGTGAACTGGAGGAATAACAGGTGTAAAATCGCAGAGACAGAGGATATATGATGTAACACTTGATGAGTTATGATTGTGATTTAATATCTCCATAATAATTGTAAGCTTCGTATGAAACCTGTTAGTCCAGGAGGGACGTGATGAAAGAGAAAACCGAAAATACAAAAAAAATATAAAATAAAGAGGGAAACGATAATTGAACGTTGATTAGAATTGTATGAGCCTAGTCGGCAGGATATGTGATGTGTTTCAGGGAAATGAGTCATAAGTCGCAAAAAATCGATTTTGAGATATCATTATATTTGAATAGATGAGATCAAGCCGATTCCAATGATAGTAAACAGTCTAATAATCTAATCAGTATTTCTAGATTTTAAGTTTGATATTTTCGTTTTTGAAAAAAAAAGTTGGCAATATTTCTGGGGGTCAATAAACAGTAAAGTAACTAAATGTAGTCCATATAAGGACCTTTAAAACGAAAGGATATATTACATAGATTGTCCTGTAATTTGATAAATCGATTGATATAGCTATAAGTGATTAACCCACCAAAAATTATAACATTCCAGTCATGTGATATCAATTTTGCGACTTATGACTCATTTTCCTGAAACACATCACATATGTTGAATAAAACCTTTTAAAAACAAAAAAAAAGGTTTATCACAAATGTCTATCACAAATTCTATCGCCGTCAATGTGGACCCTCCATAATGAGGGACCCACATTGACAAGTATGGTGATAAAAATTTACATACCCAGATATACCTAGTATTGACCATTGTACAGTCTAACTTAACAGAATTGACTAAATATGTAGATCTGGCAATTGTACATTTTCTGAAGGTCTGAGCCTTTACTGACTGGGACCATGGCCTGGTTATAATTACACGTGGGCCTGCCCCAGTAAATCATTACAGTGACAGGCTTGTTTGTCTATAACTTGTGCTTGTCTCTCCTGATCTTGTATCAACAATCTGCCAATAGGGGATTTGCATAGCCGCCATTTTGAATCTAGATTCGCATGGAATTATGGGACTAATGGTACAGTGTACAATCTATAGAAAACATGTCACGTTCAGCATGGAATATTTATCTGTTCTCTAATGTCAACACCATGTTTTATACATGTTTCCATGACACTAGTCCCCATCTTTCCCATCATGCATTTGGTTAACATGAATCATTTATACAAGATAGAATATTGATGAAAACATTCTTGCAAATTTCGATAAAAATGTTGCCAAATATTTGTATGTCAGATTTCATCAGAATCCATCCCGGAATGCATTGTACAGACATGTATGCGCAGTGGCACATGCAACTCCCCTATTTCCATGCAGTGTAACTTTTACCTACTCAGAGCCATCAGAGTAGAAAAGAGAAATGAATGTGATATTGTAGATCAAAGAAATTGTTACCAGGGAACCAGGGAGAAATCGCCAGAGAATGTACAATTCACCTTCACCAATCTTCTCAAATAACCCAAAATTAAGACAAGAATGAGGTTCAAATTACAGTTTAACCTAACCAGACAGATTTATTAAATGTATACTATACAGAATATTATAGCAATAAACCACTCAGATTTTAGCGTTCGAATGGTCTGTAGGCCCAGAGACGCCACGAGGCCGCAGGCCGAGTGGCGTCACTGGGCCTACAGACCGTTCGAACGCTAAAATCTGAGTGGTTTATTGATTTTAGTCCATAATGGGTCAGATCCCCTCCATAACATAACCTCACACAAACAACCAGAAAAACAAGTCAGTCTTTAGGCCTACTAACCTGTCATCTTAACACCTCCAACACCACCTTTATATTCACGCATTCGACGCCACACATACATTGCGCAAGGGTTTCCCGGAAGATGGCGTGGCAGTCTTCTCACGGTAAATACGGTAGGCGCTGAGCATGTGAAATATGTCAGTAAACACGCATTAAGCTGCATGTTCGCGCGACGCTCAGGCCGTTGTAACGATCAAATCATGCACATAGCTAGAATTAGCATTAAATTCTCTTTCAAATCATGTATAATATGTCATATGTGCGATATACTAACGCAGCTGAATCAGGAGTTTTAATGGATCAGATCCCATCCATAACTTAACCTTGTTTACATTGAGATTCTAAGACTAAGGTCATATTATCGCCAACTCGATCGTTTTACCGATTTCCTCTGGAAATAATAAAGCTAGAGACTTCAAATGAAAAGTTCAATGGAAGAATCGTATGTAAAATGCGATTTTGCCCAAGTATATCGAAGATCATATTTTCTTTCAATAAGTAGCCCCGTCACGTCCACGCTTTGTCTCTTCAAGGCTCTCACAGGTATCAGTGAGTCCGTAGGGTCAAGCATGGGTGGTGTGGAGTGCGGCGGCAGGCCAGGGGTGTGTCTCTCAGGGGGCCAATGGGCTTCGAGGAAAACGGTTGATAGACTGGGTCTGACTTTGGGCAGTTAGCCAATGGCCACGTAGGAAACGAAAAAATAGACCGTTAGTACAGTCATGGTCTGTTGTGCCACAATTGCACACGAAAATACCCAAAATCTGATCCAAAATGGACTAAAATCGGATATACCTGGTATTTATCATTTTTCACTCTAATTTAGCAGAATTGATTCTAGCAATCTGTTTGTGTAGGATGAACTGTATTTTGAACTTTATTTTCCTCTGAAATTTGGGTTCAAATGTGACGTGTCACAGGGGAATGAGTCACAAGTCGCAAAGAAATATTTTTGATGTATTATCAAATTTGAAAAAATGAGATTAAGCCGATTCCAATGATAGTAAACCATAGGGACATCTAAGTAGTGTTTCTACATGTTTGACATATTTATGTTTGAAAAATGTTTGCAATATATTCTGGATGGACTATATAGTAAAGAAACCAAAAACACTCCATAGGTTGCCATAAAGCAAGACTATATTGAAAACTCCAATGACCTCCTTTTTGGAATGTTGGAGTATCTAGTCAGTTTTATGTATACATGAACCACATTTCAGGGCAGTGTATTAATTATTTCCATGCATTTCTAAGATTGTCGTATGGAGTACATTCACCTACTTTACTAGTAATTGTTCACCCAACAAGAAATTTTGGCTGTGACCAAGGAAGCAATGGTTTCCCCCGAATCCCTTAATTCTATCAGAGGCAAAGTCCTAAGCAACCCCCAGCCCCACTCTACACACATCTCCACTTCGATCCCACCTTCCCGCCCCACTCCACGCGGGAAAAAGCGTTGCCAAGGACGCGTTACTAACGTGCAAATTAGAAGCACGGCCAGGTCAAAGTAGGCCTACATTATTGCGTTGTCGCCGGCATCAATATCCAGTAGAGTTTCCTTCATGTCTTCCTTATTTACTTACAGATGTTGATAAAATTAAATATGTAGGGGTAGAAAAGCATGCTCTTTCTGAATTTCAACATCTTGGTAATGTATTTCGAACAGAAATAGTGTTTTTTAGTACTTCGCGGGAGCGTAATTTCCCCGCGATATGCCTGCCACAACCCAATAGGGTCAGGTCGTCAGAAAATGTACAATCGTCGGCTACACATTTGGTAAATCTTGCTAATTTATTCGGAAAAACGAAAAATACTAGCTATATCTGAGTATGTTTGGTGTAAGATTGATTGACCGAATCTGCTTGGTTATGTTAAACTGTATTTTGAACCTGATTTCTTTCTCAAATCTGAGAGGAATGGTGCAGGCGAATTGTACATTTTCTCACAACCTGACTCAATAATGTAGGCCTACTTTGGCGATCTTTTTGTTTACTTAGGCCTACTGAAAGGTTTCGCTCACCTATGCTTTATTTTAAAAACTGACCTTGATATAAACACATATTTAGGGGTAGAAAAGCATGCTCTTTCTGAATTTCATGTTTTTGGCAACTTATTTCGAGTAGAAATAGCGATTTTTATCAATATGCGGGAGCGCAAAATCACTGCGATGTGTACGCAAGTGCGTCGGAAATTCAGGTGGGAACAGGCGGAGTCGGGTTTTCCTTATAAGGGGGCGACGCGGACGCCCAAAGAACAGGCGGCCAAAACTGGAACCTATATAAGGTTTCCCAGTTACTACCGTTGGAATCGGCTTGATTTCCTCTTTTCAAATATAATGGTATCTCAAAATCGTTTTCTTGCGGCTTATGACTCATTTCCCTGAAACGCATCACATTATTGCTTTTTTGAGGCCATTAAGTCTGACTTCATGAAAACAAATCACATTTCACATTAAGAGATCCACCCATTAGTAAACACCCATTAATTTTCTAATAAAGGTTTAAAGGGTCATCTTCTCCAGTCTAGTATGTGGACCATGGTATCTATGAGCTAGCCAATGGTCAGTTTAGGGCACCTCCCATGGAGTGAGACTGGACCAACTGGTCAATATGCATCAAGTCTTGGCATTCCGGCCACTCAATGGTCCATCCAACAGTCACTTCATTAACCCTCTTGTACCGTGTGGACAGATTTTCAGAAAATGTACAATTCGCCTTCGCCATATTCTCTCAAATAACCCACATTTAGGACAGAAATGAGCTTCGAAATGCAGTTTAACATAACAGAACTGATACTTTAAATCAATGTGATACCAAATATACACAGATATACCCGATATTCATCATTTAGCAGAATTTACTAAATGTGTATAACTGCCAATTGTGCATTTTTTTTTTGTTGAAAACATGTTTTATTCAATCTGTCAACAAAAGCCAATTGTACATTTTCTGAAAATCTGACCCATGTATGGGAAGGTAGGGTTACAAGGGTTAATATGAGGGGTCACTGTATAGAATAAAGTGTCCATACTCACTGTATTTGTAATGTGTTGCATAAACATGAGTCACAGGTTGCAACGTTGATATTTTTCTATTAAGGGATTTATTTACAAATACCTTTCTTCGAATGGTCTCATATTTGTAGAGTTTAATGCTTTAGGACATATGGGTCTGATTCTCAGAATGATTATTATTAAGGGGGATGGTATAGGGGCTGACAGCATGATTAATTGTTATTGTAAATGACATGTAGATGTAACGATGTACTGATGTATTGTTAACCCTGATGTTGACTATGTATATAGTCTAACTAATGACTATAAGGACTTTGTCCTCTCGAAGTAATTGGTTTTGATGTTAAAACTTGAAACTAAATATTCTTATAATATTGAATGCATAAGTCAAACAACGAATCAGAATGATTATAAAAAGGAATAACTTGTAATATTATGTCGCAAAATCAATGATTGTTTTATATTTAGTTTGGGCGGTTGAGGAAGACCTGCAAGTGGGCATGTAACTGTATGAATTATATTGAATGTACCATTATCAGCTGTATACATTTAGTAAATTCTGCCAAAGTAGGCTGCAAGTTAATCAATCCTAGGTAATCTGTAGTATATCCCGCATTGCATTGATTCTAGCAATCTGTTTGGTTAGGTTGAACTGTATTTTGAACTTTATTTTCGTCTGAAATGTGGGTCATTTGAGAGAATTGGTGAAAGTGAATTGTACATTTTCTGGCGACTCCACCCATGTAATGTGAGAGTGCACTTTATAGTTTATATTTATTCGGTCAAATGACTTCTTTTAGATGGGTTGGAAAAGAATAAAGAGTGCAGCTGTAATTTGGGATGGGTGAGTGAGATTGGTTGCTTTACGCCCTTATCAACACATTTAATATGGTTATATCAAGGGCGGGAGAGCTGAGAGGGAGGCACTTTATGATCTTACCCAGGAAATAGAGATAGAGAAGAAGGGAAAGAGAGACACAGAAAAGAGACAGAAAGGCACTTTATGGTCATACCCAGTAACTTGGAATGACTTACTCTAGTTAGGGTCATCGTGTCTGGTACAATGCACCCTTGACCACCACCACCCTTACTTTGCTGACCATGAACTCTGACCCATGACCTTTGACCTTCACCCCTGGGTTGTGAACACCCCGCACTGTAATCAATCGCTCCTATTGCATGGTCAATTGGACATATACTGGACCAAGCTGTATGGGACATGGGTCAGATTTCCAGAAAAAGTACAATTGGCAGCTGTACACATTTAGTAAATTGTGCTAAATTAGGCTAAATTTGGTCAATACTAGGTAGATTCGAGTATATTCGGCATTGCATTGATTCTAGCAATCTGTTTGGCTAGATTGAACTGTAGAATTGTTTTGAATTGTATTTTCGTCTGGACTTTTGGAATGGTTATTTGAGTAAATTGGTGATGTTAAATTGTACGTTTTCTGAAAATCTGACCCAGATATGTTTGTTTAATTTTGTTTTCTGCATTATTCAAGTTCATTATTCTCAGCACAGCTGAATAACATCTAGATGTTGCTACATTATTTTCAAAGGTATTATATTTAGATTAAAAAATAAAAATGAATTCTAAACACAAATAAATAATATATTCTCCGTCATTCAAGAACGATTAAAAAAAAATACAAAATATAAAAATGCCAGTGGTAGATTACATATCAACCGAATAACATCAGATAAATAAAACCTTATATGGTACAGCGAATACCAATCACCTCTGACCCTTGACCCCTGGGTAGTGTATACCCTTTAGTCTAATCAATTTCTCTTCTTGCCCACTTGGACACAGGAGGGAAGTATGAGAATTGCTTGGTACCAAAGTCGGCCGAGTGGCTTGAGTAACATGTTGTGGGTTGGAACAATTTCACCTCCTCCCCCCAGGCACTAGAGGAAGACCCCCATTACAGTCATCTAGTCCTGGTAAAATATGTTTTTAAAAAAAGTGAATACCCTACCTAAGTTCCCTTCTTTTCCTTCACAATAAGATGTGTTGATCTCACAAGTTTGATTTAAGGCAAGACTTTAGCGCATGTCTAAACATTACCAAAGGTTTGATGACCCATTAATTGAGTATAGAAATAAAATATGTGATGCGTTTCAGTAAAATGAGTCACAAGTCGCAAAAATTGGATTTTGAGATATCAGAATTGAAAAGATGACAGCAAGCAGATTCTAATGATAGTAAACATTAAGTACATCTTAGTAGTGTTTTTTATTTCATGTTTGATATTTTTATGTTTGAGAAAATGTTTGCTATATTTTGCGGTGGACAATTACTAGTTCAGTAATTAAATGTACTCCATATAATGACCTTCAAAACGCAAGGATATATTCAATACGCTGTTATGAAATTTGGTAGATGAATTTCTATCACTGACAGCACTGAACTCCCCAAAAATCATAATATTTCCACATCTTGTGAGAAAATGACTATAAAAGGTATCAATTTTGCGACTTGTGACACATTTTCCTGAAACACATCACATCACATCACATCACAAATATGATGTTATTATATTTAGAAAGTCTCAAAGGCATAGCCATTTTCTGAACTTGTTGTGATTTTGTATTATTCATTTTATGTCTCACTTGTCTCTTTATAAAAGTAAACAGTATTATTACCCCTTTCGGCCAAGGTAACGGCAGGGAGAACTGGAGGCCACCTCTAGAAGTCTGTGTACCTATTTGTCATATGTAACTGTCCTATTTGATGAATGAAGTAGTTCTTATCTTTTAAAAACATGGGGAAGGTTGACTTGTAACAAATGGTAGTTTTGCTGATTATTTAACCGATGACATTGATACACACACTTGTACTAGGATAAATATATCAGAGGATAAGGTTATTGATTTTATCAGGACTATAGACGTCAATAAGAACTGTGGCTTTGATTGGACTTGTACAAAGGTCTTGAAATTTTTCTTGACTAAATTATCAACAACATTCACTCTGTTACTAAAGGCTTGTGTGAAAAGTGGGAAAATCCCCAAAGATTGGAAATCTTTCAATGTGGTAGCCATCCCAAAAGGAGGTAGTCCCAAAATATTTGGGAACTACAGGCCCATTTCTCTGGTACCTCTACCCTCCAAAATCCTGGAACACTTTATTTGTGAAGCCCTACGACTACATATGGAGTCAAATGAGCTATTTACTGATTGCCAGGGGGGGTTCAGACAAGGGTTCTCAACCAATAAATCATTATATGAATTTACGGAACCAATTCTGAAGGGCATAGACCAGGGGGATATAACATTTGCGACCTATTATGACATATCAAAGGCGTTCAATTGTATAGACCATCAAATACTTGAATACAAGCTGAATTATTATAAGGTTAACCCGTCAATTGTGAAAATCATCATGAATTATCTAGACAATCGGAACCAACATACATATTGGAACAATGTACTATCATCCCCTTTATGTATTGATAATGGAGTACCGCAGGGTAGTTTGGTAGGACCGCTTTTGTTTTTAGTTTACATTAACGATATTCCTAAGGCGTTAAATAATATTAAATTTGCAGATAAGATCAAAATGAACATCTATGCAGACGATACTGCGGTCACCATAACGAATGGGGACATTGCGAACTGTATTGAGGGTACACAAATAGTTGCGAATAAGATTGCCGGATGGATGGGTTCTAACAAAATTGGCTATTAACTCAAGAAAATGCATCCTACAGGTACTAGGGTCGAGGAGTCGCCTGAGTAAAATTGATTTTGCAAACCTACCTAATATATACATTAAAGGTATAGCAATAAACAAGGTAGAGACTGCGAAATACTTAGGTTTCACAATAGACTCACAAGTGACCTTCAATAAGCACTTTGAAAGAATGAAAAATCTGTTGCAGGTGAAAGTAAACAAATTCGCTAGGATCAGATACAAAATTGACGAAAATGTTGCTAGAATAATTTTGAAATCACATATAATGCCTCAAGTTGAATATGGGATTTTCATGCACAGTTTAGCAAATAAGAATGTAGTCAAAAAAGTGCAGACCACCCTCAACAGGGCTATACGTATGGTGTTTAAAAATAATGATCATTCAACGGCAGAAATAAAAATACTATTGAATATTGTGGATGTAGACATCAGAGGTCAAATTGCCCTGTTGGGATTGATGTATAATAAAACCAAAGATTCTAAAGGACATGCCAAGAAATACCAGACAGGCAGATGGTCCTAATCTTGTATGAAAAAATGCATTACACGAAAAATTCGCCAGATCACCCCATTTTCTTGGACCCACAGCCTGGAATAGGCTCCCAAACAATGTTAAATGTTTGGATTGGTCAAACATAAAGGGTTATCTAAAAACCTCCCTAAACTGATGGAACTGTATACCGGAATATGTACTTGCTTGTTTCACAGGATTGATTTGTCAAATGAATTATTTATAGCCAACTGGTAAAGGAATGTCGAACTATTGTGTTTTATTCGATACGGATAGCTCCGATGTATTTGTTTTAATCAGCAGCTAAAAAATCCAAAAAACATGTATGTAATAATAGAATATCGTAACAGATCAATTGTATTTTGTATTTAGTAATGATTTAGTCCTCTTTATTTTTTCATTCATGAGCATGAAACGTACCAACTTGTTGGAATTTGTCTCTTGAAATAAAAATGTTTAAAAAAAATAAAGAAATCTTATCTTATCTTATAGTTGGCAGGCAGATCACATACATCACTACTCTGAAGGTTGTATGTTGTATTCCGATGCTGCCTTTTTGCATTAAAAAAAGCCCCCAGACAATCATATACCAATTGATCCTGTTTCATTTGACTTAAGGCAAAAATGTAGTAATTCTTACCCAAAAAGCGTATTATAGGGTCAAGTTTTCAGAAAATGTACAATTCACCTTCACCTATCCTCTCAACTAACCCAAATTTAAGACAGAAATCAGGTTCAAAATACGGTTTCACATAACCAGACAGGGTTATTAAATGAACACAATACAGAATATACTCAGATATACTCAGTATTTATTATTGTTCACTCTAATTTAGCAGAATTTGAGAGATGTGTCGAACTGTAGATTGTGCATTTTCTGAAAATCTAACCCTTTACTCATTTCTCTTGATAGAAGTAAAAAGTGTTCACAGGTGGACCATAGATCATGTATCTGAAGGTTATTGGTCAGATTTTCAGAAAATGCACAATTGGCAGCTGTACACATTTAGCAAATTCTGCTAAATTAGGCTGCAATTTGGTCAATTCTATGTAAATTCGAGTATAAATGGTATTGCATTGACTCTAGCAATCTGTTTGGTTCGGTTGAACTGTATTTTGAACTTCATTTTCGTCTGAAATTTGGTTTATTTGAGAAGATTGGCGAAGTTAAACTGTACATTTTCTGAAAATCTGACCCATATATACTCAGTATTTATTATTTTTGACTCTAATTTAGCAGAATTTGAGAGATGTGTAGAACTGTAGATTGTGCATTTTCTGAAAATCTGACCCTTTACTCATTTCTCTTGATAGAAGTAAAAAGCGTTCACAGGTGGGCCATAGATCATGTATCTGAAGGTTATATGCAGTATTCCCATGCTGCCAAGTGGATTCTTTATCATTAAATTTTTAGTGCCTTTGTTAAACAATATAATTGGAGTGTTCCTCTGAACACTTTTTATCTGTTTTACCATTACTTCCTGATAGGTCCCTTAGGTTCTTTTAAGATCGATTGTTCCGTTTGACTTTAAAAAAAAAGAAGAAATAATTATTAATTTCCCCCAGGAGCACATCACCCGCCCAGACACAATGCTATAAGATCTTAAAACTGCACTCTCAGTTAAAAACAATACTTCTCTACTTTTTGGGAGTAAGGGTCGTTTTATCAAACTTCTGCAGGATTGTGTCTGGTTTTTGCTACAAGGCTTCCTAAGACAACATTTTATAAAAACTTATGGATGGAAAAGGTGGACATGTCTCAGATTTTCAGAAAATGTACAATTCGCCTTCACCGATCCTCTCAAGTAGCCCACATTTAAGACAAAAATGAGCTTCAAAATGCAGTTTAACATATCAGAACTGATACTTTAAATCAATGTGATACCTAATATACTCAGATATACCTGGTATTCATCATTTTTCAGCCTAATTTAGGAGAATTCCCTAAATGTGTAGAGCTGCGAATTGTACATTTTCTGACAATCTGACCCGTATACAACTCCGGGGGGGGGGACATTTTGGGTTTTGTTTTATTGTAGTGATGTTACATGTCCTGACATGTTTCGACTAACAGTATAGTCTTTGTCAGAGGATTTTATAAAAACAGCTTTATATACAAGGCTAAATCAATATGGAACTCATTAGCCACTGTTGCTCACGAATCAACCACAAAAAAAGAGCTCAGAAATTACCTTGAAAATGTAAAACATAGATTGTATTAGGACAAATAACCTAATTTGTGCTATTATTGTATAATGTATTACCATACGGTATCATCTTAAATCAAGTCAAAACTATCGTAAGATCTCTGCAACTTATTTTATTTTATCTCATTTTATTAACTGTATAATAAACTGCATCTAAATTAACAGTTCACTCTGCCTTGAGAGAGACGGTAACGGTAATTGTGCACTAGAATATATTATTAAAAGACCACTAAAGCCCTCATATTGAGCTACACAATTTTTATTTAATTTTCAATATTTAATTTTTAAAAAAACACTTTACTCAAAAACTGCAGGATATTGGATGGAGAACTTTTAATCCTGAGTTATTAAGGTTATTGTCTACCAGAATATGTAAAAATTTTGTAATACCCCCAAAATGGGAACGAAAACTCATTTCTAGCCTACTTTTGCTGTATTGGCTCATGGCCTAAGAACTGGATCTGATCTAGGAGTCTGTGTACCTATTTGTCTGTATTTGTCTATTTTCGTAACTTCATAATGTACTGTGTGAGTCAGATAAATAAAGTAGTATCTTATCTTATCTAAAAGTCTGCATACTAGTATACATATATTTCTGAGACTTGCCGAAATTCTCTGCAGCAGCCGCTTTTCTAATGTTATATAACAAGTGTGTGCTATCATATACAAATGGGTCCGTAACTCATCGGTAGAGTTCTGTCCACCCTCTCTGGAGGACGTCATATGTGGTTTGTGAAGGTATCCGGGGTAGAAATGTGATTTTGAAGTCTTTTTTAAATCGAGATATCCACACTCTATCTATAGCCTGGGAAAGCCCCTGGGAAATACTACGTCATTAGTCACAATTAGCTACTGCGTCAATTCAAGGGGGACCCAACTACATGCAGAGGAGTGGGAGAGTGAAGAAGAGGGGTGGGAGAAGGTTGGGGTAATGGAGAGGGGGAGGGGAGGAAGAGGGTGTAGGAGGGGAGAGTGAGGCAACGGGAGAGGGTGGGGAAATAGAAGAAGAGGAGGGGGAGGGAAAGAAGAGGGGGGGGGGAGAGAGGAGGGAGAGAAAGCAGGGAGGGGGAGCATGAGGAAGATAGGATGGAGAGGTGGGGGGAAATCGGAGATGGGGTTGGGAGTGAAAAACAGGTATGAAAGGCAGAGAAGAGGGGGAGGAAAAAGAGGGAGAGGGGGAAGTGTGGGGAGAGAGGGGGACCGTCCGGAGGATGGGTACTTTGCTTGTAAGATATAAGTTGTTTTGCCGTTGTTTATACACCAGTACCCATATATGGGTCAGATTTTCAGAAAATGTACAATTGGCAGATCTACACATTCAGTAAATTGTGCTAAATTTGGCTGAAAAATGATGAATACCGGGTATATCTGTGTATATTTGGTGTCGCATTGATTTAAAGTATCTGTTTTGTTAAGTTAAACTACATTTTGAAGCTCATTTTTGTCTTAAATGGGGATTATTTGAGAGGATTGATGAAGATGAATTGTACATTTTCTGAAAATCTGACCCATATATGTGTGATGGATGGAGACGTAAGGCAGGGCGACCAGTTATAGATATTCCAGTGTCCAGTGGGAGGATCTGGTGTCTTCCAGTGAGACCAGCAGATGATGATAAACATGGTGGACTAGTCATGTTCCTTCACTATATACATCTATCTCTATATAAAGGTTCTTACACTATACAAACAACATTTAGATAAGTCATGGGGATTACGCTAGTGTGCTGATTGTAGCTGTTATCATACTAGTGTGATAATTGTACTATTATTAAACTAGAGTGGTTTTTCTAGCTTTTATCACACTGGTGTGATATTTGTAGCTTATATCAGACTGGTGTGATAATTCGAGCTTTTATCACACTGGTGTGATAAAAGCTAGAATTATTACACTGGTATGATAATTCTAGTTGTATCACATTGGTGTGATAATTCTAGTTGTATCACATTGGTGTGATAATTCCAGTTATATCACACTGGTATGATAATTCTAGTTGTATCACAATGGGGCGATAATTCTAGTTGTATCACATTGGTGTGATAATTCTAGCTTATATCACACTGGTGTGGTAATTCTAGTTTTATCACAATGGTGTGATAATTCTAGCTTATATCACAATGGTGTGATAATTCTAGTTGTAATACACTGGTGTGATAACTCTAGCTGTTATCACACTGGTGTTCTAGCTGTTATTACACTGGTGTGGTAATTCTAGCTGTTATTACACTGGTGTGGTAATTCTAGCTGTTATTACACTGGTATGATAATTCTAGCTGTTATTACACTGGTGAAAATTCTAGTTGTATCACACTGGTGTGATATTTCTAGTTGTATCACATTGGGGTGATAATTCTAGTTGTATCACATTGGGGTGATAATTCTAGTTGTATCACAATGGTGTGATAATTCTAGTTGTATCACATTGGGGTGATAATTCTAGTTGTATCACATTGGGGTGATAATTCTAGTTGTATCCCATTGGGGTGATAATTCTAGTTGTATCACAATGGTGTGATAATTCTATCTGTTATTGGGTATTGTAGCTTTTATCACACTGATGTAAAAACAAATAAAAAAAATTAAATTGTAGATGTTATCACATTAGTGTCAAAGCTTTTCTGCAAAATAATCGGTGTAGCTTAGATTTGTGTGCATGAGTGGCAATGCAGGTAGAGGGTAAAGTATTGATCAAATGAAATAATAAACTAAAACACTTTCATGTTTATCAAAGCCTACCTGTTTTCAAAGCGTTATTTTGTTGTAAAAAGATTTAAAGCTGTGAAAAAGAAAACAATAACAGTTACTATTATCCCACTAGTTCTCAACTGATAAGACTTAAAATACTTGTGTATATATCATGCAAATCCTCCTGCTATCATCTTTTCAAGTATCAAAATCCCTTTTTGCGAGTTTTTTGTCTCACATGTTCTCGGAATTTGTTGTTTTACGAACCATCCAACTCATCTGTAGAGTTCTGTCCACCCTCTCTGGAGGATGTCATATGTGGTTTTTGAAGGTATCTGGGGTAGAAATGTGATTTTGAAGCCATTTTTAAATCCGGATATCCACACTCTATTTATAGCCTGGGAAAGCTTACTATACTACTAATATACTCAATAAAATGGTATTGTTTCATGCTCTGATGTATTGGGGAGAGATGTAGAATAAGATATAACAGCATAGAGTAACTATTATTTCATGCTGTGATGTACTGTGAAGAGATGTAGATACAGACTTCCATCCTGAACCTTTACTTGAAGGTAGAATGTATGGAACGCCATTGGGTCATTTATTCAGTATTTCTTGATATCTGAAAATGATTTCTTGATATCTGAAATTGATTTCTTGATATCTGAAAATGATTTTTAGATATCAAAAAATCAATTTCAGATATCAAGAAATCATTTTCAGATATCAAGAAATGAATTCTTGATATCTAAAATAATTACAGATATCCGAAAATGATTTATTGATATCTGAAAATGATTTATTGATATCTGAAAATGATTTATTGATATCTGAAAATGATTTATTGATATCTGAAAATGATTTTTTGATATCTAAAAATGATTTTTAGATATCAATAAATGATTTTTAGATATCAATAAATCAATTTCAGATATCAAAAACACCTTGTAAAATAGATTGCAAAGAAACCCATTTCTTGATATCAAGAATTGACTTCTTGATATCGATAAATCATTTTTTGATATCAAAAAATGATTTCTTGATATCAAGAAATGGTTCATGCAAATACATTTGAAGGAAAGAAACATTTTCTTGCTATCCTCATTGTTACAACCAACCTTATAATTTGAATTTCGGATATCAATAAATCATTTTTTGATATCAAAAAATGATCTTGAAATCATTTATTGATATCAAGAATTGATTTTTAGATATCCAAAAGTCCATTTTTTGATATCCAAAAGTCTATGCAAATGAGCAGCAGAAAAAACGCCCACTGAATTTTAGATATCTGAAATTCAATGCAAATGAGCCTTAGAGAAGTAGCCATCTTTATTGATATCAAGAATTGACTTTTAGATATCTAAAAGTCTATGCAAATGAGCAGCAGAAGACACACCTCTTGAATTTTAGATATCTGAAATTCAATGCAAATGAGCCTTAGAGAAGTAGCCATCTTTATTGATATCAAGAATTGACTTTTAGATATCTAAAAGTCTATGCAAATGAGCAGCAGAAGACACACCTCTTGAATTTTAGATATCTGAAATTCAATGCAAATGAGCCTTAGAGAAGTAGCCATCTTTATTGATATCTAAAAGTCTATGCGAATGAGCAGCAGAAAACGCACCCACTTGCAGGTTGCCCACCAGGTTGCCCACCCACTTAATGGTTGCCTGACCACTTACCCGGTTGCCCACCCACTTGACGGTTGCCCGCCCACTTGCCGGTTGCCCACCAGGTTGCCCGCCCACTTAATGGTTGCCTGACCACTTATCCGATTGCCCACCCACTTGCCGGTTGCCCACCCGGTTGCCCGCCCACTTGCCGGTTGCCCACCAGGTTGCCCGCCCACTTAATGGTTGCCTGACCACTTACCCGGTTGCCCACCCACTTGCCGGTTGCCCATCCGGTTGCCCGCCCACTTGCCGATTGTCCACCATGTTGCCCACCCGCTTAATGGTTGCCTGACCACTTACCCGGTTGCCCACCCACTTGCTGGTTGCCTGCCCACTTGCCGGTTGCCCACCGACTTGAAAAACAGTGTTTTAGGTTGACAAACAGTGTTTATCAAGCGATAAACAGTCTAATTATTACACAAATGTCTAATTATTACACAAATGGCTTGCCATACCCTTTGAATTTTAGATATCTGAAATTCAATGCAAATGAGCCTTAGACAAGTAGCCATCTTTATTGATATCAAGAATTCAAGAAATTTCATTTTCAGATATCGGTAATTATTTTAGATATCAAGAATTCATTTCTTGATATCTGAAAATGATTTCTTGATATCTGAAAATGATTTTCAGATATCTGAAAATGATTTCTTGATATGTGAAAATGATTTCTTGATATCTGAAAATGGTTTATTGATATCTGAAAATGATTTATTGATATCTGAAAATGATTTTCAGATATCTGAAAATGATTTATGGATATCTGAAAATGATTTATTGATATCTGAAAATGATTTTCAGATATCTGAAAATGATTTTCAGATATCTGAAAATCATTTATTGATATCTGAAAATGATTTATTGATATCTGAAAATGATTTATTGATATCTGAAAATGATTTATGGATATCTGAAAATGATTTATGGATATCTGAAAATGATTTATGGATATCTGAAAATGATTTATGGATATCTGAAAATGATTTATGGATATCTGAAAATGATTTATGGATATCTGAAAATGATTTATTGATATCTGAAAATGAATTATTGATATCTGAAAATGATTTATTGATATCTGAAAATGATTTATGGATATCTGAAAATGATTTATTGATATCTGAAAATGATTTTCAGATATCTGAAAATGATTTATGGATATCTGAAAATGATTTATGGATATCTGAAAATGATTTTCAGATATCTGAAAATGATTTATGGATATCTGAAAATGATTTTCGGATATCTGTAAATGATTTTCGGATATCTGAAAATTATTTTCAGATATCAATAAATCATTTTCAGAGACTTTTAGATATCTGAAATTCAATGCAAATGAATGTTGTGTCACTCAACTCACCTAATTTGCATAGATTTCTTGATATCAAAAAATGCCTTTTTGGATATCAATAAATGGACTTTTAGATATCAAGAATTGCATTTCGGATATCTAAAAATGCCTTTTCGGATATCTATAATGCAATTCTTGATATCCAAAAAGGCATTTTTTGATATCCAAAAGTCATTTCTGATTATGTTGAGAGCTTAGTTGTATTCTGAAATCGAATTATTGATATCAAGATATGCTTTTTTGATATCAATAAATGCAATTCTTGATATCCATAAATCCTATTATTGATATCAAGAATTCAATTTTTGATATCAATAATGGCAGTATTTCTTGATATCAAAAATGCATTTATTGATATCAAGAAGTGATTTTCAGATATCAAGAATTGATTTTCAGATATCAACAATTCATTTTCAGATATCAAGAATTGCATTTATTGATATCAAAAAAGCATTTATTGATATCAAAAAATGAGTTGATCCATTTTCAGATATCAAAAAATACTGAATAAATGACCTAATGGCGTTCCATAAGAATGGAACAACTCAACCTTTAGCACAAGCCAGGGGAATAACTAATATGTGATGTGTTTCAGGAAAATGAGTCATAAGTCGCAAAATTGAAATTTTTCAAAGTATTTTTTTCACAAGATCACATTGGTGGAATGTTCTGATTTTGTGGGGGTTTATCACTTATAGTTCTATCAATCGATTTATCAAATTTCAGGACAATCTATGTAATATATCCTTTCGTTTTAAAGGTCCTCATATGGACTACATTTACCTATTTTACTGTTTATTCACCCCCAGAAATATTGGAAACTTTTTTTTGAAAACGAAAATATCAAACTTAAAATCTAGAAATACCTATAAGATTATTAGACTGTTTACTATCATTGGAATCGGCTTGATCTTATCTTTTCAAATATGATGGTATCTCAAAATCTATTTTTTGCGACTTATGACTCATTTTCCTGAAACACATCACATATGTCATTGGCCCCATTGCACTGAATACAAGTGTATGGTAAACTACTCTTAGAGGCCTTGTAACTCACTCAGTGTGTAATTGCATTCCACTATTATACAAATGTTCTCTTCAAATGTGATGTGTTCCAGGGAAATAAGTCACAGAATTTCCACTTTAAGAAATTATGGTATCTCAAAAGATTAGATTAACAAGTTTTGATAGTAAACAGTAGGAGTTCTAATAAGTACTTCTGTATTTTCTATGCAAGAAAAATAATGTTTGCCACATTTCTTGATGGTCAATCCCTGTAGTACATTAATTAAACATACTTTAATTAAATACACCTCAGGATAATCTCAGATATGTATGGATATATTCAATATTCAGTCTCGGTATTAGGTATTTCTATAGTTTAAGTTGGATATTTGTATTTTTGAAAACAAAGTTAGAATTATTTCTGGGTGGATAATTACTAGTTAAGTAGCTAAATATACTTTATTGGATAACCTTAGAAAGCAATGGATATATTTAATACACATTGAAAAATTTTAATTTTGCGACTTGTGTTTCACATCACTAATGGGTTCATGCACCAACAAATTAAGCCCTGATAGTAGTCTATTTGTGATGTGCTCCAGGAAAATGAGTCACAAGTCGCAAAATTGATATTTTTCAAAGGGTTTTTTCCATTAGATCTCTTTATTGAAATGTTCTGACTTTTAGAGGGTTTAGCACCTATAGTCATTTGAATCCATATAACAAATTTCAGAACATTGTATCAAATATGTCTTTGCGTTTTGAAGGCCTTCATATGGGGTATGTTTAGTAACTTTACTGGTAATTACTCATCTAGAAACATTGCAAACCTTCTTTTTCAGACATAAAATATAAGTTAAAATATAGAAATACATATTAGGTGTCATAGTGTTTACTATCATTGGAATCACCCTGATCTCTTCTTTTCAAATATGGTCAAATATGGTCAAAATCCATATTTTGCGACTCATGACTCATTTTCCTAAAACGGATCACATAATTGATGCAGGTGCTAAGAGTTCTTCCAGACATGATGCTATCATGTGTACAACCATGGGTCCTTAATGTAAGGAACTTGGATATTTAACAGCATGTAAAAGGATCATGGTGAGCATCAGTAGAGTTGCACAGGCGGGAATCAAAGGCCAGTGACCTCCACATCCCATTAGTCACATGGCAATTAAATGTTAAGTGTTAACCGGTATAGCCTGTGTGTCACGTAAAGGTACCTTACTTATCCTATCTCACCTCCTATCTAAATTTAGTTCGCAAACAGTGAAAACTAACACTTGGTTCTACCGAACTTAAGTGGCACAGTAAATCACTAAGGAGTACCTTTACTAGTTTATCTTTTCTTTATATTTACACCTATACATGTACAAATAATGATACGTAAAACTCTCAAAAGTGAAGCTAACACCCGGTACAAAAAAACTTGAGTGGCACGGCAAATCACTAAGGAGTACCTTTACCTAGTTTATCTTTTCTTTATATTTACGCCTATACATGTACAAATAATGATATGTAAAACTCTCAAAAGTGAAGCTAACACCCGGTACAAAAAAACTTGAGTGGCACGGCAAATCACTTCTAAACATTTTATTCCATGATTTGGCCGTGAGCGTACAATATAATCGATATACTTGCCGCTCACAAGGTGGACAATATAAATTCCCTGTATTGTACAGTGACGTCACGACCGTTCAAGACTTGGGGGACAACAAAGTTTGATGAAATTAATGCAAATAAAGTTGTTTTAAGTTAAGAATCATGGAATAAAAGCAAGAATAGCACAGTATCGTGTCTTCGGCGGCCTATATTCTCCTTGTATGGCTGAAAAACAACTCGGCCTACGGCCTCGTAGTTTTCGGCCATACTCGGAGAATATAGTCCCCCTCATACGCGATACTATGCTATTCTTGCTATAATACCTTTAACTCTATAACCTGTTGCACAAATGTATATACACCATGTAAATATCTGGGGCAAGTGAAAAGCCCTATCTTATCTGGGACTTGATCTACCCAGTATAAATAAAAGCTTTTAAAAAAAAGGTCTAGCTGTTGTATACAGACCATCATTTTGGTCCCTCTCCGCTTCATTTCCTTTTTTAGTTCAAATTTCTATTAACATTAAGAAGTCACTCCCTTTCTTTTACAAGATTCTAATAACAAAAGTAATTAACATCCTTATTATTTCAAAATTGAATAACAGTAGGAAGTCACTCCTTTTCTTATTCAAAATTCTACTAACACTAGGAAGTCACTCTCTTTCTTATACAAGATTTTAATAACACAAGGAAATGACATCCTTTTTTCAGGTTGTTAGTTGATAGACAATGCACTTGAGATACCGTATAAATGTTAGTAGTGGTGATATGTGATTGAACAGGATAGAGATGGGTGATGAGGATGAAAATATGATTTAAACAATGGTTTGGTTTGAGGTGTATTATCAAATTTGTGTCATGGACCTTTGTGAGAAATGATATTGTAGTATAGCAAGGGTGCAACTGTGTCCATGTAACAAATACTATTGCGTTCTGGAAATAGGAGTTAGATTTCCTAAGGTGTCAATGACCTTTGTAGGATATAAATCTTTGTGAATCTGGGCTACTAAAATAAACATACCATGCGTCCTTAGGAGTAGAGGTGAGGTTCCCTGATTCAACGGAATTCAATAAAAACATCAAAATTAGAAATGATATATTGTGGTCAATATTGTTTTGGGCTGTTTATGTTATTTATATTGATTTATCATCGCTGCCTATCTGACCTCTGTGCTTCTCTCTCTTCTCTGTTTGTCTGTCTTTCTAACTCCCATCCATCTATCACGTATTCTCTCATCTCTACTTCCTTTCTACACATTTGTATTGCATGGCCTTTACTGCACCTCTCATACATGTATGATAAACATGTTGAGTCATTGACAAGACTGTATAGGACGACTGTGGAGTAAATATTGTGTAGTTAGGATAAGCCTGTACAGGACGACTGTGGAGTAAATATTGTGTAATTAGGACAAGCCTGTATAGGACGACTGTGGAGTAAATATTGTGTAATTAGGACAAGACTGTATAGGACGACTGTGGAGTAAATATTGTGTAATTAGGACAAGACTGTATAGGACGACTGTGGAGTAAATATTGTGTAATTAGGACAAGCCTGTGTAGGACGACTGTGGAGTAAATATTGTGTAGTTAGGATAAGCCTGTATATGACGACTGTGTAGTAAATATTGTGTAGTTAGGATAAGCCTGTATATGACGACTGTGGAGTAAATATTGTGTAATTAGGACAAGACTGTATAGGACGACTGTGGAGTAAATATTGTGTAGTTAGGATAAGCCTGTATAGGACGACTGTGGAGTAAATATTGTGTAATTAGGACCAGCCTGTATAGGACGACTGTGGAGTAAATATTGTGTAATTAGGACAAGCCTGTATAGGACGACTGTGGAGTAAATATTGTGTAATTAGGACAAGCCTGTATAGGACGACTGTGGAGTAAATATTGTGTAATTAGGACAAGACTGTATAGGACGACTGTGGAGTAAATATTGTGTAATTAGGACAAGCCTGTGTAGGACGACTGTGGAGTAAATATTGTGTAGTTAGGATAAGCCTGTATATGACGACTGTGTAGTAAATATTGTGTAGTTAGGATAAGCCTGTATATGACGACTGTGGAGTAAATATTGTGTAATTAGGACAAGACTGTATAGGACGACTGTGGAGTAAATATTGTGTAATTAGGACAAGCCTGTATAGGACGACTGTGGAGTAAATATTGTGTAGTTAGGATAAGCCTGTATAGGACGACTGTGGAGTAAATATTGTGTAATTAGGACAAGCCTGTATAGGACGACTGTGCAGTAAATATTGTGTAGTTAGGATAAGCCTGTACAGGACGACTGTGGAGTAAATATTGTGTAATTAGGACAAACCTGTATAGGACGACTGTGGAGTAAATATTGTGTAATTAGGACAAGACTGTATAGGACGACTGTGGAGTAAATATTGTGTAATTAGGACAAGCCTGTATAGGACGACTGTGGAGTAAATATTGTGTAATTAGGACAAGACTGTATAGGACGACTGTGGAGTAAATATTGTGTAATTAGGACCAGCCTGTATAGGACGACTGTGGAGTAAATATTGTGTAATTAGGACAAGCCTGTATAGGACGACTGTGGAGTAAATATTGTGTAATTAGGACAAGCCTGTATAGGACGACTGTGGAGTAAATATTGTGTAATTAGGACAAGCCTGTACAGGACGACTGTGGAGTAAATATTGTGTAATTAGGACAAGCCTGTATAGGACGACTGTGGAGTAAATATTGTGTAATTAGGACAAGCCTGTATAGGACGACTGTGGAGTAAATATTGTGTAATTAGGACAAGACTGTATAGGACGACTGTGGAGTAAATATTGTGTAATTAGGACAAGCCTGTATATGACGACTGTGGAGTAAATATTGTGTAATTAGGTCAAGCCTGTATAGGACGAGTGTGGAGTAAATATTGTGTAATTAGGACAAGACTGTATAGGACGACTGTGGAGTAAATATTGTGTAATTAGGACAAGACTGTATAGGACGACTGTGTAGTAAATATTGTGTAATTAGGACAAGGCTGTATAGGACGACTGTGGAGTAAATATTGTGTAATTAGGACAAGCCTGTGTAGGACGACTGTGGAGTACATATTGTGTAATTAGGACAAACCTGTATAGGACGACTGTGGAGTAAATATTGTGTAATTAGGACAAGCCTGTGTGGGACGACTGTGGAGTAAATATTGTGTAATTAGGACAAGCCTGTATAGGACGACTGTGGAGTAAATATTGTGTAATTAGGACAAGCCTGTATAGGACGACTGTGGAGTAAATATTGTGTAATTAGGACAAGACTGTACAGGACGACTGTGGAGTAAATATTGTGTAATTAGGACAAGGCTGTATAGGACGACTGTGGAGTAAATATTGTGTAGTTAGGACAAGCCTGTACAGGACGACTGTGGAGTAAATATTGTGTAGTTAGGACAAGCCTGTATAGGACGACTGTGGAGTAAATATTGCGTAAATAGGACAAGCCTGTATAGGACGACTGTGGAGTAAATATTGTGTAATTAGGACAAGCCTGTACAGGACGACTGTGGAGTAAATATTGTGTAGTTAGGATAAGCCTGTATAGGACGACTGTGGAGTAAATATTGTGTAATTAGGACAAGCCTGTATAGGACGACTGTGGAGTAAATATTGTGTAATTAGGACAAGCCTGAATAGGACGACTGTGGAGTAAATATTGTGTAATTAGGACAAGCCTGTATAGGACGACTGTGGAGTAAATATTGTGTAATTAGGACAAGCCTGTATAGGACGACTGAGGAGTAAATATTGTGTAATTAGGACAAGCTATTGTATGTTCTCATGCTTCTCCTGCTTGGGGGAGGGGTGTCAAGGGAAGGTTGGGTCTGGCTTCTAGGATATGGGTCAGATTTTCAGAAAATGTACAATTCATCTTCACCAATTCTCTCAAATAACCCACATTTAAGACAAAAGTGAGCTTCAAAATGCAGTTTAACATAACAGAACTGAAACTTTAAATCAACGCGATACCAAATATACTCAGATATACCCGATATTCTTCATTTTTCAGTCTAATTTAGGAGAATTTCCTAAATGTGTAGAGCTGCCAATTATACATTTTCTAAAAATCTGACCCATATGTACAATGAGATGTGTTAAAAACATCAGATGTCATGTGTTTTGGGAAAGTGTGTCATAAGTCGCAAAATTGATGTTTTTCAATGTTATTACTTGTTAAATTACTTAATTGCATTAATTTTATAAGAGGATAAAGTAACTGTAGAGTTCATAGAGCCAATCACCAACAAGCATATGACCATTCTACAACTCATGAGTATAATCTTTTTGAATAAGTTAGATTGAGTCCAGTTTCACATTTAATTATATTCTCATGGAATATTTGAATAATAAAATATGTCGGTCGGAGTCCAGAATCTCAAGTCTCAAGTCTCTATTTATTTCTCCTTTCACAATAGTTCTCCAATATCTAAAATGTTTATTCAAGTTGTAAACCAAGTTATAATACCAATTGGTCCCTTTCTCCCACTCTGACCCATCCTATTCCACCCACCAGAAACACTTACCAATATATATTCATTCATTCAAAGAACAAATACAACATTTGTGATGTGTTTCAGGAAAATGAGTCATAAGTCGCAAAAAATACTTTTTGAGATATCACCATATTTGAAAAGAGGAGATCAAGCCGATTCCAATGATAGTAAACAGTATAATAAAATAATAAGTATTTCTAGATTTTAGGTTAGATATTTTCGTTTTTGAAAAAAAGGTTTCCAATATTTCTGGGGGTTAATAAACAGCAAAATAACTAAATGTAGTCCATATGAGGACCTTTAAAACGAAAGGATATATTGCATAGATTGTCCTGAAATTTGAGACATTGATTGACATAACTATAAGTGACAGACTCCCCAAAAATCAGAACATTCCAATAATGTGATCTTGTGAAAAGAACGCTTTGAAAAATATCAATTTTGCGACTTATGACTCATTGTCCTGAAACACATCACATTTACAGTCTAGGTTCAGAGTTGCGACAGTCCCTCCAAACTGAGGGAAAGCCTCTCCAGTCTAGGCTCAAAGTTGTGACAGTCCTTCCAAACTGAAGGGAAGCTTGAGGAAAAATGCAATTGTAATCCCATTGAGACCACAGCATGCCATTAGAATCCCATTAGAACGCCTACCCCAGGGCTATTATCGCAGTAGGCGTCCAATCACTCACATCTTATCTGATCTGAAAGGCTTTGAGCCCAGACTGTTTAGTCTAGGATTACATTTGAGTGTGCAGACATGGGGATTCTGACAGGCTTCGCGATCAAACACTTTTGATCGATGAAGGCGGCTTATTCTTCAATTGAATAAGAATATAAGTAACTTCATACATATTCCTAAATGTACATCCTACAATACATATTTATAATGTGAATGAAATGTATTGAATGAAACGTGTATGACTTACCCCTGTAACATCACTGTTGCCTTGGGTAATGATATACATGAACACTGCTTTGTAGAAATGCACAACTATATGAAATTTATATGATTATTATGGTTAATATGAAAGAGCGTGGCGTCGACACAACTGTATTATATGTATATCAATCATCCCACAACTTCTTGTATTACCAATGTACCTGGAGTATGGATACTGTTCTTATATTATACATTAGCTTATGTATACCTATGTTTAAAAAACCTAATTTATCTATCCCTTCTATATTCAATAGTGTCATATAGTGGTTAAATCAAGCATCTTGTAAGCGAACCTTTTCTCACTGTATTACGTAAAATTTTTCTCTAATAATTCAGGCTGTCCTGAGAATATTTGTGCTTTATGTATGAAAATGTTCATAGACCTGAATAAAATATTTTTAAATCTAAAATCTAAATCTAAACTGCAGCGGAGAAATAGATGGAACCTAGCAAGGGGGAGCGCAGAAGATCTCGGGTTAACGCCCTCTAACTTCCCGCGCTCCCTCGGTCAATAACAAGTGTACAGACTTCACCCGAGCTTTGTTCCATATTTATTACACCCCATTAATAAATACAAAATATAATTAATTAAAAATAAAAGAAGTAATTTAAGTTTTTGGTGGACCTACTTGTTGTATGCGCCAAGGGTGACATAACTCACATGTTATGCACCACTTTGACCAAACTGTGACATACAATGCTGAAGGTATAGGAAGCAACATCACAGGGGTGTAATAATATTCCTTGTAACACATCACATTTAGTCTCTGCTACTTACAGCCCTAAGCACCTCGTAAAGCAACCAATCTCACTCACTCACTCACTCACTCACTCATTCACTCACTCACTCACTCACTCACTCATTCACTCATTCACTCATTCACTCATTCACTCATTCACTCATTCACTCACTCACTCATTCACTCACTCACTCACTCATTCACTCACTCACTCACTCACTCATTCACTCATTCACTCACTCACTCACTCACTCACTCATTCACTCACTCACTCACTCATTCACTCACTCACTCACTCACTCATTCACTCACTCACTCATTCACTCACTCACTCACTCATTCACTCACTCACTCACTCACTCAATCACTCACTCACTCATTCACTCATTCACTCATTCACTCATTCACTCATTCACTCATTCACTCATTCACTCATTCACTCATTCACTCATTCACTCACTCACTCACTCACTCATTCACTCATTCACTCATTCACTCATTCACTCATTCACTCATTCACTCATTCACTCATTCACTCATTCCTTCACTCACTCACTCACTCACTCATTCACTCACGCACTCACTCACTCACTCATTCACTCATTCACTCACTCACTCACTCACTCATTCACTCATTCACTCATTCACTCATTCACTCACTCACTCATTCACTCACTCACTCACTCACTCATTCACTCATTCACTCATTCACTCATTCACTCATTCACTCACTCACTCACCTCAAAAATGAAACCATTGTGAGCATGGGTTGATTTGATTTGATAAACGTTTATTTTGAAAGTTGGAAACAATTCTCCTTGTCTGTCGGAGTGTCAGGAGGTACCCAAGCCCCCATCCCGGTCTTACAATGCATTTTTAAAGCAAGTGAACAATACCACCTTCGTCATTGACTGAAGGTGGCTCACTGCATATTTCTTCATTTTGTTCTCTTACCTTTATAAAAGAATGGCAAGTTTACACTGTTGATAATAAGTATGTATTGTTCATGCATTTGTGAATGAATTTGAAAAACTTCGGAAAACATATATTTTAGCTACATACATGATATTTTTCAAAGTGTTTTTTCACCAAATTCCTTTATTGAAATGTTCTTATTTTTAGAGGGTTTAGCACTCATAGTCATATGAATCCATGTTACAAATCTCAGGACATTGTATTGAATATATCTTTGTGTTTTGAAGGCCTTTGTATGCAGTATATTCAGTTACTTTACTGGTAATTACCCACACAGAAACACTAAACATTGTTCTTTCAAAAATAAAAACATCAAACTTAAAATATAGAAATACTTATTTGATGTCCTAGTGGTTTTTACTATATCATTTGAATCAGCTTGGTTTCCTCTTTTCAAATAGGATGATATCTCAAAATCCATATTTTGCGACTTATGACTCATTTTCCTGAAATGGATCACATATAGATGTATCTATATTGGCCACCTCTGACACATATGGGTCAGATTTTCAGAAAATGTACAAATGGCAGCTGTACATATTTAGTAAATTCTGCCAAATAAGGCTGCAATTTGTTCAGTACTAGGTAAATTCGAGTATATTCAGCATTGCATTGATTCTAGCAATAGGTATGGTTAGGTTGAACTGTATTTTGAACTTTATTTTCGTCTGGAATTTGGGTTATTTCAGAGAATTGGTGAAGGTGAATTGTACATTTTCTAAAAATCTGACACATATAGATGTATCTATATTGGCCACCTCTGACACATATATAGACACATCGGTCTGTTTCCACCACATTTCCCGCCCTCCAACCATCTGTGCACCACACAATGCCTACAGCGACCTCCACCTCCACTTGTACGTCACATCACGTCAACTAACGTCAGTACGTCTGACCTTGACGTCAGTGCGCGTTCTGGCATGACTAAGACGACATGGCTGTAATCACTCATCCAACACAAAGCAGACGACTTTTGGCCAGCTCTGTAATTGTTGCCATAGCAACATAGATTTGTCGATAGCTTGCACGTTAAAGACGGGAGAGTGCCTACAATAAGATGTATGGAAGATATACAAGTTGTTCATAAAATGGGTTTCTGTTTATCTGTTTTAAAGGGGTGTAAAATGTTAACGATCCTCTGTGTCTGTCCTTCTCGGTCTCTATCTCTCACTGTCTCCTTCTCGCTCTGATCGACCCTCACTGTCTCTCTCTATCTATATATATTTCCCCTCTCTTTCTCCCTTCCCTACTCATGTCTCTTCCCTATTCCTGTCTCTCTTTTCGTCCCCTCTCTGTCATCTCTATCTCTCCTCTCTCTGTCTCCCTCAGCTGTCCCTCTTCTCTGTCTCTCTGTCTGTCTCTCTTTCTCTCTCCTCTTGCCCATTCTTTGTCTCTTTCCTCTTTCTCTCTACCTCTCTCTCCCTCTCTATCCCCTCTTTCTCCCTCCTTCACTTCTCTCTTTCTCATTCCCCCTCTCTTCCCCCCTCTGTCCCACACCTCTATCTCTCTTCCCTCGCTCCTTCTCTCTCTGTCCCTGTCTCTCCTTCTGTCTCTCCCTCTATGTCTCTCCTTCTCTCTCTTCCACTTACTCCCGCTCTCTCTCCTTCTCTATCTCCTTCTCTTTCTTTCCTCTCTCTCCCTCTCTCTGTTCCCCCTCTCTCTCCTATCTCTCCTCTCTCTCTGTCTCTGTGTCAGTTTCTCTCTCCGTCTCTAGCTCACTCTCTCTCTCACTCTCTCTCACTCTCACTCTCCTCTCGCTCTTTTCTCTCTATCTCTCTATTTCACTCTCTCCCCTGTACCACTCTCCTCTCTCTCTCTCTTTATATATTTCATATAATATGTGCACACATATATTCATAGATGTACCTATATATTGAATTCTGCTAATAGATTAGCTAAATGAAACAATTATATTTGTACATACTCTTATTGTACATACTATATATTGCTGCCTGATATCGTCCCTTCTAGGTACAAGTCCGACACAATGTAAGTGTGAATGTTGGCACATGCGCAGTAAGACATGGCAGCCTCACTACTGGACTCCTGGCGCGGCCACCAGGGGGCCTTGGCGCTGGATGAGACGATCTGAGACGCTGGACCGTTTTAATTCTCCCCATCACCACCAGGTTATCGATTATAGTTGACTTCTATCATATGGGAGGGATATGTTTCTTTTCGTTTTATTATTTTATTTTAGCCGGATAGAATACATGTATAATGATAGCCTTTCTGATGGATATATAGAAAAAGATGGGAATAAATAGTAGAAAATCTTGAATTGTGTATCAATTCTAACTGAGACTGCAGCAGTGTTATGAATGGCTATAATCAACCATTATTATAATATGTTATACCAGTGGAATATTAAGATAGAACTTAACATGAGCGGCATATGCGACAATGTATTCACAAAACGCAAGTGGCTTTTGGTGAAAATCTTTCCCAAGCGCTGAAGGCACGCATGAAAGACTTTCACCAAAAGCCACCAGCGTTTTGTGAATGCATATACTACTCAAGTTTAGTTCTATTTTTATGCCATGATATATATTTATGCGTTATTTGACCAATATTTACCTTTAGTTAATGTTTTGCAACCCTCCAACTCAGCAAAAACAAGCACCTACAAAATTGCGTCATGAAATGAGCGTCATAAAATGAGCGTCATTGATTGGCACAGCTAGATTTATGTAACCAATCAAAATAGCGGAGTAAATTGGCTGCATTTCAGTGATGCATAAATCGGGCATCACTAAAACGAGATCGTACAACAAATCATAGGTGCTAAATCGGCCTCGAAATGGTGAATATGTGCCCCTAGTATTAGATGCTAACCACATGGCTATCAGAGACTGTAGAGAACATGCATATAAATACTTGGCATGCCCATTGATGCATCACATTTTAGCTTTACTTTAATCCGCCATTCTCAAGATGATGGAGGAGAATGGGCAAAATAAATTATCTATGAAGTTCCCTGTGTTAGCCGCAGGCAATTTAATGATTTGTAGTTCCATGAAGTAAAACACTCTCCATATACTACTTGTATTGAAAGCTCTATACTACTACTCTATACAGCTACTGTTTAACACCAGATGGACCTGTGTGCCATAACTGTGTATTAACTGTGTTTCCATCTTATACCATTACCAATGTCATCATGTACCAACTTCAAACACCCTTATGTATGACTGTGTAAATATACCAACATCTTGCCTTGTGCTACATTAAAATAATAATAATAGTAATAATATTAGACACTTGTCTGTCTTATTTATTCTCCTCCTCAAGGAACAGATTCAAATTAGGCCAAGAAAAAAAATAGGTGTGTTTCCGATTTATCGCCCCCCCCCCCCCCCCACACACACACACTACCTAGAAAAACTTCCCCTACCTAAATTTGTTTTTGACCATTCCTCATTTTTGTTTTACCATACCATACTTTTGGGGATTTTCTGACAAAAAAGCTAATAAAAGCAGAAAAAACAGGTTTTCCTTACCCAGAACTGTCAAAAAGTACATTTCTCATATTGAAGACTACTGTTGTTATAAAATAGACATTTTTTCAGTTCCTGGGAGGTGGTTTTACTAAAAAAAAAAAAAAAAAAAAAAAAAAAAAAAAATACCATCCCCCCAACCTAGTTTTCAACCAGATAAATCGGAAACACACCTATTATTTTTGTTGGTCTTATCATTAAAGTATATCTTGCATGTGTAATCTATATACTGTGCAGGAATGTCTAGGTCTGCACACTTCTCTGGACCGCTGGAGTTCAACCTCCTGAGGCTGCTGCTAAAGACATTATGGCTGCACTTCCAGCTACAACGACAACACAAATCTTACCAAATTTACTCATATCATGAATAATAGGGATGTGTTTATCAATATTCTGTTTGGAAGGTGAATTGGTCGAGATAAAATGACTGCTGGGGAGTGATAATAAGTGAAGTTATCATAGGAAAGGAGACCCAATCCAGACTTTACCGTCTATTAAAGTAGTTTGCAGAAAATATTTCTGGCAATGGCAGACATCACAGGTCTACACTTACTATACATAATTTACTGCCAAGTAAACTACTAGGCAGAATATCCCTCTTTTCTAGATCATTCCACTCCTTTTTCTTCTTCTCCCCCTCCTCCCTCTCTTTCCCTCCCTCTCCCCTCCCTCTCTCCTCCTCCCTCTCTCCTCCTCCCTCTCTCCTCCTCCCTCTCTCCTCCTCCCTCTCTCCTCCTCCCTCTCTCCTCCTCCCTCTCTCCTCCTCCCTCTCTCCTCCTCCCTCTCTCCTCCTCCCTCTCTCCTCCTCCCTCTCTCCTCCTCCCTCTCTCCTCCTCCCTCTCTCCTCCTCCTTCTCTCCTCCTCCCTCTCTCCTCTTTCTCTCCTCCCTTTCTTCCTCTCTGACCCGATACTCCACAAACAAATAAGGACGTTCTTTTTAAAATAAAGTTTTATTTCCCGAAATATTTCACGCTTGTGATACATTTCATGTTCTAACAGTCCTTAACAAAAACACCCTGACAAAATCCTCCAAAATGTTGGCCCAATGACTTTTAGATGGGTTGGAAAAGAAGGGAACAAGAAGTAGACAATGTTTAGCCTTTGACTGACATTTTAAGGCGACGCCCTTTTAGTATGAAACATTCTTGAAGGATAGCGCATATTTTCATGTAACTATTAAATATCTATTGGCCTTAAATGAATAAAAAACAAACCCTGAGAGTGCAGCTTTAAGCAATTCCATTGGAAGACTCTTGCTTCACTCTATGTTCACTTCTTATGTGGTGCTCTGCATGGCCACAAAAACAGAGCAAACTATTTACATGAAGAGCGGCCCAGTGGAGTCACAGCTTAAGTGCCCTATTGAGGCATAAACTACTTGACTAGCTGCACCATATATAGAGACTGTAGGTTTTTATTCTCCAGCAAAGCTGGTGTTTTATGCTGCGCTGACTGAGGGGAATGAAAGTAGAATCAATGAAAAAGATACAGCAGTGATATTTTAAATCATTAAAGCAATCCATTTGGGATGTGTTCCAGGAGTCGCGAAATTGATATTTTTCAAAGTGTTTGTCTTCACAAGATCCCTCAATTGAAATGTTCTGATATTTAGAGGGTTTAGCACGTATAGTCATATGAATCCATATCACAAATTTCAGGACATTGTAATAAACATATCCTTGCGTTTTGAAGGCGTTTTTTTTTTAGTATAATTATTTAGTTACTTTATTGGTAATTACCCATCCAGAAACATTGTAAACTTTTATTTTTCAAAAATAGGAACATCAAACATAAAATATAGAACCATTTCTTAAATGTCCTTCATGTTTACAATCATTGGAATCAGCTTGATCTCCTCTTTTCAAATATGGAGATATCTCAAAATCCATATTTTGCGACTTATGACTCATTTTCCTAAAAACACATCACATTCATATCCTACTTCAAGCTGAAATATGGATTGATGATAAACCCATTCATTTTATTCTTATTATATGAGTAGTTATGCTGAATGTTCATTTATTTCTTAGTTAATCAATATATGGAACCTAGCAAGGGGGAAGTCTGTACACTTGTTATTGACCGAGGTCACTAACAAGTGTACAGACTTCACCCGAGCTTTGTTCCATATTTATTACACCCCATTAATAAATAAAAAATATAATTAATTAAAAGTAAAAGAAGTAATTTAAGTTTTTGGTGGACCTACTTGTTTTATGTCCCCAGGGTGACATAACTCACATGTTATGCACCACTTTGACCAAGTGTGACATACAATGCTAAAGGTATAGGAAGCAACATCACAGGGGTGTAATTATGTGACATAATGATGTGTCACAGTTTATCATTTGTAAAGTAAAGTATAATACTCTGATTTTGCATGCATATTAAGTCTCCTGTCATTACTTTCACGACGACTACTTCAAGGCTTCAATATCAGTTATAGTTTAATTGAGTAATTAATATTTTCTTCTTGAGAGCATCACAGTAAAATGAGTCACAAGTCGCAAGAAGTAAATGTCATCATATACAAGTGGATTCCAATGATAGTAAACAATAAGATATTTAATAACTATTTCTACATGTTGGATGAATGAAAAAAAAAGTTAGCGATATTTCTTACTGATGGTCACTCATTATAGTAACGTGGATGAATATATAGATGGAACATAGCAAGGGGGAAGTCTGTACACTTATTAGTGACCGAGGGAGTGCGGGAAGTTAGAGGGCGTTAGCCCGAGATCTTCCCCACTCCCGAGGTCACTAATAAGTGTACAGACTTCCCCCGAGCTTGGCTCCATATTTATTACACCCCATTAGTGAATAAAAAATATAGATAAATAAAAATACAAGAAGTCATTTCAGTTTTTGGCGGACCTATTTGTTGTATGCGCCAAGGGTGACATAATTTACATGTTATGCACCACCTTGACCAAGTGTGACATACAATGCTGAAGGTATAGGCAACTGCAGCACAGGGGTGTAATAAACTCATTAGGATAACCTCAGTCATGCCTTCAATATCCAGCCTTGAGGTTTAGTACATGTATTCAGGCTAGCCGAAGCACCCGAATAATAAAAACATTATTTGAGTTTTGCTCCATGGAAAAACTGCGACTTGACTCATTTCCTGAACACATCAGAGTTTAAGTGGGGTGGAGTGAGAGACGACGAGCCTCAGTGACTATAATAAGTAAAACCGTTTCAGTTTTTTGACAGACTTACTTAAAGTTGAATACAGATTTACCATAAAATCATTCCTTTGAGTCTCATGATATGACTAGATACACCAAGGTTTCCTTTAATTATTCTATTATTTGCTTCATTGGACGGAAGTATGTCAATAAAAATTAACTGATGGTGCTATGTATCATAAGAAGTGATATTAGTCAGTTTTGATATTATTATTATTATCTGTTTTATACCTTGCTTTATAACGTTTAAATTTGTTTTACAACTTTAGGTTCTTCTTGCCCTGTTAATATGTGTCTTTAGCCAGTCTCTCTGTTAGTATAGATGTCTTTCCTAATATGAGGTGACGGCTGGAAGACCTGGATTTTATCCAGACGCCTGGTCACCTATATATGTGTCTAACTTTCATACTTGTACCTGCAGACAAATAAAGTATTTTTCAATTCAATTAAAAAATATGTGGTATGTAGGACGGGTGACCAGGAGAGCTTTCCTGATCCACATTGGTATGTAGGCACAAATAATGATGTTTGCTCCTGGTTAAATAAGGTAGTAATCTGTATTTAAACCTTCTATTATGGTTATACCAAAATGATAAGCTATTTATGTAACTAAACAAGTACTTAGTTAACTAATTATAAAGTTATGCACCGATTTGATCAACTGTTAACATATTTAACTTTGTAATCAGTGTCAACTTAATTCATATACTTGGCGTTTCCACTGGAAACGATTTTCTCAGCTACAATCATTTGTGCCTGATGTCAACTTATAGTTATTGCACTTTAGGCATGTTTAGACTGAAAATGCAAAATATTTACCTACAAAGTTTACATTTAACTTATACATTTATTAACTTAATTTTGTTTGAATAGCGTTTATTTCAAGGTAGAGGTGTCTGAATTTTTAATGTATTTGAGATCAATTGAGATGGAAATATAGTCCTAAACAATCCTCAGTGACAGAATATTTAATGTAAGACCCCACGGTATATATGATATACTAACCTAGCGTGTTGTTTTTCATATTCCTATACTCAAACTATTATCGTTGTGATATGAAGTAAAGTCACCTACATTTGTATCCTGAATAAGAAGATTTATTTTGAAGGGATCTGTCTCTTTCTACAAGTTTGATCTGTTATTTTGATGGTTTCTTAAAACCAGCCGCCCTGGTGAAGGTATTAGTGGGTCCATACCACCCAAAACAATAGTCCAAAACACTCAAAATCCAATGAAAAATGCTATATTTGTGGCAAAACATGGTACGTTTCTATGTTAAAGTATAGGCCGTGTTGACGTCTGTGTCTGAGGTTGGACTTGTAAACATGCAGTGCGCGCAAAACAACCCCATGTGGGGCACATCTGTTTATGGTTTCAAGCGCGCTGACTGGCTATCGGTTACATAAGGGGGTGGACCTTCGATGCTCGTGGAGAGGTTAATTACATAGCACCTGATTCAAAGGATTAGATAAGGCATGCTAGGGCATGCTTAAACACCTCACAGACAGCTAAAGAATATTATCAGATGTGATCCACTATCAGTGATTGGCGTATTTCATAGTAACACACTTGTTTCTCTGCTATTTATAGCAGAGAAACAAAAATAACTAAAACAACTTGAGTACTTTACAAACATTCAAGTAGTTCTCCTAGTCAGAATGGTACAATCTTCTTTACTCATGCTGCATTCTCATTTATTACGACATAATAAATCACCCCAAATTTCCCCATATTGTGATGTGTTCCAGGAAATTGAGTCGCAAAATTGATATTTTTCAAAGTGTGTTTTTCACAAGATGTCTTTATTGAAATATTCTGATTCTTAGAGGGTTTAGTATTTATAGTCATGTTAATCCACGTACTAAATTTCAGGACATTATGATAAATATATTCTTGCGTTTTTAAGGCAATATTGAGTATATTTAGATATTTTACTGGTAATTACCCATCCAGAAACATTGCAAACTTTTTTTTCAAAATAAAATTGTCAAACTTAAAGTATAGAAGTACTTTTTAGGTGTCCTAGTGTTTACTATCATTGGAATCAGCTTGATCTCCTCTTTTCAAATATGGTGATATCTCAAAATCGCAAAATATTTTGCGACTTATGACTAATTTTCCTGAAACGGATCACATAATTATATTTTGACTTAAAAGGACTTATTTTAACACAGAATTTAATGCACAATAGTCCTCTGTGGCGCGAAAACGTAAGAGAATTGGCTTAGTGGAGTAAGCTCTTTGGATGTGCTGGACAAAAATGGAAGAAAAAAGTAGAAAATCTTGAGTTTTGTTATCGATGTTAAACGTGAATTGGAGCTTTAATGTTATATTCAACCTTGGCTCAATTTTAACAGTGAAAGTCAGTTTGCCCTGCATTAGGCAAGGGAAACTCCACTGATAATATGCAAGTTAATTCCGGAAAGATCATTAATGAATAGATTGAACTTCTATTTTTTATCTAGATTTGCTAGGAATGTGGCTTAGGATATTACAGGAACTGTCACTTTTAACTCTCCAAGATAAGTCTGTTATGTTGTAATTGGACGGGCGGTTCTATCACAGACTGTAGTTCTTGGATAGAAAGGTCCATGATATTAATGATTGTTAACTTTAACAAGGATTGTTAACTTTAATGTCAGATGGTAATTTGGATATGAATGCAAATATATGTGTTGGTTGATTTCCAAGATGTGTAGAGTTTGGCGTAGAAGGGAAAAGGTTGAAATGTTGGAATTATGAAAGTTGGGAATGTTAATTTCACTCTCTCTCTCCCTCTCTGTCTCTCTCTCCCTCCCTCTCTCTTCTTCTCTTACCTTCCCTCTCTCCCTCCTCTCTCCTACGCCCTCTCTACTACCCTCTCCTTCTCGTTCTTTCTCTCTCTTTCTTTGTCCCACGCTTTGTCTCTCTCTCCCTCCCTCTTCCCCTCTTCCTTTCCTCTCTTCTCCGTTCCTCTCTCTTCTTCCCTCTCTTTTCCTCTCTCTTCCTCCCTCTCCCTCTCTCTCCCTCTCTCTTCCCCTCTTCCTCCGTTTCTCTCGTTCTTTCTCTCTCTCTTCCTCTCTCTCCTCTCTCTCTTTCTATATCCCACTCGTTGTTTCTCTCCCTTTCTTTCTCTTCCTCTCTTCTCTCTACCCTCTCTCCCTCACATCGCACCCTCTCTCCTCTCTACCCCTCCCCCTATCCCCTGTCTCTGACCTGTTGCTTTCAAACTTGCTAATCTCTCTCCTATCTCTCTCATGGCTCTATCTATTACTTCTCTCCTCTTGTGTTCTCTCTTTATCTCTCCTGTTCCTTGTCCTGGTGCCTCTCCTCTCTCCTATATCCTCTCTCTCCTGTAACTATCGCTCTTCTCCCTCTCTCTCTCCTGTCCCTTCCTCTCCTTCTCTCTCATTTCCTCCTGTCCCTTTCTCATGTGTCTTATTTCTCCTGCCTCTCCCCTATCTCTACCTGTACCACTTACACTTCCCTCCCGTAATTGGGTCAGATTTTCAGAAAATGTACAATTGGCAGCTGTACACATTCAGTAAATTCTGCTAAATTAAGCTGCAATTTGGCCAATACTATGTAAATTTGAGTATGTTCGGCATTGCATTGATTCTAACAATCTGTTTAGTTAGGTTGGACTGTAGTATTTTGTACTTTATTTTCATCTGAAATTTGGTTTATTTGAGGGGATTGGTGAAAGTGAATTGTACATTTTCTGGTGATTTCACCCACTTATCTCCCCGATCTCTCTTACCTGCCTCTTTCTCTCTTTCTTTCTTTCTTTCTTTCTTCTTTCTGTCTTTCCCATTTCCTTATAGAGTATACACAATACATCTAGACTAGTATCCTCTCGCCATCGTGCATGCGTACACCAGACTACACATTGGTATACAAACGCAAGTAATGTTACTCTAACATGCAAGGCTATGCACCTCCTCCCTCCCATACCGTACCCCCATATACACCCCCTCTCCCCCATACTCCCCCCTTACCTCTATACACCCCTTCTCTCCCACCCATACTCCCCCTCCCCCATACACCCCCTCTCCCCCATGGGACTAACACTTAGATCTAAGAGCTGAACGACCTTGACCTCCTCGTCCCTTAGACATTACGTTTTAATTAATTGATTCTTGAGTCTTATCACGAAAACATGTTCAGGTGGTGTACTAAGATTAGCATACAATGTTAGCAAAGATGTAGATTGATGTTAGGTTCTTATGGGTCAGATTTTCAGAAAATTTACAATTAGCAGCTGTACACATTTAGTAAATTCTGCTAAATTAGGCTGCAATTTGGCCAATACTAGGTAAATCCGAGTATATTCGGCATTGCATTGATTCTAGCAATCTGTTTGGTTAGGTTGAACTGTATTTTGAACTTTATTTTCGTCTGAAATTTGGGTTATTTGAGAAGATTGGCGAAGTTAAATTGTACATTTTCTTAAAATCTGACCCTTATAGTTAATGAATAGGTGAAGTAAGACACTAACTGGCTTACTTTAGGACTAACTTAACAACACTGTCTCACTTTACCAATAATTAAATACTTCAATCATTTTATTTTGGCAGTTTCATCAAACGTGATGTGTTTTAGGAAAATGAGTCACAAATCTGATTTTGAGATATCATCATATATGAAAAGATGAGATCAAGGGGATTCCAATGATAGTAAACAGTAGGACCTCTAATACATATTTCTATATTTTAAGTTTGATATATTTTTTGACTTATTATTATTCATTTTTTGGCAATATTTCTGGGTGGACATTCACCAGTAAAGTAGCTAAATATACTCCATACAATGACCTTAGAAATGCATGGATATGTTCACTACACTGTCTTAAAATTTGACAAATGTATTCATGCTGCAAGCAGCGTTAAGCACCCAAAAAATGAAAACATTCGCACAAAGAGATCTTGTGAATACTTCAACCATTTTACTTTGGCATTTGACTTTGTCCAAGAGCATATTGTGCTCCCAACACCTTCACCATATCACCATTCACACTCATCCCATCTCATTATTACTCATCTTACCATTCTCTCCAAAGAAATAAATAAGAGGTTATTCACTAGCTGATTAACATAGCTACAATCTCTTATATGTGATGTGATTCAGGAAAATAAGTCATAAGTCACAAAATTGATATTTTTCAAAGTATTTTTTGCACAGGACCTCTTTATTGAAATCTTCTGATCTTTAGTGGGTATAGCAGTATATAGAAAAAGATATTAGGTGTTCTAGTGTTTACTATCATTAGAATCGGTTTAATCTCCTCTTTCCAAATATGATGATATCTCAAAATTCATATTTTGCGACTTATGACTCATTTTCCTAAAACGGATCACATATCTGAAAATGTGAAATTTCAGGTTATGGATGAAGACCGGGATTACCCGAGCCGTTTAAAAACTTTGGCACATTCCGCTTATCTTCCTGAATAAAAATTTGACAAGAAAATAATAAATCATTTTAAAAAATATGACTTTTGCGACTCATTTTCTTCACATCACACATCACACATATCCTCTCAATACTGTAGATGAAGTGTATGTCAAGCCCTCTATGAAGCCTTCACTTTCTAGCCTCAGTTTATTCATCAGCCGATGAGCAGCCATGACACAAGTGATCCCCGCTGTATTGGGGTCCATGATTAATGTCAAACATACTGCAGCTGGGTGAAATCGCCGGAAAATGTACAATTCACCTTCACCAATCTTCACAAATAACCCAAAATTAAGACAAAAATGAGGTTCAAACTACAGTTCAACATAACCAGACAGATTTATTGAATGAATACAATACTGAATATACTCGGATATACCTTGTGTTTATCATTTTTTACTCTAATTTAGCAGAATTTGATAGATGTGTAGAAGTGTAGATTGTGCATTTTCTGAAACTCTGACCCAGCTGCCTCTGAGACCATGAGCCACTTTTTAATCATGATCCTTTTTGGGCAAAACAATTTCACCAGAGTTGAGCGATACTGTATTATACCATCCGGTCTTATTAATCGCAAACGTGCAGCTAACCTTGACAACCGTTTGAAAGTAAAAACATATAGTATATATAATCATACGTGATGTGTTCCAGGAAAATGAGTCATTTCAAAGTGTTTTTTTCACAGGATCACTTTATTGGAATGTTCTGATCTTTAGAGGATTTAGCGTCACATAAATCCATGTAACAAATTTCGGGACATTGTATTAAATATATCCTTGCGTTTTGAAGACCTTTGTATGGAGTGTATTTAGTTACTTTACTGGTAATTACCCATCTAGAAATATTGCAAACTTTTTGTTTCAAAAATAAAAATATCAAACTCAAAAATATAGAAACACTTATTGGGTGTCCTCGATCTCATCTTTTCAAATATTTTGATATCTCAAAATCCATATTTTGCGACTTATGACTTATTTTCAGATCACATATGTGATGTGTAACAGGGAAATGAATCACCAGTTGAGAGAATGATATTTTTCAAACGTTTTTCCACAAGAACCCTTTCTCAGAATCCTTCCATTTCTGGGTGTTTAGCACAGCTATTAACTTGAAATATGTATCGTCAGGGAAATTTAGGTGAAAAAGGCTAATCTGTGAACAAATTCCTTACCAAGAAATGTCTTCACCAATGTGTTGGTAAAGGTGTCTATTAACATACTTCAAAGCATTTAAATTCAACTCCCGCAGGAAAACCCGTAACAGCTGAAAACAAAAATGGCCGCCACTAAAACTCTGAAACTCCACAACTTGGGGTAGAATAAACATATATAATCAAGTGTGAATACACATTTTCTATGTTTTAAGGCATCCATTGGAAGTTTGATACAGACAATATTTAGCAAGTTAATCTACTTATACTAGGAACAATTTATTTAACAGAAGTCACTAAAAAAATCCTCCCGAATGAGGTAAAGAGGTAAAAAATCTATACTCCATAACTTAGTAGAATAAACATGTAATCAAGTGTGAATTCACTTTTTCCATGTTATAAAGCATTTGACAGATCACTAGATCATGAAATGCAAGGTTACAATGACATCATAAGAAATGACAGAGCAGTACTAAACAATGATTTATCTACCAAAGCAGGAGGTGGTATTGGCTGCTACATCAAAAATGGTATAACATATAAAGCTGTACAAAATCTCAACAAATCAAATGCTAATATTGAAACATTGTGTTGCACCATTTTGTTTGAAAATAAGAGAAACCTACATATTATAGGGGTCTACAGGCCTCCTGATGGAGATCGAGCTTCATGATAACCTATCTTCATTTGATAATACCAACTGTGATATTGTAGTAGCTGGTGACTTTAACATTAATATGTTTGAAACAGACAACCAATATGTTATCGGATTGATTGATGTTGCTCATGAATTTGGTCTCACACAACTAATTAAAGATACTACTCGGTATGATGTAAGAATAGATAGGGACTTAGTCTCAGAGTCTTGTATAGACTTAATCCTTTGTAAGGAAGATTATATCAACTCTAGTGGTGTGATAGATGTATGGGTCGCCGATCACCTTATGACATTTGCTACTTTGAAAAAACAAAAATCTAAGAAGAAGAAGTGTAAAATAGTAGAATACAGAAACTATAGAAACTATAACTCTACTGACCTCATTAACGCAGTACGTTATACCGACTGGGACTGTGTATTGGCTATTGATGATCCTCAAAAATCTTGGGATCAATTTCTTTTTATGCTCACTAATATTTTAGACAATTTATACCCTGTAATGAATAACCCGTAAAGCCAAAAAATCAAGACGTCATGCCGACTGGTTGGCTGCAAAAAATATGAGAAACCAGGTTACAAAACTATGTAGAAAAGCAAAAAGAAAATATTTGTCTAAATTAAGCAACGAATGTATAGACAATAGCAAAGATTTCTGGGCCTTAGTCAACCAAATCCTACCCAAAAAATCAAAAAATAGTGATAGAGAACTGAATATAATAGACGGTCATTCAAATTTGCCTGTTCCTGTCACGGAAGTAGCAACAAAATTTAACGATTTCTTTGCCTCGATAGGTGAAACTCTTGCTAGCCAAATTGATGCTCCGTGGAACTTCAGAGGGCAAGAATGCCAAAATTCAATTGATACCATAACGACCTCCCCAGAAGAGATATTGAAGATTGCTAAGGAGATTAATACAAATAAATCCAGCAACATAAAACTTATAAAATCTATGGTGTTTAGAGATGTTTTTACGGCGATTCCATCCACTCTGTCACATATCTTTAATAGAATCATGTCTACCTACTTTATACCTGACTCATGGAAAAGGGGCACGGTTAGCCCTTTGTTCAAAGGAGGTGATCAGTCGTGTATGTCGAATTATAGGCCTATCACACAACTACCTATCCAGTCGAAACTTTTAGAGAAAATTATCCACAGCAGATTGATAGAATTTTTTGAAAACAACAATGTTATTTCTGATAGACAAAACGGTTATAGAAAGATGAGGTCGACTCTCGATACAATAGCAGACTTAACTGATGACATATTTAATGGAAGAAACAATTGTGCCACAACCTTTGCCGTATTCTTTGACCTGAAAAAGGCCTTTGATACGGTAAACCATCACATTCTCTTGTCAAAGCTAGAAAAATACGGTATTAAAGGCAATTTATTGAACTTACTGCGCAACTACTTATCAAACAGAACCCAAGTCACCTCTTGTAATGGCACTTTGTCAACTGTTAAAAATATCTCGTATGGGGTACCTCAAGGTTCCATATTAGGTCCTTTACTGTTTCTAATGTATATAAACGATGTTGAAGACTGTCTTGTGCACTGTAAGGTTAAACTTTTTGCTGACGACACTGTTATCTACTGTACTGAAAATAATGTTAACTCTCTAAATGCTAAAATACAAGACGATGTGAAAAACTTTTTCAATTGGTGCCAGGCCAACAAGCTCACACTTGTATTTTGTATTTAAATATTTTTATTTAGCCAAGCGTCATGTGATACACAATATTCTCAGTCAAAGCTAATGGAAAAAAAGAAAAAAAAAAGAAGAAAGAAATTACCAGTACAGTTATACAAATCGAGCAGGTCAACAAAAGTGTATTACTGAGATTTACAATCAGAAATAAAGAAAAAAGAAAAACAAATTATCTTAAAAACCTACAAAGAAGTTAAGATCAAGTGCAGAATGAGGAGCATCGTCATACTACATCAGAAATAGACATACGGGCGTCAACATACTCATTATCAAGACAATCCATGAAAAGAAAGATTTATCAGTATAATAATAGTTACAACGTTCCATAATCACCCATATGAGGGTAAACGCACCAACTAGCAAGGCACAAATGAAAAGCACAAATCACAAATCACTTAACATATCAAAAACCAAATGTATGCACTTCAGAGGCCCTAGATCGAGAGTAGGTCATGTCGAACCAAACCTTTTTATAAATAATACCCAACTAGAAAATGTAACAAATTATAAATATCTAGGCATCACGCTGGATACTGCACTGAAATATAACGTACAAGTTAGAGAAACCCACAAGAATGTCAGTCACAAACTTTATTTATTGAGAAGAATTGCCAAGATGGTTCCGAATTATGTCTTAATGAAAATTTTCAAGGCTCATATCTTACCTCTATTTGACTATGGTGATGTTATCTATAGTGGATGTGTAGCGGGTGAACTGGACAGACTACAGATCTTACAAAAAAAATGCTTAAAGGTGGCTCTAAAACTACCTAGGTTAACTGACACTCTTTTTGTTCATCGCTTGGCCTGTGTGCCCAAACTAGACAACCGTAGAAAAGCTCATGTACTAAATTTTGCTTTTAAGAGGAGTAGAAAGCCAAACTTCCTCAACAATAACAACCGAAATACTAGATTATGGGATGGTCCTTTTCTTTTGACACAGAGACCTAAATCTACTTCTTATGACTTTCACTGTGTTCAAAGAAAAACAGCAATACTATGGAATAACCTTGATGCTGAATCGAGAAATATCGAATCTTATATAAATTTTAAGGCCTTAACCAAGGCCGAAAGCTTGGTACCATTGTACTTATAATGTCACTTACTACTCCTATTCTTCATCCATCACCTTTTTCACCGTAGTTTTCTTATACCCACCTAGATAGCCCTATCTTTTTTTCCCATGTGTATGCTACAAGTTATAGTTATGTTTTACCATCAGGTAATGGCCAATCATACCAGACCTAGTTTCACTAGGACTGAGGCTATTTCCTACCTCTTGTATACAGGTGATATCTTATGTATATTGACTTTGTTATGTTTACTTATACATGTACTTGTTCCTGTATCGATTGACAAATACTCTTAATAAAAAATAAAAAAAAGCATGGGGAATCCATGGGAATATGGATGAATTTGATATGGCCAATATTTACCAAGTTATTCTACTAATACTGAGAAGAAAAAACCCGAAATACTGTGAAATAAAGTAAAAAATCTAATTCAGATTTTTGAAGGCATTCATGACCAATGACCAATGACATTACAAAACATATTTCTGCAGTCCAAACTGTAATGCAAACATTATTAATCATAATAAATTGACATTGTGATACCTGAAATAAAGAAAATAAGGCAAGTTGTCTATCGATCTGAACTAACTATCTATCTGAACTTCCAGCCCAAGTTCTCTGGAGGAAGGTCTGCACGCTTCCTGGAGTGAGTGAGATTTGTTGCTTTACGCCCTTATCAACACATTTAATATGGTTATATCAAGGGCGGGAGAGCTAGAGAAATAGAGATAGAGAAGTAGGGAGAGAGAGAGAGAGAGAGAGAAAAGAGACAGAAAGGCACTTTATGGTCATACCCAGGATATAGAGATAGAGAAGTAGGGAGAGAGAGAGAGAGAAAAGAGACAGAAAGGCATTTTATGGTCATACCCAGGAAATAGAGATAGAGAAGAAGGGAGTGAGAGAGAGAGAAAAGAGACAGAAAGGCACTTTATGGTCTTACCCAGGAAATAGAGATAGAGAAGAAGGGAGTGAGAGACAGAGAAAAGAGACAAAAAGGCACTTTATGGTCTTACCCAGGACCAGAAGCCTAGCTGTAACATTAACCAAATGGCACTGACCCTTGTACAGAAATTCATTCTAAGCTTATATCAATGAACAAATAAAAATAATCTATGTATTCCTGACTCTTGAAAAGGTCACCATGTATTTCGAAAATGTAAGGATATCCCTGGCTATAGAAACTTCATTTGGCCCAAATTTCCCCCGTAAATCAGCAAAAATGAAAATTCATGAAAATATTCAAGATAAAGCGACAAACTCCTGGAAAACAGAAGGGAAAGCAATGAATCAGAAGGGAAAACAATAAAATGTAACTTTGTTTATTAATATTTTGAACTCGACAGCATTGGACATGAAACTTAGAGATGAAAAACAGTTGATTTAGCTGAGGACCCCGCTTTGGGGCCCAACTAAAATGAAATTATCACAACTTGATAAAGATGAATGGACAAGTCTCCCCAGGGTGTATGATGATGTTTATATAAAGCAGATGTAGAGGGTATGGCAGTGTGCAGCATGGGTAGCTATGTGTACCCAACATATTACATAGTGTACTGGCACTCAAGTTACCAGCCACTCCATGTAGTGTAGTACATGGTATAATTACACAATAGGGGGTTTGTATATACCACCATTCCATGAGTTGTGTATAGTGTAGTACATGGTATATTTACACAATAGGGGGTTTGCATACACCACCATTCCATGAGTTGTGTATATATATAGTGTAGTACATGGTATAATTACACAATAGGGGGTTTGTATACACCACCATTCCATGAGTTGTGTATAGTGTAGTACATGGTATAATTACACAATAGGGGGTTTGTATATACAAAGAACTCTAACCATGGAATGCCAGCTCAGGCGCCGTCGCCGCTGGCTCAATGCGACGAGCTTAAGTCCCCGAGAATGTGGCGAGAAAGCGCGAGAGACGGGATAGTTTACTTCCGGTACTGCCCGCCAAGCAGACAATATTTTTGTGTGCCATCCAGCCACCCTGCAAGCAACTCAGCTTGATTCGGAGTGAGTGTAAATTGAAACAGGTCTAAGAAATGAAGCAATATAGAGTTGATCCCCCTCCTTGAAAAAAACGTTCTACTTTTATTTGTAATAAATTGTTGCTATTATAGGCCTGTGTTGTTTTGTTACGACTTACATTTTGAGAGCATCCCTATAGGCTAAGCTAGGCTAGGGCCTACAACCATGCCTACTGTCTTGAGCCACACAGGTCGGATCAATGCATAGATGGGTTTTCTCAAATGTTGTACCTTATATTTATAACCCAAAATGCTGTGAACGTTTGTATTCATGATATATCTTTAAGCATGTTTAAGTTGATAGTGAAATGCTGATAGCTCGTAATGCGAACACATGACTACACCGCAAAACACTAGATGGCAGCAACCCCGTTTTTGTATGACGTCATGCAACGTCGTGCTCACAGATTCAACTTGAAACCAATTGGAAGCTGTTGGTATGTATGATTTAACAACTTTCGACTGCTAATTCCTGTTTTTCCAATAATATGATGGGGTTATCCAATCGTGGGTACTTTGGTAGGGATGCACACAACACAGTCAGGCCATGTCTTGCTCTCTTCTATCTCATATATATTATTTCTATCCAACTGATTTGCTAGCGGATCATGACGTTACAGTATCAGTGATTGGGCCAACAAATAAAGATGTTTATCAAATTAAGTAACGTATGGTGCCCTTATTCCGTCAGCTGTTCCAATTTCATTGGTTTTTTACTACTGCCCACCCTCTTACTACATTAAGGGAAGACATCTAGACATCTTCAGAATGCTAGAACTAACCTAAATTGATCAAATGCATAGGCTTCAACCGGTTGACTGCTGAGATGGAAGATTTCCCGATGCAGGAGTGTGTAGGTCGGGCAATAATTAATTTCTCCATCTCATGAGTCATGGCCCATGGCCATGGGCCTATTTAGCAGACCAAGGGGGTTGGGGGTTGGTGGACATGGGAAAATGTTTGTATTTTTAGATGAAGAGGCTAATGAAATGTTGTTCATAGGCATATAACTACATGATTAATATGATATCTACCTGGTCGAAAGTAAAAAAGAAATTGAGGATTTTTTTGTCATTTTTAGCGTAATTGAATTCAAGTGTTCATAGCACAAAAAACGTTTGTATGATTCGTTTTATTTTCACCCAAGTTGTTGAATGTCCTGAGAAGGTTAGGTCTTAATTGTATACTTTTGTCTATAGGTAAATTTTTAAAAAGAGTTATGGCAGTTTGAATAATACCCACACTAAACTGAGAATGGGTATTTATGTCAGAGGTATTATGTGGGAGTCAGAGCATCTAGAATATAATGAAACTACTTAGTGGGGTGCCAGGAGATGCAGACACTTCAAAGTCGTGCAAAGGTTTAGTTCTTGGTATCAAATGAAAGCTTAAGGTCTAAATAACAATGTAGGTCCAAGTGGACAACGGTCAGTCTACTTGGGAACTTTGGGGGCTTTTATTGTAGTGGACTGACCCCCCCCCCCCCACCCACACACACACCCCTTTCAATAATTAAGTAAACATGTTTTAACTTTTGCAATAATAATCCAATCTAAGCATTATTGGTGTCGTTCACTTTGGGATAAAGAGACAAAATCATAGCTAAGGGGGTCCTGGGGGCCCTCAATTTGGGGGTGAGACTCGACCCACCTCACTAGCTATAAGGTGTAACTGTTCATATGACTAGAACAACTGAAATGATACCCAAATTCGAGCAGATCTCAGGTTACTAAATTTGTAATGAAGCCATGATGTAATATATTGCAAGTAATATTACAGACGGGGTTCTACCCCCCCCCCCCTTATTTCTGAAGGGAATTATAGGCCGACCTCCCTATCTTTCTTAATCTCACACACAAATTGTCTGTCTCCCTATATTAACAACCCCCTTGCACCACCACCACCCCCTCCCCCATACCTTGAATCCCACAAAAATTATATTTTGATATCCGTATGAGCTTTAGTGTTAATTCCAAACAGCAAAACCATTAGTATAATATAGGCCAATAGAGGTCGTAGCCAAGAAAAATCCACATGGCTGTTTGTTTTCACTGTGATAGGTCTATGCCCTATAAGGCAAACAGAATAATAGCTGGATTTCTGATTTATTGTAGCTGAAATCTAGGAACCTGGTGTGTCAACATTATTACTTAATTTTTTGTTTTAGGAACATAACTGTCAGGAATAGAGACAAATGTTCATTTCATAAAAACAGTTTTCAACTAGGGAAATTTACCTTTTAAGGATATTCTGGTTAGGAGGGGTGTTCCCGCTTGGATGTATATAATAATTCTCATGTTGGAGTAATGTTTAGATGGAGTTAATACTTTGTGCCTATGATGAATTTTATTTTCCTGACTACAGATCTTACAAAACAAATGCTTAAAGGTGGCTCTAAAACTACCTAGGTTAACTGACACTCTTTTTGTTCATCGCTTGGCCTGTGTGCCCAAACTAGACAACCGTAGAAAAGCTCATGTACTAAATTTTGCTTTTAAGAGGAGTAGAAAGCCAAACTTCCTCAACAATAACAACCGAAATACTAGATTATGGGATGGTCCTTTTCTTTTGACACAGAGACCTAAATCTACTTCTTATGACTTTCACTGTGTTCAAAGAAAAACAGCAATACTATGGAATAACCTTGATGCTGAATCGAGAAATATCGAATCTTATATAAATTTTAAGGCCTTAACCAAGGCCGAAAGCTTGGTACCATTGTACTTATAATGTCACTTACTACTCCTATTCTTCATCCATCACCTTTTTCACCGTAGTTTTCTTATACCCACCTAGATAGCCCTATCTTTTTTTCCCATGTGTATGCTACAAGTTATAGTTATGTTTTACCATCAGGTAATGGCCAATCATACCAGACCTAGTTTCACTAGGACTGAGGCTATTTCCTACCTCTTGTATACAGGTGATATCTTATGTATATTGACTTTGTTATGTTTACTTATACATGTACTTGTTCCTGTATCGATTGACAAATACTCTTAATAAAAAATAAAAAAAAGCATGGGGAATCCATGGGAATATGGATGAATTTGATATGGCCAATATTTACCAAGTTATTCTACTAATACTGAGAAGAAAAAACCCGAAATACTGTGAAATAAAGTAAAAAATCTAATTCAGATTTTTGAAGGCATTCATGACCAATGACCAATGACATTACAAAACATATTTCTGCAGTCCAAACTGTAATGCAAACATTATTAATCATAATAAATTGACATTGTGATACCTGAAATAAAGAAAATAAGGCAAGTTGTCTATCGATCTGAACTAACTATCTATCTGAACTTCCAGCCCAAGTTCTCTGGAGGAAGGTCTGCACGCTTCCTGGAGTGAGTGAGTGAGATTTGTTGCTTTACGCCCTTATCAACACATTTAATATGGTTATATCAAGGGCGGGAGAGCTAGAGAAATAGAGATAGAGAAGTAGGGAGAGAGAGAGAGAGAGAAAAGAGACAGAAAGGCACTTTATGGTCATACCCAGGATATAGAGATAGAGAAGTAGGGAGAGAGAGAGAGAGAAAAGAGACAGAAAGGCATTTTATGGTCATACCCAGGATATAGAGATAGAGAAGAAGGGAGTGAGAGACAGAGAAAAGAGACAAAAAGGCACTTTATGGTCATACCCAGGACCAGAAGCCTAGCTGTAACATTAACCAAATGGCACTGACCCTTGTACAGAAAATTCATTCTAAGCTTATATCAATGAACAAATATAAATGATCTATGTATTCATGACCCATGAAAGGGTCACCACTGGTTATAGAAACTTCATTTGCCCCAAATTGCCCCCGTCAATCAGCAAAAATGAAAATCTATGAAAATATTCAAGATAAAGCCACAAACTCCTGGAAAACAGAAGGGAAAGCAATGAAATGTAAGTTTCTTTATTAATATTTTCAATTTGACAGCAGTGGAGATGAAACTTAGAGATGAAAAACAGTTCATTTAGCTGAGGACCCCGCTTTGGGGCCCAACTAAAATGAAATTATCACAACTTGATAAAGATGAATGGACAAGGCTCCCCAGGGTGTATGATGATGTTTATATAAAGCAGATGTAGAGGGTATGGCAGTGTGCAGCATGGGTAGCTATGTGTACCCAACATATTACATAGTGTACCGGCACTCAGGTTACCAGCCACTCCATATAGTGTAGTACATCGTATAATTACACAATAGGGGGTTTGTATACACCACCATTCCATGAGTTGTGTATAATGTAGTACATCGTATAATTACACAATAGGGGGTTTGTATACACCACCATTCCATCAGTTGTATATATAGTGTAGTACATGGTATAATTACACAATAGGGGGTTTGTATATACCACCATTCCATGAGTTGTGTATAATGTAGTACATGGTATAATTACACAATAGGGGGTTTGTATATACCACCATTCCATGAGTTGTGTATAGTGTAGTACATGGTATAATTACACAATAGGGCGTTTGTATACACCACCATTCCATGAGTTGTGTATAATGTAGTACATGGTATAATTACACAATAGGGGGTTTGTATACACCACCATTCCATGAGTTGTGTATAGTGTAGTACATGGTATAATTACACAATAGGGCGTTTGTATACACCATCATTCCATGAGTTGTGTATAGGGGGATTCGGCAAAAAGAAAAATTGTTCAAAAACACCACTCATGTTTTGCTCCTAAACGTATTTATATACATTTACATGTATGAGGTTTCAAGAATATCTGAATATAATAGGAAATCCTAAAAGAATATATTTAGTTATTTTATTAGTGACTGCCAACCCCAAAACATCGCTCTTTTTTCTATATCACATAATATATATCCCATCCTATGAATTCATGTACAATCTCAGGACACCCTAGGAAGTCCTAGAGCAAGTGCAAAGAATGTTGTCCTTCCTTCTACCAAGAAGAAAATGGTTTACATAAACACATTATGGACACATAAATATCTTTAGTCAGTCAGTCAATGATAAGGTTACTGTGCATTATTGAGTACCAGCATTGTGTTTCATTCAATGATTAGTGAATATGTGTAATGACTGGGTCAGAAGGCTCTATTCATTTCAAATCCGTGAGGCAATGGTGATGCCACGAAACAGTGCTGCCAAAGTAGTCAGAAATGTAACTGACTTTAACCCAGGAGTCTATCGACAACATTTGGTCAAGCCTGGCATTATGTAACTCCAGATGCCAAACCAACTGCCACTTTGAAATTTCTGTGTGGCATGCAAAAACGAATTTGCTCATTATATTTACCAAATATCTGATATAATATGAATGTTAGAGTTTTGATATCGACAGGAGTTATTTAAGTAGGGTAAGGTGAACCAAATACTAGAAAAGGAAGTAGAAATTCCGTTACTCCATAATCTAGCCAACAACAGTGAGAAGTGTCACTTTAAACTCTGAGCCATAGGACGTGGGCCTACAACAGGCAACCTCGTAAAGGTGCAGTCACAGCTAAAGCGACCCATAAATATTTTTCTTGTGTTTTTTTCCTTTTCTTTATCTTAAGTACTGTAGAATGAAAGATTCAAATATAGAAAATGAAAAAACAATTATAAAATGTACTCGAATTTCCTGTGTTTTTCATGAATTCATGGCTTTTTCTAGAATACTTTTATGATTTTAGTTTGTGCTGATCTACAGTGGCAATCTGGATCAAATGGGATTAATGGTTCAATTAGTTGGCTTCTTCGTACACTTATCTAGCATGTTCGGTTTCTAAAGTATTGCCAATGTTTAAGAAGATGATAGAGAGTCAGACTCAATAAAAGTGAGATTTCGGCGGGTCCTCTGAATAACTATTTAGGGAGAAAATTAAATTTGACACAAGAACATGTCTGGTTGGCATTTGGATGGGTCTGGAATAAATAGACCACTAAATAGACAATTTCATTTTTTTACGGAAATTAGCTGAGGATGCATCTTTAAGGGCCTAGTCCACCGAACCGATTCTCATGCGATTTTGCGCCACAGTGGACTCTTTTGCACTAAATTCTGTGAGAATCGCGTGAGAATCGGTTCAGTGAGCTAGACACTTTAAACTGTCAGTTCTCCTCAATGACTTTGCTTCCATACCCGTATCCCCGCCCCCCTCACGCCCACCTCCCCCTACCACTAAATACACCCAATACACAAATCAATAGCTTTGTATGATCATTCCATACCCTCACATACATGGATGCTCCCAGCCACCTCAATCCTTCCTTCCATTTATGGGTCGAATGGTCAGAAAATGTACACTTTGCCGAATCCTTTCAAATAATCCGAATTGAAGACAAAAGTTTGGTTCATAATACCGTTCATCGAATCAATCAAATCAATTTAATATTGAACATAATCAAATAATTATACCTAATGATTATCTTTTTTTAGTCTAATTTAGTTCTAATGTACTAAATATGAAGAGATGGCGATTGTTCATATTCTGACGAGCTGTAAATTTTTCCCTTCCTCACAAGCAGTAGAATGTTGTTCTTCTACCAATCAACTTTTACCTCGCTCTTTGGTCTTTTTTGTTTATTATTTCGATAAAATGTTATGTATATATAAATTGAATAATTAGGGCCCTTTTTCATATCAGTTGTTTTTTGAAAAATGTTAAAAAACTGGTCAAGACGTTTGGTTTAAGTCGACTGGTACAAATCCATGTCATGACATGGTTGTCAGAAAATGTGCAAAAAGGCAGCTTAAATATTTCTTCTTTCTATTTTTTTTTTTTTTTTTTTTTTTTTTTTTTAGTAAATACGACTTAATTTGGCTTAAAGGTGATACTAAGAAAATCTGGATTGGCTTGGTATGTTTGGCATTGCGTTTATCCAAGATATCTGTTCTGCTTTGTTGAACCGAATATTTGCCTTGAACATTATCTGTGATGTGTTACTCTTACGTGATACAAGAAAATGTGTCACAAGTCGCAAAAGATGGATTTTGAGATATCATCATATTTAAACAAAAACCCCTATTGTACACCTTCATGCGACTTGACCCACAGAAGTGAGTCGACTGGACTTCATCGATCCACTAGTTAGAGCGCGATTTACTGATGGACTCAGTTCAAGATAAATCTGTCTGACTCACCTAGGTCAGATTTTCAGAGAATGTACAATTCACTTTCACCAATCGCCTCAAATAACCTAAATTTCAGACAAAAATAAGGTTCAAAATACAGTTTAATCTAACCGAACAGATTGCTAGAATCAATGCAATGCCAAATATACTCGAATTATTAAATGGGTCAGATTTTTAGAAAATGTACAAATCGACCTCGCCAATCTTCTTAAATAACCCAAATTTAAGACAGAAATAAAGTTTAAAATACAGTTCAACCTAACCAAACAGATTGCTAGAATCAATGCAATGCCGAATATACTCGGATTTACCTAATATTGACCAAATTGCAGCCTAATTTAACAGAGTTTTCTAAACGTGTAGAGCTGCCAATTGTACATTTTCTGAAAATCTGACCCATATGATGACATTAAGCGAATTCCAATGATGATAATCATTAGTACATCTAATAAGTACTTCTATATGTTTATACCTGAACAAGAAGTTAGCGATATTTCTTGATGGTCAATAGTCAATCACTAGTATTTCCTATACTCCTTAGGATAACTTTGGATATGTATAGATATATTCTTGAACATTGGTACGTTTATTCATGCCACTAATATCACTAATAAACTGCACCACAAACGAAAACATTCTGAGCATGAAAAAGAATTTTAAAGTTTCACATTTTGGGGCTCATTTTCCTGTCACACATCACAAAGATATCCATGGTCCCTCCTCTTCCCTCTCTCCTCTTCTCCCACTCCCTATCTCCCTCCCTCCACCTCCTTCCCTCAGCCAAACACATAGCCACACACTCCTATCTTCTCAAATATGATGAAATCTCAAAATCCATTTTGTGCGACTTGTGACTCATTTTATGTAACACGTCACTATGCTTTTCTAAGTATGAACTTCTCTTCTCTTGTTTTTATTACTGAGGATGCCTTGTTAGCTTTATTGATTTACCCTCTCATCCTATAGGATGGCTTATGCGATCCGTTTTAGGAAAATGCCTCATAATTCGCAAACTATGGATTTTGAGATATCATAATATTGGAAAAGTTGAGACCAAGCCGATTCCAATGAATGTAAACATAAGGGACGTCTTATAAGTACTTTTATCTTTTTAGTTAGATATTTTATTTTTGGAAAAATGTTTTGCAATATTTCTGGGTGGATAATTACAAGTAAAGTAGTAAAGTAAAGTAGTAAAGTGTTTTATTAAAAGATATCTTTGTTGGAATGTTCTGATTTTTTAAGGTTTTAGCACTTATAGTCATCTTAATCTATGTACCAAATTTCACGACATTGAATTAAATATATTCTTGCGTTTTGAAGGCCTTTGTATGGAGTATATTTAGTTACTTTATTGGTCATTACCCATCCAGAAACATTGCAAACTTCATTTTTTTTAAATAAAAATATCAAACTTAAAATATAGGAATATTTATTAGATGTCCTAGTGTTTACTATCATTCGAATCAGCTTGATGTCCTCTTTTCAAATTTCATGGTATCTCAAAATCCATATTTTGCAACTCATGACTCATTTTTTCCAAAACGGATCACAAATAGGAAACAAACCAATTTGTATTTGTCCTTATTCGGCCACCCTGACCAGTGTCTAATGTTACAATATAGGATGTTTTGATAAGCGCTGGCTTTTAGAGGCCCGCGCTTGAGTTGTACTACAGAATGTACCACCAATATTGGATATAGAGGCCCCAAGTAAGAAAAGGCTGAATTCAATCCGCCAGCATTATATGCATTATGCACAAGTGGACTTGGCGGGTGGGCGTTTTGACACGAAGGTCGCAGTCGGCCACTCGCCATGATCAGAAATAGTACAATCAATGGGAGTAAACGGAGGAGGTATGGCGGGGGGGGGGGGGGGGGTAAGGGCAGTGAATGAGTGAGTGAGATTGGTTGCTTTACGCCCAACACATTTGATATGGTTATATCAAGGGTGGGAGAGCTGAGAGGGAGTGAGTGAGTGAGATTGGTTGCTTTACGCCCTTATCAACACATTTGATATGGTTATATCAAGGGCGGGAGAGCTGAGAGGGAGTGAGTGAGTGAGACTGGTTGCTTTACGCCCAACACATTTGATATGGTTATATCAAGGGTGGGAGAGCTGAGAGGGAGTGAGTGAGTGAGATTGGTTGCTTTACGCCCTTATCAACACATTTAATATGGTTATATCAAGGGTGGGAGAGCTGAGAAGAAGAGAGGCAGTGAGATTGGTTGCTTTACGCCCAACACATTCGATATGGTTATATCAAGGGCGGGAGAGCTGAGAGGGAGTGAGTGAGTGAGATTGGTTGTTTTACGCCCAACACCTTTAATATGGTTATATCAAGGGTGGGAGAGCTGAGAGGGAGTGAGTGAGTGAGATTGGTTGCTTTACGCCCTTATCAACACCTTTAATATGGTTATATCAAGGGCGGGAGAGCTGAGAGGGAGTGAGTGAGTGAGATTGGTTGCTTTACGCCCTTATCAACACATTTGATATGGTTATATCAAGGGTGGGAGAGCTGAGAGGGAGTGAGTGAGTGAGATTGGTTGCTTTATGCCCTTATCAACACATTTAATATGGTTATATCAAGGGCGGGAGAGCTGAGAGGGAGTGAGTGAGTGAGATTGGTTGCTTTACGCCCAACACATTTGATATGGTTATATCAAGGGTGGGAGAGCTGAGAGGGAGTGAGTGAGTGAGATTGGTTGCTTTACGCCCTTATCAACACATTTGATATGGTTATATCAAGGGTGGGAGAGCTGAGAGGGAGTGAGTGAGTGAGATTGGTTGCTTTACGCCCTTATCAACACATTTGATATGGTTATATCAAGGGCGGGAGAGCTGGGAGGGAGTGAGTGAGTGAGATTGGTTGCTTTACGCCCTTATCAACACATTTAATATGGTTATATCAAGGGCGGGAGAGCTGAGAGGGAGGGTGGTTGGGAGGGTGAGTGAGTGAGATTGGTTGCTTTACGCCCTTATCAACACATTTAATATGGTTATATCAAGGGTGGGAGAGCTGAGAGGGAGTGAGTGAGTGAGATTGGTTGCTTTACGCCCTTATCAACACATTTGATATGGTTATATCAAGGGCGGGAGAGCTGAGAGGGAGGCAGTTTATTATCATACCAAGGAAATAGAGATAGAAAAGGGAGAGAGGAAGGGCAGTGACAAAATAGGGGAATTGCCTAGCCGCCATTTTGAATCTTGATTCGCATGGAATTATGGGACTAATGGTATAGTCCTAAACCTATAGAAAACATGCCATGTTCAGCATGGAATATTTATTAATACTCCAATGTCAATATCCATGTATTAAACATGTTTCCATAACACAAGCCTCCATCTTTGCCATCATGCATTTGGTTTTCATACAAGCTATAATATTGGTGAAAGCATTCTTGCAATTTCAGATGAAGATGTTGCTGAATATTTGTGTGCCAGATTCCAACAGAACCCATCCCAGGATGCACTGTAATAGACATGCGCAGTGGCACATGCAAGTCCCCTATTGTAATTACTCCATACTCATTGTACAATATATAGGATATTTTCATTATAACCTAATCCCGTCTCATGTAACTGATAATGTCCACTATGCCAAATATTTGTAGGTCAGATTTCAACACAATACATACAAGGGTGCACTGCAGTAGACATGCGCAGTGAGATCCATAGATCCAAACTCAGATTGAAATAAAAACTGCTGAGGCAGCGATACTGAACACTTATAATACTCAACACTATTTGCGTTATAAAGTTTCTAATATAAAAACTTGAAATGATTAAAAGCAAATATCATGTAATAATTCATATGATACTGCTGTGTAAAAGGTGGTAGCATGGAGAGGTGCAGGGGTAGGTGCTTATGGACTCAGTGGGAGGGAAGCCATTACAGCATTCTCGTGTTAACTTTTTGGGTCAGATTTTCAGAAAATGTACAATTGGCAGCTGTACACATTGAGAAAATTCTTCAGATTTAGGCTGCAATTTGGTCAATTGTAGGTAAATTCGAGGATGTCAGGCATTGCATTGCATTGATTCTAGCAATCTGTTTGGTTAGGTTGAACTGTATTTTGAACTTTAGGTGCTTATGGACTCAGTGGGAGGGAACACATTACAGCATTCTCGTGTTAACTTTTTGGGTCAGATTTTCAGAAAATGTACAATTGGCAGCTGTACACATTTCGAGAATTATTCAAATTTAGGTTGCAATTTGTTCAATACTACCTAAATTCGAGTATATTTGGCATTGCATTGATTTTAGCAATCTGTTTGGTTTGAGAATTGGTGAAAGTGAATTGTACATTTTCTGGTGACTTCACCCACATACGATGTGAGATGTGTTGTATGAGGTATTTTAGAGTATGCAATATGTGATGTCACACCTCGCAAAAGGGATATTTTCCAAAGTGATGTATTCACAAGATCTCTTGGTTGGTATTTTCTCACTTTTGAGAGGCTTGGCGCTTTAAGTCATATTAATTTATGTACCAAATTGTAAGACAGTGTAATACATATATCCCTGTGTTTCCAATGTCATCCTATAGAGTAGATTTAGTTCCTTTGCTGGTAATTATCCAACCAGAAATATTGCAAACTATTTTTTTCAAAACTAGAAATATCAAACTTAAATATTCTACTGTTTACTATCATTGGAATCCAGTTGATTCATAACTTCCAATTTGGTGAATGTTACAATGTATGTGCATAATCCCTCCGCTTTGCCTCGGAATAGGGCAATTCACAAATTTGATTGCGCCACAGCTCCTGTGGTGTTCTGATGGGCACTTGTCCATTGCCCCATGTCCTATACCATAGGTGCCCAACTTTCCCCACCTTTCTCTCCAAAGATTCTAGCTCGTTTCCCAACATGCTGAGCAGCATTATAGAATGGTATGTTTATACCCCTTTCACACTACACCTTTCAAAGCGCTTCGAAGCGCTATGAAACGCTTCCCCAAGGTCGGTTCTATTCACACTGCACTCTAAAGCGCTTCCAAACCGAATCCAAAGTGAAGTGAAGTGGTTTACACAATCCACCTACTTGAGGTGAATTATATAAACCGCTTCGCTTCACTTCGCTTTCTCAGTGCTAATTCTGCTAGTGTGAATGGAACCGAAGCGAAGCGAAGTGGTTTCTGACGTCATCAATCAGCTGCGTTGCTTATAAACACATGGGAAAGACTACGGCGACTTGCCTGCAGTCTGAATAGAACCGACGTAGTGAAGGCGCCTTGAAGTGCTTCTCTGCTGCAGTCTGCATGGGGCGAATTATATAAACCAGTTCGCAACGATTCGCTTTGGTTGTGTAGTGTGAAAGGGGTATTAGAGTAATCCTGCAGCGGGCATTCTTCGTAATAATTCAGGGTCAGTAGTTGGGCAAGAAATTAATCAACGCAACACACAGAGATGTATGCTTCGAATCAGTACGAGCCTTAGAAGAGGTCGAACTAATGCTGCTGTTTATTCTTATACTAGACAGATTAGAACGAATACACTGGTCCTGCGCTGATTGGCTTAGGTCTCGTTGGTCCAATTAATTGACAGGTTAGATTAGAGATCCAATCAGCCACAGGATAACAATGACAGACAAATTATTAAAACGAGGCTCAGAGTGACCACTGCCACTCTGACCAATCTCTTTGGGTGGTGACCAGGTCACGGGGTTATCTCCCCTCCCCTCTCCCTCCCACTCTTTAATCAGTGTTCCCCCCTCCCCTGACCTGGCAGTCAGCCCCTCCCCTCCTTTCCCATGTGATTGACTTTGAGATAACGGTCAGACCTGGACCTCACCTGTACCTTTAGACTTTGGGATGATAAGAAAACCGCGAGCGTTGTGGCGGTAAGAAAGTGTGGGTAGCCTTCTGGCCGGTAGGGGCGCGACGAATGTCTGGCTGAATGAGACAACTTTAACTCAAAATTAGACAATTTAGGCTTGTCAATTTTACACTACAATCTAACGGGCAGAAGAGAAGCACACTTTAAATTGACTGACCTGTATAGGAGTCAAGGTAAGTTTATATATTACTAATACGTTTTTTTCTCACATTAGCTCTATACACTAATTAACTTTCATATTCCTAAGTAGTATAGATTAACTTTTGTATTAATTAATTATGTTTCACTTATTCCCAGGACGCATTGCAAGACTCAGAGAAATGGATAGTAAGGATTCAGAGTGAGCATGTGGATTGGAACCAGGTGTTTCTCTTCCTCTATTTGGACAAGGTAAACCATCAAGTTATGGGAGGGAAAGAGAATTGGACTGGCAAAGGAGAACTACCACGATTATGTGACCTAGGGACCACCAAAGGTATTTTATTTTTAAATACAGAATCTACATTACATCAATGCAGAAGGACAGAAGGATGTATCGACTGGAATACCCACTGAAGAATAAGGGAACATACTATCCACACCATGAAATGGAATATGTTGAATGAATTGATGAAAAGTGATGTTACTTCAGCAATAAAAACAATAATAAAATCAACTGTAGGTTCTATCAAGAACCTCGGACATTTTCAGGGTTCTTCAAATCAGGGGTTCTATGTAGAGCCCTACCTATTTTGGCCAGAGGGTTCTTCAAATCCAGGGTTCTATGTAGAACCCTGCCTATTCCCGAAACGGGGGTTCTACTTAGAACCCTCAAAAAAGGGTTCTAACAAGAACCATTAGGGGTTCTGCCATGTCGACAAGCCGAAGAACCCTTAAGGGTACTTGTTAGAACCCTTTCTTCTTAGAGTCTATGTACAGCTAGGCGGATTATAGAGTACTAGCAAAGCACCCATCCTCCGGACAGTCCCCCTCTCTCCCCACACTTCTCTCTCTTTTCCCTCCGCCTCTTCTGTCTCTCATACCTCTTTTTCTCTCCCAACCCCATCTCTGATTCCCCCCTGCTCCCTTCCCTCTTCTTCATGCTCCCCCTCCTTGCTTTCTCTCCCTTCCTTCTGTTGTGAGCCCTACCACCAACTGCAACATGATTTTTGTCATATGTCATATGGCTCTGCTATGACGAGGAATGAATCAAAAGTCAGGTCCCCCTTGAATTGACGCAGTAGCTTGTGGCTAATGACGCAGTATCTCACAAGGGCTTTCCCAGGCTATAAATAGAGTGTGGATTTCCGGAATTAAAAAAGGCTTCAAAATCACATTACTAGAAACCTTCACAAACCACATTACGACGTCCTCCAGAGAGGGTTGACAGAACTCATAAAAGCAAACTTTGAAAATCTGACCCATATATGCCTTAATCATTTTTTTTTTATTTTTAAACATTTTATTAGGAAGATATCCACAATGTGGTAGGTCTAATCTCCTTGAAAAGTATACAGTTTTACATCTAGATTAACTTCATTATTATACAAAATTTATAATTACTCTTTTCAATTTACAATACATCATAAGCGACGAAAGGTCACAACTCAACAACATTTTTTTTTTTGGTATAGGCCCAGTTATTAAAAACAATAATAATATCTCGCTTACAGTAAAAGGAGTTCGTCAGAATTTCCACCGATTTTTTGAATTACCTTTACTCTTACTATCTTCACAACTTCTCATAGTCAGTTTGGTCCTATTTCAGGAGCGAACAATACAATAAATCTTATAACATCCAGTTCTCTTCTGCTTTAAGATGGTTTTTAAGCGCAGGCCATGACATGTTCTTTGCCAACAGTGGCAGGCGGTTCCATAATCGTGGGCCCTGGAAGAAGGGGGACCTCCTCAACTTTTCAGTTTTTGGTGCCATTATCGCAAGATTAGCACCTTCTGCCAATCTTGTAGCTCTAGGCATCGCGACCACCAAATTAGGGTCGTCCTTTAGGTTAAACATTAGGTTTAGGATCGTAATATTGCCCTTTTTCTTGAATTTAGTAATCTTGGTGTTAACATACATTTCTTCCAGGGTCCTTGTATTGTCATTTTGGAATATTAGTCTCACCGCTCGATTAATTATGCTCTGGATCTTATTTATGTTTTTTACAAGAGCCATCTCATGAAACAAATTGCCATACTCTGCTATCGACAAAACATGACTTTTTACAATAGTTTTAGCCATCTTTTGGTTTAGGCATGGTCTTAGTCTCGATACAATATTAAGTTTGGATTCAATCGCAAATCTCATTTTAGTAAAATGCTCATTGAAGCTAAGGTAGGGGTCTATCTGATAGCCCAGATATCTAACGATTTTGCTCATTTTGATTACCTGACCGTTGATATAGTTTCTACCTATACGTTCCATATTAATATTTTTTATCTTTGCCTTTGTGCCGAGTATTTGTAGTTGACATTTACCTGAATTCCCTCTCTCCTTTTTGCTCCCTCTCTATTCATCTACCGGTCCCCTGCTGCCATGTGTATAAGCGGTGTATAAGTTAGATCAAGTATATCTATATAAACTTAGGAGCGTACACGTCTATAGTAGAGACTCAGGTGCAGGCTGTGGGACTAATTACTAGGCTGTGTGATTAACTCAGCCAAGGCCTTATATACTGCCTCTATCTTGTATGACGTTTATGGGTCAGATTTTTAAAAATGTACAATTCAACTTTTGCAGCACGTTTCATAGCGAATTCTTACTTTAGGTATTCTTTCCCAAACTAATAGGGACATTTAGCAACCACAACGCACCGACACAGCATTAACGCATCCACTAACTATTTTTATTTTACATTATTACCACTGGGGATATCTCGATAGGCGCTAGGCCGAGGGCATCTGCATTGCAGGCCTCTCAAAATATCCCTACGATAGTAAAATGTACAAATAGTTAGTGGATGCGTTAGTGTTGTGTTGGTGCGTTTTGGTTGCTAAATCTCCCTATCGTGGGCGGGGCTTGGGAGATCGTCGTCCCCAAGCTTACTCACACATATTGCACTATAAACTAAGCTTGGTTTGTATAAGGGTCAGATTTTCAGAAAATGTACAATTGGCAGCTCTACATACTTAGTAATTTCTGCTAAATTCTGCTAAAAAATGATAAATTTCGGGTGTATCTGAGTAGATTTGGTATCGCGTTGATTTAAAGCATCAGTTTTGTTATATTAAACTGCATTTTGAAGCTCATTTTTGTCTTAGATGTGGGTTATTTGAGAGGAATGGTGAAGAAGAATTGTACATTTTCTGAAAATCAGACCCATAAAGGTTTGCCAATACGCATTGATAGAGGTATGGGGCACAATAGGGTAGTGCCCCTGTGCAGTGGTCTCCGGGAATAAATCAGTTTAGACCAAATACCACTCTCAGTATTAGACTTATAATATGTGATGAGTTACAGGAACATGAGTCACAAGTCGCAAAAATGATATTTTCCAAAGTGTTATATTCACAAGTTCTCTTTGTAGGAATGTCCTGATTCTTGTATAGCTTGGCACTCTAAGTCATATAAATTCATGTCCGAAATTGTTAGAAAATGTATTTATATGAGTCAGATTTTCAGAAGAATAATGTACAATTAGCAGCAGTATATATTTAGTAAATTCGGCTAAATTAGGCTGCAATTTTGTCAATACTAGGTAAATCCGAGTATATTCGGCATTGCATTGATTCTAGCAATCTGTTTGGTTAGGTTGAACTGTATTTTGAACTTTATTTTCGTCTGAAATTTAGGCTATTTGAGAAGATTGGCGAAGTTAAATTGTACATTTTCTGAAAATCTGACACATATATCCTTGCTTTTCTAAAGTCATCCTATGGAGTGCAGTTAATTATTTTACTGGTACTTGCCCGCCAAGAAATGTTGCAAACCCTTTTTTCAAACATAATCATTTTCCTGTAATGCATCACATAGATAGCTTCAGTAATCTAGCGTTACATAGATAGAGATATAATAGTATGTGTCGTACAAAACTACATAAATTTTGTAGTTAAATTGGACACTCTTCTCCTAGTCATTCCTTTTCTAAATAGTAACATTATACTAGTAATCTATATTTCATGTTTGATATTTCTATTTTTAAAAAAAAGTTTGCGACATTACCGGGTGGTAATTATTAGTAAAGTAGCTAAATGTACTCTATACATAGATTTCACATGACGTCACCCAGTAGGCTGGGGTATCACAGTGGCCGCCATGTCCCGGGTCACCGCTACACTTGCCGTCTATGGCGGGGGTATCAAAACAAAGTTGATAAACCTCACAAGAGTATATACTTGGGTAATTCTACACTAAAGGCAGATTATCTAACCTATCATGAAGGTATTGTTGTGGCAGATTAAAACTGGTAAAGGTTAAAACAGCCAGAAAACGATATTTTCAAGTATCGCAGCATACATAGCCATCTAACTTGACCCCAAATGTGGCCAGGGCTGTGACGTCAGTGAAATCTATGTATAGAATGACCTCAGATATGCATAAATATATTTAATATACAGTCTTAAGATTTCCTACTTATATTTATGTTACTACCAGCGCTAAACACCTCAAGATTGGGAACATTCCTTCAAAGAGATCTTGTGAATATAACACTTTGAAAAATATCATTTTTGACTCATTTTCCTTTAACGTATCACATATGGGTCAGATTTTCAGAAGATGTACAATTCGCCTTCACCAATCCTCAAAAATAACCCATATTTAAGACAAAAATGAGCTTTAAAATGCAGTTTAACATAACAGAACTGATATTCTAAATCAATGTGATCCCAAATATACTCAGATATACCCAGTATTCATCATTTTTCAGCTGAATTTAGCTGAATTTACTAAATGTGTAGAGCTGCCAAATTATTGTACATTTTCTGAAAATCTGACCCATATATAGCTTCAGTAATCTAGCGTTACATGGATAGAGATATCTATATCTGTTGTATGAAACTATCTACAATTTCTCTTATTAAACAGTAGCATTCTGCTAATAATATTCTAGATTCGATACATATGTTTTCTCATGAAAAAGGAGGAATAATACAGGGAATGAAATTAGTAAAAACCACCACCATAGTGCTTGCGGACATATATATATATATGGGTCAGATTTTCAGAAAGTGTACAATAGGCAGCTGTATACATTTAGTAAATTCTGCTAAATTAGGCTGAGATTTGGTCAATACTAGGGTAAACAGTCTAATAATCTTATAAGTATTTCTAGATTTTAAGTTTGATATTTCCATTTTTGATAAAAAAAAGTTTCCAATATTTCTGGGGTCAATAAAGAGTAAAGTAACTAAACGTAGTCCATTATGAGGACCTTTAAAACGAAAAGATATATTACACAGATCGTCCTGAAATTTGATACATCGATTGATATGGCCATAACTGATAAACTCCCCAAAAATCAGAACATTCCAATAATGTGATCTTGTGAAAAAAACACTTTGAAAAGGTTTTCCAGGAAAAGGTTTTCCAGGAACACATCACAAATAAATATCCATCGGTAAGTATGACAACATACATTAAACGCTAGCTGCAACTCAGCAATATACATAAAAACAGATGAAGCTACTTTAGCCAGTAACCGGTTGCTAGGCAACATATCTTTCCTCCCATTGTTCCAAGTGGAGGTATAAAATGATTGTGTTCTACAAAAACAATGAGTCTGAGTGTTATATGTGATGAAATGCCTTGTTAGTGTTCAGACGATGAAGCACTTGCAATGATGCTTGTCATTTGTGATATGTCACAGAAAAATGAGTCAGAAGTCACAGAAAATCGATTGTGAGATTTCATTATATAATGGGCCATATTTTCTGAAAATGTACAATTCGCAATCATTAATCCTCTCAAATAACCCAAAATTAAAGACAAAAATTAGCTTCAAAACGTAGTTTAACATAACAGAACTGATACTTTAAAACGACACAATACCAAATATACTCAGATATACCCAGTATTCACCATTTTTCAGCCTAATTTAGCAGAATTTCCTAACAGTGTAGAGCTGCCAATTGTACATTTTCTGAAAATCCAACCCATTATATGTGTTCTGTTACAGAAAAATGAGTCAAAAGTCGCATAAGATATATTTAAGTACCAGAAAAAAAAATCATTTTTGGGGTGCTTAACGCTGCATGCGGCATGAATACATTATCAAATTTCAAGTCAGTGTAGTAAATATATCCATGCATTTCTAAGCTGATGTCAGCTGATGTTATTTTTTGCATCAACATGATTGTTATTATACTTGCCACAATGAAAAATGTTTATTTGTCATGACAATTAGAGAACCTGTGTGAAAATAATGGAAATGATTGAGACAATAGGCACGAGTTGGTGGGGGGGGGGGGCGGTTATTTGTGATGGGTTTCAGGAAAATGAGTCATAAGTCCCAAAATGGATATTTTTCAAAGTGATTTATTCATAAAATATCTTTGTTGGATTCTGGATTCTAATGTTGGGGGTGCTTAATGCTGCTAGTGACATTAATACGTGTACAAGATGTTAAGGCAATGTATTAAATATATCTATGCATTTCCAAGGTATTATGTAGTATATTTAAATATTTTATCAGTAATAATAAAAAAAAAAAAAAATATGTCAAACTTAAATCATAGAAACACTACTTATATGTACGATTGTTTGCTACCATTAGAATCAGTTTGATCTCATCGTTTTAAATATGACAGTATCTAAAAATCCATTTTATGCGACTTGTGACTCATTTTCCTAAAACACATCACATATTAGAATGGCCACTGGCTATACCAGGAGCTGCATAGGGTTGTATTTTTAGACTTTCTGTAATGTCACTCAGCGATGCATGCGTTAAAAACCTGAAAATTATTGCTAACATCAGGCTATACTGACAATAGCAACTTCAACGTAATTTCGTTATTCCTGAATAAAAATGTTTTCAAATCAGATCAAATCCTTTAACATTAAGTTAACCAGCAAATTTAATCAGGGTAATAGAACAGAAATCATAGTGGGTAACAACTTTAAGATTTAAGATATTTCTATTGAGGAAAAAGCATTGCATCTAAAGACCTTCTGAGCTGGCTACACTGCAAAGCAAAACGTCTTCATACTAAACATGTTTGAAGACGGTTTTTTTCCCTTTTAAAAGACGGTTTTTCCGTTACCATCATCAAAGTGCCTTTCTGTTTCTTTTTCTTTTTCTCTGTCTCTCTCTCCCTACTTCCCTATCTCTATTTCCTGGGTATGACCATAAACTGCCTCCCTCTCAGCTCTCCCACCCCTTGATATAACCATATTAAATGTGTTGATAAGGGCGTAAAGCAACCAATCTCACTCACTCACTCCCTCTCAGCTCTCCCGCCCTTGATATAACCATATTAAATGTGTTGATAAGGGCGTAAAGCAACCAATCTCACTAACTCACTCACTCACTCACTCAGAAACGTTAAATTTGCAATGTAAATAAATTTGCTATATGTAGGGCAAGCGGCAACGGGTGTGGGCAACATCGCTTCGGCAATACAGTGAAGACGGGGATGAAATATGTTTTAGAAAGAATAAAAGAACAACTATTTGGTGATAGTTAATTGTTGATTAAGGGATTTAGAGGGAATTAGAGAACGTTTTTCTGCCACACTAGCCCTGATCAAGGAAGGTCTCGTCTAATTAGATAATTTAAATTTGTAATTAAAATAGCTTTAGAGATATAAAATGTCTCAAATATGCTGGAATGTAATTCTTCAAGTGTTCTGTTGTTGTGAAGAAATCAAACCGTCTTAACTGAGTTTTTTGGATCGCCTAAGGATGCTATATGGGTCAGATCTTCAGAAAATGTACAAATTAACTTCGCCAATCTTCTTAAACAACCCGAAATTCAGACGAAAATAAAGTTCAAAATACAGTTCAACCTAACCAAAGAGATTGGTATGATTGATTGATTGATGTTGTTTATTACCAGAACATTATAACAGTTACATAGTGAGAAATATACAATATGTCTGGAGATAGGTGCTCGCATCTATGCTAGCCATAGATCTTCCAGAGAGTCCTCTTACATTAAATTATATTATACATTTGTGAACACATATTTGCATTATAATACATTATTTGGCATTAGGAGTCAGGATTAGATGTGGCAGCTTATTGTGTCCGTACCAATTTTCATCTTGGTATAAGGCGAGTGGTTGGATTTGATTTAATTATCAATCCTTTATAGGGATCCATATGTCCTATTTTACTGTAAGGGGTCGTACTAGGTTCATACTAGATATATTATGGTAAATAGGTGTTACATAGTCTGGTACAGACTTGGCTATGCAAACTGCATGCTGTCGTATCGCTGGGCAAGTCGGTCGCATTTTTACGAACACTAATGGAGTTGCCCAGCGGTTTGACTTACATAGGTTTCATTTACTGGCTCGATATCATTGGCCTTAAACATACTTTACTATCCAGCGTTGACATCCTTCATACGCTAGCAAGCCTTTGCATTCTGAAGAACACGCTGGCTGCTCCGCATGTTGGGGTCACTATATGGGGCGGGCCGGTAGCATTCTGACGAACACTGATCGAGCCGCCCCGCATTTGTGCTGGGTGAAAGAGAGGGACAGAGTGATCTCCAATGGCCGTTTAGGGTTGTTGGGTATGGGTCGGTGCTGGGTCCGTTTGTGCGATTGAGTAGGAAAAATATTCCCGCTCCAGGTACGCCTTAAAATCCGTGATTGTGGGGCAATTTCGCCCTTTGGGAGGAAGTTTGTTAAATAGGATAGGGGCCTGTACATAGAATGATCTTCTTATTCTTTCAGTTTTAACTTTTGGGACTTTCAGCTGTCTGCCTTTGGCCAGGCTTCTCAGGTTCACTTTCCTGTCATCGAGATATTCTGTGTCACAGCTCATTTCATATGCCACCTGTAAGAGGCGAGATTCTCTTCTTTCTTCTATAAAAGGAATTTGGAGGTGTTTATGGTGTTCTTTCACACTATCTCTCTTGTTTAGGTTATGAGCTATTTTGAGGAAGGAATTTTGTATGGTCTGAAATTTTTCCAGAAGCCTCTTTTGGGCAGGGGCATAGAACGTGTCACAAAAATCTACTACAGGACGTACCATAGTGGTGTAGATCAGGATGGTGTTTTTTGTTGTCAGTGCCTTTCTAATTTTGGCTGTGGCCTTCAGCCTTTTGGTTATCTGCTCGATTTTTGCCTGAACGTGGCCATTAAATGTGAGAGCTTGGTCTATTTTTAGGCCAAGATAGCAGTACTCGGATGCTGATTCCAGGTCTGTTGAATTTAGGTTTAGTGTAGTCAGAGGGATTTTGTTTTTAGTGGCTTTCAGATTTATGTCCATTACCTTGCTTTTCGCTACATTAATCGAAATTCTGTTTTTTCTACACCATAGGCCTATTAAATTTAGGTCTTTCTGCAGTTCACATTTGAGTAAGGTTTCATCTTGTTTTGAGTGATATAAGACGGTGTCGTCCGCGAACAGATGCACCTGCGATTCGCGGACGACCTCGTGCAAATCATTCACATACAGAAGGAAGAGCAAAGGGCCCAGCACCGTTCCCTGGGGGACCCCACATGTGACCATTTCCTTACCCGATGTCTTCCCGTTTACCCTCACCTGCTGGTACCTTCCAGAGAGATAATGTCCCACCCAGTCCACTATTGGTTTTGCTAGATGGAATTTTGCTAGTTTGTCAAGAAGGATACCGTGATCGACCGTATCGAACGCCTTCTTGAAGTCCAAATATACTAGTGATACTGCGTTCACAAATGTAGAATCAATACAATGCCAAATATACTCCAATTTACTAAATGTATACAGCTGCTAATTGTACATTTTGTCTATACTCTATAGTATGAAATGTATGGATATATATAATACACTGCCATGAAATTTGATACATTAATTCATGCTATGAACAGCATTAAGCTCCCTATAGTCACATAAATCCATGTAACAAATTTCAGGACATTGTGATAAATATATCCTTGATTTTCATATGGAGTATATTTAGTTGCTCTACTGGTAATTGCCCATCCAGAAACATTGCAAACCTATTTGTTTCAAAAAATGAAATATTATCAAATTTAAATAAAGAAATACTTATTAGGTCTCCTAGTATTTACTATCATTGGAATCACCTAGATCTCCTCTTTTCAAATATGGTGATATCTCAGAATCCATATTTTACGACTTATGACTTATTTTCCTAAAACAGATAACATATCTATAGTTGTGGTCATCTCCAGCCTGTTTCCTTACTCTGCTGAGTCAGCAGTTTGTGCAAACCACCTGTCCAGCCAACTTGGTGTACTCATCTTCCAGGTAGGGAATTATATGTCATCATTACGCAGCAATCCATCTACCACTGCCCTTTTGCCTTACACTAACAATATTATATTATATTAGGTTTTTGTTAAATCATATACCTTCCGTATTGTATTTATAATATCGTCTGCACGGGCAACGCATGAAATATAGCTGCGTGGTCTGCTATGCGTATTTGATTGTAGTTATGAGATTAAAATTGTTAATGTAATTGGCCAATACAAATATTTAAAATAAAAATAAAAAAATATCACATACTAACTATTAATATCAAGACTACGAAGACTTCATTCCGTCTCCATTCTACTTTAAACTACATGAAAATACAACTAATAGAACGAGATATAGAAAAAATAATAATAAAACTATAACTTTTTTGAAGTAACAGGCATTCCCTCCGTTTGAAGGGACTTTCTAATGTTTGGGCCTAGCCCTTAGCATGCCATGACTGGACATATTAAGGGAGGTATCAATCAGCGTCTCCAGGAAAGACTAGACCACGGTTCAGCTTACCACTTCCACCATTAATTAGAGTTTCCATGGCAACTCTTGTATAAACCCTACTTAAATGTCTACCAAGTGATACCAAGGTAGTTATGCCTGGAGTACTTTCTGACCCTATGATTCTAGTTCTGGATAAGGGCTGTGAGAACTGACCATTCATCACCATGGGCAAGACAAGCCAAATGTGATGTTTTGCTGATATTAGGTGTTATTGTTAAAACTATTTTGGATAGCAACTGAACGAATACCTTATTTTGTTATTAACGATTACTATATCTTATTTAACAGTGTATATTACATAATGTCTGGCTGGAAACAAGATATTTAAATACAATACAATTACAGCATAACACATCTATTAATAAAGCAAAGCTGTCATATTATATCCTTCAAACGTATCAAAAGGATGGTTAGACTGCTAATGAAGAAGATTGGAAAAATATATAGAAATTCTATGGAAGAGACTGAAGAACTCATTGTAAACTGTGCAAGATGTACCTGACACTAGGTCCATAGTATGAGAAAAACTAGTGAAATAGAAATATTTGTTATGTTGAGAAAATGCCTTTAGTGAAATAGAAATATTTGTTATGTTGAGAAAATGCCTTTAGTGAAACAGAAATATTTGTTGAGAAAAGGCCTGTAATATAACAGAAATATATGTTATGTTTATTTAAATCTCACTCTAATTTACTGGGATTATTCTAGTATTGGAAGATAAATGTGGAACTCAGAGGTAAAAATCAAAAGATAAAGGGACGAGCTCACTACGACCAAGTATTCTGTAGAAATAGTTTAAAGCCTTTTGATACTATTTGATGAAATTAAATTCTATGATGTTATGATTTAGAAATAAACGGGCAAGGCAAAATCTTTCCCAAAACCGTATAACTTACCTTCAGGCTCTGCGCTGAGAACAAAATCGTGTATCAGAGAAAACAACTCACCTAAAAAAGAAATATTAGCAAGTTTAACAATCTTTGGTTTATATAGGAATCACAACAGTTTTCTCGATTAAACTTTCGTTTAAAAGTACAAAGGAAATCAAAATATGAAAATAACATTCTGTCTAGATAAATAATTCTACTAAGCAACCGATTCACCCACGGGTGCAATACGTCGCGGGCACCACTGTATACTTGGTATTTATCATTATTCAGCCTAATTTAGCAGATTTTACACAATGTGTAGAGCCGCCAAGTGTACATTTTCATATGATCTGACTCATACACTAACTCTCTTTTGTTGATACACTCTGATAAACGTTCCCAAATTCTAAAATTTAGCAGTTGAATCGGCTTGGAATTGGGCATGAATAATCTTAACCTTTATTCAGACAAAAATAAAGTTCAAAATGCAGTTCAACCTAACCAAACAGATTGCTAGAATCAATGCCATGCCGAATATACTCAAATTTGGCCAAATTTCAGCCTAATTTAGCAGAATTTAGTAAATGTGTACAGCTGTTAATTGTACATTTTCTGAAAATCTTACCCATTTGGGAAGTGGTCTAGTATTCCTTAATTCTAATTATTTCCACTCATGAGCAACATGATAATTAGAGTTGTCATCCGTTTGAGTCATAAGTCGCAAAATATGGATTTTGAGATATAACCATATTTGAAAAGAGGAGATCAAGCTGATTCCAATGATAGTAAACACTAGGACACATAATAACTATATCTATATTTTAAGATTGGTATTTTTAGTTTTGAAAAAAAAACGTTTGCAATGTTTCTGGATGGCTAATAACCAGTAAAGTAACTAAATACACTCCATACGAAGGCCTTCAAAACGCCAGGATATATTTAATACAATGTCCTGAAGTTTGTTACATGGATGCATATAACTATAAGTGCTAAACCCTCTAAAAAGCAGAACATTTTAATAAAGAGATCTTGTCAGACAAACACTTTGATCAATATCAATTCTACGACTTGTGACTCATGGTCCAGGGTATGACCATAAAGTGCCTTTCAGTCTCTGTTCTCTGTCTCTCTCTCCCTACTTCTCTATCTCTATTTCCTGGGTATGATCATAAACTGCCTTCCTCTCAGCTCTCCCGCCCTTGATATAACCATATTAAATGTGTTGATATGGGCGTAAAGCAACCAATCTCACACACTCACTCCCTCTCAGCTCTCCCGCCCTTGATATAACCATATTAAATGTGTTGATAAGGGCCTAAAGCAACCAATCTCACTCACTCACTCCCTCTCAGCTCTCCCGCCCTTGATATAACCATATTAAATGTGTTGATAAGGGCGTAAAGCAACCGATCTCACTCACTCACGCCCTCTCAGCTCTCCCGCCCTTGATATAACCATATTAAATGTGTTGTTAAGGGCGTAAAGCAACCGATCTAACTCACTCACTCCCTCTCAGCTCTCCCGCCCTTGATATAACCATATTAAATGTGTTGTTAAGGGCGTAAAGCAACCGATCTCACTCACTCACTCCCTCTCAGCTCTCCCGCCCTTGATATAACCATATTAAATGTGTTGTTAAGGGCGTAAAGCAACCAATCTCACTCACTCACTCCCTCTCAGCTCTCCCGCCCTTGATATAACCATATTAAATGTGTTGATAAGGGCGTAAAGCAACCAATCTCACTCTCTCACTCACTCTCAGCTCTCCCGCCCTTGATATAACCATATTAAATGTGTTGTTAAGGGCGTAAAGCAACCGATCTCACTCACTCATTCACGACTTGTGACTCATGTTCCTGGAACACATACATCACATTTGATCCAGAGTGGAGCCTCAATGAGCAGTGTTTTATGTCCTTGTGCAAATATAAATTCCAAATGATAACAGAAATTACAATGTTGCTCTTCTAAAGAGCTTGTATTTGTATTTTGAATTATATTACTTCATTTTGTCTCCCTTTAGGTGTTCGGTAGTATGTAATCTTCTCTGCTCTGACAGAATTGTCAACTAAGTCAGGGCATTTACGAAAACCACAAATATATCTAAATTTTTGTGAGAGTGGAACTGTCTGTTAAAACCTGAATAAAATTTTGTCCAAAAAAAGTATTAAGAACTATGTTTATTGTTACAAAAAGGCGAAAAATGTTCATTTAGATTTAACTTAGAGCAATTACATCGAAATATACAAAGTTGTGATATTAATCACCTCAAACCGGTTAATTTTGTGTCGATTTTTTATTTCAAATTATATTTATTCAGGACAACAAGAAGTACATATCAGCGACAGGCGTTGATATTCTCAGAAGTTGCCTGATTGCATAAGGCACAGGCGTTAATTATTTCAAAAAAAGGCATAGGCCATCCTGAGACGATTTTATATAAATAAAATAACCAATTCTAGCACATACAAGTCTAGACATGATGGGTACATTGAGATCTATTTCTTTTATGTTCAATAACTTTTTTTTAAAAACCATGTATAAAAACAATGAGAAAAAAAAAATATAATTCGCGTCGTGTTGGGTCTCACCATGTTCTAGTATAGCAGACATAGCATGCTGAAGGGTAATTAATCCACCCCCACCACTACCTCCCCCCCCCTCCCCCCCAACCCCCACGCCACACCTGCCCACCTATACACACCTGTCTACCAGCTACCAGCAGCACTATACACCACAGGTAAGCCCACCTGTAGACCTATGTGGGTCAGATTTTCAGAAAATGTACAAAATTGGCAGCTCTACATACTTCATAATTTCTGCTAAATTCTGCTAAAAAATGATAAATTTTGGGTATATCTGAGTATGGTATCGCATTGATTTAAAGTATATGTTTTGTTATGTTTAACTACATTTTGAAGCTCATGTTTGTTTTAAATGTGGGTTATTTGAGAGGATTGGTGAAGGTGAATTGTACATATTCTGAAAACCTGACCCATATACAAATATGTGATGTGACACAGTACAATGAGCCACAAGTCGCAAACTCGATATTTTGTAAACGTTTTTCCCACATTAAGGCTTTGAAAAGATTTCTATAATGTGTGTAGGTGTTTAGCGCTGTTAGAAACATACATAGAGAGAATGAAACGAGGTGCTAGTAATTGAATATTTATTGGACGAGATTGCATATTCAATTACTATTAGCGAGTTCCAATAAAGGTAACGGCCTGAAGAGCTAGGACTCTCCCAGAGGCTTGTTGACCTGTTTGTCTATACCTCATGTACCGCTTAGACAAATACAAAATTATTCTATTCTATTCCCTATTTATCATATGTGATCCGTTTTAGGAAAATGAGTCATAAGTCGCAAAATATGGATTTTGAGATATCACCATATTTGAAAAGAGATGATCAAGGTGATTCTAATGATTGTAAACACTAGGACATCTTATAAATATTTCTATATTTTAAGTTTGATATTTTTATTTTTGACAAAAAAAGTTTGCAATATTGTTGGGTGGACAATTACTAGCAATACAATAAATAAAGTAGCTAAAATATACTCTATAAGATGACCTTAAAAATGAAAACATTCCCACAAAGACATCCTGTGAATAAATCACTTTGTAAAATATAAAATTTGCGACTTGTGACTCATTTGCCTGAAACACATCACATATAAACCTTTTGGCGGGTTTTGAATCGTCATAAAGTATCTTAAAGCTAACAGAAACCACAATTTGAATTGTTATTGTACACATACCATAAAATATTTCTATTGCAGGAATATAGATCAATACAAGGGTCAGATTTTCAGAGAATGTACAATTCACCATAAACAATCCTCTCAAATAACCCACATTTAAGACAGAAATTAGCTTCAAAATGCAGTTTAACATAACAGAACTGATAATTTAAATCAATGCAATACCATATATACTCGGATATACCCCAAATTTATCATTTTTTAGCTAAATTTACCCGAAATTACTAAATATTTAGAGCTGCCAATTGTACATTTTCTGAAAATCTGACCCATATGTATTGAATATGTCTATGTGATTCTAGGGAGTATGATTCATCAATTTATCACAATGTCCATTCAGAAATATTGGTAACTATATTTTCGAACATAAACAATATAGAAGTACTTATTTGTTTGATTGCCTAACATTTAAATCATTATGATGCATCATAATGATGACATCTCAAGCAAGCATAATCTTTCATCAATAATGTGTGGTAGGGTGGCAGTGACTAAGACCACAGCTTTCCAGCCGCTCTACTTGCACAAGCTGGTATGAAGAAGTACACAAACAAGAAAAAGATGAACCAAAATGATGAAATGATGATTTCCTGAGCATCAATAAAAAACTGGGAGTGCGGGAGAGGGGGCAGACATTAACCTAACAAACTGGAGTCAAAATGGTTTGACTCTCTTTCTAAGCGAATCAAATCGACTCCTCCATAAAAGGGAGTCAAAATGACTCCAAAAGGGAGTTATTCTGGCGACATGTGCTGGACTCCCTTTTAGAGTCAAAATGACTCGTTTCATTTTCTCTGTGTGTTTTTTCAAAATAGATATTTTGCGACTTTAGCTTAATTTTTATGTGACATCAAACATAAACTGGGTCTGCCTATGTGTGATGTGTCACAGGAAAATGAGTCACAAGTAGCGAAAAATGGATTTTGAGATACCATTATATTTGAAAAGATGGGATCAAGCAGATTATAATGATAGTAAGTAAACATAAAGGAAATCTAAGTGTTTCATGTTTGATAACTTTTGTTTGAAAAAAAATTCACTTTCACCAATTCTCTCAAATAACCCAAATTTCAGACGAAAATCAAGTTCAAAATACAGTTCAACCTGACCAAACAGATTGCTAGAATCAATGCAATGGCATACTCGAATTTACCTAGTACTGACCAAATTGCAGCCTAATTTTGAAGATTTTACTAAATATGTACAGCTAATGTATGCTAATTGTACATTTTCTGAAAATCTGACCCATGTAGTGGTTTTAGCCTATTATTTCGTTTCCACAACTGCAGTGCATTACATATAGTCAGTAAGCCATAACGGCACCATGCAGAGTGTAGCCACCTGTAGGTACAGTATTCCATCTCATGAAGTATTTACACCGTGTACCGAGTAACTGTTTATGTCCATTAAGCTTTCATCCCCTTTTAATGTCCTAGATATATACCTTCACTGCATCTGAGTTTCTATCCTATCACTCTCTGCTCTTACCCTTCCCTACCTTTCTCTATGTCTCTCTTTTCCTCCCCTCTCTCCCCTTCCCTATATCTCTCCTTCTCTCTTTATATCTCTCTTTCTCTACGTCTCTCTTTCCCTCCCCTCTCTCCCCTTCCCTATCTCTCCTTCTCTCTTTATATCTCTCTTTCTCTACCTCTCTTTCCTCCCCCCCTTCCCTCTCCCCTCTCCCCCTTCCCTCTCTCTCCCTCTCTCTCTATATCTCTCTTTCTCTACCTCTCTTTCCTCTCCCCTCTCTCTCCTCTAAGCTCTCTCTCCTTCCCTCTCTCTTTCCCTCCCTCTTTCTCTCACTCCCTATCTCTCTCCTCCCCTCCCTCTCTCTCACTCCCTATCTCTCTCCTCCCCTCCCTCTCTCTTTCCCTCTCTCTTTCGCTCACTCCCTACCTCTCTCCTCCCCTCCCTCTCTCTTTCTCTCACTCCCTATCTCTCCTCCCCTCCCTCTCTCTTTCCCTCCCTATCTCTCACTCCCTATCTCTCTCCTCCCCTCCCTCTCTCTTTCTCTCACTCCCTATCTCTCTCCTCCCCACCCTCTCTCTTTCCCTCCCTATCTCTCACTCCCTATCTCTCTCCTCCCCTCCCTCTCTCTTTCTCTCACTCCCTATCTCTCTCCTCCCCTCCCTCTCTCTTTCCCTCCCTATCTCTCACTCCCTATCTCTCTCCTCCCCTCCCTCTCTCTTTCTCTCACTCCCTATCTCTCTCCTCCCCTCCCTCTCTCTTTCTCTCACTCCCTATCTCTCTCCTCCCCTCCCTCTCTCTCACTCCCTATCTCTCTCCTCCCCTCCCTCTCTCTCACTCCCTCTCTCTTTCTCTCACTCCCTATCTCTCTCCTCCCCTCCCTCTCTCTCACTCCCTATCTCTCTCCTCCCCTCCCTCTCTCTTTCTCTCACTCCCTATCTCTCTCCTCCCCTCCCTCTCTCTCACTCCCTATCTCTCTCCTCCCCTCCCTCTCTCTCACTCCCTATCTCTCTCCTCCCCTCCCTCTCTCTTTCTCTCACTCCCTATCTCTCTCCTCCCCTCCCTCCCTCTTTCTCTCACTCCCTATCTCTCTCCTCCCCTCCCTCTCTCTCACTCCCTATCTCTCTCCTCCCCTCCCTCTCTCTTTCTCTCACTCCCTATCTCTCTCCTCCCCTCCCTCTCTCTCACTCCCTATCTCTCTCCTCCCCTCCCTCTCTCTTCCTCTCACTCCCTATCTCTCTCCTCCCCTCCCTCCCTCTTTCTCTCACTCCCTATCTCTCTCCTCCCCTCCCTCTCTCTCACTCCCTATCTCTCTCCTCCCCTCCCTCTCTCTCACTCCCTATCTCTCTCCTCCCCTCCCTCTCTCTTTCTCTCACTCCCTATCTCTCTCCTCCCCTCCCTCCCTCTTTCTCTCACTCCCTATCTCTCTCCTCCCCTCCCTCTCTCTCACTCCCTATATCTCTCCTCCTTCCCTCTCTCTTTCCCTCCCTCTTTTTCCTCTCTCTCTCCATCCCTCTCTCTCCTGCCTGTTCCTCCTCTTCTCTCTTTCTCTCTCTCTTGTTCTCCTGCTCTCTCTCTTGATCTCATTTTTTGCCGCAAACCTACTAGACGCACCTTTGTTATACCGCCAGGGGTTCCATACCACTTATGTCATCCTTCAGACTCGAGACTTAAAACTCTTAAATTATCATTAGAATATACATTTAGGAAGATTATAGTATAACACCTTGTATATATAACTCCATGTATATTATCTCCTCAAAATGAGATAAAAAACTGTTTGCGACAACATTTTACCACCTGCTTCGCAAAACCCGTCGTAAAAGGCCACAGTCAATGAATCATCTTATGGGTCGGATTTTCAAAAATGAACAATTCAGCTTCACCAATTCTCTGAAATCCAAATTTCAGACGAGAATAAAGTTCAAAATACAGTTCAACCTAACCAAACAGATTGCTAGAATCAATGCAATGCCACATATACTCGAATTTACCTAGTATTGACCAAATTGCAGCCTTATCCAGCAGAGTTTACAAAAAGTATACAGCTGCAAATTGTACATTTTCTGAAAATCTGACCCATATCAGAGAGACACCTCAGAGGTGGAGGCATTTCACCAGATACTTTTATAGAAATGCCACAAAATTGACATCGTTCCAAACAAAGCAGCATTAGATTCATTTACCTTGCTATACTCTGTGCAATAAATAGTTGACACGGCCGAAACGGGTTTCTTTAAGGAGAGGGAAAAGTGGGGGATTTTTTACTTCTATTTATGACAAGGATCTGTCAACCCTTTGCCCAGCTTGCAGCTCTTTGCAATCGACCATGGAAAAACAGCCAGTATAACCAGCTTTTCGTTCCATCTGAGCACAACATAGATGGAACCTAGCAAGGGGGAAGTCTGTACACTTGTTAGTGACTGAGGGAGTGCGGGAAGTTAGAGGGCGTTAGCCCGAGATCTTCTGCACTCCCGAGGTCACTAACAAGTGTACAAACTTCACCCGAGCTTTGTTCCATATTTATTACACCCCAATAATAAATAAAAAATATAAATAAATAAAAACAAAAGAAGTAATTGCAGTTTTCCGCGATTGTGTATGCTGTATGCGCCAAGGGTGACATAATTTACATGTTATGCACCACCTTGACAAAGTGTGACATACAATGCTGAAGGTATAGGAAACTACAGCACAGGGGTGTAATAAAACAGCTGCTGCATATGGAATAGATGCAGAGTAACACAAAACAGCTGTATATTTGGCCATGGTCAGTCACAAAGGGCCTTGGTCAGTTCCAAACGGCGACTCAGGGGACAAAGGTTTGAAATAAAAAATCTCCTACTTTTTGCTCCTCTTAAAGAAACCTGTTTAGGCCGTGTCAACTACTTATTGCACAGAGTATAGTACTCTGTGGTTGATATTGTAATCTGGTTTAACACTGCCATCCAATAGGACTGAAGTTATTAATTTATTATTTTGCTGCTGTTATATGTTTATATTCAAGGCGATGCATACAAACTAATACATTTAGATAGTTAAGCGTATTTTGACAGTTGTTAAAGAGAGGGAGGGAAGTAGGTGTGGGTGGGTGGGGGCACAGAGAAAGAAACACAAAGAGGACAGGGAAGTGAGGGAGAGAGAATGGGAAAGGAAGGGCATGAGACAAGGGAGAGAGAAGGGGAGAGAGGGGGGGAGAGAGGGGAACAGAGGGGGAGAGACGGAAGTAGGTGTGGTGGGTGGGGGAACAGAGAAAGAAACACAAAGAGGACAGGGAAGTGAGGGAGAGAGTGGGAAAGAACGGCATGAGACAAGGGAGAGAGAAGGGGAGAGAGGGGGGAGAGAGGGGAAGAGATGGAGAGGGAGGGAAGTAGGTGTGGGTGGGTGGGGAACAGAGAAGGAAACACAAAGAGGACAGGGAAGTGAGGGAGAGAGAATGGGAAAGGAAGGGCATGAGACAAGAGAGAGAGAAGGGGAGAGAGGGGGAAGAGAGGGGAAGAGATGGAGAGGGAGGGAAGTAGGTGTGGGTGGGTGGGGGAACAGAGAAAGAAACACGAAGAGGACACGGAAGTGAGGGAGAGAGAATGGGAAAGGAAGGGCATGAGACAAGGGAGAGAGAAGGGGAGAGAGGGGGGAGAGAGGGGGGAGAGAGGGGGGAGAGAGGGGAAGAGATGGAGAGGGAGGGAAGTAGGTGTGGGTGGGTGGGGGAACAGAGAAAGAAACACGAAGAGGACACGGAAGTGAGGGAGAGAGAATGGGAAAGGAAGGGCATGAGACAAGGGAGAGAGAAGGGGAGAGAGGGGGGAGAGAGGGGGGAGAGAGGGGGGAGAGAGGGGAAGAGATGGAGAGGGAGGGAAGTAGGTGTGGGTGGGTGGGGGAACAGAGAAAGAAACACAAAGAGGACACGGAAGTGAGGGAGAGAGAATGGGAAAGGAAGGGCATGAGACAAGGGAGCAACCGAGTGAGAGTTTGGCAATATTTCATATATCAAGGACTACCTGGAAGATCTACCCAGCAGAAGGTCATGTCCTTTTCATAGGCCTACTATGTACATGTATAATGAATGAAAATTAAAAAATAATAAACTATAGAAAAGTATATGGGATGTGTTTCAGGAAAATGAGTAAAAGTAGCAAATTTGATATTTTTCAAAGTGATTTATTCACAAGATCTCTTTATTGAAATGTTCTGATTTCTAGAGGGTTTAGCACTTATAGTCATATACGTCCATGCAATAAATTTCAGGACATTGTATCAAATATATCTTTGCGTTTTGAAGGCCTTTGTTGCGTCCAAAAGTAGACATATGTACTAATGATGAAATCCGTACAGACTTTTCCTCTGTGGTACAAGCTATTTCTCATATTACAAATTCTTTTCCAACTGCTAACTTCCTATGTTCGGGCAGATTTGACTATTTCCAGATCAAAAAGTTCCATGTGTGTGGCGATTTCTCCATGTCAGCCTCCTTTTCCACTATTTCCCTTAAATAATCACCACAGAAAAGTATGTCACGGCACCTTTTTCCTATGTCTCCTATTGTATGTCCTATTTCCCCTACATGAAAAGCCATGTCTGGCTCCTCTGATACCTATGTCAAGATTTGGTCTTTCTTTTCCAATCGATTTCCTCCCTGGTACACTCCTTTTCTACCCATACAAAAGCAGACATGGGTCAGATTTTCAGATAATGTACAATTGGCAGCTGTACACATTTAGTATATTTTGCTAAATTAGGCTGCAATTTGGTCAATATTATGTATATTCCTGTACATTTGGTATTGCATTGATTCTAGCAATCTGTTTGGTTAGGTTGAACTGTATTTTGAACTTTATTTTGGTCTGAAATTTGGGTTATTGGAGAGGATTGGTGAAGATGAATTGTACATTTTCTGAACATCTAACCCACATGGGTAGTGACTCAGTGTTATGTAACATTATCCACTACCCCTGACTGTGGGCACACCAGCTATCTTTGTAGTGTAGCAGTGTTACATAACACATCCAATACATCTTCTCTTCCTTTCTCTTTCTCCCTCTCCCCTCCCGCTCACCCCCCCCCCCCCCTCCCCCGCTCACCCACCCTCCCTCTCCCTCTCACCCTCCTTCTCCCTCCCAGTCATGTTGGGGTAGGAATACATAATGGTACATTTGGGTGAAAAGGAGTGGATATTTGGAAAAGGAGTGGATATTCGGAAAAGGAAAAAGGATATTCCAAAAAGAAAAGGATATTCCAAAAAGGAAAAGTATATTCCTAAAAGGAAAATGATAATCCGAAAAGGAAAAGGACATTGGCAAAAAGGAAAAGAAAGTTGACAAAAAGGTAATGGATATTCCAAAAAGAAAAGTCTTGGATATTTTTGATTTTTCCTATTTCACGTTTATATCCTTTCAGATTGGGGACAAAACAGCCTTCGCATGGAGTATATTTAAATATTTACTGGTAATTACCCATCCAGAAACATTGCAAACTTTTTTTTTCAAACATAGAAATATCAAAATAAATATATAGAAATACATATTAGGTGTCCTAGTGTTTACTCTCATTGGAATCACTTTGATCTCCTCTTTTCAAATAATTATGGTGATATCTCAAAATCCATATTTTGTGACTTACGACTCAATTTCCTAAAAACGGAGCATATATCATATTCCAATGAAACCTCTGTATAGAAGGAAGGAGGAAATATCCCACCAATGATTAATATGTATCAACTAAAGATAATCAAAAGATAAAACTCTGTCGAATCTATTATCCCTGTGCAGTGGACTGTAGAGATTCAGAACTCAGCCGTTCTCTTCATGATGGAAGTGCTTCATACAAATATGGACTCAGCTTGTCTGTGCACAGGGGTAGGAAATCCTATAAGCCACCCGCTGGTGTATTGGATTGTTACAAAAGGATGTGAGATAGGAGAACGTGAGAGGGAGGGGGCGTGGGGGTGGAGAGGGAGAGAGGAGAGAGGGAGGCAGACAGGGAGAAAGAAAGACGGAGAGACAGAGAGGGAGACAGAGAGAGGGAGGCAGACAGGGAGAGAGGAGAGAGGGAGGCAGACAGGGAGAAAGAAAGACGGAGACACAGAGAGGGAGACAGAGATGGAAAGAAGAGGGAGAGAGAGGTAGTGGGAGGGAGAGAAGGAGAGAGAGGGAGAGACAGAGAGGGAGGGAGATGCAGGCAGAGAGACAGATGGGTCAGATTGTCAGAAAATGTACAATTGGCAGCTCTACAGTCATATGTAGTAAATTCTGCTAAATTAGACTGCAATTTGGTCAATACTAAGTAAATCTGAGTATATTCGGCATTGCATTGATTCTAGCAATCTGTTTGGTTAAGTGGAACTGTATTTTGAACTTTATTTTCGTCTGAAATTTGGGTTATTTGAGAAGATGAATTGGCGAAGTTGAATTGTACATTTTCTGAAAATCTGACCAAGAGAGAAGAGGGACATTGTACAGAGGGACAGAGAGGAAAAGAGGGAGAGAGAGATAGAGGAAGAGGAAGCGGGAAAGTGAGGGATAGAGAGCATGGGGATAGACAGACAGACAGACAGAAAGATAGAGAGGCAGAGAGAAAAATGGACAGATTCAAATAAAGAGAGACAGGCAGAGAGGCAGAAAAGGAAAAGAATGGGAAAGGGAAAGAAGAGAGAGAGACTAAGTCAAGAAAGGAGAATTAAAAAAATGGATGAGTGTGTGGAATGTGAGAAAGAAAGACAACAAGAAATGAGGACAGAATCGAGACAGACACACATAGCAGAGAGAAGGTAGACACAGAGACAGACAGAGAAGAGAGAAAAAGTTATGGGACATGTATGCTGAAAGCAAATACATCAAGATATATAAATAAGACAGTTAGCCAAGTAAAAAGTGGTTATATAGTGTTATATGCACTGTACCACACAGGTTTTAGTTCATTCCAAAATCTAAACTGTCACAAAAGTGATTTGAAGGTTTTGTACAGCAGCTTTAAGCCTATGGGGAAGTTTTTGTACAACAGCATTGAGCCTTAGGAGAAGTTGTTGCATGTCAGCTTGAAGCCTGGGGTGAAGTTGTTGTAAGATAGCTTTAAGCCTATCATGAAGTTATTGTATGTCAGCTTTAAGTCTATTTTGAAGTTGTTGTATGTCAGCTTTAAGCCTATGGTGAATTTGTTGTATGTCAGCTTTAAGCCTATGGTGAAGTTGTTATATGTCTGCTTTAAGCCTATGGTGAAGTTGTTGTATGTCAGCTTTAAGCCTATGAAGTTGTTGTATGACAGCTTTAAGCCTATGAAGTTGTTGTATGACAGCTTTAAGCCTATGAAGTTGTTGTATGACAGCTTTAAGCCTATGAAGTTGTTGTATGACAGCTTTAAGCCTATGAAGTTGTTGTACGTCAGCTTTAAGCCTATGAAGTTGTTGAATGACAGCTTTAAGTCTATTAAGTTGTTGTATGACAGCTTAAAGCCTACGAAGTTGTATGACAGCTTTAAGCCTATAAAGTTGTTGTATGTCAGCTTTAAGCATATGAAGTTGTTGTATGTCAGCTTTAAGCGTGTGAAGTTGTTGTATGACAGCTTAATTGGGACAGTCTCTGCAATTTCCAGTCTTCCTGTCAGCAAAGACTAGAAATCGCAAAGGCTGTCACCATGGTGAAGTTGTTATATGACAGCTTGAAACCTGTGATAAAATGAATAAATGCAGATATACCTAGTATTTGTCAGTTGTCACCTCAATTTAGCCGAATTTATTGAATTTGTTGACCTGCCAAGTGTGCATTACTAGGCGACCTACACACTTAGAATATCTGGTGAAGTTTTAATGCCTGAACAGCAAGAAACACAAACAAAGCACCAACAGAAAAAGTACAACTCCTACTGTTAGTACCATAGTTTATGTGACAGGTTATGCGACATGCTTTCATATAGGCATAGGATGGGTCAGAGTGGGAGAAAGGAACCAATTGTGATGTGTTTTAGGAAAATGAGTCATAAGTCGTAAAGTTGATATTTTCCAAAGCGTTTTTTTTCACAAGATCACATTATTGGAATGTTCTGATTCTTGAAGAGTGTGTCACTTATAGTTATCTCAATCGATGTCTCAAATTTCAGGACAATCTATGTAATATATCCTTTCATTTTAAAGGTGCTCATATGGACGCCATTTAGTTACTTTACTGTTTATTGACCCCTAGAAATATTGGAAATTATTTTTTCAAAAACGAAAATATCAAACTTAAAATCTAGAAATACTTATTGGACTATTAGACTGTTTACTATCATTGGAATCGGCTTGATCTCATCTTTTCAAATATAATGGTATCTCAAAATCTATTTTTTGCGACTTATGACTCATTTTCCTGAAACACATCACAATTGGTATAACTTGGGTTACAACTGGAATAAATATTTTAGATATTGGAGAAGTATTGTAAAAGGAGAAATAAATAGAGACTTGAGACTTTTTTTTCCTTTTTATTGTTTTTATTTATAAGCTCATGTATTAAGTACAACATTTTCAGCCTTTACAATCAGAATTAAATAATGATAATACAAATTATTTTATGAAATCATACAGTCACTAGTCAAATTAATTACGTAATTAAATTCCAGTCAAATAAGTCAATCAGTCGTCGGCATTGGCCATCTGACGCGACACATAATATTATACAGGTAAACCTTTTTCCTTTTTGGGTATAATGTAAGACAATGAATGATTTTTAGAAAGATGATGTGAGGTCATGGATTTTGGATGATCCTTGACGCCGTGCATTGGGATTCTGGAATCCGACTGACATATTTAATATTCAAATGTTCCGTGAGAATATAACTAAATGTCAAACTGGACTCTAATTTATTCAAAAAGATTATTCTCATGAGTTGTAGAATGGTCATACTTGTTGGTAATGGGCTCTATGGACGCTACAGTTACCTGATCCTCTTATAGAACTTAGTTCTGCAATTAAGTTATTCAATAAAACATCAATTTTGCGACTTGTGACTCATTTTACCGAAACACATTGCAATACTGTTGTAATGGGGGCTATCTGGTAGATAGATTGGGGAGTCTAGTAGAAGGAAAAGGGACAGGAGGACAGAAAAGTGACTCCAAGGATTGCTGACTCTTTTGGAACCCCTCACAGGAGAAGCTCACATGCTAACTCCTGGAGTGGGCGGGGCTATATCTTTGATCGGCCCCTCAGAATACATGAGTCATGGAGGGAGGGGCAATGGCAACTCTAGTTGCATCTGAAGTTTTTGACACATGTCATTGTACATATCCTAAAAGCCAGACCCAACCTTCCCTTGACACCCCCCCCCCCCCGCCCCAAGCAGGAGAAGCATGAGAACATACAATATCAGGACCTCCTAATTACACAATATTTACTCCACAGTCGTCCTATACAGGCTTGTCCTAATTACACAATATTTACTCCACAGTCGTCCTATACAGGCTTGTCCTAATTACACAATATTTACCCCACAGTCGTCCTACACAGGCTTGTCCTAATTACACAATATTTACTCCACAGTCGTCCTATACAGGCTTGTCCTAATTACACAATATTTACCCCACAGTCGTCCTATACAGGCTTGTCCTAATTACACAATATTTACTCCACAGTCGTCCTATACAGGCTTGTCCTAATTACACAATATTTACTCCACAGTCGTCCTATACAGGCTTGTCCTAATTACACAATATTTACTCCACAGTCGTCCTACACAGGCTTGTCCTAATTACACAATATTTACTCCACAGTCGTCCTATACAGGCTTGTCCTAATTACACAATATTTACTCCACAGTCGTCCTATACAGGCTTGTCCTAATTACACAATATTTACTCCACAGTCGTCATATACAGGCTTGTCCTAATTACACAATATTTACTCCACAGTCGTCCTATACAGGCTTGTCCTAATTACACAATATTTACTCCACAGTCGTCATATACAGGCTTGTCCTAATTACACAATATTTACTCCACAGTCGTCCTATACAGGCTTGTCCTAATTACACAATATTTACTCCTCAGTCGTCCTATACAGGCTTGTCCTAATTACACAATATTTACTCCACAGTCGTCCTATACAGTCTTGTCCTAATTACACAATATTTACTCCACACTCGTCCTACACAGGCTTGTCCTAATTACACAATATTTACTCCACAGTCGTCCTGTACAGGCTTGTCCTAATTACACAATATTTACTCCACAGTCGTCCTATACAGGCTTGTCCTAATTACACAATATTTACTCCAGAGTCGTCCTATACAGGCTTGTCCTAATTACACAATATTTACTCCACAGTCGTCCTACACAGGCTTGTCCTAATTACACAATATTTACTCCACAGTCGTCCTATACAGGCTTGTCCTAATTACACAATATTTACTCCACAGTCGTCCTATACAGTCTTGTCCTAATTACACAATATTTACTCCACAGTCGTCCTATACAGGCTTGTCCTAATTACACAATATTTACTCCACAGTCGTCCTATACAGGCTTGTCCTAATTACACAATATTTACTCCACAGTCGTCCTATACAGGCTTGTCCTAATTACACAATATTTACTCCACAGTCGTCCTATACAGTCTTGTCAATGACTCAACATGTTTATCATACATGTATGAGAGGTGCAGTAAAGGCCATGCAATACAAATGGGTCAGATTTTTAGAAAATGTACAATTGGCAGCTATACACATTTAGTAAATTCTGCTAAATTAAGCTGCAATTAGTCAACACCAGGTAAATCCGAGTATATTCGGCATTGCATTGATTCTAGCAATCTGTTTGGTTAGGTTGAACTGTATTTTGAACTTAATTTTTGTCTGAAATTTTGGTTATTTGTGAGGATTGGTAAGAGTGAATTGTACATTTTCTGGTGACTTTACCCTTATCATACATGTATGAGAGGTGCAATAAAGGGGATGCAATACAAATATTGATATTGAACACGCGTTGTATGAGTAAGAAGGTGCCTTCACTCTTAATTTCTGGATACCGGCTGGCGATTCACAACTACTAGCTTCTCTAGTAATACATCACCAACTCTTCATGGTGGTCCTGGGTATGACCATAAAGTGCCTTTCTGTCTCTTTTTCTCTGTCTCTCTCTCCCTTCTTCTCTATCTCTATTTCCTGGGTATGATCATAAACTGCCTCCCCCTCAACTCTCCCGCCCTTGATATAACCATCTTAAATGTGTTGGTAAGGGCGTAAAGCAACCAATCTCACTCCTTAAGATAAGATAAGATAAGATAAGAAGTTGTTTATTGCCTTCATACATAGGTACAGAGGGGTACGAATGAGTAAAGTAGGTAAAAAAGACAATAGGTCGACATACCAATATGGTGCTACAAGGCACTATTTCTTCCGGCTGTTACCCGAATTTTTGAATAAGTAGAAGGGCTAAAAAATAACTACAGTAACTAATTGACTTAGTGAGGATACAAAATGATAGAGATCAATAATTAGTCTAGAAGTTCAAGCAGAACAGCGCGATAATTTTTACAACATAGGGTATCTAATCGAGCAATACAGTTCGATTTCACAAACTCCTACCACATAATAACGGTAATGTGGAAGGTACATGTAAAGGGTTTCGTAATAAAGTACATTATTACTAAGTTACTTGAGTAGTGAGTTTCATGTCGTACTAGTGTCAGAACAAGCAGTACAGCTCGTCTCATATATCAGACTGAGTACATATGGTGGTAGTAAACTATTTTGTTACAATATTACATCACAATGATCAAGGTACAGCTCGACCACTACAAGTGACAGAGTATAAGTGGCTGCAGTAGATTATTATCCTACAGTATTACAGAACAATTGTGCTATGGTCACGGAGGGAGATCCGAACCCTAGGGGGGTTCTTTCTTAAGTTTGAGGTTTTGTAATTTTTTTCTCCAGGCTATTCCAAGCTTTACGGGCTCTGAAGAGGAACGAGTTTTGATAGAAGGTACTTTTGGGGCGTATTGTCTTAAAATTTTTGCTATTATTTGAGTAGCTCCTTGTGGGTAGCTTCCTCAGGTCAAGATTGGACTCACATTTTGCCAGATGGTGAGCGCACTCTAGGACATGGATCTCTCTCCGCAACTCATTCGGCAGGATATTTATTTTTTTGAGTTCTTTTTCAACATTTTGTTTCTTGCCAATATTTAGAGCTGCCCTCACGGATGCATTGAGAAGGGATTGCAGCCTGTTTACAATGTGCTTATTTGCACTCGAGTAAAACATATCTCCTCTATCTATTAGAGGAATAATTAAGGTTTTAACAATATCAACCTTTACCTTCCTAGTTAACATATATCTAGCTCTACCGAGAAGTCTAACCTTCCATTTTACATTGTTGAGAACCTTGGTCGCTTGACTTTTAAACGACAGTCTTTGGTCTATTATTAGTCCTAGATAATTATATTCCTCAGTTCTGAGTATGGGTTCTGTACCCAGGGTAAGGTTATGGTTGACAGTGTCGATTCCTGTTTTCTCAACTCTCCCGCCCTCGATATAACCATCTTAAATGTGTTGGTAAGGGCGTAAAGCAACCAATCTCACTCACTCACTCACCAACTCTTCATGGCTTCATGTAACACCTCTGCCCACCTCTGCCCATAAGACTGTCAACGGCCTGTCCGATTAACATATAACTGCCAATAAAAGTGCTACATCAATAAGAGTCAGGATATTATATTATTTTCAATACATGACCACAATAGTCACTTGACCATGGGTAACATGTAACTGAAATATTAAACGTTTCCCATGGAAAATTAATTGAATTAAGCTGACACAATTTGTGAATACTTTAAAACAGCAAAACAGTGATAGAATAATAAAATATAATATAAATAGTAATATAATATAAAATATCAACAGCAACTGCTTCTAGTTAAACAACAAATACCCACATACAAGAACAATTTCACACCAGTAAATACCTTCTAATCACTGAGTCTGGGTGAAAACTAACTTTTCTACTCTCTACCCATCATCACCAAAGTTGATCATTTTAATCTGGAAATACTACATCAATACCCCTTCCTCCTAAGTGCCATGCCCTTTATATACAAACAATACAGCATCAAGTTATTGATAATCCTATATATAGCTCTCATATGATGAGTAAACATGGTCAAACTTATGTTGTTGTAATAACTGGGAATGCAGTTTCAATAGGCCACTTCACATATAGGGCCACCAGTGCACACCAGTGCGCACCAGTGACTGCAGGATTAACCTCTCCCACTGAGCGCATGCCCAGTTCAGCTGACCCACCTGGCTATGCAGGCCAAACCTAGCACCCTCTACCTGGGCTCCCAGTGGACGGGCAGAGGTGTGTGTGTGCCTAGGACCATGCGGCCGCTGACCCACTGCAGCCCGTACCCCTACGGTTACTTGTTTTTGTAGATACACTGTTATAAAAGTTGCCATATACAAAAATCTAGGGGATGAAATGTCCTGGTGTCAGGCATGATTAATCTTGACATGTCATCTGATGATATCGGATAGCTGAGAATATGACAAAAACTAGAATTCTGGGAGAAAAGGGAGGAGAAAGTTAGGAGCCTATGGTTAATATATAACGCTTCTGTGACACTGCCCGCATAGCTCATAGTTTGGGCTGTTTCCACCACTCTTTCTATGGCGCCACTATCAATTTGTGAAGTGACTATTGTCCAGAGCATGTTCCTTTTTACTGTTTCAAGTCATCTAAGATAATATGACATTAAATGTCATTAACAGCAGAAACTACCCTCTCCTTTTCAAAAAGACCTTGAAAACTTGTATCCTGGATACTATTTTCTAAACTCCAGATTTTAATTACAATTACTTATACTCTGACTATGAAACATGTCAAAGATCACTCAATAATCCCAGCATTTCCCTTTATATTATCTTAACTTCATTCCATTTTATCCCATTTTTTCTTACTTCATTTATCCACTCAACTGTTTTCAACAAGTAAAGATCTCAACCCAATTATACTTAATGCTTAAGACGTAACACAAAAATTCAGGTTGTGGCAGAAGAGCGGGCTGGATTAAATTTGTTTTTAAAAAGATAAGTATTTCTATATTTTATGTTTGATGTTTCAATCTTTTTAAAAAGAAGTTTCTGGGTGGACTATAACTAGTAAAGTAGCTAAATATAGTCTATAGGATGTCCTTATAAAGCATAAATATATTTAATACTCAGACTTGAGATTTGGGGGGTATATTCATACTACTTAAAGGGCTAGATGCCTCCAAAATGAGAACATTCTCACAAAGAGACCTTGTAAATAAAACACTTTGAAAAAAATAAAAATGTTGCGACTGGTGACTCTTTTTCCTGGGGGACATCACATTTCTCTTGGTGAATTCAACTTTTAGAAGCCTATGGTTAATATATAACGCTTCTGTGACACTGCCCGCATAGATATCAACTAAATACTAGGCGTCAGGATGCTAGGTACAACTACTACCTGTACTTAGGACTGACTTAGGACCACAAATTTAAGGTTAGGTTTAGGGTTATAGTTTACATTGGTATCAATTCATGTACTCTATTTCACTTCACAGAACACATGAAAATACAGTGCATAATGGTAACATTGCTGTATTAGCATCCTGGCGCCTACTATATAGACGCTTCCGCCCGCATTGCTCATAGTTTGGGCTGTTTCCACCGCTTTCTATGGCGCCACTATCAATTTGTGAAGTGACCCTTGTCCCGAGCCCGTTCCTTTTCACTGATTCAAGTCATCTAAGATAATATGACATTAAATGTCATTAACAGTAGTAACTGAGAATCATAATGGTCCTGGGTAAGACCATAAAGTGCCTTCTGTCTCTTTACTCTGTCTCTCTCTCCCTTCTTCTCTATCTCTATTTCCTGGGTAAGACCTTAAAGTGCCTTTCTGTCTCTTTTCTCTGTCTCTCTCTCCCTTCTTCTCTATCTCTATTCCCTGGGTAAGACCATAAAGTAAGACTGGGTAAGACCATAAAGTGCCTGTCTGTCATTTTTCCTCTGTCTCTCTCTCCTTTCTTCTCTATCTCTATTTCCTGGGTATGATCATAAACTGCCTCCCTCTCAGCTCTCCCGCCCTTGATATAACGATATTAAATGTGTTGATAAGGGCGTAAAGCAACCAATCTCACTCACTCACTCATAAAACAGCAGCAATATATTGATAACTTTAGTGCTATAGATCAAACAATGAGTAGATTTAGTCAGATTAGTTTTGTTGTCTGTTTGTTCTCACCACACTATGTATGATATATGAAGACAATGGTGAAGCAAAAATCAGAAATTACAATCAATTAGTTTGATATAACACCTCTGTCATTGTTATATATATATATATATATATATATATATATATATATATATATATATATGCCATTTTGTTATCCATGCCAACATCGCCTCATGGATCAGATTTTCAGAAAATGTACAATTGGCAGCTGTATACATTCAGTAAATTCTGCCCAATTAGGCTGCAATGTGGCCAAAACTAGGTAAATTGGAGTATATTTGGCATTGCAGTGATTCTAGCAATCTGTTTGGTTAGGTTGAACTGTATTTTGAATTTTATTTTCGTCTGAAATTTGGATTATTTGAGGGGATTGGTGAAAGTGAATTGTACATTTTCTGGTGACTTCACCCTCATACGGATCCACCGGCGTACACCAGCTAGTCTCATCACCAAACAAAACATAACTGACACTGACAGCTTGTAGTGCCAGAAATGTGCTGACAATATCATTGCTGGCTATAGTCGCTTAAAATATTGCTATCAGTTAAGTCAATTATGATGTGATGTTTTACAGGCAAATTCACAAAGTCACAAATTCACAAGTCAGAACATTGGTATCTGTCAACGTCATTTATAAATTATTGGGTTATCCAGAGAGGCTTGCATACCTAGACAACCATACCTTGCAAACTATAGAAATAGATTGCAGATGCAATATCAAATTTCATGATAATTTGAATCATTAAATCACCTTCAGTTAACACAGGAAACTTCATAGATGATTCATTTTCCCCATTCTCCTCGATCAACATGAAGAGAATTGGAGATTAAAGTGCACCTTAAATGCTATGAATCAAAGGGTATGGCTAGTGTTTATATGCATGTACTCTATAGCCAGTTTTAATGGTCAATTGGTTAGGCTGTCAGACAAACTGGACATTGTGAGGTCGAGTCCGAGAGCAGCCAGCCATTTTACGTTTGTCGATGGCTCCTGAACACTTCAATGTATATTGATTAATTACTAGATCTCAAAGTATATTAAGTAAGATTCGATTGTGTACTACTTAATTTTCTTCTGCTTATACAAGCTCGTGATGTCCCGAAATGAATAAATACTCACTCGCTGTAACATATAGTAACGTACCTTATTATACGATCAGACCCTAGTCGTTAGATATTATACTCTTTAAATACACATTACCTTATTAGTTATTTATTCAAAACCAGGGTAACAGCAGGAAGAAATGTGTTGATGCAATGCGGCACATGTATGTATAAGCATGTCGAACCATTTGTCTCTCTTTACGTAAAACCTATTAGACAAATAAAAGATTTTCTATTCTATTGTATTCTAAAGCTACCCAGACAAGTATTTTTCACAGGCTTTGGGCATGGCTCCCCCCTGTGGCTAGGTTACAAAACTACATACCTTACATTGACATGAGATATCAATATTAAACAGTTGTTTTTATGATATATGGGATTACGTGGGATTACTTAATCTTAAATAATAATGAAGATGAGCTATTTATAGTCGTGACAATAAAGACTTTTTGAAGCCCTTTAGCAAAAATAACCAGACATAATCCTCCAAAGTTTGGGCCAAATGACTTTTACATGAGTTGGAAGAAATAGTAGAAAATATTATGTCTTTTTCGGACATTAACTGAGACTGCAGCTTAAACTGAGTGTGTCTGAGAGCTTTGTCTGAGAGTGCAGCTTTAACTGAGGATGCAGTTTTAACTGAGAGTGCCACTTTAACAAAGAATGCAGCTTTAACTGAGAGTGCAACTTTAACTGAGTGTGCAACTTTAACTGAGAGTGCAACTTTAACTGAGAGTGCAGCTTTAACTGAGAATGCAGCTTTAACTGAGAGTGCAGCTTTAACTGAGAGTGCAGCTTTAACTGAGAATGCAGTTTTAACTTATTTAATGATAAGCAATTATAGTAATTACAGAGCCTAATTGATTTATACTATTGATAACAATGTCGTTAATCACTATTACATTCTGATTATGTAATATGATATAACAACTGAGAGCGCAGCCTTAACTGAGAGTGCAGCTTTAACTGAGAATGCAGCTTTAACTGAGAGTGCAGCTTTAACTGAGAGTGCAGCTTTAACTGAGAATGCAGTTTTAACTTATTTAATGATAAGCAATTATAGTAATTACAGAGCCTAATTGATTTATACTATTGATAACAATGTCGTTAATCACTATTACATTTTGATTATGTAATATGATATAACAACTGAGAGCGCAGCCTTAACTGAAAGTGCAGCTTTAACTGAGAGTGCAACTTTAATTGAGTGTGCAGCTTTAACTGAGAGTGAAGCTTTAATTGAGAGTGCAACTTTAACAGAGAGTGCAGCTTTAATTGAGAGTGCAGTTTTAACTGAGAGTGCAGCTTCAAATTTAACTGAGAGTGCAACTTTAACTGAGATTGCAACTTTATCTGAGAATGCAGTTTTAACTTATTTAATGATAAGCAATTATAGTAATTACAGAGCTTAATTGTGACCAGCCAAGCAGAAAGGGGACTCCAGGGCCAAATTTTCGGATTTGGGTTTATTATAGATTCTGAATCTGCATGTCCTCCTGAGTCAATAACCGAAAAAAATAGTTGAAAATTCCAAGAACTTGCCAAGATATGGGGTTTTTTGTAAAGTTACCTCAGTTTTCAGTAGATGACCTCAAATAGGTTGGGGGAGTGACTCATTTTCCTGTGACACATCACATGTACAAAAAATGAATATCAAAAATATTTTTTTTAATGACAGGGATGTACAGAAGAGGAAATGACCATCATAAAAATGAAAGAATTTTGTTGATACTCCAAAAATTAGTGAAGTTACAGACTTTCTAATTTACCTCCCTCTCAGAATTACTAATATAAACATTTCTGACAGTGACGTCATGAATATGATGTGACTCCTAGCGGGAATACCAGGAACTATAACTCCCGCGCGGAGCCAACTTTAACTGAGAGTGCAACTTTAACTGAGAGTGAAGCTTTAATTGAGAGTGCAGTTTTAACTGAGAATGCACCTTTAACTGAGAGTGCAGCTTTAACTGAGAGTGCAACTTTAACTGAGAGTGCACCTTTAACTGAGAGTGCAGCGTAACTGAGAGTGCAGCTTTAACTGAGAATGCACCTTTAACTGAGAGTGCAGCTTTAACTGAGAGTGCAGCTTCAAATTTAACTGAAAGTGCAACGTTAACTGAGAGTGAAGCTTTAATTGAGAGTGCAACTTTAACTGAGAGTGAAGCTTTAATTGAGAGTGCAGTTTTAACTGAGAGTGCAACTTTAACTGTGAGTGCACCTTTAACTGAGAGTGCAACTTTAACTGAGAGTGCAGCTTTAACTGAGAGTGCAGCTTCAAATTTAACTGAAAGTGCAACGTTAACTGAGAGTGAAGCTTTAATTGAGAGTGCACCTTTAACTGAGAGTGCAGCTTTAACTGAGAGTGCAACTTTAACTGAGAGTACAGCTTTAACTGTGAGTGCAGCTTTAACTGAGAGTGCAGCTTTAACTGAGAATACACCTTTAACTGAGAGTGCAGCTTAACTGAGAGTGCAGCTTTAACTGAGAGTGCAGCTTTAACTGAGAATGCACCTTTAACTGAGAGTGCAACTTTAACTGAGAGTGCAGCTTTAACTGAGAATGCACCTTTAACTGAGAGTGCAGCTTAACTGAGAGTGCAGCTTTAACTGAGAATGCACCTTTAACTGAGAGTGCAACTTTAACTGAGAGCGCAACTTTAACTGAGTATGCAGCTTTAACATAGAGTCCAGCTTTAACTAATGGCCCAGTTTTAAACTGCCCGAGGCCAGTGAGTAGTGGAAAGCTCCTTTATATTTGATGAACAATATTTGTCTCATGTCTCCATGTCCCATCTTCCCCCTCAATAAATAACACTAACTAACAATAAATAACACTAACTAACTTTGTATGCATAGAAACTAATTATAGACCAAGGCGTTATCCACTATGTCCTATGTTTACCATCATTGGAATCACCTTAATCTCATCTTTCCAAATATGATGACATCTCAAAACCCATCTTTTGCTACTTGTGACTCATTTGTCGTTAACACATCACTTGTCTCATGCCATATCTTCATGTCCCATGCGTGGCAGCAACTCCTCCTCCAGGTCCAAACAGCCACAGCTGGTAAACAAACCAAAGCAACAACTACACACAAACTCCCACTTACCTATCAATATCAGTGCCGATAACTCCTCCTAATCCATTAACTCCAGTGGATGATGTATATCAATTAGTAGTAAATACCTGGGTCGGTTGCTATGGTGATTGGTAAATATTCCAGCATGGGTTGTCTTGCTCCAGTGAGTAGGAGAAGGTACTGGAGGAGGTGTTGTACAGGCTGGAGGCCTGAGTGAGTGTGGAAGGCTGGTGGGGGAGGGTTAGCATCCAGGCCTGTGGCTAGCGTGTAGTCCCACTCTCTGCTGTAGGAGGAGGAGTAGGGAGGCGGCGGCTGGTGTGGAGGAGCCACTGGTGGATCTGCGTTGTTGTGAACCAGTGAGGTGCTCTGAGGGACTCAGTGGGACTGGGACTGGGAGGTGGGATAGAGGGAAAAGGTGGGAGAGAGGGAAGAGAGGGAAGAGGTGGGGAGAGAGGGAAAAGGTGGAAGAGAGGGAAGAGGTGAGAGAGAGGCAGAGGTGGGAGGAGGTGGGGCAGATGGAAGAGGTGGGAGGAGGTGGGACAGAGGGAAGAGGGAAGAGGGGGAAGAGGTTGGAGAGGGAAGAGATGGGAGAGAGGGAAGAGATGGGAGAGAGGAGAGAGGTGGGAAAGGTTGGAGAGGGGGGAGAGGTGGGAGAGGTGGGAGAGGGGGAGAGGGGGGAAAGGTTGGCTGGGTTGGAGAGGGGGGAGAGGTGGCAGAGGTGGCAGAGGGGAAAGAGGTGGCAGAGGGGAAAGAGGTGGCAGAGGTGGCAGAGGAGTGAGGGGAGGAAGGGGGAGAGACAGAAAGAAGACAGAGGGAGGAAACAGAGAGAAGAGAGGGGAGAGGGGAGAGAGAAGGTGAAAGAGGGAGAAAGAGAGGAGGGAGAGGAGGGAGAGGAGGGAGAGGGAGAGGCAGAGAGAAGAGAAAGAGAGGAGACAGAGAGTAGGGAGGGTGAAAGAGACAGAGAGGAGAGAGGGGGAGAGGGGAGAGAGAGAGAAGAGGGGCAGATAAAGAGGGAGACATGTATATACCCTCACAGATAGTTAGTGGAGAGGAAAAGACAAAGAGAGTGAGACAAAGCGGAAGACGGAGAGGGAGAGAGAAGAGACAAGAGAGGGGGAGATAAAGAGAAAAGAGTGGAAGATCGAGAGAGGGTGAGGGAGTGAGGGAGTGAGATTGGTGGCTTTACGCCCTTATCAACACTTTGAAGTGTTATGTCAAGGGCGGGAGAGCTGAGAGGGAGGCAGTTTATGATCATACCCAGGAAAAAGAGATAGAGAAGAAGGGAGAGAGAGACAGATAAAAGAGACAGAAAGGCAATTTAAGGTTTCACCCAGGATCAGGCACTTTAAGGTCTTACCCAGGACTGTGATCGAGAGGGAGGAAGAAGAAAGAATAAAGGAGGAGAGTGAGAGTGAGAGGAAAGGGAGAGGGAGAGAGAAAGCGCAAGAGGGAAGAAATAGAAAAGAGCGAGGGAGAGAAGGAGGGGGAAGGGAGAAGGTTGAAAGAAAAGGGAAAGAACAAAAAGAACCCTGGAGAAGTAGAACAGGAGTCAAAGAGTAAATGGGGAGAAAGTATGGGAAGGAATGCATGCAGGGTTGTAGTAGTATATGAAAATGAGCAACTGACTCTGGCATAAGAAAGATAGCTATGTGGATATCTCTGTTAGAGAAAGAAAAGAAAGTATCTCTTCGGATATTAGGATATCCATAAGTCATGTTGAATATGTGTTGGAATATCTTAGAAAAGGAAAATGATATTTGAAAAAGAAAAATGTTGGATATGTTGTATATTTACTATGACACATTCCTATCCTGACAGTTTGGGGACAAAACAGTCCAGGTTAGATTCAACCATGTTTTTCTGTACAATATTCAATACAAAGTTATTTATATCTATGTTAGATTAAAATGTACAATCGCCGAGCTCGGAACTCCTCAGAATGGCAAATAAAAAAAGGTAATGAATTTACACAAAATCCTTCAAATCAAAAGTAATATGAAGGGCTTCACACTCATGGAGGAAATAAGACAAAGCCTAATATGATTTGTGTTGATGAATAATTGTGATTCGCTTTCATAATGTATGTTTCAGAATATTGATAAATAATTGTGATTTGTTTTCATAATGTTTATTTTATAATATTACCCACACATAAGATTAGTACTATAGACGCCAAGATAGCAGGAAGCTGAATAAAAGTTTCAAAATAGAAAAAGATACTTCAATAAGGGAACTGTATGTCTTCCGTCTTGAATCCTTATTTGCATGGGATTATGCGAGTTGTATGTTAGTGTTAAATCATTAGAAAACCTGTTCAGCATGGAATATTTGAGACTGATCTCATTTTGATAGGCAGGAGTTGTAAATGGTTCATTAAAGACTTTATCTTTACTCCACGTGATACTCCTCTTCGATAAAAATGTTGCTAAATGTTGCGTTTTAATACTGAGAATAGTGCCCTTCCAGGCACAATGTTGAGATATAATAAAATATTTAAACAAACAAACAAGCTGTGTCAGATTTCAGCTGAATTGGAATCCACTTGATCTCATCTTTTCAAATGAAGATGATATTTCAAAATCAAAATCTTTTCCGTTTTATGACTCATTTGTCTCTGACACATCACATACAATATGTGATGTGTTTCAGGAAAATGAGTCACAGTCGAAAATTGGTGTTTTTCAAAGACGTATACTTACATGATCTTTTTGCTGGAATATTTTCATTTTTGAAGTGTCTAGACCTTGTGGCTGTATGAATACATCTACCAAATTTCAAGACTGTTTATTAATTATATCAGTGCATTTCTTAGACCATCCCATTGAGTATATTTAGCTACTGCACTGATAATTATCCACCCAGAAATATTGCAAACGGGTTTTTTTTTTCAAAAATAAAAATATCTAACTAAAAAGATAAAAATACTTATTAGATGTCCTTAATGTTTACATTCATTGGAATCACCTTGATCTCCTCCTTTCAAATATGGTGATATCTCAAAATCCATATTTTGTGACTTATGACTCATTTTCCTGAAACGGATCACATATAATTCAATTTACAAATAGCAGTTTTGAGAGCAAGTGTTGGTTTGAGGACATTCACTCGTGAATATGGTGAAATAAGTTTGTGAAATGAACTAAAAGTGTCCTGTAACCACCATTGACGTTCAGACGTTAAGGAAAGGAAGTCCATTAGCTGATTGTCTTATTAATGGCCGCCATGGATCCAGTTTGTCTTTTCCAGTAAAGCTGAGTATCCACTGAACATATTATCCTGATGTGGGAAGCTGCAGGGCAGTCAGACCAGTGGAGATTTAAAAATAGAGGGATGTAAGACAGTGGAGATGTATGAAATAGAGGGCAGTCAGGCCAGTGGAGATGTATGAAATAGAGGGCAGTCAGGCCAGTGGAGATGTATGAAATAGAGGGCAGTCAGTTGAGATATATGAAATAGAGGGCAGTCAGACCAGTGCAGATGTATGAAATAGAGGGCAGTCAGGCCAGTGCAGATGTATAAAACAGAGGGCAGTCAGACCAGTGCAGATGTATGAAATAGAGGGCAGCCAGAGAAGATTTATGAAATAGAGGGCAGTCAGACCAGTGGAGATATATGAAACAGAGGGAAGCCAGTGAAGATTTATGAAATAGGGGGCAGTCAGGCCAGTGCAGATGTATGAAATAGAGGGCAGTCAGGCCAGTGCAGATGTATGAAATAGAGGGCAGTCAGGCCAGTAGAGATTTAGAAATAGGGGGCAGTCAGGCCAGTGGAGATGTATGAAATAGAGGACAGTCAGGCCAGTGGGGATGTATGAAATAGAGGGTAGTCAGGCCAGTGGGGATGTATGAAATAGAGGGTAGTCAGGCCAGTGGAGATGTATGAAACAGAGGGTAGTCAGGCCAGTGGAGATGTATGAAATAGAGGGCAGTCAGACCAGTGAAGATGTATGAAATAAAGGGCAGTCAGACCAGTGAAGATGTATGAAATAGAGGGCAGTAAGACCAGTGGAGATGTATGAAATAGAGGGCAGTCAGACCAGTGAAGATATATGAAATAGAGGGCAGTAAGACCAGTGGAGATGTATGAAATAGAGGGCAGTAAGACCAGTATGAAATAGAGGGCAGTAAGACCAGTATGAAATAGAAGGCAGTCAGACCAGTGAAGATGTATGAAATAAAGGGCAGTCAGGCCAGTGGAGATGTATGAAATAGAGGGCAGTCAGGCCAGTAGAGATTTAAGAAATAGAGGGCAGTCAGACCAGTGGAGATGTAGGAAACAGAGGGCAGTCAGACCAGTGGAGATATATGAAATAGAGGGCAGTCAGGCCAGTGGATATATATGAAATAGAGGGCAGTCAGGCCAGTGGGGATGTATGAAATAGAAGGCAGTCAGGCCAGTGGATATAATAATAATTATATGAAATAGAGGGCAGTCAGCCCAGAGATTAATAATAATAACAGTAATAGTTTTTTAGTTCCATGTTACCTTTACAGTTAGTTTCATACAGTATAATGTTAAATTAGAGAATAAAATAAAGAATGGAAAAAGGAATGCTCACAGGTCTTCCGAGCACCGTGAATGTCTTGGCCATAAAGAAATAAAAAAAGAAAAAAGAAAAAAAGAAAATGAAGGTAGCTGACTATCAGCCATTTCACCTCATGAGAAACTCGACTCAGAGTCGATACTGGGCAATGGGAATGACAGATGGGTCAGATCTTCAGGAAATGTACAATTTGTCTTCACCAATCCTCTCAAACAACCCACATGCAAGACAAAAATTAGCTTCAAAATGCAGTTTAACATAACAGAACTGATACTTTAAATCAATGTGACACCAAATATACTCAGATATATCCGGTATTCTTCATTTTTCAGCCTAATTTAGCAGAATTTCCTAAATTTGTAGATCTGCCGATTGTACATTTTCTGAAAATCTGACCCATATTGCCAAGTACACTGTAGTTAAAGGGGTTAAAGGCTGTAATCTCAGCTATCATCGATCATAACACATAATGTTCTACTTCTAATCCTCCTTGCTCCTTCAACTTCACATTCTCTTCTTCTTCTGGTCTACTACATCATGTACTCCTCCTCCCCTTCCTCTCCTCACCTCATTACTCTAGACAGCTTGGTGCTAATGTCCACTCTCAAATGTGATGTGTTGCATAGATAGAACCTGATGAGAATGTGGTACAAGAGACACTATTGCACTGTCCAAGATGTTTGTTTTTTCATGGCCCATAAGCCGATAGGCGAGTAGGTTACAAAAAAACAAAAACATCAAGGACAGTGTAATAATGTCCCGAGTACCACATTTGAATTTAGGTTCTATATTTACTCCCTCGTTGCTATGCTTACCTTATATGACTATGTTTACTGGGGACAGGAAGTCATACCACACACGTGGAACTGGTGCAAATTACCACACTACTCCCACCCATACAAATAGCATGTGGTACTTACACCAACATGGAGTAAAGGAAAATGAGTCACAAGCCGAAAGTATCATATTGTTCAAATGTGTCTTCCTCAGGGACCCTTTCTCAGAATGTTATTTGGGGGTGTTTAGCACAGGTAGTAGTAGCCTGAGTATATGTACAATATTTCGAGACAGGAGGTATAGAAGGTATGCATCCATATCTTATCCTAAGAAGTATATTGCTACTATATAGTGATTGACTATCATGAAATATTAATAACTTGCTTTTCTTGCATACAATATATATACAAACATTTGTATTAGATGTCCTAATGTTTACTATCATTGGAATCAGCTTGATCTCATCTTTTCAAATATGATGATATCTCACAATCCATTTTTTGTGACTTGTGATTCATTTTCTTAAAGCACATCACAAAATGCTCCCCTTTGATTTTCACCGTCTTTTTACCTTTCCTCCTCCTTTGCTTCTTGTCCTGCATTCTCCTGCTTCTCCTTCTCCTTCTTTTCCTCCTTCTCCTCCTTCTCTTCCTCCTTCTCCTCCTTCTCTTCCTTCTCTTCCTTCTCTTCCTTCTCTTCCTTCTCTTCCTTCTCCTCCTTCTCTACCTTTTCCACTTCCTTTTTCTTCTACTCCTCCTCCTATTCATCTTCCTCTTCCTTTTTATCCTCTTTATTTCCTCTTTCAGCTCCTTCTCCACTTCCAACTCCTCCTCCACTTCCAACTCCTCCTTCTCTTCCAACTCCCCCTCCACTTCCAACTCCTCCTCCACTTCCAACTCCTCCTCCACTTCCAACTCCTCCTTCTCTTCCAACTCCTCCTCCTCCTCTTCCAACTCCCCCTCCTCTTCCAACTCCTCCTCCTCCTCTTCCAACTCCCCCTCCTCTTCCAACTCCCCCTCCTTTTCCAACTCCCCCTCCTCTTCCCCCTCCTCCTCCTCTTCCAACTCCCCCTCCTCTTCCAACTCCTCCTCCTCCTCTTCCAACTCCCCCTCCTCTTCCAACTCCCCCTCCTCTTCCAACTCCCCCTCCTCTTCCCCCTCCTCCTCCTCTTCCAACTCCCCCTCCTCTTCCAACTCCTCCTCCTCTTCCAACTCCCCCTCCTCTTCCAACTCCTCCTCCTCCTCTTCCAACTCCTCCTTCTCTTCCAACTCCCCCTCCACTTCCAACTCCTCCTCCACTTCCAACTCCTCCTCCACTTCCAACTCCTCCTTCTCTTCCAACTCCTCCTCCTCCTCTTCCAACTCCCCCTCCTCTTCCAACTCCTCCTCCTCCTCTTCCAACTCCCCCTCCTCTTCCCCCTCCTCCTCCTCTTCCAACTCCCCCTCCTCTTCCAACTCCTCCTCCTCCTCTTCCAACTCCCCCTCCTCTTCCAACTCCCCCTCCTCTTCCAACTCCTCCTCCACTTCCAACTCCCCCTCCTCTTCCAACTCCTCCTCCTCTTCCAACTTCCCCTCCTCTTCCAACTCCTCCTCCACCTCCAACTCCTGCTCCACTTCCAACTCCTCTTCCTCCCCCCTCCCCCCCCCCCCCCAGCTTCCCCTTCTCCTCCTTTTTCTCCTCCCTCTAGCTCCCATTCAATAAGTCATTCAATTCCACCTACCCCACACCCGCCATACTACCCCCTCCGCCCCTCCCCCTCCCCCACATCCTATTTCCCTAGACAACTAGTGTCCTAATTTGCCTCAGCTGTCTGCAGTGGCCCTCATCCTAACATATTTTACTCTCACCACTCCATCCGGGACACTTTGCCGCCATGACGACGAACAGACAGACACTGTCCACATCACACAGTCCCATGTCAAATACGCATCCATAGTTTCCATAGCAACTCACCAGGCTTGACCAACAAAAAACATCCGAGGGCTCTTGAGCCAACCGCTCAATGCCGCCATCTTGTTTTGAGTACACTGTCCCCATACTCCACCAACCGGAAGTCCCAGAAGAACCGGATGTACAATGGCGCCCACTGCTGTTAGTGTCAGAAGTTGCCACAAGTGGCGCTAGTGGCAAAGAATCGCTACATGTGACTTCCGGTTTGTTGTATTCGTGTTTGAAACAAGTTGGTGATTCTCTCCTCCAACACAAGAGAGTGGAGTGACACAAGGTTGCTTGGTTACGGCATCCTTATGGCATTCTATTATAACTAATGGTGGTTTTGTACCGGCGCATATCTCTTCGGGACAGGCAACAGTTGTATGCAATATGATTGGCAGATGGGCATCACGTGGGTGGGGTTAAGGGCTTCCTCACCTCTGGCCTCACTCATACAATGATGTTATAAGTATGGATATGGGTCAGATTTTCAGAAAATGTACAATTGGCAGCTCTATACATTTAAAAAACTCTGCTAAATTAGACTGCAATTTTGCCAATACTAGGTAAATTCGAGTATATTTGGCATTGCAGTGATTCTAGAAATCTGTTTGGTTAGGTTGAACTGTATTTTGAACTTTATTTTCGTCTGAAATTTGGGTTATTTGAGAAGATTGCTGAAGTTAAATTGTACATTTTCTGAAAATCTGACCCAAGTAGGGAATCGGTAACAGAGAATACTGTGGGGGCAGGAAGATATAGAAAGTTACAGAGAGAGTACCGTAAGACAGAGGCAGAAAAGAAAGTGGAGGCAAATAGAGAGAAATTGAGGTGAGGATAAAGAATATGTTGGCACAGAGGGAAAAGAATGAGGGAAATTGAAAGTGAGGTCAGAGAGAGGGGCGAGACAGGGGTGAGAGAGGGAGGAGAGAGGGACGAGACAGGGAGGAGAGAGGGAGGAGAGAGGGAGGAGAGAGGGAGGATAGAGGGAGGAGACAGGGAGGAGACAGGGAGGAGACAGGGAGGAGACAGGGAGGAGACAGGGAGGAGACAGGGAGGAGACAGGGAGGAGACAGGGAGGAGACAGGGAGGAGACAGGGAGGGCAAGGGACAGCTAGGCAGAGAGACTCATAGAGAGAGGCAGAGGGAGAGAAATGTAGAGAGGTAGTGAGAGACAAAATGTAAAGAGAAAGAAGGGGAGGAAAAGGGAAAGTGGGAGAGAATAAAAGGGAATGACAGAGCAAGACAGAGGGTGAGGACGGAAGAGAGAAAGGAAGAGAGAGAAAGGAAGAGAGAGGAAGAGTGAGAGAGAGACAGTGGGAGAGAGAAAGGGAGATTGAGAGAGAGAGGGAGAGGGAGATAAAATGAGAGGGAAGGAAAGGGACAGAAGGTGAAACAAAGAGGTGGAACAATAAACAGTGAAGAGAGACATTTAAGAAAGCATTTAACAAGGAGAAAATAAAGTAAAGCAGACCCATATAGATAAAAGCAAGGGACATGTACCAATTTTCACTAAATGCTTTTTAGTCTATATAATCAATACTTTTCATTTTCTATTATATTGAATCATTGATGGGCACGCATCTCATGCCCGTCACATGTGGATCAGATTTTCAGAAAATGTACAGTTCAACTTCGCCAATCTTCTCAAGTAACCCAAATTTCGGACGAAAATAAAATTCAAAATACAGTTCAACCTAACCAAACAGGTTGCTAGATTCAATGTAATTCTGAATATTCTTGAATTTACCTAGTATTGACCAAATTGCAGTCTGATTTAGCAGAATTTACTCAATGTATACAGCTGCCAATTGTACATTTTCTGAAAGTCTGACCCATGTATTGGAAAGGATTTGAGGCAACGAGAAAAAACGAGAGTTAAGAATGAAAACTACTTCCTGGCACAACCAGCACGCACGCCCAAAGGAGTGACTTCCGGTCTTTCAACCCATCACACAATGTGCTAATCTTCATACAGGAACCGGAAATGGGCCTTTGTTTCTGGTGAGGGGATGGGAATGTTGGAATTGGACTAGAGCAAAGCTACTAGCTTCATCCTTCTTGATTATCGCCCAGTACATTGGCTTTGTTGTAGTTGAAACTAACTTGCATTTCACTTGCTTTCAGACAACATTAACAGGGGATTTGCACGTCTCATTGGGCATGTCTATTACACTGCATGCTGGGATGGATTCAGTTCAAATCTGATATACACATATTTAACAACATTTTAATCGAAAAATGCAAGGATCTTTCCAGCTTGTGTGAATTATCTTTAAAAAACAAATGCATAATGGGAAATATGACTTAAGGAAACATGTAAATCACATGGCTATTTAGGTAAGATTTTCAGAAAATGGACAAATTGCCTTCACCAATCCTCTTAAATAACCCACATGTAATACAGAAATGAGCTTTAAAATGTTGTTTAACATAACAGAACTGATACCTTAAATCAATGCGATACCAAATATACTCAGATATACCCAAAAGTTATCATTTTTTAGCAGAGTTTAGCAGAAATAACTAAATATGTAGAGCTGCCAATTGTACATTTTCTGAAAATCTGACCCATTAACGTGAGCTCATTGTTACATACTCCATGCTGGACCTCACAACTATAGATCGATTTCTTTGTGATAACTTGTATTGAGATCAATTTCATATGACATCCTATTCTCGTGAAGCTCAAGTCAAAGGCAAATTAAATATCAATACACAATACAATATCTTTCAAGTTTCAGGTTAAAATGAAGATTGTTTTTCTTAGACTCCATGTACACGATCTTACTCGATACATTAAGTATGATATAGATCTTTCAAATTATCGAATTTAATGACAAATTGAAAAATAGACAAATAGACAAATAGAAATGTCATTGATCGATTTTTTTTTGTTTATTATAATGGTTAACATTTCATTGCCACCAGTCATTATTTGTCTTTAAAAGCTGTTTAATTTCTGGCCAGCTGCTGTTTCATATTATTATCATTATTATTATAGAATTTTTATTCAGACTAATATAAGTACAGAATCGAGCTCGAGCCTCTACGACTAGATCTCCCGTCGGTCCTTAAGAGCATAAATTAATGATACAGAATACAATACATACATCTACAGAAAATCAATCCGTTTGGCTACACTACATTCATTTTTTAGTATGAGATATGATATATCTTGGTCCATTCTATCGCTCTGGTTATACCAGGTATATCTTCAAATTTACAATAATCAATTTACCGTTGAATTTACATTTCTGTCAGGTTACATTACATTCAGTTCATGTTCATAACATACTTGGAATTGATTGTTTACAGCAGTGGAATTATTTTTATTTTTTTTAAACCTTTATTCGAACATAACCTGCCTTCTGGGCTCTTGCAGTGCTAAACATTGGATGTAAAGATAGCTTCAATAGCATGGTGTACTTGAGATTGTTTACATGAACCATTTTCCATTCCAGCAGTTGAATTATTAATTAACAGCAGGTAATACTGAATTATAATTATAATACTACAATGTAATATGAGGGATAATGTAAGACCTTTTAAGAAAAGTCACCCAATTTTGTCTACAAAAATACATGGGCCATATTTTCAGAAAATGTACAATTTGGAGCTTTACACATTTAGTAAATTCTGCTAAATTAGGCTGCAATTTGGTCAATACTAGGTGAATTCGAGTATAATTGGCATTGCATTGATTCCAGCAATCTGTTTGGTTAGGTTGAACTGTATTTTGAACTTTATTTTCGTCTGAAATTTGGGTTATTTGAGAAGATTGGCGAAGTGGAATTATACATTTTCTGAAAATCTGACCCACATACACAACGGGTTACCTAGATTGATTTCTAGTACGTTGGTGGTGTGTAGGCTACGGTATTTAACTCTAAATCAAATAGATATTATAGGTAGGAGGGGTAGAGACAGGGTGGGTGGATGGGAGAGATTTTGAACACACAATATTATTTCTAAACAAAATAAAAGAACAGAAGAAGAGCGAGTGAGTTGGAGCTTTCTGATGAGGAGAGCAACAGGTGCCACATCCCCTTACATACAATGGCGACACACACTGTGAGGTCTGGATGGCGATAGTTAAATATAAGAGAGGAAGTTGAGAGAACATCGATATGGGTCAGATTTTTAGAATATGTACAATTCAACTATACCAATTTTCTCAAATAACCCAAATTTCAGACGAAAATAAAGTTCAAAATTCAGTACAACCTAACCAAACAGATTGCTAGAATCAATGTAATGCCAAATATAATCGAATTCACCTAGTATTGGCCAAATTGCAGCCTAATTCAGCAGAATTTACTGAATGTGTACAGCTGCTAATTGTACATTTTCTGAAAATCTGACCCATATACATAGTCTGTGGTGGTCTTACGTAATACTATAATATCCATATCTGACAATACCGACAGGCATTGTTCAATATTGTCCATGTAGTTGAACTATAAGTATAAGATTAACTGTATGTACAGTCTATTTACACCATCCCAGGATTTCACATAAATAATTAATGACATTATTTAACCCAATACAGGACATATTGTATCAATTATTATCATAAATCTAAATCAATGATTATAGATCTGACACAAGGGTCAGATTTTCAGAAAATGTATAAATGTACAATTCGCCTTCACCAATCCTCTCAAATAACCCACATTTAAGAAAAAAATGAGCTTTAAAATGCAGTTTAACATAGCAAATCTTATACTTTAAATAAATGCGATACCAAATATACTCAGATACACCGGATAGTCGTCATTTTTCAGCCAAATTTAGCACAATTTCCTAAATGTGTAGAGCTGCCAATTGTACATTTTCTGAAAATCTGACCCACAAACAAGAGAGGGAGATCATTTTCTGTAATTTGACATCAAAGTATTCAAAATGTGCTGCATGTGAATTTGGACAAGTATACATAATTATACAAGTGAAAGGATTTGAACTCTCGGACGCCAATGCTCAGATGTTTGCACTCCAAGCTAGCTGTACATGGGTCAGATTTTCAGAAAATGTACAATTCGTCTTCCCCAATCCTCTCAAATAGCCCACATTTAAGACTGAAATGAGCTTCAAAATGCAGTTTAACATAACAGAACAGATACTTTAAATCAATGCCATACCAAATATACTCAGATATACCCGGTATTCATCATTTTCCAGCCTTATTTAGCAGAATGGACTAAATGAGTACAGCTGCCAATTGTACATTTTCTGAAAATCTGAGCCACATACAACCCATTTAAGTGACTATTCACGCATACACAGTAGCCAGGTATAGGGTTGATAGTTCGGCTAAGTCCAAGCCAGACTTAATGCAGACGAGATATCAAAGGGGTATAAACTTGCTCTGAAGATTGCTGCAATGTTTATAGTCACGTTTTATATAAGTCAAAGGATAGGAACTCATTTGGATTGGAACTTTTGGGATCTTTGGATTGCGTTCAAAACTGCCTCCAGTGCATTCCTTCATAGGTTACAGTGAACACTAAACAACTTGTTGCAGTTTACATATAAGATAAGGATGGAATCATTGGACACCAATGGTAAGATTCTATTACAGAAATAAGGATTTCTTGACTTTTAACCCTAGATCTGATGTGTAATCAAACCCATGGTTACTCTAAGCTTGCTGGGTATAACGTCTGAATGTACTGCCTCCAGTGCTCTTCCCTCTAAGGTTACAGTCAACAGTCAACTATTAAAAAAAAAATCAAAAAAAAATCCCACACCTGAGATCTCTGGACCAGACTTACACAGCTCTCACCCAGCTCTCAAAGAGGACAAAATAATTATAAACACAGTCAACTATTATTTTCAATTTGTATACACTCTCTTTAGAGGATATTACATACATAGTCACTTTTAGTGAAACTGGATATTTACTACTTCAGTCTGAACCAGGCATAGTCATTAGGCTTTAGAACCTTGAGCATTGGAATCTATAGATCTATAAGATCTTCAATCCACCTCTCCGACAGTCTGGCGTCAGAGGTGAGAGAGCCCCATCAAACTGAGGGAAAGAATTCTCACCACAAAATGCCATTAGAATCCAAGTAGGAGGTCTAATCAAGGCATTAGAGCAGTAGGCATCCAATCACTGACATACCATTTTGATCTGATCTGAGAGGTTCTGAGCCTAGACTGAAATTGCACTGTGCTGTGAAATACTTGATGTAACTACAGACATATAATAGCAGGAATCAGAAATTTTCGACTTAAAAACTCTGAAATTTGTTTGATGGCTTGACACAAACTGGAATGCTTGAACCTGGATGTCGTACCTCTAACATGTTATTCCAATAAGGTGTTAACGCTTGACGCTTACTTGGAATTTAGGATTGTATTATTACCAACAAAACCACTGATACAATTAATTATTGTTGTCTGTAATGAATCAATTGCCTGAATCTAATATGAACAAGTGTACAGGCAATTAACACCCACTTTGACAATAGGGCGCGTAAGCAGTCCACGGCAGCGATTTTTTGAGTCTCGCTACTGTGGCAGTTTCATGACGTCATTTGGACATGTCGCGCAAAGCTCCCATAGCCCCACCATTGCGGAGATGTATAATCTCTGTTTGTTCATCGATCATATTGTTTTATGAGTTCTAACTTACATATATCCATCTTTAGAGGCAAACGATTTCAACTATAGCCTTCATAATCGCCAAACCATTACTGGGGCGAATATAATCGCGCCAATGCAAACTCTATGGGGATTATTTACTTCCGGTCCACACATCGGTACAACTACGCGACTAATTTTCATTAATTCGCGCCCCGCCGCCATGACACTTACACGGCCTATTCATAGTTTGGAATAGATATCCTATATAGGCTGGCTTTGGAACTTTGACTTTGACTTTGCAGTGAATTAATATTTTCAATACCTCCTAGGATTGCACTCTAGATTTTGAGTGGCTAATTCAAAAGTATTTATCATTTGTTAGATTACCGAATCAAGGACAAAAAAAAGATGGAATTCTATTTTGGACATGATAGGTTTTTATTGTAGTTGGACATATTTCCCCGAATAAACTCAGGTAAACAGATAGTGAAATATTAAACTAGTTATTGAATTAGCAGAATATTAAATTGTAGTAAAGATGTGGGGGCCTCGTCTACTTCTTACGCTTGAGCTGCTCCTGATCTCAGTGCCTGAGCAAGTGAGCTCTTATGAACAGCAGCAGCAGGGAGCTGAGCTTACAGTAACAGGGCAGGACATTACCTCACTGTCTGATATCTCTATCCCACATGGAATAACCCAATTGGTGTTAAAGTACTCCTCAATGCTAGAGCTCACTCAGGCTGACATAGATTATGTGAGCAGCTCTTCTATTAATGACCTAGTCCTGCGCGATAACCCAGTCCTCGCTGCTATAAGAAAGGGTACTTTCAGGAAAAGCCAAAATCTCAAGGTCATTAGAATGATTGATAACCCAGTGTTAAGCAAGTACTCGGATGACTTTGCTGATTGTCCCGAGCAACTGTCGTGGCTAAGCCTGGTCCATAATGCCATCACAGAATGGGACCCAAATATCAGAATCACCGAACACTGCAAGACACTTCAGATATTAAACTTGAAAGGTAATTTGTGATCCGTTTTAGGAAAATGAGTCATAAGTCGCAAAATATGAATTTTGAGATATTATCATATTTGAAAAGATGAGACCAACCCGATTCCAATGAATGTAAACATTAGGAACGTCTAATAAGTACTTTTATCTTTTTAGTTTGATATTTTTATTTTTGAAAAAAACGTTTGCAATATTTCTGGGTGGATAATTATCAGTAAAGTAGCTAAATGAGTTTCTTAGATCAATGGGATGATCTAAGAAACGCACTGATATAATTACTAAACAGTCTTGGAATTTGGTAGATGTATTCATACAGCCACAAGGACTAGACACTCCAAAAATGAAAATATTCCAACAAAGAGATCTTGTTAGTAAACGACTTTGAAATACAGCAATTTTGCGACTTGTGACTCATTTTCTTGAAACACATCACATTTTATTCTAACATTCCCTGATCTATCACAACTCAAAGAGTTGAGGAAGCTATATCTGCAAGAGAATCAGATAACAACTGTTCCACGTGATGCATTTGCAGAGAATTCTCTCCTTGAGAAAATCAAACTTAGCGACAACCCTATCATCTCTTTATTGGCGGATCTAAGCCATTTAAACAAACTTGAACTCCTACAATGCTCTGAATGTGACACCATGATAGATTTCCCCTTTGATCAGTTGCCAAATCTCTCAACATCTGGCTTCAAATCATTAACTCTGGACCAAAAGAGCTCTGAATCATTCCCAGACAATTTCCTAAGTAATAGCATGAAAGAGTTGACACTGGTCTTTGATGGAAACATCCTATTCCCTCCTAAAGCACTGGATCTGCACAGCAGGCTGACTTATATCAGTTTGCAAGGTTTAATATTCAAGGAAATTCCTCAGTTCACCTCTGCAAGACCATCCCTGAATTCCCTCTACCTCACTGACTCCACAATCCCAAACACAGGAAACTACAGCTTTGATTCTTTTCCCAAACTGAAAGTATTGGTTTTTACTTATCTTCAGATGGTTGACATCCCAACCTTTAATACAAATATCAATTCATTGGACCTCAGTTATAACAACATCCAGGTCATCCCTGAGGGCTTGCTTGCAGGTTTGCCGTCTGTAGAAATCCTAAACCTGGCTAATAATGAACTAACAGTAATAACATACCTCGGCAGATCTGAAACACTATCCACACTGAGTCTGAAGTCAAATAAAGTGGCTTATATAGCCAGAAATGCATTCTCTGGATTAACACAGCTACAGGTATTGAGACTGACAGGGAACCCTCTGAAGACCATATTTCCAGTGAATGTTGCTACAGCAGGGCTGCTCATTGACCTGGGCAATAATTCACTTATTTGTAACATGAAGCTGGGTTGGATCCTGGATGCGGGGGTGATGGTGAACGATGCAGTTTGCGACAAACCTTCAAACCAAACACTCAGCACCTTATCCCTTCAAGACTTGGAGACTGTGGGTAAGTCAGCTTGTATTGTTATGTAACATTACGTAACATTGTGTAACCTCATTATCTATCTAATTATCACCTATTAATTATATTATCTCATTATTAAAATCGCTAATTATACTTAGCTATCCAGTACTGTGCAAGTCTACTTATTCATGCTAAGCCATAGGTATTACGTAAGGGCTCCGCCCCCTACTCTTTCCCACATCCTGTAGGAACATGTGTACAGATTCGAGTTCATTAAATCAGTTGCTTAGTTCTTCTCACGAAGACCACACGTTCGTTTGCTATTCTTCCATTCATACCTTAACAGTATCATTTGTTTCATTTGTATGTGAAATGTTGGGAGACGGGGTATAGTAATGATTAAATGTGATCTGTTTCAGGAAAATGAGTCATAAGTCGCAAAATATGGATTATCAACATATTTGGAAAGAGGAGATCAAGCCAATTCCAATGATAGTAAACAGTCTAATAATCTAATAAGTATTACATAGATTTTAAGTTTGATTATCTTTTTTGAAATAAAAAGTTTCCAATATGTGTGGGGGTCAATAAACTGTAAAGTAACTAAATGTAGTCCATATGAGGACCTTAAAACTAAAGGATATATTACATAGATTGTCCTGATATTTGATACCTCGATTGATATAGCTATAAGTGATAAACCCTCGAAAAATGAGAACATTCCAATAAAGTGATCATGTGAGAAAACCACTCTGAAAAATGTCAATTTTGCGACTTATGACTCATTTTCCTGAAACACATCACAAATGTGATCCGTTTTAGGAAAATGAGTCATAAGTCGCAAAATATGGATTTTGAGATGATATCACCATATCTGAAAAGAGGAGATCAAGCCGATTCCAATGGTAGTAAACAGTAGGTTACCTAGTAAATATTTCTATGTTTTAAGTTTGATATTTTATTTTGAAAAAAAAAGTTTGCAATATTCCAGGGGGGGGGGGGGGGCAATAATCAGTAAAGTACCTTATATATATTCCATATAAAGACCTTTAAAATGAAACGATATATTACCTACCTTGTCCTGAAATTTGATACATAAATCGATATCTTTTAAAGTGATTTTGTAGAATGAACACTTTGAAAAATATTACTTTTGCGACTTATGAATAATTTTCCTGGAACGCAACACAAATACAAAATGGCGCAGACTCTTGTTAGTAGTGTTGCCTGTTGCTACAACCAGTGCCTGTGTAGAGGTGGCAGCTCAATGTTGAAGCATTTGAAGCTTTTCAGCCGATAATTGAATTGAATTGAAATTGAATTGAAAAATACTTTATTTGTCTAGGTTTGTACATAAGCATACATAAGGAGAGTAGACAAATGGGTGAGCTCGACTTCTGGATAAAATCCAGGTCTTCCAGTCGCCACCTGGTAGTAGAAAAATGATAATATGGGTCAGATTTTCAGAAAATGTACAATTCGCCTTCACCAATCCTCTCAAATAACCCACATTTAAGACAGAAATGAGCTTCAAAATGCAGTTTAACATAACAGAACTGATACTTTAAATCAATGTGATACCAAATATACTCAGATATACATGGTATTCATCATTTTTCAGCCTAATTTAGCAGAATTTCCTAAATGTGTAGAGCTGCCAATTGTACATTTTCTGAAAATCTGACCCATATACAGATATAGATATATTGTGTTTCCTCTCTGTTGATAGGAATTAATCTAACTCTATACTTTAGTTTTCACTGAACTTCTAATTAGAGAAATATTACTTATGTCCAATATGATGATTTTAAATAAATGGAAGGAGTCCAAGTCAGGCAGTGTTGATCATTCAGCATCCAGGAGTCAAGTAATCTTTTATTGAGAACCAGTTATACATGAAAGCTCGTATAGACAATAGATGACTGCACAATAGGGGAGTTGCATGTGCCATTACGCATGTCTGTTACAGTGCATCCTGGGATGGATTCTGATGAAATCTGCCCACAGATATTTGGCAACAATTTTATGGAAAATTGCAAGAATGTTTTCAACAATATCATAGGTTGTGTAAATGATCTATAGAAACCAAATGCATGATGGGAAAGATGAAGTTGTGTGTTATAGAAACATCTAAAACACATGGATATTAATATTGGACCATTGATAAATATTCCAAGCTAAACATAACATATTTTCTATAGATTCTATACTGTACCATTACTCCCATAATTCCATGCAAATCAAGGTTCAAAATGGCGGCTATGCAACTCCTCTATTAGTGTATACTACGTGCTATGTCTCCCTTCCTAGAACTTATAGCTCGAGGGCCCCTAGCTCTAGATGGAGACCAGACAATATCCAAATATCACATTGCTACTATAGGAGTAAAACATTCATGCACATTTTACTTGCATTCCTGCATAAATTTCCTAGAAAAATGACGTAATACAGAGGTAACAGCTATAGTAACAGTACATTTACAGAAAAGCAATACAATCAAATGAAAAATTAATTCTGGCTTTTGAATATAGGATAGGAATGACAAGCTTCTTTTTTATTTCAAAGTTTCCAAGAAAAACAAATAATTATGTATTCCTGCTGTCTTTTTTCTGATTCTTTTCTTCAAGCATTTATCTGGTCCAAATTGTCCCAATGTTCAGTGGCAGATCATTCCATTGAGTAGCTTAGTTAAGCAGGAAACTAGTTATTCATATCATATTTCATCGACACCAAAGGTTTCATATAGAAAAATATATAGAACATGTAACGTTTGGAATTTTAGCAGGTGGATAGTGAAGGCACCATTATTATTGTTATCATTATATTATAGATGTGGAATATACCCAGTTAGACGCGATTCGGTAAGATCCTGGGGGGTCTATTTGTCACTATAGACCACATTTGGTCCTTCCAGCAACTTCCGGTTTAAGTAATGGTGGTTTGGAGGCACAATATTGCATGAGAAAAGTTGGGAAAAAAAGGTGGAGAGGTTAGTGAATCTCAGTTGAATCTTACCAAATCGTGTCTAAAAGCATTAATAGGTTTTGACACGTAAGTGGTCTGTTGCCTGGTGGAAATTCTTGGGGCTATGCCCCCCAAATTGTCCACCAGGCAACAGACCACTTAGACCATCCAAAACCTCGGGTATTAATGCTATAGTGGATAGTGGAGGCATCATTATTATTGTTATTGTTATATTGTAGGTGTGAAATATACCCAGGTGGAAGGTGAAGGCATGTATGTAGACAAGGCATTTGAGCAGGTGAGCGAACAACTGGTACAGAGCACCTCACAGACCATTCTACTGGCTCACAAGGCGAGTAGACTGGGCAACAGATGAGAAATTCTCAATCCTAGGAGCATTTTTGAGTACAAAGGTGCATCAGCACTTTTCTGGCTAATTTGGGTGTGCTGAACACGAAAATCACTGTTGCCAAGCTGAAATCTGACTCCTTCCCTGTCAAAAATCAGAAACAAAAATGGCTGCCATTCATTTTTTAGAAAAATCATAAAACACACATATATAGTTGTGTGATACCTCAAAATAATGGAAATTGAGAGGACAGGTTTGGCATAGATTTCATTATGTTTTCAGAACATTAAAAACATTTAGAAATTTAAAAATTAAATAAATAAATTAGATTACAGGTGGCAGGCTCCCCGGCGTGTGAATCCTCCCAATATAGACTGTCAAACAAATATAGTACAATATCAGGACACTCTCTAAAAATACCTGTTCATGTCAATGTATTTTATATGTATTTTATATGTACTTTGTCTTTTTATGCCTTGATATATTTTATTTCAAATGGTAAATATCCATTCCTTGATACTCCGCAGCATAGCGATGAAAATAAATGGCCTCCTGAATAAACTAAGGATCTCATTTTTTATGGAAATATGTAACGCATTAGGAAAGTATATCCAATGCCACACTAAAAGCAACCAGTCGGTTTATTATATTATTGAATCTTAAAAGAGATATGAGGTATAAGATGTACTTTGAATGACGCAATGTCGTATAGCCATCGGATCCTCTGATATATCCACACGACATTGTCATATTCTCTGCTCAGTCTAGTACAAGGCTGATGCATTCAAAATTAAGGTAACTGCCGGTAGAAATGGAACACTACTTTCATAAAGACATGTAGACCTATTTGTCTCCTTTTCACAATGTAATATCGAGCAATTTGAAAAATAAAAGATGTTCTTATATTATCTTAACATAATGAAAGTCTCAAATTGAATAAAAATGTTTCATACTTGACGTTGCATATTATAAATGTTAAATAAATATAACTGAAGTATATATTCAGTGACATATAATGGATATTATCAATGATAACAGTTGCTGGTTTTAAATATTTTTTATTTGAACGAAGAAGTATATTTTATATTATTCTCAATTGAAGCTTATTTATAAGGACACATAGGGAATCTACAATCATGATATTAAGAAAACAAGTGACTCCAGTCCTACACAACCCTAATGGAGATTGCCAGTTTGATTGACAGGAGATTGCCAGTTTGATTGACAGGAGTTTGCCAGTTTGATTGACAGGAGATTGCCAGTTTGATTGACAGGAGATTGCCAGTTTGATTGGCAGGAGATTGCCAGTTTGATTGACAGGAGATTGCCAGTTTGATTGACAGGAGATTGCCAGTTTGATTGACAGGAGATCGCCAGTTTGATTGACAGGAGGTTGACGTTTGACAGTTCAGAGACAACCCTAAATTGGATCAAGAGTTTTCAAGGTTCTTAAGACCAGACTTTTACTAATCTAGAGGAAATCTTAAGTACGTCATCAGTAACCACTGATGTACTATTAAATATCTAATAACTTGGTATAATATTTCTTTTTATCTAGATATCATGTGCTTACATAATAATAACAACATTTATTTGTGTAAGTTAACACGGTGTTGCACGTCAGCGTTAGGAATTCTTGAGTTAACCTGAGAGTAAGAAACATATTATTCATAATTGGATTCATATTTATAGGGCTGTATAATCCTATAAGTATATAGAAACAGCAAAAAGAAGCTAATACAATCGCTAAAGGTGCTCTCTAGATGGTGGGCAGTTTGGTATTCAGGCTATAATCACAACCATCAACAGACACAATAAGATTTAACCTGAGGCCCCCAAAAAATAGGTGTGTTTCCGATTTACCCCCCCCCCCTACCTAGAAAAACCTTACCCTACCTAAAAAAAATTTACCATACCTGATTTTTACCCCATCATATCTCACTTTTTTGCATTTTTTGACAAAAAAAGCTTATAAAAGCAGGAAACGTGTTTTCCTAACCCGAAACTGTCAAAAAGCACATTTCCCATGTTCAAAACAACTATTGTGATGAAAAAGACATTTTTTTCAGTTCCTGGGAGGTGGTTTCCAAACAAAAAAAATTAACAACAACAAAAAAGTTACCACCCCCCCTACCTAGTTTTCAGCCAGATAAATCGGAAACGCACCTATTTTTTTTTTTGCCTGATAAACATCAACATAATAGGGGGCCTCCACTATCGGCAAGTAGCGGTGAATAGAGCAACAAAGGGAGCAGCCAATAGATTGTTAACAAATGAATGGCAAGTAGCGGCGAACAGAAAATCTATTGGTAACGCAATTGGTAATGAGCTGTTCCACTGTATGTGGCAAGTAGTGGCAACTAGTGGTGAATGAATGGCCAATGGCAATCTATTCGCCGAAGAAATCAAAATGTTTTGATTCTTCGGCGAATGACGGCAAGTTGCAGCCAATGACTTGCCACTGATTTGCAATGACTTGCCACTGATGTGCACCACCTCCTCCACTATGGTAAGAAGCGTTACCAATAGAGTGGCCAATAATTAGCCGCTCTATTGGTAACGCTATTGGTAACGCTAATCGCTGATAGTGGAGGCCACCTATAAACACTGGATTGTGATAATGTAATTTGAAATGATGAGATGAAGCTGATTTTCATACTAGAGGATAGTCTGTGATGTGTTTCAGGAAAATGAGTCATAAGTCGCAAAATGGATATTTTTCAAAGTGTTTTTTCCACAAGATCTCTTTATTGAAATGTTCTGATTTTCAGTGGGTCTAGCAGTTATAGTCATATGAATCTATGTACCAAATTCCGGGACATTGTATTAAATATATCATTGCATTTTGTAGGCATTCATATGGAGTATATTTAGTTACTTGGCATTATTAACTTATTTAGTTAGCTGGTTTACCCAGCCAGAAACATTGCAAACTTTTTTTTTCAAAAATAGAAATGTCAAACTTAAAATATAGAAATACATGTTAGGTATCCCAGTGTTTACATTCATTGGAATCACCTTGATCTCCTCCTTTCAAATATTGTGATATCTCAAAATCCATATCTTGCGACTTATGACTCATTTTCCTAAAACGGATCACAGTCTATGAAGTTGTAATTCATACACAATAGTAGTCCACATTATGTTAAGAAGAGGTTGCCGTGCTCCCATAGGACTGGACCTTGACTGTGTCTGACAGGATGGGTGTGCAGTTAGTTTGACTTCTCCTCTTCCACACCACACCTGAAACACAAACATCACCTTTAAAGTGGATCTTCTCTCACGAAATCAGTTTAATCATGTAGGATCAGTCGGACAATATCTGAAGTAAAAGTTAGTAGAACTAACTTCCTGTTTTCATTCAATAATTCGCGAATAGGTGTAATGAATGGACGACCAGAAGCTTCTACCAATTGGCTCCTCCATGATTATGTCATGTGCTGACACCAGACAGCGTTGGCCGTCGGAAAAGGAGGCCAGGATCGTCATAACACTGCTGTAGCGTATGCCTACAGAGTGTTTATATGCTTGGTAAACATTATAAATGAACGCCATCTTATTCAAAGCAGCTTAATCATCGAGGAAAACATTCACATTAAGTTGTTAGGTAGACATAGACATAGACAAAGATGATTCCCAAGATGGAATTTTCATAAATCAAGCACCTTGAATCCCGCTCCCATAGAGATTGGCCTGGCCGCGGTGCGATGTGTCGACGAAAATGGCAAAAGTACAGAAGAAAACCGTTGATATGCCTTATACTAGGTGGCGCCCTCGGCATTTTAGGACAACCGAATTTCAAATCAAGGGGTAAAGGTTTCAGCCATGATAAGGTGCTGCCCCCACAGCCAAAATGGAGAGGAAAGAAGCTAATTTTTGTCTTTTCTAAAATCTAAATTACATACTGCAGTCTTTATCTTTTGAATAAAATATTTCACAGCTACACAATTCATACACGTGAACGGGCTCTGAGAGTACATTCATAATATCTTGACCTTTATCAAGGTCAAGGTCACCATTTTCAAGGTCAAACATCTCTTTAGTCTCTCTCAAATATCTCTTCAATCTCTGTCTCTCAAATGACTCAAATGACTCATGCTACTACGGTAGCATGTGAAACTCTCATCTCATTATGTATTCCTCCAATCAGCAATAGCCACATGTACCAACCACTCACCTGTCAACCTACTCTACAATAAAGACTATTCTAGATCTTAGGATCACAGCCTTAGGATAACTAGTCCATATACAACATAGACGAACCTTCATATAACAAATGCATCTTTCATGGTCCTTATCATTGAGAGTGGCGAGGGCGAGCAGTAGGAATGGACCGAGAGAAAGAAAAGCATGAAGTGAAGCCATTCATTCTTCAGTCTGTGAATCTATAAAAAAAAACTAGGAGTAGGGTAGTTGTGGTGTGTTACAGAGAAATCAGGCACAAGTCGCAAACAAAATTGCAAAGAAATGAAGAAATGAGATCAAGCATCATTCCAGTCATTGGCGGAAGTGATATTGTTCTGTCCCCTTCTATGTAAAATGCAAAGGCCAGCTTGAAAAGCTCCCTTTTACTGGAGAAGTTGTCTTGTTGCGACCAAATGTGATGTGTTTCAGGAAAATGAGTCATAAGTCGCAAAACATAGATTTTGAGATACCATTATATTTGAAAAGATGAGATCAAGCCGATTCCAATGATAGTAAACAGTCTAATAATCCAATAAGTATTTCTAGAGTTTAAATTTGATATTTTCGTTTTTGAAAAAAAAAGTTTCCAATATTTATGGGGGTCAATAAACAGTAAACTAACTAAATGTAGTCCATATGAGGAAATTTGATACATCGATTGATATAGCTATAAGTGCTATACCCTCCAAAAATTAGAACATTCAAATATAGTGATCTTGTGAAAAAAACACTTTGAAAAATATCAATTTTGCGACTTATGACTCATTTTCCTGAAACACATCACAAATGATAGAATAAAACGTTTATCAATCAATCAACCAAGGGGACTCTAATGATGGTAAACATAAGGACATAGATGATAAGTTGCTTTCTATTTTGTATCCATGCAAATTAAGTTAGCGGCATAACTTAATAGGGGGCCCACACTGACGACGATGGGCTTTGTGATAGACTTAGGTGATTAACCTTTGCAATGAGTATGGAAATAAATTATCACAAAAGTGCGTCGGAAAGTGCGTCACAATAGACTTTTGTTATGACATGGTTTGAGACAGAGTTTTGCAGTATACCTTGACTTTAGCAGACGATTTTGAGTTCTGTATCGCAAAAGGCTATCACAAAACCCATCACAAAGCAGAACACACTTTTGCGATCAATCACAAAGCATATTAACTTCTCCCGATAGACTACATATCATAACAAATGTTAAACATGTCAAATAATTTTGCGATAAACTCCACGACTTTGTTCGTCGCAAAACCTATCGGGAAGTAGCACTAACTGCTGCGACAGGATTACGTTTGTGATAGAAAATGCATAGACACATTTAGCCCACCGTTTTAAGATTTAGTAAATATCAATACATTTACTAAACTGTCAAGAAATTAAAACATTCTTAAACAGGGTTCTTGTGATAAACAATTTTTGCGACTTGTGACTCATTTGTCTGTAACACATCACATGTATCTTCATTATGTACCAATATGCCATCTATCCATTCCTAAATGTGATGCGTTTCAGTAAATTAAAATGAGTCACAAGTCGCGAAAATGGATTTTGAGATATCATCAGAATTGAAAAGATGAGATCAAGCCTATTCTAACGATAGTAAACATTAAGTACATCTTAGTAGTGTTTCTTTATTTTATGTTTGATACTTTTATGTTTGAAAAAATGTTTGCTATATTTTTGGGTGGACAATTACTAGTTCAGTAATTAAAAGTTCTCCATAATATTCAATACACTGTCTTGAAATTTGATACATGAATTCATATCACTAACAGTACTAAACTCCCCAAAAATCATAATACTCCCACAAGGAGATCTTGTGAATAAATGACTATGAAAGGTATCAATTTTGCGACTGGTGACTCATTTTCCTGAAACACATCACAGATGTAAATAGAAAGTTTGGTTCACGTCTGTCAATGAAGTGTGAGTTTATCCAAAGTGACCGGTTGGTTGAAACTTGTCACAAAGTCAATATTCTATTAACTTGGCCAACCAATGGGGACTGTAAAAACACGTGATTTACTTTGTGGCTTAAGTTAAAACCAATTGAATGGTACACTTCACAGAACATAGTCACTCATTTGGGTAACTTCATCTATTAATTGATTAAATAATTTATGTTGTTTTTTATTAGTTGCATTTGATCAATGTGACAGTATTCTCAGTGTTCCAAATTAAATGTTACAAAAAAGAGTATATAAATGTATTAAATTCATGTACAGAGAGAATGGAACGAGGTGCTAGTAATTGAATATTTATTGAATGAGATAACTAATAATAAAAGAAACATTAATATATTGACAAGTTTTTTATTGAAGGCAGAATTCAGAATATAACATGCAGCAAGAAATGATGAAGGGCGATATTATAGACCAGGTAGAATATATACAAAATATACATAAGAATTAGCAATGCTCTAAGAGTAATACCATCCAAAGGCGTTAGCGTGAGTGATCAAAATTTCATGAAATTATATATATCTTAAACCATGATGATTTCGCCATTTTCTTCCTCTGCTTTATTTGTTATACATGTACTAATTGAGTTGGGGCTTTTTTATCTTTCTTTCTTTTTATTCAGGTTGTTTATACAGCAAGCCAAATAATAATAATCAAGTATGAAATGAATATAATTATGACGCAGGCTCAAGGGTTTAATTCAACAAGAAATAGCCATGGTTTTCCACACCCTGCTATGTCTTACTATTTCCTAAAAACCTGCCGGGGTAAACTATGCATGCACAAATTGAACACAATTGATCTACAGATATAGTAAACTGCTGCTTAGTAAGTATCTTGCTGAATGTAATGGTACAATAAGACTAGCAAATCATTCATCCTATTCCATCTCCTTCTACATCCCTATCACATACCTCTGAATCATAATATTAATTGTGATGTGTTCCAGGAAAATGAGTCACAAGTCGCAGAATTGATATTTTTCAAAGTGTTTTAGTTATACGATATATTTGTTGGAATGTTCTGAGTTTTAGAAGGTGGAGCACTTATAGTCATCTGGATCTATGTACCAAATTTGAATTAAATATATCCTTGCGTTTTAAGGCGTTCGTATGGAGTGTATTTAGTTACTTTATTGGTTATTACCCACCCAGAAACATTCCAAACTTTTTTTTCCAAAATAAAAATATCAAACTTAAAATATAGTAATATTTATTAGATTTAGTGTTTACTATCATTAGAATCGGCTTGATCTCCTCTTTTTAAATATGGTGATATCTCAAAATCCATATTTTGCGAATTATGACTCATTTTCCTAAAAACACATCACAATTCAGAATCCTTCTTCAATGTGTCTACACTTACTCCTGATGACCTGACAACAGGTACCCACCTAGTCTTCAGAATGACTTCCAAATAAAAAAAATATAACAAGAAAAACATAAAATATGTTCAGTGGTTCTTTATTGAGGGCAGAATTCGGAAAATAGCATGCAGTAGGACAAGATCGAGGAGAATATTATAGAACAAGTGCGATATATACAATTGAAACATTAGAATTATCAATTTCAAAATGTATTCTAAGAGTAATACTACCCAAAGATGGTAGCTCGATCAAACTTTCATCACATGATATCCATGTTTAACCGTCCCTTACCTTTCATTCTTCTGCTATATATGGGTCAGATTTTCAGAAAATGTACAATTGTCAGCTGTACACATTTAGAAAATTCTTCAAATTTAGGCTGCAATTTGTTCAATATTAGGTAAATTCGATTATATTTGGTCACTGCATTGATTCTAGCAATCTGTTTGGTTAGGTTGAACAGTATTTTGAACTTATTTTCGTCTTAAATTTGGGTTATTTGAGAAGATTGGCGAAGTTGAATTGTACAATTTCTGAAAATCTGACCCATATATGGAGGTTGCAGAGGAACCGAGTGCAAGAAATAATTTCTAGTCCCACGTTCCATTCTTTGTATTTATTATATATATGCCCATACTGTATGGGGGATGCAGGTTCTGGAGAGAACTTGTTCAATAAAATTCAAATTCAAATAGTATGTATATATATAGAGAGTTCAGATTTATGTTTGTATGCTTTTAGACACTTTAAATTATGGCGATTTGGAATAAAAAACAAAATATTTCAATATTCTTCATTGCTAAGGACCCATAGTAAATAGTAAATGGAACTCGGTGTAGCAATAGATGAGAATGTGGTACAAGGGACACTATTGCACTGTCCGAGATTTTTGTTTGTTTCGTGGCCCACAAGTCGATAGCCGTGTGGGTTACAAAAAAAACAAACATCAAGGACAGTGTAATAGTGTCCCAAGTACCACATTCAACTTTAGGTTCTATATTTACTCCCATGTTGCTATGCTTACTTTATGTGGCTATGTTAACTGGGGTCAGGAAGTCATACCACATGCGTGGAACTGGTGCAAATTACCACACTACTCCCGCCCATACAAACAGCATGTGGTACATACATCAATGTGGAGTAAAATACAGGATCTAATCTGATAATATATTTATCACCGATGCCTTCTTCTATTCTCTCTATATTACAGTACAAGAGTTTGACCAGGGATTGGCGTTGTGGAAATATCACCTAATTGCTGTAGAAAAGTGAAAGCCCTTACCTTATATAACCATGTTGACCAACCAAGGAGCCAAATCAAATTCAATTAAAATTTACAAAATTAGGAAATTCAGAGAATTCGGGAAAATGATCATGAGCACCCCCTAGTAATAAACTAAGCTATAGAGCAGCACTCTCACAAACTCAGGGAAATGAGTCACAAGTCGCAGAATTGATATTTTTCAAAGTGTTTAGTTGTATGATATCTTTGTTGGAATGTTCTAGTTTTGGAAGGTTGAGCACTTATAGTCCTCTGAATCTATGTACCAAAGTTCAGGACATTGAGTTAAATATATCCTTGCGTTTTGTAGGCCTTGTTCTAATTAACATAAATGAATGATTTTGGTGTCCATTTATATGTTTCGGGTCAAGGTATCCGATGAAGTAAAAATAAAATCAAATAAATATTATGCATTTCCGCTAGGGGGCGCTATGTGTCACTTTGCACACATTTTCCTAAAATATTAATTGTGTTAGAATGAGTCACAAGTCGAAAAAAAATGGATTTTGAGAGATCATCACATTTAAAAAGATGAAATCAAGCAGATTCCAATGATGGTAAACATTGGAATACACATATTTCTTTATGCATGAAAAAAGGATAGCGACAATCCTTGATGGTCACGCAGCATAGTAAAGTAGTTAATTATATTCCTTAGGATAAACTCAAATATGGATAGACATATTCAATAGAGAGTCTTTTGAAAATTTGGTACACGTGGGTCAGATTATAAGAAAATGTATAATTAGCAGCTCTGGACATTCAGGAAATTCTCATAAATTAGGCTGAAAAATTAAGAATACCGGGAATATCTGAGTATATTTGGTATCGCATTGATTTAACGTATCAGTTCTGTTATGTTAAACTGCATTTTGAAGCTCATTTTTGTCTTAAATGTGGGTTATTTGAGAGGATTGGTGAAGGTGAATTGTACATTTTCTGAAAATCTGACCCATAATTATGCTACTGGCAGTGCTTAAAAATGAAAATATTCTGAGGAAAAGCACTTAAAAAATATCATTTTTTGCGACTTGTGACTCATTTTCCTGTGACACATCATATTTCGTAGCAGGTGGGTTACGAATAAGTTCACGAATTCTTCAAAAACTATTTTGCCATGGCCCCAAGTACAAAGCATTATACATACTCTATAAGCTACAAGTGTGAAATTGTACAGTACAAGCTAAGGGTGAACGAACCTACCTTTCTACGTTATAACATTTCCAACATTTCTGAAAATCTAAATTCTGTTTTTTATGTGAGGTTTGAACAGGTACATGATGCATGCAGTGGTAGCACTGTGTAACATGCATGTTACAATGAGAGAAACTCTTAGAAACAAAAGAAGTATATTGGTCAGATTTTCAGAAAATGTACAATTGGCAGCTGTACACATTAGTAAATTCTGCTAAATTAGGCTGCAATTTGGTCAATACGAGGTAAATTCGAGTATATATTCGGCATTGCATTGATTCTAGCAATCGGTTTGGTTAGGTTGAACTGTATTTTGGACCTCGTTTTGTCTTAAATTTGGGTTATTTGAGAAGTTGGAAGGCGAATTGTACATTTTCTGAAGATCTCACCCGTATGCTGATGTCTATATTGAGGCTCCTGCCAGACAAATTTGTTATGTTGGATACATTCGCTTGCCTACCGACAGATCTTGCCCCTAAATCTGTTGTTCAGTCAACTCAGGGTCTTATGCTTAACAGGCTAAAGGGTATAGATAAAGATACATGGGTCAGATTTTCAGAAAATGTACAATTAGCAGCTGTACACATTTTGTAAATTCTGCTAAATTAGGCTGAAAAATCCTAGGTAAATTCGAGTATACATATTCGGCATTGCATTGATTATAGCAATCTGTTTGGTTAGGTTGAACTGTATTGTGAACTTTATTTTCGTCTGAAATTTAGGTTATTTGAGAGGATTGGTGAAGACAAATTGTACATTTTCTGGCAATTTCACCATATACCGTTAGAAGTAATGAGATACAATGTATAGGCACTAGATACTTGCTGAGATATAATGTACAGGAAAGCAGTAGATACATTAAATTTATGCATTTGATAAATAACAACGCATTGTCAGTGTCAGGCCTGAACCTGACATGCTGAACATGATGGGGGACTCTAATTCACATGGGGTACAGTGATAAATGTCCTATGTGTGTAGACCTACCATAACACCATCACCTGTACCACCATAAGAGTACTGTGGGGAAAAGTCCACAACACAGCTTTTAAACTGTACCTTTTCAGATCATTAAAGACAAATGTAATGAGGAAACTGAGCCATAAGTCGCAAAAAAATAGATTTTGAGATACCATTATATTTGAAAAGATGAGATCAAGCTGATTCCAATGATAGTAAACAGTCTAATAATCTAAGTATTTCTAGATTTTAAGTTTGATATTTTCGTTTTTGAAAGAAATAGTTTCCAATATTTTTGGGGGTCAATAAACAGTAAAGTAACTAAATGTAGTCCATATGAGGACCTTTAAACCTAAAGGATATATTACATATATTGTCCTGGAATTTGTTACATTGATTGATATAGCTATAAGTGCTAAACCCCCTAAAAATCAGAACATTCCAATAATGTGATCTTGTGAAAAAAACACTTTGAAAAATATCAATTCTGCGACTTGTGACTCATTTTCCTGAACACATCACAAATAAACTGTGTTCTACGTAACCTGAACTCTCAGTTAACGTTGGTAAAAAAATAAATATTTTCTACCTTTTCTTCCATTCTTTTCAAACCATTCTAGATGTCATTTATTAACTGAAATTTGGAAGGATTCTGTCCGGTTGCTATAGGGCATCTAAAACGTCCTTATCTGTATTTGGAGGACCTGCCCGAATCCTTTCCTATGATGACTTCACTTATTATCACTCACCGGCGGCCGTTTTCGCTTGACCGAATCTACTTCTAATTCTTGCATTTATATAAATATAAACATATATAACCCCATTAACAGTAGAATATTGAAGAAGTCAGTCCTATAAGTCATAAAATGAGTAAATTTGGTCTATTTATATAAATATAAACATATATAACCCCATTAACAGCAGAATATTGGTGAATTCAGTCCTATAAGTCATAAAATGAGTAAATTTGGTAAGTTTGTCTTTGTAAAAATAGCTGAGAATGCAGTTTTAACCTGAAATGTCTCTGATTTCCCCTTGAATTCCGGTTAAGTTGGACATATTGTATATAATAAATCTGTCTCTAACTAACTCGTCAGTTTCAGCCAGTTAGATTATTGCACTCATTGCTGAGTAACTCACCCAAGATTTACGCCCAGGGCTATTATACACTTGTCAATTGCAACCCCCACCCCTATTATAACATTATTCATTACAATTTACAGGAAAGTAAATGATTTTATTACACCCCCGGGCTGTAGTTGCCTATACCTTCAGCATTGTATGCCACACTTGGTCAAGGTGGTGCATAACATGTAAATTATGCCACCCTTGGCGCATACAACAAGTAGGTCCGCCAAAAACTGAAATTACTATATTTATTTTTATTTATTTATATTTTCTATCTATTCATGGGAGTGTAATAAATATGGAACAAAGCTCGGGTGAAGTCTGTACACTTGTTAGTGACCTCAGGAGGGTGGAAGATCGCCCTCTAACTTCCTGCCCTCCCTTGGTCACTAACAAGTGTACGGACTTCCCCCTTGCTACGTTCCATCTATCTATTGTTATTCTCAATGACTGAGCTATCAGGAAATAAGTGCTTTCCTTGTCGTTAATGCGTTTCAGTAAAAGTGGCAGTGTCGGGGTCTCTTAATCTTTTAATGACAGGTCATTCAATTAATATATCTATTACATTTAAGTTATTTCATTGTCTTAACACAAAATCCTGATCTGACCAAGTCTGCTTCATTTTATTATGATCAATCGAGCATTGAACTTTTGAGCACTGTGAAATTTGACATTTAGTTTCGCTTTTTCGGCGCATATTTTGAGCAATTTTCATTAGTAGAAATAGTAGTAGTAGTAATAGTAGTAATATTAGTGTAGTGATAGTTTCATTATGGCATGGGAATCATTTCAAAATTAATAAAGACTCAAGAGAACTATCTGTACTCTCCGAAATAAAATGTTTTTCACCATTTGGGTAGTTACCCAGCCAAGAACTTGCTCTCCGGTCATAATTCTAAGTATTTCAGCTCATAATTCTTAGTATTTGTAATCATAGTTCTTAGTATTTGAAAAATCTGTTTGAACTAATTTTATCTCAATAATCCGGACAATAATTGGCAATAATCCGGGAAGTTTTCATACAATCATTTCTTATGTTTTAGTACACCCCTGTGCTGAGTTGCCTATACCTTCAGCATTGTATGCCACACTTGGTCAAGGTGGTGCATAACATGAAAATTATGCCACCCTTGGCACATACAACAAGTAGGTCCGGCAGCCAAGCATGATCACCGAAAATATTGTGTATTAATGCGCCGCCATTTCTGACTGTGGAATCGTCGATCATTCACCTTAATTTCTCTGGAAATAATAAAGCTATTGTTTCAAAAAGAAAAGTTCTATCGAATAATTCCATATAAATATTTGATTTTGCTAAAGTATATTAATGTAAACCCACCATGAACCAAGATCCTATAGTGTCATTGAACAGAGGTTGGCTCAGAGAGAGGTCGAGGTTTAATATTTTATCTCCCTACTTGTTAGCTTTCAATACTTGATGTGAAGAATTACAACCTGCTCCATAGGTAAATACAGTTCAGTTGTAGCGGTGTTTTTAAGCACCATCTTTTGGGCTCATTTGCATACTTTTTGGCATGCACAATGATACATAAACAAGTCAGTGCAGCATGTTTCAATAGCGAGATGATTATGGAGCACATTTGCTGATAATAAATCAACTAGTTCTCTGTGTGTTGTGCACATCCTCTCCCAAGAATGTACCATAAGCATTGCAAAATGTTATAGATTAAGGACATACCGTTTAATAGGAATTGGTTGGGTAGTTTGCCTAGACAAACTAGAGAACTTAGAACTTACCAATTTTACGGAGTCTTCAAGACAACCCCATATATACAATGTTATATATGGGGTCAAGTGAGAAGAGACATTTACATATTTTATACATCATCGTCAAAGCTCTAGATTTCACATTATTATAAATGCAAAATAAGCAAAATTATTTATAGCAGTTTGTCACTTGCAAATTCATGAATAATACACAGAACGGCAGATGAGATTTCTGAGATGAGATATATCTGGCAGTTTTTATCTTCTTTTCATGCGTTCATTAAGCGTTCATGAAGCCTCCAGGAGATGGAAGAGAAAATCTGGCCTAGAAGCAGAAGAAGTCGAACCATGCCCCCCTGTACGCATGCTCCGTCATGGGGGAGGAGGAGAAAATGGTCAGCCAATGAGGATCAGCTTTACAAGAATGGTCAGCCAATGAGGATCAGCTTTACAAGAATGGTCAGCAAATGAGGATCAATTTTACAAGAATGGTCAGCCAATGAGGATCAATTTTACAAGAATGGTCAGCCAATGAGGATCAATTTTACAAGAATGGTCAGCCAATGAGGATCAATTTTACAAAAATGGTCAGCCAATGAAGATAATTGTTACAAGAATAGTCAGCCAATGAGGATCAGTATTACAAAAATGGTCAGCCAATGAGGATCATTATTACAAGAGATTGCACATAACCATCTGCTGCTCGTCGGTACCATTGTCGTAATGGTAAGAGGAGATGTCGTAATGATGATGCCTGGACATGTCATGCTGAAGTAAAGAACAATAAGCACCTTCCTCTCCATCCTCCACCCCGAGATCAAACGCTGAGTCACCCGCCACCAAGTTGCTCACGTCACTTTCTCGCTTTTTCCCCCCGCGGGATGCCAAGTGGTGGTCACCACTGTTTCCATTCCTGCCTGCAGCCAGGAGAGCAGACGACACAGTCGTAAGGCGGATATCTACTCTTCGGGATCGGGCCTGGCGGACCTGGAAAAAAGGAGAGAGACTTAGCAAATTGTTAAGATGCACCAATAGGAATAGTATTAGTGACTTTTAGTCTCATTGGTGTTACTATTACTTTAGGCATAGGCCTACACAGGAAGACCAGGTCTATACCTGAGGTGTATTCTTTATTATGCATAGATTTTGTTTGGGGTAGTTGTTGTTATACATAGATTACCGTTTCATTGAGGGAGTAGAGTTTGTTGGTAATGTCCCTGCCTATGATGCTACCCATGACAGTAGCAAGGTACGCCTCCTTAGCAAACAGGTACTCCAGTGAGTGGCGCTGCCAATAGATGTAGCGGCATGATGTCTCAGCCATGATTGTTACCTGCAAGGTCATTAGCAGGTCATTAGAAGGTCATTAGAAGGTCATTAGAAAGTCATTAGCAGCTCATTGTTCCTGGGTATGACCATAAAGTGCCTTTCTGTGTTTCCTGATACTTCAGTCATTGAGAATAACAATGGAATCATTTCCTTTCATATAAATTGTAATGAATGATGTTATAATACATTTTTAGGTTGTCTAGAGGGATTTATCAGTATAAAATATGTTGGTAAGCTGGTTGCTAATAAATAGTTTTATATGCAAATGACATGTTAGTCACGAACAAGAACAAACTTCCAGTTCAATAGAAGCAAATGCACCCAACACTTAAAGGGAGTGTGCATAGTCCATGTAATAATAACTATCTGAGACTTGTCCATAGATAAAAGAGGTAAACTAAGGTTATATAAGACTGCAGAATTGAGCCAGGCATTGAGTAAATTACAAATACATAAATGTGATGTATTTCAAGAAAATGAGTCATAAGTCGCAAAATTGATATTTTTCAAAGTGTTTTTTTCACAAGATCACATTATTGGAATGATCTAATTTTTGGTGGGTCTATCACCTATAGCTATATCAATGGATGTATCACATTTCAGGACAATCTATATAATATATCCTTTAGTTTTAAAGGTCCTCATATGGACTACATTTAGTTACTTTACTGTTTATTGACCCCCAGAAATATTGCAAACTTTTTTTTTTTAAAACGAAAATATCAAACTTAGAATCTAGAAATACTTATTACATTATTAGACTGTTTACTATCATTGGAATCGGCTTGATCTCATCTTTTCAGATATAATGATATCCCAAAATCTAATTTTTGCGACTTATGACTCATTTTCCTGAAACACATCACAAATAGACTCACATGGAATTTGTCATCATAATGGGCTGTGGACTCAAACTCAGGTGAGTCAAAGAACTGCTTGGGTTTCACAAGGTGCAACAACTGTCCCTGGTTCAACACTCGAGCACTGCCATAGAGGATACACACACTGTAGTTAATGCATGGCTAGAACCTAATGAGAATGTGGTATGAGGGACACTATTGCACTGTTAATGCATGGTAGAACCTAATGAGAATGTGGTATGAGGGACACTATTGCACTGTTAATGCATGGATAGAACCTAATGAGAATGTGGTATGAGGGACACTACTGCACTGTTAATGCATGGCTAGAACCTAATGAGAATGTGGTATGAGGGACACTAATGCACTGTCCGATGGTGTTTCTTTTTCCTTGGCCACAGATTTTAATTATGCCATGGAAAAAAACAAACAAGTGCAATAGTGTCCCAAGTACAACTTTTGTGTTTAGCTTCTATATTTACTACCACATTGCTATGTTTTGGAGTGTAATGCCTTCTCAGCAGGCTGATCAGAAACAGCTGTCATCATCCCAACTGTTGGGCCGTGTTCCATTGACTAACTTAAAATGAATTAATCAGAAATTATGAAACTTACAGTTATTATACATCCTCTCTCCTCTCAGAATATATTTTCTTTTTGTGAATGTATTTGGTATTTGGTATTTGTCTAGCCTGTCTGGAGGACATTATGCTGTTTGTAAAGGAATCTGGGGTGAAATTTTGAAGCCTTTTTTAAATTGGGATCTACACACTCCATTCATAGGCTAGGAAAGCCCCTGTGAGATACTATGTCACTTCGAGGGGGACCCGACTACATGCAGAGGAGTGGGAGAGGGGAAGGTATTGGAGAGGGGGAGGGGGAGGGAAAGAAGAGGGTGAGGGAAAAGAGGGGAGGGAGAAGATGTAGGGGAAGGGAGAGAGGGGAGGGAGAGAAAGTGGGGAGGGGGAGCATGAGGAAGATGGGAGGGAGAGAGGGGAATCGGAGGTGGAGTTGGGGGAGAAAAACAGGTATGAGAGACAGAAGAGGCAGAGGGAAAAGAGGGAGAGGGGGAAGTGTGGGGAGAGAGGGGGATACTTGTTCCCAGTGTCCAGAGGACAGGTACTTTGCTAGTCTAATATATAAAGCCCTAGAAGGGTTTTTTGTCACACATGTTCTGGGAATCTGTGATCTCCCCATCTGTCTTTTTGGTCTGTACAGGTCCCTCCAGCCTGTCTGGAGGACATTTTATATATATATATGTGGTTTGTGAAGGTGTCTGGGGTGAAAATGTGATTTTGAAGCTTTTTTAAAATTGGGATCTACACACTCTATTTATAGCCTAGGAAAGCCCTTGTGAGATACTATGTCACTTCCAGGGGGAAGTGTAAGGAGAGAGGGGGACCGTCCGGAGGACGGGTACTTTACTAGTTGCTAATAAAGAATTTCATGTCATTATTATTAAAGCAATAGTAGAATCCACCTTCCGGATACAAGCAGTCCAAGCCTGTCTGTCCGTGTGGCCTCCTGCTTGGCGTATGGCTCTCCCCGCTGTAGACTCAGCACTGCACACATGTCAGGTGCAACCAGCTTCTTGAACATCTTCCTGCAAGGCGGTAAATGGGTCAGATTTTCAGAAAATGTACAATTGGCAGCTGTACACATTGAGTAAATTCTGCTATATTAGGCTGCAATTTGGTCAATACTAGGTAAATCCATGTATATTCGGCATTGCATTGATCCTAGCTATGTGTTTGGTTAGGTTGAACAGTATTTTGACCTTTATTTTCGTCTGAAACTTGGATTATTTTAGAAGATTGGCGAAGGTGAATTGTACATTTTCTGAAAATCTGACCCCCATGCAAATGTCCTTATTACTCCATCTAACCCTTAGACGTCAAACTTACACCTTTTCCCCTGTTTATCTTGGCTTAAGGGTGGGTTCCACGGCCCCGCTACTTCTCCCACTACTGCTCCCGCTACTTCTCCCACTACTGCTCCCGCTACTTCTCCCACTACTCCTCCCGTTTCTTGATTATGTAAGCGGGAGCAGTAACGTGGGAGTAACGGGGATGGGTGCTATTGGGTCCTGCTACAAAGCCACGTTAATTCACGCTTTTTTTGGCAGACTTTAGAAGTGTAGAGTGCTCCCACTTCTATCAAACATGTTTTATTTGAAATGGCTGTTACTTTGAAGCTGAAGTAACAAGAGTGAAGCGGGCAATGGCACCACTCTACATTACTTTTCATGTCACTTGATCCATTCATTTCGACGTAAGTATAAAATTTTGTCTGCTAAAGTTTCAGAGAAGTGGGAGAAGTAGAAGTAGCAGTTGAAGTAAGATGGCAATAGCACCCATTCCGGTTAATTTCTGTTACTTACTCCCGCTTCTAAAGAAATGGCAGAAATAGACTCTCATAGTAATGTAAGGAATAGCGGGAGTAAAGGCTGGGTTTCACTGGCCGGCTACTACTCCCGCTACTCCTCCTGTTTCTTTGACAGCCTATAGCTCCCACTTCTTTAGAAGTGGGAGCAAGCAACTGAAGGTATACCAGAATAGGTGGTATTGCCCCGCTACTTCCACCGCGACTTCTAAAGCTACTTAGAAATGTAAGCAGACAACATTTTATTTTCACATAGAAATGACTGCATCAAGTAGCATGAGAAGTAGCGTAGAGTGGTGTTAGTGGCCTGCTTCAGCCCCCGCTATTTCCTGCTACTTCCTGCAACCTCCTACTACAAAGTAGCCGCCGCTTCAAATCAAACATGTTTGATAGAAGCGGGAGCACTCTACATGGCTTTGTAGCGGGAGCCAATAGCACCCATCCCCGTTACTCTCCCGCTACTGCTCCCGCTTCTTTCATCAAGAAGCAGGAGCAGTAGCAGGAGAAGTAGCTGGCCAGTGGAATCCAGCTTTAATAGCTGATCAGTGGAACCCACCCTTTAAATTCTTCTCAAACAAAAGGTGATAAGTTCTACCTCGAGACTTTGAGGGGTTTAAACATGGAGTTGTAGACATCTTCGAGTTCAGGGGTGAACTTGATGGGCCTCACACGGTAGAGGATGAAGAGCATCTGGACTGAGTTGATAACCATGAAGCTAAAGTTCCACGAGAATATGTCCGGCGCACAGATGACTGCCCACGCCCACCCAGACATCATCAGGAAACCTGCAGGTAAAATACAGAAATTAACATTGAATATTAACACTGCATATTATCAGTTACAGTTGAATATTAGGGTCAGATTTTCAGAAAATGTACAATTGGCAGCTCTACACAATTAGGCTAAATTTGCTAAATTAGGCTGAAAAATTATGAGTACCGGGTATATCTGGGTATATTTGGTATCGTGTTGATTTCAAGTATCTGTTTTGCTGTGTTAAACTATGTTTTGAAGCTCATTTTAGTCCTAAATGTGGGTTATTTGAAAGGATTCTCTAAAAATCTGACCCTTTAACACTGCATCCATTATCAGTTATCATTGAATATTAACCCTGCATCCATTATCAGTTATCATTGAGTATTAACCCTGCATCCATTATCAGCTATAATTGAATATTAACCCTGCATCCATTATCAGTTATCATTGAATATTAACACTTCATTCATTATCAGTTATAATTGAATATTAACGCTGCATCCATTATCAGTTATAATTGGAGATTAATACTGCATCCATTATAAGTTATCATTGAATATTAACACTGCATCCATTATCAGTTATAATTGGAGATTAACACTGCATCCATTATCAGTTATAATTGGAGATTAATACTGCATCCATTATCAGTTATAATTGGAGATTAATACTGCATCCATTATCAGCTATAATTGAATATTAACACTGCATCCATTATCAGTTATAATTGAATATTAACACTGCATCCATTATCAGTTATAATTGGAGATTAACACTTCATCCATTATCAGTTATAATTGGAGATTAATACTGCATCCATTATCAGTTATATTTGGAGATTAACACTGCATCCATTATCAGTTATAATTGAATATTAACCCTGCATCCATTATCAGTTATAATTGGAGATTAATACTGCATCCATTATCAGCTATAATTGAATATTAACCCTGCATCCATTATCAGTTATAATTGGAGATTAATACTGCATCCATTATCAGTTATAATTGGAGATTAATACTGCATCCATTATCAGCTATAATTGAATATTAACACTGCATCCATTATCAGCTATTATTGTTGAATTATTATTAGTAATAATATATTTTTATGTGGTGGTTAGAAGCTGAGAATTAAGTGAAAATGCTTGGTGAATTCTTCTGATTTAAACGGCAGTAGCCCTTACTACCATAGGCATAGCTTTCCACAACTGAACATTGATTTTGTAAGTGAAAGTGCTGGCTTTCATTTTTTTTAACATGGTGGAATAAAAATAGAACCTATCATAATATCCCTTTTAAAAGCATTTTAAAAAAGAATCTCACCAATGTTTCTCACTGTTAGGACTGACATTATGGATATTTCGCTGATTGTTATATTGTCACAGCACTAAAAAGTTAACACTCTAGGTCCAAACCCTTAAATCAGATAAGAATGGTATGTCAGCCTACCTCGCTAATCGGTTATTTGTCCTAGAACTCGGCATTTTAATGGGAATATAATTACATGTTGCAGTCTTAATGGAATTATAATGGCACTTTGCGGTTTGAGGTGAGAGGCTTTCCATTTATTTGAAGGGACTCTCTCAAGTTTGGGCCTAGACTGTTAAAGGATTAATGACTCAGATCAAGGTGCTGTTGGTGCACTCTTTGGTGTATAATCCCAAGGCCAAGAGATCATGCACAATAAGTGCACCAGCAGGCCTGAAATGTAGATTTTAATCCTTTTAGTCTCTGCCTATGGTGGTTATAGCCCCTGGACTGAAGGCAGAGACTAATCATACTAGAATTACAGTAGTACATATTGGCAGTACCTGATTCAAATTCCTTACTCACTACTACTTACTCCAGTAGCGTGGGTTACCATGTGAGTAGTACATAGGTCTATCATGGGAGTAGTAGAGGGAAAGGCTGGGAAATCCCAGGGAAATAGAATAGCGAGTGTGGCCTATATGGGTCAAATTTTCAGAAAATGTACAATTGGCAGCTCTGCACATATATAGGAAATTCTGCTAAATTAGGCTGAAAAATGATGAATACCGGGTATATCTGAGTATCTGAAAAAGGGCAAATGTGCCCGAAATTTCGGACCCCAATAAAACTGAACCAAAAACTCATATCCCACTGCAGTCCCCTCCGTTCTTGGGCTGAACCTCCTCTAACATAGGATATCTGAGTATATTTGGTATCGCATTGATTTAAAGTATCAGTTCTGTTAGGTTAAACTACATTTTGAATCTCATGTGTGCCTTAAATGTGAGTTATTTGAGAGAATTGGTGAAGGTGAATTGTACATTTTCTGAAAATCTGACCCATATGACACGACCATGTATATACTAGGAGCTAATAATGCCATGGCAGCAAGCACTAGTCTACATCTGTATAATATTCATTATATATATAATAGATAACATTATATATAATTATTGTATACTAAAGACTGACCAATGACGAGAGTTGCATGTAGCATAACGACACCATGGGTAGTACTGGGGGCTAGGAAGGCCATCAGCATGGCCGCGTGCACTGGTCTATATCGGTATAATATTCATTATATTTATAATAGATAACATTATATATAATAATTGTATACTAAAGACTGACCAATGACGAGTGTAGCATGTAGCATAACGACACCACGGGCAGTACTGGGGGCTAGGAAGGCCATCAGCATGGCCGCATACACTAGTCTATATTTGTATCATTATCATTATATTTATCATAGATAATATCATATATAATTATTGTATATAAGGACTAATACTAAAGACTGACCAATGACGAGTGTAGCATGTAGCATAACGACACCATGGGTAGTACTGGGGGCTAGGAAGGCCATCAGCATGGCCGCGTGTGCCAGCTGGAAGAGCAGATGGTTGGGATTGACCCATCTCCCCGAGCAGCTCCCCCCAGTGGTGATGTTGCTCTCTATACCCCCTAGAGAGGTGGTGTCCAGCCAGCTGGGGGTGGCGGAGGGGTCAGTGTCGGTGTGGAGGCTGAAGGCAGGGGCGTCTGTCGTAACGGTCATCGTGTGTTTGGTCAACAGAGGAAAGACATAGCAGAGGGGCTGATACACATCACACCTGTAAACACAAGTTTTAGTGGAAATAGTGTTATATGGGTCAGATTTTCAGAAAATGTAAAATTGGCAGCTGTACACATTTAGTAAATTCTGCTAAATTAGGTTGCAATTTGGCCAATACTAGGAAAATTTGAGTATATTCGGCATTGCATTGATTCTAGCAATCTATTTGGTTAGGTTGAACTGTATTTTGAAGTTTATTTTCGTCTTAAATGTGGGTTATTTGAGAGGATTGGTGACGGCGAATTGTACATTTTTTGATAGGGGATTTGCATAGCCGCCATTTTGAATGTTGATTCGCATGGAATTATGGGACTAATGTTACAGTCTCAAATCTATAGAAAACATGCCACGGTAACGTAATATGGCAATAGATTCTTTTTTATTTGTGATCCGTTACAGGAAGTGAGTCATAAGTCGCAAAATATGGATTTTGAGATATCACTATATTTGAAAAGAGGAGATCAAGGTGATTTCAATGAATGTTAACATTAAGGACATCTAATAAGTACTTTTATCTTTTTAGTCAGATATTTTTATTTTTGAAAAAAAGGTAGCAATATTTCTGGGATGATCTAAGAAAAGCACTGATATATTTGATAAACAGTCTTGAAATGATTCATGTATTCATATACCATAATACAAGGACTGGACACTCCAAAAATGAAAATATTCCAACAAAGAGACCTTGTAAATAAACGGCTTTGAAAAACACCAATTTTGTGACTCGTGACTCATTTTACTGAAGCACATCACATTTAGAATTTGTATACAGCGTTTCCTCAAGCAGGTGACATCAAGCAATATTAGCGTACATTGTTGTAAACAAATGGCAGGTAATACAGGTGGGGCTTATTGCCTTATATACCTAGCATTGTGCAAAATGTCTTAATGTTTTCTTATTATTAGTATTAACTATTCTCATTGTTATAAAAGCGTTCTCTTATGTGGCCTACCCAGGGAGAAGCAAACGTTCACGCACACTAGATAAACGTTTGTTGAACAGTTGTTTGGCGTTCTGTGCGTTTGCAAATGTTCATGTAACGTTTCTACCGTTTGTCTACCGTTTGCATTGCTGAGGGGGAAAGTGAATGTCCCCAAACAATAAATAAACGTTCATTGAACAGTTGTTTGGCGTTCTGTGTATTTTCAAATGAAACATGAGTCTGAGTCACAGATAATCCCCCATGACATAGCCGTTGGATTACCATGCACTCAGCTCAACGCATTTATATTAGAGGTAAGATCTTAGTATTGCATTGATTTCTTATTCGTCCTACTGTGCAGAGTAGAGTATAAATAGGTTGTGTATAACCAGGGTCAACTGTAGTGAATGTTTAATGCCTGTATGGAACAGAATTCTCCATTGTAGCATTCAAACTACAAGGAAGCATGCAGCTGAATGTAAAATGGCGGCGGATTCAAAATCTGCAGTGGAACAGGGTAGCGTCGCCGCCATCGCCGCAACGTTGCCGCATTTTCCAAGGCTCACAGAAGACGAACCGCTTATGTCAGAAACTTGTATCATACTTCAAACGAACTGGAAACATGTCTGCATCCTGGACTAGTAATATTATCAAAATCTGTATAGGTCTCGCAATGTAGCGATCAAAGATACAAGACTATCTTTATCCTAAGCCAGTGAGTGAGTATGCATCGATTTGGCCGGCCTTCCACCCTCCCGTTTGCCTTTGCGTATTTAAATCAGAAAGGCTATACATCAGACAATGAGGTCTAGTGAAAATAGCAGAAGGGAACGTAGGGACAGTATGCTACAACAACCTTTAAAAAAGAACTGTTCATATAACGTTTATTGCTCGTTTGCACAGCTACTGATCGTTTGCAAACGTTTGTTCAGCGTTTGCATACAAACGATGATTGTCCTCACTTAATGTTCATGCACTGTGTGTATACTGTTTGGGTACCGTTTGCGAACATTCACATCCAAACGTTACACAAACGTTCAAAGAACGTTACATTTCTCCCTGGGTAGCCATATATGTGACTCTTTAGAATAATAATCACTCCTTTTTGTATCATAAACTCTTAAAAACAGTCATGTGTTTGTAAGATCAGCTGTTGAAAGCACGAACGCACTACCGTCACCCCCCCCCCCCCTCCCATCCCCCATCCCCCCACCCCCACGCACCATCCCACCCACCCTCTGCGTGGTCCTGGGTATGACCATAAAGTGCCTTTCTGTCTCTTTTTTTCTGTCTCTCTCTCCCTTCTTCTCTATCTCTATTTCCTGGGTATGATAATAAACTGCCCCCCCTCTCAGCTCTCCCGCCCTTGATATAACCATCTTCAATGTGTTGATAAGGGCGTAAAGAAACCAATCTCACTACTCACTCACTCCCTTCTTCTCTATCTCTGTTTCCTGGGTATGATCATAAACTGCCTCCCTCTCAGCTCTCCCGCCCTTGATATAACCATATTAAATGTGTTGATAAGGGCGTAAAGCAACCAATCTCACTCACTCAACCCCCCACCCCCACCCCCCACCCCCACTCAACCTCCCCCCCCCCCCCCGACCCCCACCCCCGACCCTCTGCGCCCACCCACCTGTTATCACATGGCTCTTCTTTCTCCAAGGCAACTCATCATCACGTCCCACATCTCGCGATACTTATCCGTGATTTCCCAGGTGCCTGCCTGTTTGTCTGCGCGCCCCTTGTCACGTCTGCTGAACGTCTGAACGTCTGCACGTCTGACGAGCGTCTGGGAGGGAGCCTGTACAGAACAAGCAGAACGCTGGTCTATTATGGTTTGGGCGTCACTCAACAGATGGCGGGTATGTATCTTGGTGCAGGTCGTGCCCTCTAGTGTTTGTCGTACAAAGCTACCCTCTGGTGGATTGGCTTGGAGCTGAAGGCAGATTGTGTGATGTGTTCCAGATAAATGAGTCACAAGTCGCAAACTTGGTGATTCTGTAAAGTGATTTATTCACAAGAAGCCCTGCTTAGAATGTTTTCATATTTGGGGTGATCAGCGCTGTCAGTAGCTTGAATATATGTACCAAATGTGATCCGTTGTAGGAAAATGAGACATAAGTCACAAAATATGAATTTTGAGATATCACCATATTTGAAAAGATGAGACCAACCCGATTCCAATGAATGTAAACATTAGGGACATCTAATAAGTACTTTTATCTTTTTAGTTAGATATTTTTATTTTTGAAAAACGTGTTTGCAATATTTCTGGGTGGATAATTACCAGTAAAGTAGCTAAATGTACTCAATGGGATGATCTAAGAAACGCACTGATATAATTAATAAACAGTCTTGGAATTTGGTAGATGTATTCATACAACCACAAGGACTAGACACTCCAAAAATGAAAATATCCCAACAAAGACATCTTGTAAGTAAATGACTTTGAAATACACCAATTTTGCGACTTATGACCCATTTTCCGGAAACACATCACAAATGTGATGATGTGTTCCAGGAAAATGAGTCACAAGTCGCAAAATTGATATTTTTGAAAGTGTTTTTTCCACAAGATCTCTTTATTGAAATGTTCTGAGTCTTAGAGGGTTTAGCACCTATAGTCATATAAATCCATACAACAAATATCAGGACATTGTATCAAATATATCTTTGCGTTTTGAAGGCCTTCATATGGGGTATATTTAGTAACTTTACTGGTAATTACTCATCTAGAAACATTGCAAACTTTTTTTTTCAAACATAAAATATAGAAATACATATTAGGTGTCATATTGTTTACTATCATTTGATTCACCTTGATCCCCTCATTTCAAATAATGGTTATATCTCAAAATCCATATTCTGCGACTTATGACTATTTTTCCTAAAACGGATCACATTTAATATATCAATGCATATCTGAGGTTATCCTAAGGAGTATGTTTCACTAAATGTACCTACTTTACTTTAGTGATTGGTCATTAAAACATATCAGTAAACTTTTGTTCATGCATACAAAAATATGGAAGTAATTGGGTCATTTTTTCTGAACGTGTACAATTGAGCCTGAAGTATGGAATTTCAAAAGGTTTTCCAGATCAATTCTAAACCTACATATCTCGTTAGTCCAGGTTTAGAGCTTTCTGGCAATACCCATTATACACATTTCCTCCCAGTGGTTCAGTTTTTATGATAAGTCAAAATGTTCCTAGTCAGAATTTGGCAAACGCCCATCATCATAACTCATTTAAGATGAAACACACACCTTATTTTTAATTGTCTTTATATATAAAGCCTAAAGGTACATCACTGTTAAGAAAACATGGCAATGAACCTGGGGTAAAAATTGTTATAACCAAGAACTATAACTTCATGACAAAATTGAGCTGAGTGCATGGGACCTATTTCCTCAAAATCCCCATTACCCATTTTTTCCCCATACCTTGGGTTCAAATAGTTGTGAAAATGTAAGTGGAAGGGCCTGAACCTTGATAATGCGCCTGGGTAATAACATATACATTATCTAATACTTCCCAAAGTTATAAGACCTTAAACACAGTTGTGTTAAAATTACACCATCCCAAAGATGCTGTATTTCACTGATGGGCGTTTGTCACACAAGCCCATCATATATAAATGAAGTAAAAGCCCATTATGAGTTGTATATCGTTATGAATGAACCTGATATGGTTCTATATTGCTCAATATGCATCAACCACTGACAATAAAACCAGACAAGTGTATTTCAATTAAATGATATACAAAAAAGTATACTTTGATTTATTGAGTAATAACAATTGGTATACATGACTTCAAGGTGCCAAAATACAGATTTTCCTCTTCAAAATTACCAAAAGAGAAGTAGTGTCACCTGTCAAAATGAAAGAGATATTTAAATCATAAAAGAAAGAGCATATAACCATCAAACTGGCATTATAACAGACTTCTTATGATGGGCGTTAGGTTTTCAATGATGGGCGTTTGTGCATGTAGAGAGTTATCAAACATCCTCTAAAGGACAATAATAATAGCCATACATGGACAATTCTTTTAGGAAACAAGCCCAACATGTTCTCCTACACTCTTGAAATGTTTATAACTCATCAGCAACTGATACATGTATTGTGGATATTGTAGGTGAAAAAACTTTTGTATTGATTAAATCTATTATTTTAAACATTTTTCTCTTCCATTCACTGTTAAGGGCCCTCCAAGACTAGCAGGTGGCTACATTTCCTCTCCAGTGGTCCCTGGAGGACACAGCTGCACTTTTATTCTCTGTTGATGGTGATTTTCCAATCATGTCGATCTGAAAATGAGAGTAAAATATAATATATAGGGAGGCCCCATGAATATGAAAAAAAAAATGTTTTAAAGGGAAAATTCTAATGCCATTTTCTTATCTAGTATAATTTCCTGTATTTATCATTTAAATTTGGTGGTTGTTGAAAGAACCCTTCATGAGTTTTTCAGGGTGAAGATTGCAATGGCAAACGTCCATCATGGAAATGGTGCCCCTTGTACTAAAGTATAGTAATAGTTCCACCCTTAACCATTTATATATGATTAAACACTAGTTTATAAAAGATAATATTGAAAGAAAGGCATTGAAAAATGAGTAGGGTTGTTGCTAGACCCACTCTATATAATTTGCAATATTCACAAACGCCCATCATGAAAAGCAATGCAAACACTGTACATTACAAAATCCATTGAATATGACCATGTAGAATATAAAGAACATGTTTAAATGATTGGATGCAATGACATACATACAGGGGCATGTTTCCATCTTATTAACACAGACAATATGCCAAATTTACAGAATTGTTTTTCATTTTGATGATGGGCGTTTGTCATAGCAAATGGTAACCTCTTTGTGTATCAGCCAGATTAGGATTTAGCCATTGCTCAACCACAAGAAAGTATTTCTTGCATACCAATACAAGTCATACAACATTACAAACTCAACAAAATCATATTTCCACTGACTATTAGTACCTTAAGAGACAAATCTGTACTATGATCATTACCATGATGGGCGTTTTGCCTGATTTACACCTAACATGTGCAGTTCTGATCAGATGAGTAAAGCAATTTGGATCTGTGCATTGACTAAAACCCTTTTAGCTATTGATTTCTAAAGGCAATTGAGACAAAATATACAAAGTTTTGAAACTTTCTGACCATTTCAGTTGACACTACAGTACATTAATCATTATCCCTCATACAGTTAAATTGGAATTCTCAGGTTTATGCTATTTTTGACAAAACAGTGTAAGATTTATGCTAGAAAAGTCTGGTACTTACCATTGTATGTTTCCAGCTAAAGATGACTCTTGTAGGCAGGTAAACATACTGAGCAGAGCTAGCTCAGCAGAGAATTTCAATGATGGGCATTGTTTTCATGATGGACGTTTGCCTTGTTGAAAATCTTACTATAAAATCATCCAAAATCACTTTGAAATGAGGATTTTGCTTTTTCAATGTTGACTTTGGCATATCATTTAGAAATACCATCCTTATAGTGAGTTTGAAACATTTGTGTTGCCTGGATAACACATTTCTTGTCATAGTTAGTCCAGCAAACGTCCATCAGCATAATTAGTATAAACTGAGGATGGTTTTGTGGATGTATTGTTATTTCTTAACAAATGGGAGTAGAGTTGTATCTTTTTTTGATTTTGTTTACAAAAAAGATGCTTAATACATTCAAGCAAATTGTAGTATTGGAAATAATATGCTGATTTGTTCAATAATTGCAGATATTAATGATGATGGGCGTTTGTTTAAAAATGGTTAAAATTTCTCTTGGCCCCCAATAATTAACCCTTGGTACCTAGGTCATAATGTCCCTTCCATAGAGTTGTAGACCAAAATTATACTTGGAAAGACAAAATAAAATGAGATGAATGATCAAACACATGTTTGAATATGAAATTCAAACTTCTTAAATCAAGAGAAGAACCTCTAAAATGCATGTATTTTTCATTCCAACCCTAAAAAAGAATATGATGTCTTCGTCGTAACCATATAAAGGTATATATTTCTGGAAAGCTTATTTTCTCCTTGTTAATTTGAGATATATTGCATTAATGTAGATGCGAGATTGTGGCTGCTATGGGTGGGAGAACCGACACAAGTCATGAATTTGCCAATTGTACACGCTCAGAAAAAATGACCCATTTATAGGATGTCCTACTGTTTACTATCATTGGAACCGACTTTATATGCTCTTCCCAAATAGGGTGGTATCTCAAAATTCATTTTCTGCGACTTGTGACTCATTTTCCTGTTACACATCACTTAATGCCTATTCTCGTGAAATCGTGAAAATAACTAGTATCTATGTTTTGTAATACTGAAATGTTGCTCTCATTTAGAATAATAAGAGAAAAAACAAGTACTAATAAAATACAAACAAAATTAATTATATCCAAACAATCCATACTGGAGATGTAAAGACAATAATGAAATGTATAAATCTGTTTAAAGATCAATGCATGCAATGTCGAAGTTATCATAACATGTTGTAATTTTCATTCTTATATGTGAAATCAACTTTTGCTGTATCAATAAAAGTTGTGATTACACCAAAAATAGTATCCCAATAGTTTGTATTTTGTAGTTGAATTCAGTATTGAATGGTGATGTGATTCCAATGTTTTGAGTCATAATGGACTCTTCACCAGGGAATTTTAATATCTGTATGTCATATTTATATGTACATGTATGTGACAATATCATATATTGTACATTTTCTGAAAATCTGACCCATATCCGGCTCATACACGAGTATTTACGAGTAAGGAAGTTACGAGTAAGGAATTACCAACTCACAAAAATATGCAAATACCCGTATTTTCACACTAAGGCCAAAAAAAAAATAGGTGTGTTTCCGATTTCCCCCCCCCCCCCCCCCTACCTAGAAAAACCTTACCCTACCTAAAAAAAATTGTACCATACCTGATTTTTTTCCCCATCATATCTTACTTTTTTTGGATTTTTTGACAGAAAAAACTTATAAAAGCAGGAAAACGGGTTTTCCTAACCCAAAACTGTCAAAAAGCACATCTCCCATGTTCAAAACAAGTATTGTTATGAAAAAGACATTTTTTTCAGTTCCTGGGAGGTGGTTTCCAAACAAAAAAAAAATTACCCCCCCCCCCCCCCCAACCTAGTTTTCAGCCAGATAAATCGGAAACACACCTATTTTTTTTTTGGCCTAAGGGAGTGGGCACCCACAGTCGGACTATGGTTGTAACTTCCCCCCCCCCCCTCCCCCCCCCCCCTTCCCTCCCTCGCCCTTCATACACACACACACACTCCCCCATAATACTACAGTACATTGTTCTGGGAGGCTATATATAGGTGACCTACTAGCGAACCATCAGCCGACTCCGTGGCGCAACGGTAGCGCGTCTGACTCCAGATCAGAAGGCTGCGTGTTCAAATCACGTCGGGGTCATAGTTTTCTCAAAACGACAGGCTGATTTGCAATCCCGATACTAGCTCCTACCCAGGCAAAACGTACAACGCTATAGGGAACTATACATTAGTACAAGTCTTAATTCCGCATGTAATAATTTTGTTTATTATACATGCATTCCTCTTGAGAGGTGGAATAAGTGGGGTGCTATAAAAATATTCATATAGTACACATACTATTAAAATTCGACTTTGTCACATATAGTCCTGCAAGTGAGCCCCACATGAGGATATCAAAGCATAATCTACGTGCAAGCTATATGCCCATATAATAAATATAACAACATGCGCACTCATAGGCCTAGTACAAGCATAGAAGTATATGAAAAGTGGTAGTACCGCATGACAATGCACATTTAGTGAATCCTGCTAAATTAGGAATACCAGGCATATCTGAGTATATATTTGGTGTTGTGTTGTTTTAAAATATCTGTTCTGCTATTTCTGGCTTAAACTCGGGCTATTTGAGAGGATTGGTGAAGGCGAATTGTACATTTTATGACGAGCGGGCCCATCTATCTATGGGTTAATATAAAACCCTCTACTTAGGCCTAATCTACAGTAGCCTATGTGGATGTGTAGTCGGGACTATTACCGCATATTCTTGGAATAAAACCGCCACTTTTCTAAGAGCCGTTTAGGCCTAATATGTGGGTCAGATTTTCAGAAAATATACAATTTGCAGCTTCACATATTTAGCAAATTCTGCTAAATTAGGCTGCAATTTGGCCAATATTAGGTAAATCCGAGTATATTCAGCATTACATTGATTCTAGCAATCTGTTTGGTTAGGTTGAACTGTATTTTGAACTTTTCGTCTGAAATTTGGGTTATTTGAGAAGATTGGCGAAATTGTATTGTAGGCCTACATTTCCTGGCGACTTCACCCATGACCCTTCAATTATGGCATACATGTAGGCTGCTGATTAATTCAAGAGGATAGTTGAAAGTGAATTATACATTTTCTGGCGACTTCACACACTTCTTATAGAAAATAAACTGATTCAATGTTATATCCCGACATGCAAACATAATAAGCAAACACTATCCATTTCTGTGAAAACTTTTATTGCACTAGGAACACATTTACATACATAATTAACATAATTACAATAGAATCATTAGAACAAGAAACATATTTACACATGGCATACACGTCAACATAGCAGCAGCTTTTGAGATAATGTAAGGATTTGCAGTTCAATTTCGTTATAAAAATATCCATACACAACTCAGTATGACTTAATACTAGACCTACACTATTCCAACTCGATCATTTAGATACATTTAGCACCAATACACCAGGTATTGTTTACACAATATTGTAGTTAGCATACAGTAACATATCTACATTTCTACATCGGATGTTTTTCTTTTACATTTTGAAAACAAAACTGAAGGAAAAGATTATTAGGAACATTGCTCAGATAATGAGATGCTAAGAACGTGCCATTCAGTCACAATCGTCCATTTTGTTCTCATTATTTCAAATAATTTAAAATAATGTTGAAACCCATGTGGGCGGGGCGGGGGGCATAATGGATCTCCATAATGTTTTCGACTGGGAGCGTCCACACAAGAAGTTATTATGTAATACAAATAGTATTACAATTACCCATGAATGTGTGTAACTATTACAGTTTAAGTTTTAAGACAAAAAGTCATTAAGTGATATTATGTGAAATAAAACGCCACCTTGTGGCGGACATAATATAATATAAAATGGGCATAGAAATGCGCAAGTTGTACTGTAAAATACGCGTGCAACATGAGCACTCATATCATAGTACAAGCATAGAAGTATATGGAAAGTGGTAGCATAGCATGGCAATACATACTGTTTTACCCTATATTTGTACAGGATGAATTACCTGATAATACAGGATTAATTACCTGATAAACCATTATGGTTAACTAAACCATATTAAACGAGAATAGGGAAAGGACTTTCGAAAGCTCTATTTTCTCATAATATCTTACATTGAGATGGTGTGGGGATGGGTTGCGGGGACGTTCACTTGATACAGAAGTTGGGACTATGTGTATTACAATTTACATCAGGGAGGAATATACTAAAACCTAACTCCCTGATCACATCCAAACACTTAACACTAAGCCTACCACTAGAGAACCCCCACTCGTACATACAGTTAGCACCAATACACCAGGCATTGTTTACAAGGGACAATCGTATTTTATTGTCAGCTTTCTTAACACTAGCATTCTTACATGGGGATTATCCTTATCAGAATGGTCACTTATACGTATACTTATAACTATGTTCTGTACAGTGGTAGCACCAATAAATTAGGACACAAGCGATGGACTGTACCAGGTCGCTGTACATTACATCAAAACATCAAGAAAGTATCGATCATTTTGAGACATAAAGATATCAAAACACATCGTTACACATGCATGCAAGAACAGTCTAAAGTATCAAAGAGTCAAGGGTGTATGTTGGATATGGGTGAGGTTAGATTGTACCCCGGTAAAAAGACAAACATTATTTATGCAGGAATAAGTACCTTAATGAGTGATATTGTAAATGTGCCAGGCCACGTGAATTTGGTATATATAATATGGCTCTCTCCCAACTTTTTAAAAGTATGAGAAATTGCAAGAAAAAATAATAAATCAAGCAATAAACTGATTTCCTAAAGAACAATGGAAAATATTCTATTTGAGATCATTTACTAAGGTGCTTTTGAAAGCATACTACTTTGGATACACATACATGACATTTTGTACTAAACTAATATACAACTGCAAGTACTAAACTAATATACAACCTATGACATACAATCAGTTAATCAGGATAGTTTTCACGCTCATTTCTAAATGGCTAATACTGTATAATACACTATTTTCACATGATGAACTTGCCATTGATAGCATTGAATGATATCTCTATTCCCACAATTCGGAGAGATCTAAACATCTAGGTTACAAATCATGGACAAACAGGAAAGTTTTGCAGAATTTAGCTCCATATGCTTATTAAAGTTCGTCATCTTGAAGAGAGAAAGATCTGAGTTTCTTTTTGAAGTCCTGTCGAACTGTAGGGTAGGAGACTGTAGTCCGCAATGGCACCCACTCGTCAAATGAAGGCCTTCTCTCTCCTCTCACGCTTTGAGATCTGATTGGCAGCTGAACCGACTCCTCCTCCTCCTCCTCCTGCACTTCTTCCTCTTCCTCGTTGCGATCCCCTTGCGCCACTTGGACGTATTCAGAAGCGCCAAACTTGCGTCCTCGCATCTTTGCTTGCATCACCCAGTACATGAACGTCTCGTCGTCGTTGCCATGGGAAAGGTCGGTGGAGGCGAAGCTTGCGTCAAGGTCAGTGTCGCTGGTGGAGAAAGGGTCGTTGTCAAGGTCAAATGAAGTGGAACGAGGCAGGGCAGAATCTGGTTGCGATTCTGCATCACAGGTGGAGACACTAGTCAGGTGATAGCGCGGATCGTCACCTCCTTTGATGAGAGTTCCAAGAGGAGATTCTTGAACTTGGATGAAGGACTCTGCGTGGTTAATTAGGTCATGGTCAAGGTCAGGACGAGGGGAGATGTACTTTTTCTTGGTCAGGGTTCCGCCAATGGAAGGCGTTCTCTGATGGCGGGGTTTGTCTTTACCAACGCAGCATGAGTCAGCAGAATAACCGGAAATGGGCTGGAGTTGAACACTTCCGGGAAGCTCTGCGCTGAGAAGTCTACCCACGGGCATGTGAACGCTGTAGCGATGGTTGCCATGGAGACTGCAATGACGTTCAGATGCTGGAGTTGACGTCATGTGTTTGAGCTCGCCCGCGGTGTCGATTTCTGTCCACATTTTTGCGGGAGTTTGGTGTGTACCTGTATTATCGCCATGGGTGGCCACATGGTCGTGGAGCAGCCTGTTTAGTTCCTGAAGGTTGTAGGAGGCGCCACTGTCAGGAGTCGCGGTAAAACGAGGCAGGGTGTTTGGAAGTGAGGCCCAGAGTCTGCTCGAGTTCAGGCTGAAATCTAAAAATTAAAAAGTATTATTAGTAATGCGTTATATTACATTATGTACACCATATGAATAATCTTTCATAAAAACTAATTAATAAATAATATCAATTAATATGAATAATATCTTTAATATAATAATATGCCTTAAAGCAGTACAGTACGCAGTATAATCTCCAACCGTTATTTAGGTACATTCAACTTATAAATATCTTAGCTGTGCTCTTTATACTATATCTGGAACGAGGTATATTTTAAGTTCTCAACTTACAGTCAAAACGAAAAAAAAATATAATATTTATCCTCAATACATATTATGACTGTATTAATCATAAATCTAAGTATGACGTACCAACGCTAGCTCTGCGGGAGCGTCTGTGGAAGACATACAGCGCCACCACTGCACATACAATGACGCCACCCGTGGTAACAGCAAGAACTACAGTGATGACCAGTGTCTGCTTGGGGTCTGTAAGTAAAGAGAGTCAGTTATATTATGAATACATTGTTTTATACCTGACGTCTGTAAGTAAAGAGAGTGAGATATGAATACATTGTTTTATACCTGAGGTCTATAAGTAAAGAGAGTGAGATATGAATACATTGTTTTATACATCACATGTTGGCTATTGTATAAATACTATATAATCTTTTACATGTCACCCAATCTACCACTAATAAGATCGAATTAAATTTTGAAATTCATTCCAATTGAAGCAAAATGACCACCCAGTGTATTTGGAAATGATCGTTTCAACCAAATGATCCTTTAGTTTCAACAAATAATCTTATTGAGCATTTAATTTAACAGAAAGAAGACGCGGGTAGTAATAGAAATGGTCTATGGGAGATTTGAACAAAGATGATTAATGACCAATAAAAACGTCAGAAAACCTACCTTTCTGGGATTCAGGTTTAAGTGGCGCCCCATCGTGGTAGTGATTCAAGTTATCTTGTTGCGCGCCGATCTGGTCCTGCAGCGCCAAGTCACTGTGGTGCTTGTATGACTCCTGTACAGGCACAGGCAGTACCACTGTGATGTCATCAGAACCTGTGCTGACGTCATCAGAATGTGCAGCAGCGGGCTCAGGAGAGGAGGAAGTGACACTCTGTATGGTGGTGCTGCTTGTTGTCACTGAAGGCGCTACTGTAGTTGGCGTGCTGGTTGTTTCTGATGACTTCTGATTTTGTTGCTGTTTGTGGTCATGACGATGCTCATGTTGTTTGCTGTGACGGTGGTGTGGGTGGTGGACGTTGTGGTGCTTGCTATGACCTTGGTGTTGATTGTCATGACCTTCACGAGCCTCATGACTTTGATCGTCATCATGACCTTTGTGAGCCTCATGACCTTTGTGAGCCTCATGACCTTTGTGAGCCTCATGACCTTTGTGAGCCTCATGACCTTTGTGAGCCTCATGACCTTCATGAGCCTCATGACTATGGTTGTCATCATGACCTTGGTGGCGGGTGTTGTCATCATGACCTTCGTGAGCCTCATGACTTTGATGGTCATCATGACCTTGGTGTTGGGTGTTGTTGTGCTTCGCATGACCTTTGTGAGCCTCATGACTTTGATGGTCATCATGACCTTCATGAGCCTCATGACTATGGTTGTCATCATGACCTTGGTGACGGGTGTTGTCATCATGACCTTCATGAGCCTCATGACTTTGATGGTCATCATGACCTTGGTGGTGGGTGTTGTTGTGCTTCGCATGACCTTCGTGAACCTCATGACTTTGATGGTCATCATGACCTTCATGAGCCTCATGACTATGGTTGTCATCATGACCTTGGTGGCGGGTGTTGTCATCATGACCTTCGTGAGCCTCATGACTTTGATGGTCATCATGACCTTGGTGGTGGGTGTTGTTGTGCTTCGCATGACCTTCGTGAACCTCATGACTTTGATGGTCATCATGACCTTCATGAGCCTCATGACTATGGTTGTCATCATGACCTTGGTGGCGGGTGTTGTCATCATGACCTTCGTGAGCCTCATGACTTTGATGGTCATCATGACCTTGGTGTTGGGTGTTGTTGTGCTTCGCATGACCTTTGTGAGCCTCATGACTTTGATGGTCATCATGACCTTCATGAGCCTCATGACTATGGTTGTCATCATGACCTTGGTGACGGGTGTTGTCATCATGACCTTCATGAGCCTCATGACTTTGATGGTCATCATGACCTTGGTGGTGGGTGTTGTTGTGCTTCGCATGACCTTTGTGAGCCTCATGACTTTGATGGTCATCATGACCTTGGTGGTGGGTGTTGTTGTGCTTCGTATGACCTTTGTGAGCCTCATGACTTTGATGGTCATCATGACCTTGGTGGCGGGTGTTGTCATCATGACCTTCGTGAGCCTCATGACTTTGATCGTCATCATGACCTTCGCGGCTGACATCATGGTGGTTGTCATGACGTTGGTTGTTGTTGCTATGACCTTGGAGACACATCCGGTAGGTGGGGTCAGGTTGGTGACATGCAGGGGTGACAACAGTCACGTGATGATGGGGGAATTGTGGGAAGCCTATCTCAAGGTCGTACTGAGAGTTGTAGGTGAAGCCTGACAGGGTCACTCGCATTGACTGGAAGTGGAAATAAGAATTAACTTTATATAAACCTCACTTATTGTATCAACTGTGGACAAATCGCTCATGGTTGACTTATGCTTGGCTCACTGGTAAAATGTTAAATTGTAGTGAAAAAAGACCCATTGACATTAAGACCCATTGACATGGATGGATGTCAAAATAGCAAATTTGTCAATATCATTTGGGCCATTCAATTCCCCACCCCAAACTTCTGATTTGTCCTCGGTATATATGTACTATACCTAGGATGAGAGAATGTGCGTTGCAGATCAGAATATTTAATATACTACAAAAAATCGTATTCTCCTTTTTGAATAATTCCCATAGAAGTATAAGAATGTGACTCACCCTATGTCTCCGGGCATGCACAAGGGCACTGTACTTCACCCCTTCCCCATACACAGGGGGGCACACACCCCTTGTGACGTCATCACGGCACCCCACGCGTGTCCAGACGACCTCGTAATCAGTGACCTCGAGGTCAGGTCTCAGCTCCTGCGTCCATGTGATGATGACGTCAAAGGTTCCCCTGACCTTGGTGTGGTGGATGTGGGTACGGATAGCGTGGAAGATACCGGGCGGGGCATTCAGCTGAAATTATATCATAATAAAAATTTTAATTAAAAAATGTATTCGATTATTTTCATGGTTGGCAAGCATAAAAATATATAATGGGTCAGATTTTCAGAAGATGTACAATTAGCAGCTATACACATTCAGGAAATTCTCCTAAATTAGGCTGGAAAATGATAAATACAGGGTATATCTGAGTATATTTGGTATCTCATTGATTTAAAGTATTCATTTTTCTGTGACACATCACATGAGATAATTGTCAATCGCTGCTTCCGATAAATAATGCTACATTACAATAATTAATTAATTATTTACTTCACAATAAGCAACAATGGGCTTGTATCCCGATCCTACGGTACAGTAGATAGCATATATAAACAGTTAAACATCATAAAACCTCATATTATATTAGATAAATTGAAATACCTTGTCTGGGGTCAAAGGTGATGGAAGCTCACCACTCGACTCTTCTTCCATTACCATATCCAGTTCGTCTTCTGAAAGAAAGGTAGAGACTATTTAGAATTCAGTACATTATATTCAAGAACAGATTATCAGGGAGAGTTTATATAGCGTCTACTGAGTGAAATGCTTGACTGAATAAAACTTGCAAAATTAGGCTGCTATTTGGCCAATACTAGGTAAATTCGAGTATATCTGGCATATTGCATTGAATCTAGCAACCTGTTTAGTTATAGGTTGAACCGCATTTTGAACTTTATTTTCGTCTGAAATTTGGGTTATTTGAGAAGATTGGCGAAGTTGAATTGTACATTTTCTGAAAATCTGACCCATGTATTAATACAGGAATGGATATATAAGTAGACTATGATACCATAAGAACATAACTAACCATCTTTGAACTTTAGCACAGTACTAGTGGTGACATCCGTGGCGGACGCAGCAACCAACCGGAAGTCAGCAGTCATCTGAGGAAGCTGGGCGATGACCTTGGTATCAAAAGTCTGAAGAAAAGAGAATTGTATAAATATAAAATAATTATTCTATGAATATTTATCCAGTAAGATCTTGCAGATAAATGGCTAACACATTGAAAATTAGATTGGAATAGCCCTCAATATCTGTTTAGAATACTCTTAAATATATTTTATGACCATCAAATTGAAAACAAAAACAATATATGGGTCAAGTCGCCTAGAAATGTGCAAGAGAGGCCGTCCCTCAGTTTGGAGGGACTCTCTCAACTTAATAAATCAATATCTTACTACATGGCTTAAGTAATTATATATTTAATTATATTACTTCCCATCTGCTCACCTATATTTGCCTTATGTAAACTCTGTTAGTTTTGTTCACTTTTCTACTACCAGGTGGCGACTGGAAGACCTGGATGTTATCCAGAATCTAGGTCACCCATTTGTCTAATCTTCTTATGTATAACCCTAGGCAAATAAAGTATTTTTCAATTCAATAGGGGAGTTGCATAGCCACCATTTTGAATCTTGATTCGCATGGAATTATGGGAGTAATGGTACAGTATAATATCTTTAGAAAACACGTTATATTTAGCATGGAATATTACCAGTGGTCTAATGTCAATATCCATGTGTTTTACATGTTTCCAAGACACAAGACTTCATCTTTCCCATCATGCATTTGGTTTTCATTGATCATTTATACAAGCTATGATATTGGTGAAAACACTTTAGCAATTTTTTATGAAAATGTTGCTACATAATTGTATATCAGATTTCAACAGAATCAATCCCGGCATGCACTGCAGTAGACATGCGCAGTGAGACATGCAACTCCCCTATTCAATTAAAATGTGGTGAAATACTTACACAATAGAAGGACGCCCATTCGCCCTGCTGGTCTCTGTACAGGATCACATAGGCGAGCAGTGGGATGGTCTCAGTGCCATGAAGCTCTCCGCGTGGGCGGGGCTTAGACCAGGAGAGGCGGAGCGTAGTCTTGCCACTCAGGCTGAGTGACGGCTTCTTGGAGAAGCTGAGGTGAGGAGACGCCAGGTGGGCGTGGTTGTGGGCGTGATCATGGCTGATGGTATGATTACAGGATATCTGACATCCCCGTACCTGTAGCATGGAATAAAGCATGTTATTAACATGAATAACTATCATGAAATAATGTACTTATCATGAAAAATTAGAAACTTATTTTGATATATTTTAAGAGTTCGATAATGCAGGTGACAACAGAAAAGATATGATATGGGTCAGATTTTCAGAGAATGTACAATTGGCAGCTCAACACATTTGGCAAATTCTGCTAAATTCAACCGAAAAATCGTCAACGCTAGGTATATCTGAGTATATTTCACTGGGCCTTGATTCAAACGATCTGTTAGATTATGTTGAACTGTATTTTGAACCTGAATTTTGTCTTAAATGTGGGCTGTTTGAGAGGATTGGTGAAGGCGAATTGTACATTTTCTGAAAATCTGACCCACATAGGGGTATGGCGGTGCGGCTTACAGTGCGGTAGGCCTTTATCCTAAGGCTTCCCGCCCGCCGAGGCAGAGGGGAGGGGGATGTCATTAGAGGGTACCCCCCCCCCTCTGGGCGGTAATGCTTAGAACAAAGCGGGGACGCGACTGGGCGTGCCCATTAATTAATGAGGGGTGTAAACCTTAGTAATACACACAGAACGTGTATTGAAATATATGGAAAACCTATAGTTAAAGAAATATTAAGTTAAATAAGTATGCTACAAGGTGGTGTAACACACATGAAATACTGTAGAGTGTATGAGATTGGCGAGTGTCATAATAAGGTGGGTGAGATATGATGTAATAGACGCAGGATACTTACACAGCGTCTGTCTCCACAGGTGCGCTCCCTAGCGGCTGGGTTCTCAATCAACAGCTTGCACATGCGCACACACTACAATAGGAGAATGTATAATTATTTACTACATACATTAACCGGGCTAATATTGTATTTAATTAATTAATTACAATAACTGGGACTAGCTTATGGAGTTCCTTTCAATCAAGATAATTATGAATGTTGAGCCAATAATGATTATAATTTTTAGAAATCGCTTTTGTGTTAATTATTAAGTTGATTTAGTTGTGTATAGGTGAGGTTATTAAAGTCGAATGAGTATACATTATAATCAATTTAATCCATCTAAGAAACCAGTTCATTATTCTACTCCATAATGTATATAGAGAACTGAGTCTTTTAATTATCTCAGTGACTACTTACAGAGTGGCAGACCGGATCGCGGGAACAGGACTCGTCAGTAACAGCCTTGTAGTCCAACTGGAAGATAATAAATGTATTCATATGAATACAGTAGTTGAAATGATCATGCCAACAGAAAGTATATTATAATCTAAGTGGCAATATAACGTAGAGTGCAAAATGGCAAAAAATGGATTTTGAGATACCATTATATTTGAAAAAATGAGATCAAGCCGATTCCAATGACAGTAAACAGTCTAATAATCTTATAAGTATTTCTAGATTTTAAGTTTGATATTTTCGTTTTGGAAAGAAATAGTTTCTAATATTTCTGGGGGTCAATAAACAGTAAAGTAACTAAATCTAGTCCATGAGTACCTTTAAAACTAAAGGATATACTACATATATCGTCCTGGAATTTAATACAGCAATTGATATAGCTATAAGTGATAAACTCCCCAAACATCAGAACATTCCAATAAAGTGATCTTGAGAAAAAACTCTTTGAAAAATATCAATTTTGCTACTTATGACTCATTTTCCTGCAACACATCACATATTTTCAAACAAAATCAAAATCCAATAATTTACCTTTGAGGCACAGCTGGCCATGCAGGAGGCTAGGTGTGCGGCCTCAGGCAGTGGGAGGGGCTGGGTCCGCCCCGCCATGGCTACCGGCAGGATGACTGACAGCCCAAACGCTCTCACCATTACACTCATACACAGGATAGTACTCCAGCGGGCCGCCAGGGCGCGCCCTGACCTTGTGCTGACCTTCATAGTGTCCTTGTGGGTAGTGCACCGAAATTATCTGTAAATAGCAACAAAATGATGTGATAATAGATGGTAAAAACATGTCAACATAGTGAAGTAATTCTAAAGGCGACTGCCACTAAAAAAGAAAATTGAAAATACTAAAAAAAGGGATAAAGGGACGCAACTAAACTTGCTAGAATTGTAAAAGCCTACGTGGCAGGGCATGTTGAATAAAAAGAAAAAAAAGTTGTAAGCTATTGTAGTGACGACTTTGTGAACTGTGGTAAAAAAGAAATCACCGGATGAGTTAATTAATTTGAATTAATTTAAAAATAAACCTTTCCAAAAGAGAACGCAGACAGAATAATGTCTTATAAATTATCTAAACAAAACATGAAATATATACCTATAACAAAGCGGGATGAGATGTGAATAGTCCCTGGCGCAAAACTCACTATCTAACCAATATCTGCCTTAAGAGAGTTAAGTTTAACACCAGCAGGTAAGTTTCCCGGTTAAGATAATATTTACAGATCAAGACCAGAACTGTAAATGACTCCTCCACCAAGAGCCTGCCCAATATATACCTCCCTAGTGTTCCTAACGAGCGAACAAACAGCCAAAGTTTGTCTCTGACTCAAAAACTCAAACTGGGGAAGTTTTGGCGCGAAAACCTTAAAGCGAGTTTACTGTCAGCAGCAGACGACATTTGAGATTGTGGACTGGCTGCGCATGCGCAATGCTTGCGGCGGCGCGTGCCTTCTGGGAGGCAGCGTCTGAAGTGTTTGAAACAATGTCGCGCTTGTCTTTCGACTCGAGTAGCGTGGCAGAAGTCAAAGGGCTAAAGGAGAAAGTTGTTTTGGTAGCCATATTGCTTTAGGCTCACTGTATGTCTACGCTTATCAAAAAGCCTGATTTTGATTTGTTTGCATTGCCTATAGTAGCTTATAGTTGCGCTTTCTTAAGTTAATAGCGGCAGGAATTTTGGTCAGGCCAAAAAAAAATAGGTGTTTCCTATTTACTCCCACCCCTACCTAGAAAAACCTTCCCCTCCCTAAATTGTGTTTTACCATACCTGTTTCCCCTTGTTAAAAACAACTATTGTAATAAAATTTAAAAAAACAGTTCCTGGGAGGTGGTTTCCTAATATAAAAGAATGTCTTACTTTTCAGCCAGATAAATCGGAAGCTATCGGAAACAGACCTATTTTTTGTTGGCCCCAGATATCGATGCCGTGACCATATTAAAGAGAACAATGTGTCAGCCTTCTCTATGGTGACTAATAGGGTTATTTTATTTATTTGGGAATTTTGGTCAGATATCAATGCCATGACCATATTAAGCCATATCAAAAAGAATAATGTGTCAGACTTATCTGTGGTGACTAATAGGGTTATTTCATTCATTGTATTACCAACAAGACTATAGGCTTGCTCCTGTCATTGTTAAGTCATTATTATGCAAGTTAATCTTGAATATGTTAAATACATGTAGCCCTATACATGTATGTATTAATGAAGTACATGCCATATGTGATGTGTTTCAGGAAAATGAGTCATAAGTCGCAAAATATGGATTTTGAGATATCACCATATTCGAAAAGATGAAATCAAGCCGATTCCAATGATAGCAAACACTAGGACACCTAATATGTATTCCTATATTCAAGTTTGATATTTATATATTTATATTTATATATTGAAAAACAAAGTTTGCAATTCCCTGGTGCAAAAATTACTATATAACCAATGCTAGAAGGTCCTTAAATATGGTACATAGATTCATAATAACTATAAGTGCTAAACCCTCCAAAGATCAGAACATTTTAATAAAGGGATCTTGTCAAAAAACACTTTGAACAATATCAAGTCTGCGACTTGTGGCTCATTTTCCTGGAACACAACAACAATTATTATATAGTTCAGGGAGCCGTTATTGAACACATGTACCTGCTCCTATAGTAGACTAAACCCAATAGTTTGTAATATTAACAACTCTGTTTACCGTATTTCCTTGAATTACCGCCTCCCGGCGCTTATTGACTTATTTTACCCGGTGGTAATTCAAGACATGGCGGGAATTCAAATACTTAACTGAATTCATTTCCACTGAAAAGGCAGCGTGTATTTCAAGGACATATGGTATATGAGTTTTGGGGTTTCTGGTGGGAGATTTAAATCCCAAGTCAGGAGGAATAATCAGTCATATAATCTTAAACTAAAGATATCTTAGAGGAATACGAGTGAACAGTAACGCCAGGTATTCTATGACTCCTAAAGCTTGGTCTTGATATTATAGCCAATAGCTGCTGGTTAGGGAGACTTGTTTGCCTATGATTAGCTTTTTTATCAGTTAACACGAATTAGGCAAACGGCAAGGACATATTTTAGCTGGGGTATATGGGTCAGATTTTCAGAAGATGTACAATTGGCAGCTCTATACATTTAGTAAATTCTGCTAAATTAGACTGAAAAATGGCCAATACTAGGTAAATTCGAGTATATTCGGTATTGTATTGATTCTAGCAATCTGTTTGGTTAGGTTGAAGTGTATTTTGAACTTTATTTTCGTCTGAAATGTGTGTTATTTGAGAGCATTGGTGAAATTCAATTGTACATTTTCTGAAAATCTGACCCATATATATATAGTGTAAGTAGTTTAATGAAAGTAAGATTGAAACATGGCACTACATAACTGATATCGCGATATTTTTTATGGGTCAAACAAATTAGGAAAGTCGCAAAAAAGATATTGTTTCGACCATAACATTTGGTTTTTGGGTTTTTAGCCATATCAATACATGAGTCAGATTTTCATAAAATGTACAATTAGCAGCTCTAGACATGGAAATTCTCATAAATTAGGCTGAAAAATGAAGAATACCGGGTATATCTGAGTATATTTGGTATTGCATTGATTTAAATTATCAGTTCTGTTATGTTAAACTGCCTTTTGAAGCTCATTTCTGTCTTAGTTACATGTGGGTTATTTGAGAGGATTGGTGAAGGCGAATTGTACATTTTCTGAAAATCTTACCCATATGTTTGTTTTGTTGTTGTTCCATGGATTGGAAGTATATAAAGCACAAACACACCAAGGCTCTAAGGCGCGAATAACAAGTGCATGCCCACAGCGCACAACGCCCCCGTGCGGCAGACCACTAAACGAGGTGCTAAGCGACACATCAAAGCGAGGCCACTCTCACACATTCCCGCCGCCTGGCGTCACACCTCGGTACCGCAAAAAGCGCGCCGAAGCCACGCTGCATCTAACGCGTATGTGTAGAGAGAGTGGATTCATTTAAGGCAAGAATTTAGAGGCCGTACTTAGAAATAAGTACACAATTGCGATTAGAAATTGTTTCTAGGTTGTCCCCATCCAATCCTAATGTATTTTTTAAGATGCACTACCATAGGCCGATGTTATTTATAGTGGCATTGGTAATATACGGAGATTTAGAATACTTTGTTTAGGGTGATGTCGCCAGAAAATGCACAATTCAGCTTCATCAATACAATTCTCTCAAATAACCCAAATTTCAGACGTAAATAAAGTTCAACATACAGTTCAACCTAACCCAACAGATTGCTAGAATCACTGCCATTCCGAATATACTCGAATTTACCAGAGACAGTACAATAGGCCTATTGTACTGTCTCTGAATTTACCTAGTATTGACCAAATTGCAGCCTAATTTAGCAGAATGTACTAAATGTGTACCGCTTCCAATTGTACATTTTCTGAAAATCTGACCCTTTAGTGCTCTGCTGCAGCATGAAATGGCCAAATAGAACTAACAATGATCACCTTAGAACCTATAGTTCTGATCACCAAATAGTTACAGATATTTTCCCTAATTTTGTCGGTGTTCGTTTAGGGTGAAGTCGCAAGAAAATACTAATTCAGCTTCATCAATACAATTCTCTCAAACAACCCAGGGTGAGCGGGTAAGGGAGTTACAGATTTTCCCTAATTTTGTCGGGGGTAAAAACAGCGTTTGGGGAAAGCCGGGGCCGGGCCTAGGCCCCCCCAAAAAAATAGGTGTGTTTCCGATTTACCCCCCTTACCTAGAAAAACCTTACCCTACCTAAATTTTATTTTACCATACCTGATTTTTTTCCCCATCATATCTTACTTTTTTTGGATTTTTTGACAAAAAAAGCTTATAAAAGCAGGAAAACGGGTTTTTCTAACTCGGAACTGTCAAAAGGCACATTTCCCATGTTCAAAACAACTATTGTTATGAAAAAGACATTTTTTTCAGTTCCTGGGAGGTGGTTTCCAAACAAAAAAAATTAACAAAAAAAAAAGTTACCCCCCCCCCAACCTAGTTTTCAGCCAGATAAATCGGAAACACACCTATTTTTTAAAATATAGAAATTACAGTTGTTCAAGCAACACTGGAGGACTACCATAATACACTCAGTTATAGTATAACTTAATAACTTCAACTTATAGCTAGCGCATACATGTCCTTATAATTTGCCAGCCTAATTTAGCAAAATTTACTTAATGTGTAGGGCGGCCGATTGCTCACTTTCTGACGCCCGCTGCGTCCTGGCTCACACACCGAGAAACGCTAGACTTTAAGACCGATGAAACACAGCGGGAGATATCGGTCTCTCTCCAGGAACCACGCGCCCCATGTTTTGTGTAATAATAACTTTTATAATGGCTATCTATGGATGAAATCGCCAGAAAGTGTACAATTCACTTTCACCAATCTTCTCAATTAACCCAAATTTCAGACCAAAGTAAAGTTCAAAAGGCAGTTACTCGACAGTTCAACCTAACCAAACCGATTGCTAGAATCACAGCTCGAATTTACCTAGTATTGACCAAATTGCAACCTAATTTAGCAAATCAATTTAACTCATAAGCTCTACAATCGGCAGCTCTGCCAATTCGGCTGAATAATGCTGTGAAATGATAAATACCAAGAATATATCTTAGTATAAATTATAGTGCCTTGTTGAACTAAATTCTGAACCTCAATGTGTTTTAAATTATACCCATATATAATATAAGAGAAATGAGCCAAGGATACTCCTTAGAATAACCTCAGATATGCCTAGATGTATATGTTCAATACACTTGATTTGAGATTGATACAAATGGGTTATATTTTCAGAAAATGTACAATTCAACCTCGCCAATCTTCTCAAATAACCCAAATTCCAGACGAAACTAATAAAGTTTAAAATACAGTTCAACCTAACCAAATCGATTGCTAGAATCAATGCAATGCCAAATATACTCGAATTTACCTAGTCCTAGTATTGACCAAATTGCAGCCTAATTTAGCAGAATTTACTAAATGTGTACAGCTGCCAATTGTACATTTTCTGAAAATCTGGCCCCTTTAGTGTTAATGCTCTGCTGCAGCATGAAATGGCCAAATAGCCAAATGGCCAATTTTTTTCTAAAAATCTGACCCAAATATTCCTGGTAACAACAGCTAAGCATCCCACAAATGGGAACATTCTGAGTAAGGCTTCTTATAGGAAAACATAATGTTCTGCGACTTGTGACTCATTCTCCTATAAGACATCACACATAATTACACATTTATAAATCGTTGTAATCCATTGGTATATCCACGTGTAACATCCAGTCGATCTTAAAACTAAACAAGATAACAATTAACATTTACTCACCAATTTATGCAGAATTCTGGAAGTCGTTCCTAGGGGTGAAAAGTCGGGGAGAGAGATCTCAAATCAGGGACAGCAACGACCAAACGACCATTGTATTAGCAGACGGATCTGGGATGATGGGCCGTCTTGCAGGAATTCGCTTGAATGTCGTCTGCTTTTTCCCGCTCTTTCTTTTCCTCTGTCACGTCCGAATTACTTCCACTACCGAGCAGAAACCAGGAAACCTGCCAATGGAGTAGATGTGGTATATATGATAAAGATGGATTCCTTCTACTTCTAGTACTAGAAGAAGAATCAAGTTATTGACTTGTATTCAAAAACAATTAATGACTTGTTGCTTGTATCCGAGATTCTGTATTGATCTGCGCTGTACGAAGGTGGAGGCTGGTTTGAGGGTGGGACCGTCGGGTGGGGTTATATACGTGTGGGGGGTAAGGCTAGGTACAGTAGGGTGGCTGAGGGAGAGAGAGGGTGGGGGTGGGGGAAGGGGGAGATGAAAGGAGATGACAGAAGGTTCAGAAAGTGGCTTCAGCTCGCTTCCGTTCCCGGGCGAAACCACGCCGTCGCCCACGTGATCCTGTGATCTTGGCAGTGGTGCTTGGTTCTGTCGCTAGGTGGTGGGCATGTGATGTGAAGCCCCGCCGCTAGGGGGGCGGCGGGTGTGGGTGAGGGCAGTGCAGGGGGAGGCTTGGTGACAGATTCGCCTCAGTGAACAGAATCCACTATCCACCGCGCAAATATTGAACCTGCTTTCAAACCTATTTCACTTCCATTTCTCATATTTTTTTTTGTTTTTGCAAATCGAATTTTACTACTGAAGTCATGACAATTTTTCCGAGTTACATCTAGAATAATTATCCTTTATATAGATCTTAAGTTGTGTTCCGGGGGTAGATACATGTCTCAAGTTAGCACATTTGGCACAATACCGAATATATATTTTTGTACCTTTCCACATCAAATCTATTTGTCACAAGCATTGAAACATCAAAATTATAACTAATATATCAAATCACATCAAGGACAATAGTACTTAACATTATGACACTTCTTAGGTTATACGAATATAGGTTTGTGGTAACTTAATATTTTCCTTTCCTTTAATTGTTTGTTCCGATTCACTACATAGCAAATAGTTACTGTTTAATTATTGATACGTCATATCTCCCCCCCCCCCAACACCGGGTATTTATTCAATATGTCAACAAATACTATTCTCCTTAGCGATTTATATCAATATTTACAGACGCTCACCACCTTCCTCTTAGTTTTATTTTCATTTCTTTCTTGCGTAACTCCATATTAAAGTCAATGGAAGTTCATATAAATATTTATGGTTTAGAATTTTTCATAAATAACTTCTTAACGGTTTATTAAACTCGGCGCTATCTCCCAACACTCTTTTCTCTCCTTTCTTTTTTTATTTCATTAAAAGGCCAATACAATTACAAATATTTAATCCATTCAAATGAAAAAACGCAAATACCATTCAGTGGTGTTTTTATACGGCGCCTCTGAAACTTTGCTTAAATTCACTCAAGAATTCAAAAAAGCAAAACTCGTAATACTCCTCTTATGATACGTCATATTATTTCTTTTAAATTCACATTGATTACTTATGGGTCAGATTTTCAGAAAATGTATAATCGGCAGCTCTTCACATTTAGGAAATTCTGCTAAATTAGTCTGAGAAATGGTGAATACCAGGTATATCTGAGTATATTTGGTACCGTGTCGTTTTAAAGTATGAGTTCTGTTATGTTGAACTGCATTTTAAAGCTCATTTTTGTCTTAAATCTGGGCTATTTGAGAGGATTGGTGAAGGCGAATTGTACATTCTCTGAGAATCTGACCCACATACTAAGACATGAGATGTAAATCAAAACTAACCGTCTACTTTTGAAAGGAAAGAAACACTTTTAACAATGCCATGGCCAGGCCAGACATAATCTATTTTCTGTCTTATTTCATAACAGTAGTTGTTTTAAACATGAGAAATGTACATTTTAAGAATTTTCTGGTTAGTTTTCTAATTAAGTTTGTTGTCCAATAATCATTTAAAAAAACTATGGAAGGCAAACAATTTTTAAGGTGGGGTCAGCTTTTCTAGGTTCGGGGGTGGGGCGGTAAATCGAAAACACACTAGTTGTATTCTTTAGATTTCTTATTCGTTCATGACCATGCAAATATCAAATCACATTAAAAAATATCAATTTTGCAACTTGTGACTCATTATCCTGTAACCGATCACATATTGCCATCAGCGTCATATTTATTATTTCTTTCAAATTCACACGTCATATATGGTAGGGGAGTATGACGACAATGTCAAAAATCTGGTTTATTTATGTAAAGGTTTCATGAGATTTTCTAACTAATGAGTTTGGTCAGAAGCGGTACATTGTACTTTCATTACTAGGGTCAGATTTTCAGAAAATGTACAATTCGCCTTCACCAATCCTCTCAAATAACCCACATTTAAGAAAAAAATGAGCTTCAAAATTCTGTTTAACATAACAGAACCGATACTTTAAATCAATGTGATACCAAATATACTTAGATATACCTGGTATTCATCATTTTTCAGCATGATTTAGCTTAATTTCCTAAATTTGCAGAGCTGCCAATTGTACATTTTCTGAAAAAGCGTAAGGCTTTCTCTGTAGCGGGGAGCTGGGAAAAGAAGCCAGACCTACCTACTAGTGATAGGGACCGGCCTTGGCGCGACACTACCCGCTCCCTCCCCCCTCCCCCTCCCCTCTTCGCTCCTTGGGCTACAGTCCGTCACCTGAAGCCCCATACTGCCTGGTGTGGTGGGAGGGGGGGGGGGGGAGGGAGGAGAGGGTGTCAGGGGAGGGTTGCCGCAGTGCAATGGTCAGGGTTTGTTTTGCAAGGGGTCCCGGGCGACTGGTTGGCGCTAAGGGAGGGAGTGGATTCACCGAAACAGATTTTATTTTGTTTACTTTACATTTCAGGCCAATTACATTTTTAATACAGGATTTACGAGAGAGAAAAACAGACAAAATACGTAGTGTCCAACATGAACGTTTTCGCACGTTGCCTTTAAAAAGAGTAATAATCTAAATTGTAACTGTATACTGCCAAACACAAATTTATTTTTTTTAAAGAAATTTTATTGAGTCCAGTTCCTTTGCATACACAAGGGTAATCTCATGGTACCCATCGGTACGGAATTAAATAATATTGCGTTAAAATACATCAAACAGCCCTATTAAGGCATAATCTGGTCATCAATCTCAAGTCTAAGATACATGTAAAACACACACATAAATACAATGGAATCTTGTCTGATCGCACCGCGACTTCAGACAAAACATAAACTGACCATTGCACTGCGGCAACCCTTCCCTGACACCCTCTCCTCCGTCGCCCAACGTGATTTAGATTCTTGTAGATTTTCTTTTCAGATATTAATATTAGATCACATAATGGCATTATGTTCAGTCAACCCTGCTTGATGAAGACAATATGAATCATTCATAGCAAGTGTAGATACTACCATTAATAGAAAAGTACTCACAAAACGTATATATGGGTCAGATTTTCAGAAAATGTACAATTTAACTTCGCCCAATAAATAGCCCAAATTCCATACGAAAATAAAGTTCAAATACAGTTCAACCTACCCAAACAGATTGCTAGAATCAATGTAATTCTGAATATTCTTGAATTTACCTAGTATTGACCAAATTGCAGTCTAATTTAGCAGAATTTACTAAATGTGTACAGCTACCAATTGTACATTTTCCGAAAATCTGACCCATAATGTATTTATTATCAAGTATACATGCAAGTAAAAGTGACCTCTAATTGTAGCCTAAAGTCCTCCAACTTCCGTATCCATGGAATATAGGTCGTCAGAGAATTACAATTCGCCAATGCACTCATATAATCCATATTTTAGAAGAAATAAAAGAGATTTAAAATACATAATAAAACTCTTAGATACAATTAATATTTAGCTTTCATTACTAAAATTTAGTAATGAAAGCTAAATATTAATTGTATCTAAGAGTTTTATATATAATATATATAATATATATTATCTAACACATCACATTTAATGTGATGTGTTAGATTATATATGGGTCAGATTTTCAGAAAATATACAATTGGCAGCTCTGCACATTTAGGAAATTCTGCTTAACTAGGCTGTAAAATGAAGTATATCTGAGTATATTTGGTATCGCATTGATTTAAAGTATCAGTTCTGTTATGTTAAACTGCATTTTGAAGCTCATTTCTGTCTTAAATGTGGGTTATTTGAGAGAATTGGTGAAGGCGAATTGTACATTTTCTGAAAATCTGACCCATATACATGTGCACTTTTGTAACATTCTTTGTAACGTGTGTATCCGGTGTTTTGTATTATGTACCTAATAATCTACTCTAGTTTGGTAGTCAACTTGTATCACCTAGTACCGTTCTTTTCTATCAGTAATCAGAAATGTATGGATGTTCGGAAGAACTGTAACAGTCACAGACAATATTCCTTTTCCATTCTTTCTTTATCTTCATGCGCTTGTATATGTATGACAACGATTGTATATGTGAAATGGAAATAAAATCTAATAATAATAATAACTTATACCTGGCTCTTGGTTCATAGTATGAGAAAATGCCTCTAGTAACACAGAAATAGTTGTTATGTTGACTTAAATCTCACTCTAATTTACTTGTGTTATTCTAGTATTGGAAGGGTAATGTAGACTTTAAATATAAAATTCGAAAAAAAAATATAGGGAAAAGCTCACTAGAACTAAATATTGGGTAGAATGTGTTCAAAGCTTTGAAGGCCTTCATATTGATGATGTTTAGTTACTTTACTGGTAATTACCCACCCAGAAACATTGCAAACTTTATATTTTCAAAAATAAAAATATCAAACTTAAAATATAGAAATACATATTAAGTGTTTACTATCATTGGAATCCCCTTGATATCATGTTTTCAAATATGATGATATCTCAAAATTCATTTTTTGCGACTTATGACTCATTTTCCTGAAACACACCACAAATGTAAATTGATATGTACTTACGGTTGACTCCTTTCACCCACTCCTGTTCACCCTCCCCGCTGTTCTAACCCTTCTACTTCCTCCTCCTCTTCTTTTTCTTCTTCTTTCTCTTCATTCTTCTGCTGTCCCCAGAACCAAGCCACAATAAACAACCAAGACTTATATCAATACTGGACAGTGCTGCAGGAATTGTGTCTGGTCAGTGATTTAGCTAATTAGGAAATGACCAGTACCCCATCCAACCGACTGACCACTCGATCTCTCCAGATGCGGATATCTCTGCAGGATTTAGAGGCTTATCCCTCTCCTGTATAGGCCTAATCCTACCGATCGGGGATTAAATATATCCCCCTCCTCCTCCTCCTCATTGATAAAAGGATCGGAACGTCGGTCCCCCAATTAACAAACCTCAAACTTATAAAATTGTTATGTGTCACAGAAAATCGAGTCTAAAGTTTAAAATGGTATGTGGGTCAAGTCGCCAGAAAATGTGCAATTCAGTTTCACCTATCTCCTCAAATAACCCAAGTTTTAGACGAAAACAAAGTTCTAAATACAGTTCAATCTAACCAAACAGATTGCTAGAACCACTACAATGCCGAATATACTCGAATTTACCTAATATTGACCAAATTACAGCCTAATTTAGCAGAATTTACTAAATGTTTACAGCTGCCAATTGTACATTTTCTGGAAATCTGACCGATATCCTCCTCCTCCTCCTTGATAACTAGCCTGCATTGCACCTCTATCCCCTGCTTGGGGTGCTAGGGGACGAATAATGTGTCTACTTGATAACAGTATCGAAACGTTGGTCCCCAAATAAACAAACCTCAAACTTATGGGTCAGATTTTCAGAAAATGTTCAGTAAATTCTGCTAAATTTGGCTGGAAAATGATGAATACCGGGTATATCTGTCTGTTTTGTTATGTTAAACTGCATTTTGAAGCTCATTTCTGTCTTAAATGGGGGTTATTTGAGTGTACATTTTCTGAAAATCTGACCCAGGTATTCATCCGTCTCCCAGCACTAGATACCCTAACATTGAAAACATTCCTACTTTATCAATTGGTTGATAACTGCTATTAAAGGTTACATTTATCGTCAGAGTTCCATGACAATAATATGGCACTCAAAGCCTTTCTGAACGAAGCGAAAATAGAGATGAGAATCTTAGAATACAACAATGTTATACAAGGTAAAGGTAAAACAAATATCAAATTCATGGTTTTAATTCCTATAGCAGACTTGGAGGCATGAAGCCTATACCAAGAGGGTAATAAGCAGCTCAAGGTTTCTGTCATATTATTGTTACACATCGTCTAAAAAAAAATCAGTCAAAAGAACTACTGAAGTGTCGGTGGAGAGGTAAAGAAAAATCAGAAAAACCGAAAAAAAAAAACGAAAAAAACACAAGGGACACGACATTAATGTCATTAGTATTGTAAGAGCCTCGATGGCAGGATATGTTGAACAAAACCTTTTTAAAACAAAAAAAAACATTCCTACAAAGAGATCTTGTGAATAAAACACATTGAAAATTATCAACTTTAATTGCGACTTCGGAGACATTTTTCTCTAACACATCACATGTGTGAAAACAATGCTGTTTAATAGGGGATTTGCATAGCCGCCATTTTGAATATATTGAGTATATTAAAACTATAAAAAAACATGCCATGCTCAGCATGGACTATTTATCAATGTTCTAATGTCAATATCCACGTGTTATACATGTTTACATAACACAAGCCTCGACATTTCCCATCATGCATTTGGTTTTCATATATCACTTATAAAAGCTATGATATTGGTGAAAACATTCATGCAATTTTCAAGAAAAATGTTGGCAAATATTTGTATGCCAAATTTGAACTGAATCCATCCCAGGATCCAATTTATTCTCGTTGGTAATACACAGCGCAGTGGCACATGCAACTCCCCTATTGTAATAGAAATATGAAACCCAAGGTCGACTGGCAACCGTTTCTGTCGACACAACAAAGGAGGAGGAGGAGGAGGATGTGATGGGAAGGATTAAGGACAGAGAGATAATCCACAAGAGATTAAACCTTCCGTCCACCCGAGCCTTATACCATAAAGGTGGCGATAATCACTGACCACACACACACATAGCCGCATCAAAGATACAGATCGCCGGATTAGGGAAGGAGAGGGCTAATTTACAGGATACCAATGGGTCAGGTTTTCAGAAAATGTACAATTAACCTTCACCAATTCTCTGAAATAACCCAATTTTCAGACAAAAATTAAATTCAAAATGCAGTTTGACCTAACCAAACAGATTGCTAGAATCAATGCAATGCCGAATATACTCAAATTTAACTAGTATTGACCAAATTGCAGCCTAATTTAGCAGAATTTACTAAATGTGTAGAGCTGCCAATTGTACATTTTCTGAAAATCTCACTCAAATACTTGATATAACAAACTTCCAAAGGCGTTCCATCAACCAATATACTGTAAAAGTAGTTATTTTCGCCCTGTATTTATTTTCGGGGGCAGCCTTCTGAATTTAAATGTGTGTGAATATTAAGTTGAGTCATTGGTGACAGAAGAGGAATTGTTGCTGCGCTAATTTATGTGAGCGCGAAAATGTGTGAAGAAGGGCAATGCGCGAAAATTTAGCACGCGAAAATAAATGCGTTTACTTTAATGTTCCCTTGTTTTTGTAATGTTTAAGTTCCTCACTATCCCGCTAGGCTGGGGTATATTTAGGCCAACAGAAATAGGTGTGTTTCTGAGGAGGCAGAGGGGAATGGTGACTTCTTTTTTTTTTTAAATGTTTTGGGGAAACGATCTTCCTTCCAGAAACCGAATAAAATGTTTGTTTCGTAACAATCATTGTTTAAATAAGAGAAATGTATATTTTGAAGGTTTTCAGGTTCATATTAAGAGTTGTGTCCCAGCTTTAATTAATTTTCTTTTGTCGGAAAAGTCAGGGTTAAATGGGAAACACAACTATTCTTTTGAGGGCCTAATATATGGGTCAGGGCATCATAAAATGTACTTATCTGTCATTCAACTTCAATTGGTTTTTAGATATTTTCATTGGACGACAATCAAACTTGAAGACAAAAAACGTGGTTCAACATAACAGAACTGATACTTTAAATCAATGCGATACCAAATATACTCAGATATACCCAGAATTTATCACTTTTTTAGCATAATTTAGCAGAAATTACTAAATATGTAGAGCTGCCAATTGTACATTTATTTGAAGACCCATATGTGTGTGTCCACATGGCTACCATAATTATAGTCCAGGCTCAAAGTTGAGAGAGTCCCTTCAAACTGAAGTAAAGCCTCTCGCTCCAAATTACAAAATGCCATTATAATTCCATTAGGACCGCAAAATATCATTATAATCTCATTAGAAATCCCATTAGCGCAGTAGGCATCCAATCACTGACATACCAGACTTCATACTAAATTCTTCTGCAGATCAACATATTTTGTAAATTCTGCTAAATTGGACTGAAGAATCATCAACACATATCTGACTATAATATTATTTGGTATTGCCTTGATTCAAACAGTCTGTTTGATTATGTTGGACAGTATTTTTAACCAGATTTTTGTCTTAAATTTGGGTTATTTGAGCGAATTGGTGAAGGCGAATCGTACATTTTTTGAACATCTGACCCATAGAATGATGTCTTGTATATCAATATTTAGGCGACTAATGACGATGCTATAGTAATATATGTCTGTACATTCATATTAATATCATGATTAATGATAATAAAGTGATCTAATGTTATATAATGATAGATTTGGAGCGTGACAGTATCTTGACACATTATGACCCCGCTATTGTCGCTATTAAAACCGCCCTATAGAAGTCCCACCTCAGCTGTTGTTTTTACCAAGACCGCCAAGAGACAGATGGGTCAGATCGTCAGAAAGTGTACAATTTGCATTCACCAATTCTTTCAAATAACCCAAATTTAAGACAAAAATGAGCTTTGAAATACAGTTTAACATATAATAGCAGAACTGATATTGTAAAACAACACAATACCAAATATACTCCGATATACTCGGTATTCATCATTTCTCAGCCTAATTTAGCAGAAATTACTTAATGTGTAGAGCTGCCAATTGTACATTTTCTGAAAATCTGACAAGAGAGAGAGAGAGAGGTGGCCGTGGGTTCAGGGCTCTGTTGTATAAGCTAAGCAAGGAATTTTTTCTGTAGGAATTTTTCCCTCACTACATTCATTCCTACAGAAAATTCCCAGCTCGTAGAAATATTCCTTGCTGTCGAGGTGTGGGTCAGCAAAGTAGAAGGTAAATAGGATGCATAGGATTCACTCATTTCTTGGATTTAAAGATTAAAATAACACATTTCCTTCAATTTGAAGCGGTAAAGTGGGTAAAATATTAGATACTTTGATTCTTATACCTTCAAATCTGATGCAGATTATCCAGAATGGATTAGAATCTAGATCCACAGGCATGACCTAGAAACTGACCCATTTAGCTGTGGGAATTTCCTACATTGATTCTTGTAGTTGTTCCCTATGTAGGAATTTCCCCCAGAAGTTTTCCTACCGAAGTAATTTCCCTCATTCTTTCCTCTGAGTTAAACATGAAAAGACTGGAAAACTAAGGAACACCTTTTAGGTGTTCCCTTAAGAATTCCTTAGGGTTTATTGACTGCAAAAATATGATTTTACTAGTCATATATATCTGCTATCATTATAGTACAAAGTTTCTGCTGTTAGATGATTTTTCTGTTGATTATTAACATAATTTGAATAGAAAAAAGAAGCCTCCCAAGCTGGGATTCGAACCATGGACCTGAGAGGGGAGCCTTTCTGGGAAAAAACAAACAGCACTGGGTGGGGATTGAACCACCAACCTGAGAGTTTCATTAGTTACCAATCAAAATTTGTCCTTGACCTAGTTTGTCTCAATTGTTTGTGCCTCAAGAGTGTTGATTACTAGTGAGAACAAGGCATGTCCCCCCATTTACCATGTACCTTGAAGACTGTTGTTTGAAGTGGGCAGGGGATATTGAGTGGTTCAAGGAGGGAAATATTGTAGTAAATTCCTACATGATTACATCTGCTTGGTGGGAAGGAAAAGTCGTAGGAAAATTCCCAGAGAAACATATTGAAATTGTGTAGGACTGAAGGAATTCCCTCAGTTTTCCTTGCTTAGCAGCTGGGAAGGAATGGTGCAGGGAAGGAATAGCCTATACTTTCAATGCTTTTTAGCGTAGGAATTTCCCAACGAAGTAAAGGAAAAAAACGTAGGAATTCCCACAAAAAAAATTATTCCTTAGCTTATACAAGGCGTACCGTAGTTGTTGTTTTTACTACGATAGGGAGATCAGGGAGAGCGAAATATTAAATAAATGGGGAAGAAGAGAGAGAGAGGGATCGGGTAAAGGGAGAGAGAGAAGGAGAGAGAGAGAGAGAGAGAAGGGAGAAGAAAGAAAGGGATCGGGTAAAGGGAGAGAGAGAAGGAGAGAGAGAGAGAGAGAGAAGGGAGAAGAAAGAAAGGGATCGGGTAAAGGGAGAGGGAGAAGGAGAGAGAGAAGGGAGAAGAGAGATATAGATCAGGGAGAAGAGAGAAAGATCAGAGAGAGGGGAGAGATAGAGAGATCATGAAGAGGGATACAGAGAGAAGGCGGTTGAGAAGGAGAGAGATCAGATAGAAAAAGAGAGACAAAGAGAGAGATCAGACTCAGACTCAGGGTTACGTAACCTAACATAACGTAAGCAGGCACATGCGAGACGTAACGTACAGCAGAGCGCGCCATCAACAGAACATTAAACAAACAAGAAGAGATTTAATCTCTTTCATGTCGACTTGGTACTTTAGAACAAAGAACAACTAATTATTACGCACCTCTCCTTACTTTTCTATCGCCCCCTCCCTTTGTTGTTCCTGTAAACTTTTTAATGTTCGCGCAGTATTTATTTTCGCTATTTTCACGCACCCACCTTTGTGCGTAAAAATAAATCCTGCGTGAAAGGTATAATTATTGCATAAACAAGGTGTGAGTCTCCCATTCTGCGCGAATTTAAATCCACGCGAAAAGGATTCCAAGCACTTACTGCGCGAAAATTTATCTGCGCGAAAATAATTTACAGTATACCAATTCTTATTTCATATTACATGTGTAGAAATTGTGTTGTATATGGGTCAGATTTTCAGAAAATATATAATTGGCAGCTGTAGACATTAAGTAAATTCTGCTATATTAGGCTGCAATTTGGTCAATACTAGGTAAATTTGAGTATATTTGGCATTGCATTGATTCTAGCAATCTGTTTGGTTAGGTTGAACTGTATTTTTACTGTATTTTCGTCTGAAATTTGGGTTATTTGAGAAGATTGGTGAAGCTGAATTGTACATTTCCTGGCGATTTCACCCACTTCTTTATAGAAGTTAAAATGATTCAATGATGTATTTCAGTCTCAGACGCCGAGCGACATTACATAGTCGCCATGTAAATCTGCGTAAATCTGGGTCGATTTTAATGATTAGGTAATTAAGATTAAAGAGATAAACCATAGTCATACGCACTGCTGCAGGCGGGAGTTCAAGGAACTAATGCATGAAAAATAAGGATTCACAATATTTTTTTCAAACTTTGTCATGAGAAAGAACATGGTTAGGGGGACAACAAAAAGCAAAAAAAATGCATCTCAGCATATTTTTTTTTCATTCTAGAGACCACCAAAATTTAGTCTTGAAGTATGGGGGGAAAATGGATATTTTCTCAGTTTTTCCAAGATTTCAGACAGACAAATAACATATTTCAGTTGTAATGTCTTCTAAACATAGACACTATACAGGTTTACCCTCATGCATGAAAGAACAGGGTATCAACATATTTTGAAAGATATTATTTAGCATTGAAAATATTCAATATTCCTGTTTTTAACTCATTAGGAATCAGATTCAGTTGAATAACTTTTCTAAAAGGTCGGTGACCGCCATTTTTTATTGCTTGAAAGGCTAAAGCAATATGTTCACTATGTCTACAGAGATTTTTAGGAAAAAGTTATTTCCAATTTTTTTTTTATACTGAAAAAACGAAAAAAATTGTCCTTTTCTCATAGACTTCTATAGTGAACACCCCTAAATTTCAGGGCTCCCTGAAATGAAAACTAACCCGGTGACATATTGTTTTTATTGGCTTTTTGAATTCACATAACCTTGTTCTTTCACAAGGCAAAGTTTAAACAAAATGTTATTTTCAGTTTTTTTCCCAGTTGAACTGTGGTTTATCTCTTTAAGTTAGTATGGGCAAGGGGATCCAGATAGAGCCAATATCGCTATATGTGATGTGGTTCTGGAAAATGAGTCACAAGTCGCAAAATAGATATTTTTCAAAGTGTTTTTCCACAAGATCTCTTTATTGAAATGATCTGATTTTCAGAGGGTTTAGAAGTTATAGTCATATAAATCCGTGTAACAGGACATTGTATTAATAAATATATCATATCGAGTATATTTAGTTACTTTACTGGTTTACCCAGCCAGATGCATTGCAAACTTCTTTTTTTTCAAAAATAAAAATATCAAAATATCAAACTTAAAATATAGAAATACAATACTAGGTACCCTAGTGTTAACTATCATTGGAACCCGCTTGATTTCCTCTTTCAAATATTGTGATACCTCAAAATCCATATATTGCAACTTGTGACCCATTTTCTTAAAACAGATCACATATGACTGTAAGTCGCACATTTCCACTAGCCTAGGTGAAGGTGGTGGCTGCTGGGGATTTTGCGAGAATCTCAGATTTTTAGGCATTGGTGGCGCCCCCTAACTATTCAAGATACAATTTAAGATGTTTTATTCAGGAGATAATATTACATCATTTGATGCTGCCGTCGTTTGCAGTAGTCCAACTCCCTTCCATAAACCCCTTCTCTTTCTTCTTTCATTCAACCACCATAACACAACACACTATTTTACATGTGTATGCTGGGGACTGTGACGTCAGTGATTACGGAGGAAATATCCACTAGAGTACGCCACCGGCACGAGCATGGAAAGATGTATAACACATCGATATTTGGGTCAGTTTTTCGGAAAATGTACAATTGGCAGCTGTACACATTAGTAAGTTCTGCAAAATTACGCTGTAGTTTTGGTCGATACTTGGTAAATTCGAGTATATTTGGCATTGCATTGATTTTAGCAATCTGACCATAATCTGACATGTATTATGATATATAAACCCATGTTTTCACCAAATAAAGTTTATGTCTAAACAGGACAAACCTCTGCTCTTATTATTACCTCACACTAGGCTATGATTGCAATACATGCTGCGCATGCTTCTCATTGCCTTTTAACCGCTTCTTCAGCAGTCTTCCTCTTGCCAGGTTTCGGGGCTTAGACTGTACCTGGTGTTGCTCAAGAGGTGCCCAAGCAGAGCTGATCAGGCTCCACTTAGCAACTGCAGGTTTCTAGGGGCAGCGCCATATGTGGACCCCCTTCCACCTACAGTCAAGGCCATTCCAGATGTTATCCAAGGCAATGCCATTCCTTCGAAGTTGTGGTATAGGCTGTAAGCACTTTGGTGTGTGTTCGAGCTTGTCTCCTATTTTGTCTCACATCTGTTTCTGGACTGCATTCCACAACTTAACCTCCTGTGCAGCCCCATGGGTGTTCCGGACCGTGTTTCATGCCCGCAGAGCCCACCGGCAAAAGCTGCACAATTTGAATCCATGCGCATGCTTCTCATTGCCTTTTAACCGCTTACTTAGTCTAGACAATCATTAATTATACATATACATCTCAGGGACTCTAGCTAGCTCTACCATCGACACCAGATCCCTTGGTGAATAGTGATCGTATCAACAGTTTAATTTAGTACTATAGCGGATAAATATTCAATATTAATGAGTTAAAAGTTCACATGGTGGACAATGGTGTAGAGATAAGACCTCACTGAGACAATGTATAATGGTATATACAGGTACAGTTGGGTATTATGATATATGCGTTTTGCTGTAAGGAAATATATTTTTGCCAAGGATTATATATAATTATACAGACTTCGCACATAAAACAAGATGTCAATATTTTTTGCTGTATCTAAAATTAATCATCTAATTAAAAAATACATTAATCCACCAATGTTTTCTCAACATTAACTCATATCTTGGCGGAAATAAAGCTGCATTATCAGCTCTTTCTAGCTGACAAACAAATATAGACTAATATTGAGGATCTTCAAACTAATCTCCCGGTCTCATCATACTTATCAAAAGTCTTTTTCATTTTATTTTTTTTGTTCCATTTACAGGCCAAGTCATTAATTACAAGTACAGTTTTAGAAATCCAATTGCAACTGTCTAGCAATCAGTCTGAATACAAAGCTGACCAAATAGACAGACATAGCACCAACGGGGATAGCATACTTGAAGAAGACAACACAAATATCACATATTACTAGTGAAGTAGCTCAATACATAGGATGACCTTGGAAATGCAAGGATATTTTTCATACACTGTCTTCAAATTTAAGAAAAGTACATATTCATATTACTTAAAAATGTTGCGACTCATTTTTCACATCACATTACATACATAGTATATATTATATTGAGGGAGAAGTATCAGGCCATTCACTCGTTGCGAACAATAGTTCTCAAAGTTCTCAAATTTCATACTCAGATACCATTTGCATTTTTCTAGACTTCATATTATATATGCGAGAAAAATTGTTGATGTATCTTTCATACTAAATACTAAATACCTTTCCATGAATACCTCAATCTCCTCATCTAGATAAAATAACTAGTTCTTACCTCGTCTCTCTACCATGTATATTAACCGAGTTATTGCTATGTATATATTGGCCAATCAGGAAGCTGCTTCTAATTTGTTGACATTTGTCATGGAAACTAAAGTTACACATTTTTGATATACCCCCCTCTTCTCATCTAATAAAATCATTCCCTGATGAAGATCCAACCTAGAAATCAAACATCTGTATAGATCTAAACATCAGCATCAATAAAACTTCAAATCTCATGAAAAACTGCTTGTGTCTGGTTTTGATGTTCAAACTACTTCAATATATTGTAGAAAATATACTAGCTTCTTAGGTCAAGAGCAAGACCAGGAGCAACTCTACCGGTGGAGGGGGCGGGGTCTGTGCTGCCCGCCAGGCCAGCTCCTCCAAGGGAGAGCCAGAGGCAACCCTTGTTTTGATAAGCCACATAGGGAGGGGGTCTGCTAATGAGTAATCAACCAAGTGGGGGAGGGTCATTAGGATCCATCCTCATTAATTTATTACAAAGGTTAATTAATTTAAGATTATTATTGTTCTATTCGTGTGCGTGATGTTACATTGATAATTATGCTAATTGGAATTATTGTATTAGTCTGGCACTCGTAATAATTAATAAGAATGTATGTGTCTCCTGCCTACCCTCCCTCCTGGTATAATAAAGTGACCGAGGGAGAGAGAGAGGGCCACAGCCAATGAGGGGGGCAGGAGGGGAGAACGAGGCCGCCAGGCTAGGATATAAGCTGAGGTTTTACGCACATTAAAGGTCGATTATTCTACCAACCAAGCCTTGACTTCTTGATTCACAACCTAACAATATTGTATACATTTGTGTTAGACACCATGAACAATTGAAGACGTCAAATAATTAATGTTGATATAAGACTGGTCACATTGGAAAGGGAAACCATTAAGTCTGTGGTGGTAGAACCATCTCCTGAAGCCTAAACCTTCCAAAGCCTTGACTGCATTAAACATCATTGTTAAATGTTGTTTACTCAAGGGACGATGCACATGAATCTCAAAGGAGAGCTGTACCACATTTTTCAGGACACCATCAGCGACCATGTTGTGAAGAACATCAAACTCGTGAGTCTCTATGTCAAACTTGAGGTAGGGAATAATCACCTGTGGAATAGAACATAAGATGAGATAAGTTGTTTTTTATTTGCCATTTTCAATTAGTACAAAGGAGTATAAAAAGAGTAAGAAAATTAGGTTTGACAAAAGGGTCCACATGCCTTATGGTACAGCGAGGGTACCATTTCTTCAGGCTGTTAACGTACCGTAATTTGGAAGATGTGGTAAATGTATGATATAGAAGGGTTAGAAAATAAGGAAAAAGTAATAAGAAAAAATAAGTAGAAGTAAGTAGAACATGTAGGTGAATAACAGAGATTATTTCTATGTGAATTGAGCAATACAGCCCAAGTTGACATTGCGGAAAAGGTTGTGAGCAACCTGTTCATACAATACAACATGAACTCACATAGCAACAGATCAATTACATTTTGATTTGCATACAGTTTATTTAATTTAGTTCAAACTTTTTCCCTTTCTTACGGTATGACAAACTCAGTAAATAAAAGAGAAATATAATATTTAAATAAGAGTGTCGAAATAAAGTTTATTTATAAACATTATTCCAGGGTAGCGAGTAAGAAAGAGTAATAATGAATAAGAATGGAGTAATAATAATAATAAGAGGACTTCCGGTTTGAAGCAAAGGTCTAGAGTTTAGTTGGAGACTGCTCCACCTTCTAACCCCTTTTTTTCCAGATCGGATCACTCTGTGTCTTGCCTACCAGCCTGGTACAAGCACATGAACAGTTGTAGAAAACGGAGGATTAATTTCTGGTGGCTCTCTCAATACGGAGAAAGTAATAACAGGGAAAATCAAATCGGACTAAATTCGCACGAGGTAGTCGGCCATTAAGACGACCCCGATCGGCGATATAATATTCTCGAAGGATCAGCTCCTAGAGAATCAACGGTGAGGTGCTCGCAAAAAACATTGGAAAGTCAGTAACAGAGATTACCTTCAGTGACAAATAAGGATAATAATATGGACCGATAACCAACGAATATAGAAAGAATAGGCAAGTTCGCCGGTTATCGCTCACCCTCGAGGAACCTAATGGCGGGAACCTACCACGGTGGTCATCAAGCATCGGCTCCAAAATACTAAAGTGATACATCAAAAAGGAATAGTATAACATCTTCTATCCCTGGAGGTCTACAAAAGTTAATATACAAGGAGTAGGACTATTAATGTTCGAAAAACTTTCCGAGCGGGAAGGTTCATAGCGCCATAGGCGAGAGTGTGAAATCAACGAACTATAACCTAGTGTCAACCAACGCAACTAAGGTGAGCGTACGGAAGGAAGGCGAAACATGCGCCTCAGCTAAAGAATAGCTGGGCATGTGCTGATAAACTTTCATTCTAGTATAAAATAAAAAAAAAAAAGAGATATTATCAAGCCCGAACAATAGCTAAAAGATCAGGGACTCTATAATATGATGAACCATTTCTAACTAGTGTAACCCAGTGCAAAAGTAAACACCGGAAGAACGGTCAGCCATCTTGTAAACAGTTAAAACCGCTTACGACACCGTGGTAACGTTTGTTACTCTGGTGTCAAATAAGTGAACTAAGGACCAAAACAACACAGAGAAGTGAGCTCATGCCGCGACTCAGAGACAAGGACCAGGACCAGTGATAAGGAACAGGAATGTGCCAAAATAACCGAGATATATGACCTACAAGGAATATAAAAGGTAGTAGAACATTTTTCACGAAAGTAAATAGCGTGATAAGTAAACACCGGAAGACTAAGCCGCCATCTTGGGAAAAAGCAAAACACCGCACTATAACATAGGGAGAGGCGCGCCCGAACCGTTGCAATGGTGATTCGCGCCTGTAAGGTATGTCAGACTCTGAGGGGAATACATCAACACACCAGGTCACGATAAGTAAAGATAAAACTGATAATAAAAGGAAGCGGCCACTATCCCCAGGCCAAGAAAGCCAGGAAGGTAAACATAAACAGCCTAAAGTAGCTCGCACTTTAAGAAGAGCAAGCCAGAAGAAAACAAGGATGGCTCAGGTGGGTGCCACTGAGGATGGAGCGGAACCATCAACGTCCAGTGGACAGAAAAAGCTGGGAGAGGAGACAAAAGAGGCGAGTCTAAACACGGAGATCGAAGAATCGGAGGGCCCCATGTTCGAATTACTTAGCAGCATGGCGAGGGATAGAGAAAAAAAACACCAGGAGGAGGAACATAGGCACAGAGAAGATCAGGAGAAATTCCAGAAAATCTTTGCAGCAATGAAAGATATGAAAGCGATCAGAGCTAAAGCGGATAACACAGAGGCTGGCCTCACAACAGTAGAGACCAGAGTCGCAACAGTAGAGACCAGGGTCGCTACGATAGAGACCACAGTCTCAAAAGTCGATCGGGACATGGAAGAGCATAAAAGAGAAACCTTCAATGAAAACATAATCAGAGACGGTGAGATCGCTGATCTCAAGAAGAGGCTAGAAATAGCCGAGAAGGAGCTGCTTGTGGTGACAGAGAAGACGTCTGCCACTAAAGATACAGACCAGATCAGGCTAAAAAGAACTGAGGAACAGAGGGAGAAGGAAATAGTGACCACTGAGATGAAGAAGCTAGAAAACAATATAATCTTTATGGGAATCGTCTCAGGAAAAATCGAGTTCAAACCAATGCTTAGGGCCAAGGTTAAAGCCATCCTGGAGGAGAGAATGGAACTGAAAAATCTAACCTTTGTAAAGTCTTTCCGACTGGGTTGGAAAGAGAATGCACCCGTCAAAGTAGAGTTCGGATCTAAAGAAGATGTGAAGAAAGTAGTGGCAGCGAGGCAAAAGCTGGAGGACAGTCAGCCGAACGAACAGGAAAAAGATAGGATCTGGATGAGAAAAGACTTACCACTTTTCCTCAGACAAAGAAACCAAAGAGCTAGGCTGATTAAAGAAGTGGCGGAAAAAAAGGGGTACAAGGATGTATTAACCTACAGAGGAGGATTCATGGTGGAAGGATCGTTGTATCATCACAACAGGTTAGGCGCTCTCTCAAAAGAGCTACTCCCGTCCCAAATTTCAATGAAAGAAGATTTAAATACTGTGGTTTTTTCACTGGAAACTCGCCTCTATCCAACCATTACAGGTCAAGGTTTATGGTAGATGGACACCAGTTTGAACACGTTGAACAATACATTTTTTATCACCGCCAAAAAACCAGCCATAGCTCTGGCAACCTACGATCCGTCTGAATGTAAGAGGCTGTAAAAATTTTCCCAAAGACAATGGGGAATGGATAGATCATAGGGAGGAAATGATCAAAAGGGCGTTAAAAGCTAAGTGTAAAGCATCAGAAATAGTACAGGACTTTCTCCTAAATACCGACGAAAAAATGTTAGGAGAGGCATCTCCTAAAGATAAAGACTGGGGCATAGGCATGGGACTAAACGACCCCCTAGTGCTTCAGACAGACAAATGGCCAAAAAACGGGAACTTCTTAGGAACAATATGGATGGTAGTAAGGCAAAGCATCCGCGACAAACTTCAACACAAAGCAATGTTGAAAGAGCAAGAAGAGTCTCCAAAAAGAGGACTAAAGAGCACAGGTACTACCCCCAAAGGTTCTCAAAAGGGAGGTAAACAGGACCAAAAAAAGAAGCCTCAAGCCATTCCTCTCAACGACAAAGAAACAGCTGTTGAAAACAAGGAGAAAACAAAGGAAGAGAACCCCCCCCTGCTCGCGCAGCCATGGAAGGAAATAAGGTGGAAGCTCCCCTAACCACCTTAAAGGAAAATGGGGAAAAAGTTCCAGAAAAGTCAGACAGCGAATCTGAAAGCTCTGAGGACGAGGAAGAAAAAATGGTGGAAGCCTAACCCTCCATTTAAAGTAAAAGTCGAGGAATAGGATACCTGTCAGCCTAAAAACTGTACAATGGAGCCTAAACAAGATGAGGAAGCAAGTGTGACCATAATCTTGAATAATGTGAATGGGTTGAATGACCCTAAGAAAAGAAAATCTATTTTTAGTAGCTATTATGATTTTAAAAGAGTGGTAATATCCCTACAGGAAACACATTCGGTAGAGGACCAAGAAAAAATATGGAACCTCCAATGGCGAGGCAAAATTGTGTATGCTCATGGCTCCTCTTCTTCTAGGGGAGTCATGATTATGTATTCTAGTGATCTAAAAGAATATGTAATAGATTCGGCATCAGATCCGAAAGGTAGATGGGTATATATCTGTTTGAAAATCAAAGATGTAATAACGTGTATATTAAATGTCTATGCACCTACAGCGGATCACCCCAAAGAACAGTCAGCTTTCCTTGAAACCATCAAAGGAAAACTGGAAGAGCTTCCCTTCGATAATTTAATCGTGGCAGGCGATTTTAATTCCGATTTAACCTTTAAACCTGACTCTAAAGCGAGTAAAACACTTAAAGATTTTATATCGACTATAGACCTTTGTGACATAATCGCAATCAGAGAGAACATTCCTGGACGTTTGCCCCATACGACCTGGAGCAGAACTACACAGGAATCAAGACTCAACTATTTGTTCATCACTGAGAATTTGAATTCTAGAGTTAAAAAGCATGAGGTATATACCAAAGTCTTAACTGATCATAAGGAATTGTTGATTACAGTAATGTTAGACCTCCCTCAACGAGGCAAAGGTTATTGGAAGTTCAATGCACAGCTATTGAATGAAGAAGCCTTTGTAGAAGGGGTGGAACAAATTGTGAAAGATGTATCTACTTTGAAACTATCAGACAAACTTATTTGGGAGTTCTTTAAATTAAAAACTAGAGAATTGGCAATAAGAATTAGTGTTAACATTGCGAAAGCAAGAAAATGTAAAAACTAAGTGTTTACTGAACGTTTTAAAATTCTTAGAAAACAAACATAGTTTGTGTGACGAGGAATTATTAGAAAAAGTAAGCATTGTTAACGACTTGAGAGAATTAGAGTTAAAGAAAGCTGAAGGTGCAATCCTCAGATCCAGAGCTAGATGGGCTGTGGATGGGGAGAAGCCTACTAAGTTTTTCTGCTCGCTAGAGAAGTATAATTCTTCGAAGAAAGTTATATCCCAACTAAAAATTATGGGCAAAATCTGCTCAGACAAAAAACAAATTTTAGGAGAGGGGGAGAGTTTTTATTCTTCTCTCTACAAAGCGAAGCCGGGCAGAGGCGAGTCTTCTACCCTTTTTCTGAATTCTGAAAATACAAACAGGCTTGATGAAGAAGATAATGAATTTTTGTCTCGCCCTTTCAGTACAGAAGAGGCAAGCAAAATCCTTCATGAAATGAAAGGTGGTAAATCCCCAGGTTCGGACGGTTTTACTGTGGAATTTTATTTTATCTGGTATCTCCTTAAGAATTTGTTTATTAATATGATGATAAATTGTTTTAACGATGGTATTATGACCGAAGAACAAAGAAAGGGTCTGATAAGCGTCATACCCAAAAAGAATAATGATTTAGAATATATAAAAAATTGGCGCCCTATCACATTGTTAAATGTCGATTACAAGCTTATATCTAAGATTCTAGCAGCTAGACTAGCAACCTTTTTGCCAAGAATGATTAAAGAGGACCAATATGGCTTCGTTAAAGGAAGATATATTGGCACCGCAGTAAGAAAGATCGACGATATAATTTCCATGCTGGAACTGAGGAACCAGAACGGCCTTGTAGTGTCTTTGGATTTTTCCAAGGCATACGACTCGGTCGGCTGGGATTTCTTGAAACTAGCTCTTAGAGATCATAATATAAATGAAGATTTCATACATTGTATAACCACTCTGATGAATAACTCGAAGGCTGTGTTTTGTAATAACAGTCATTCGTCTAATTGGTTTGAGGTGGAGAGGGGGATGAAGCAGGGAGATCCTGTTTCTTCCATCCTCTTCACAATAGTTGTCGAAAAACTCGCTCAAAATATCAGAGATAATAATAATATTAAAGGTTTTGATGTCCTACAACATCAAGAGAAAATAGTACAGTTCGCTGACGACACCACGCTGCTGGTAAAAAATGAAGAGTCTTTAGAGAACGCCTTTGTTATACTCAAGCGATTTTAAGAAGCTACAGGTTTATCTTTGAATCCTGGTAAGTTGAATGGTTGTAAAATCGGTGATGCACTGATTACCAAAGAATCTCTTCTCGATGTTAAATGGAGCAATAGGCTTAATGTACTGGGTGTGACTTTAATCTGCCCTAGAAACGAAAAGCTAATGTCTAAAATAAATGGTGAAATATTGGTAGAAAAAATCATGTCGGTCATCCACAACTGGAGGAATAGGTTTCTCACCCTCAAAGGTAGAGTAGTGGTGGCAAATGTTTTTTTGTCGCCTATCTTACAACATGTTATGTCCTGTATTACGATAGACAAAATATTAAGGAAAAAAATCAATAAGATCATTATTGATTTTGTGTGGAACAACAAATATCACCATGTTTCCGCACCCTTCCTTACACAAACAACGAGTATGGGAGGCATGAATCTTCGTCGAGGTAAATAGAATTAAATGGGTCCAGAGGATGTTACTGGGTAAGAATTCTTCCTGGTTCTCTGTCTTAGAAGAAATATTAAATAGTAATATAGAGGATATTGTCCTTACTAGATATAAACCCAAGTTCTATATCAATGATTTTTACAAAGAGATATTCCTTATATGGAATAGGTATTTTTACAGCAAAGACCCAGAGGGTCCTGAGCAAATAAAGAGAGAACGCTTGTGGTCGAATATAAATATTAAGATAAAAAATAAGATGGTAGAGTGGCCCCACTGGAAACAGCAGGGAGTCAATGTTATAGGTGACATCCTGGATGAACAGGGAAGAATTATGTCCAAACAACTGAAAGAATTGTATAAAATCAAAACTTCCTTTTGTGAGAGAATAGAATTGGCAAGAGCCATCCCAAGAGAGTGGGTTATTCTCATGAGGAGCACTTACGACACCCCTGATGAAGGGAAAATATTAATCGAGATCGTGGATCAAAAAATTAATATTCTAAATTGTTCTTCAAAAATGGTGTAGCACGCCTTAGTAAGTAAGAAAAAGCTGAATAGGGCTAAGTTTGACAGATGGCAAAAAATATTGAACATGTCTGATGACGAGTTCGAGGAAGTAGATTGGAAGAACATATTCAAAGAATATATCTGGTAACAAATGAAACAAGATTACAGTCCCTTCAATATAAGATCCTGCACATGGCTATCCCGTGCAATGAATATCTGAAAAACATAACTATAAGAAAAAATAAACAAAGTAGTTATTGTAAGGTAAAAGTGGACGATGTAAGTCACTTCTTGATAAATTGTCAAAATGCCAAGAACTTATGGAAAAGTTTACTCGAATGGATCTATGAGATTGGTTATTTAAACAAAAGAAAAGACGATAGAGATATTATTAGAAAAAATGGTAACAGGATCGTCATCGACCCAGTGCAAATAATCTTTGGTATAACCGAGGAGAATGATAACTCCAAAGTGATCAACTGGTTGTTTATACACATGAAATCTTTCGTACATAGGCAGAAACTGTTCTACAACAATGACCTTTCCTTTAATCACTTGATGAGCGAGCTCAATTCAAGAATGAATGTAACCATAAAGTCTTTGTATCTTCATCCTAAAAAAAATAACAAGACTCTCCCTTGGAGAAGAGTGAAGGAGGACATATCTGAGTATCTTGACAATATAAGATCATAGCATAAACGGTGTAAAAACCTTTGGAATTGTCTGAATAGGCTTAATCAGAGGAGTTTTTCTTGAGTCTAATATAACCCTCCCCCGACCAACCTTGTAGTTCTCCAGAAACCCACCAGGTGGACCTATGGATGTCTAACGTTAAAGGAGGTAGTAGTCGAAACTAACTGAAGCCAGGTGGCGACACTAGATACTCACTTTAGTACAAATTGTATTACCCAAATCATGTAGGATCTTGATCTTAAATCTCTGGTTTTCCAACTTTATCTTTATTATTAAATGTTATAATGTTTAGATTTGTAAGGCCGAGATGGCAGGATACGATGAATAAAGATGTTGTAAAAACAAAAAAAATTAATAATAATAAAATTCCTGTATGACTAGTCAATAGAAAATAGAGATCTGGATCTGATGCATGCCTGCAAATACCCCAAATACCCCCATAAGACTTGCTAGTTTTGGGTTTATATGGGTCAGATTTTCAGAAAATGTACAATTGGCAGCTCTACATATTTAGTAATTTCTGCTAAATTATGCTTAGAAAGTGATAAATTCTGAGTATATCTGAGTATATTTGGTATCACATTGATTTAAAGTATCAGTTCTGCTCTGTTGAACTGCATTTTGAAGCTCATTTCTGTCTTAAATGTGTGTTATTTGAGAGGATTGGTGAAGGCGAATTGTACATTTTCTGAAGACCTGACCCACATACGTTCTTCTCTAGCTATTCGTGGTATCAATGGTAATGAGGTAGAGCTGTCTGGATAATGTAGAATTACTAATGATGTAACAAATGCACAAATGTTGTAAGTAAGATATGTATGTTAGAGTGCTTTATTGAGCATATTCAAATGTATTTATACAATGACATACACCCTGTCCAGCCTCTGAAGAATGTTATAAGCAGGGTGGTAGATTAGAGGGTAAAGTATAGGCCATTCACTCAATGTTATAAGCAGCGTGGTACCAGGCCATTCACTCAATGTTATAAGCAGAGTGGTATCAGGCCATTCACCCAATGTTATAAGCAGCGGGGTATCAGGCCATTCACCCAATGTTATAAGCAGCGTGGTACCAGGCCATTCACTCAATGTTATAAGCAGCGTGGTATCAGGCCATTCACTCAATGTTATAAGCAGCGTGGTATCAGGCTATTCACCCAATGTTATAAGCAGGGTGGTATCAGGCCATTCACCCAATGTTATAAGCAGGGTGGTATCAGGCCATTCACTCAATGTTATAAGCAGCTTGGTATCAGGCCATTCACTCATTGTTATAAGCAGGCAGGTAGATTAGAGGGACATATATCAGGCCATTCACCCAATGTTATAAGCAGGGTGGTATCAGGCCATTCACTCAATGTTATAAGCAGTGTGGTATCAGGCCATTCACTCAATGTTATAAGCAGCGGGGTATCAGGCCATTCACCCAATGTTATAAGCAGGGTGGTATCAGGCCATTCACTCAATGTTATAAGCAGCGTGGTATCAGGCTATTCACCCAATGTTATAAGCATCGTGGTATCAGGCCATTCACCCAATGTTATAAGCAGGGTGGTATCAGGCCATTCACTCAATGTTATAAGCAGGCAGGTAGATTAGAGGGACATATATCAGGCCATTCACTCAATGTTATAAGCAGGGTGGTATCAGGCTATTCACCCAATGTTATAAGCAGCGTGGTATCAGGCCATTCACCCAATGTTATAAGCAGGGTGGTATCAGGCCATTCACTCAATCTTATGAGCAGGCAGGTAGATTAGAGGGACATATATCAGGCCATTCACTCAATGTTATAAGCAGGGAGGTATCAGGCCATTCACTCAATGTTATAAGCAGGCAGGTAGATTAGAGGGACATATATCAGGCCATTCACTCAATGTTATAAGCAGGGAGGTATCAGGCCATTCACTCAATGTTATAAGCAGGCAGGTAGATTAGAGGGACATATATCAGGCCATTCACTCAATGTTATAAGCAGGGAGGTAGATTAGAGGGTAAAGTATCAGGCCATTCACTCAATGTTATAAGCAGGGTGGTATCAGGCCATTCACTCAATGTTATAAGCAGCCAGGTAGATTAGAGGGACATATATCAGGCCATTCACTCAATGTTATAAGCAGGGAGGTAGATTAGAGTTGGTGGTATCAGGCCATTCATCCAATGTTATAAGCAGGGAGGTAGATTAGAGGGAGAGGTATCAGGCCATTCACTCAAGGTTTTAAAAAATAATATCTTACGCTTTCCTCTTTAAATCTGCTGAGGAGTTGTTTGAAAGAGTTCATCCTCCAGCCTTTCTTTGTCTTGTAGTCCCTGTTTGACAGACCCAGTGGATAGAAGAAGACGCCTGGACTATGTTGATGTTCTGGTGTAGAACCCATGCTGAAATTAGCACAATCTAATGTACAGTATTTCTTAAATAGAAGTTGGGGTTTGTACATATGGGTCATAATAAAAGTTGTCTGAGTTGTTGATAGTTGATATTTTTTTATTTCTAAGTGTATAATATGATTAGTTAAGAGGACAAAGTGATTTCTAATCACTTTTTCTAATTATGATGTCCCATAAAAGAGTAATGTATTATAAGATAATCTACTCTCGATATACAAATAATATACTCCAGTTTATATCAGTGATGTTAAATTTAAGGCCAATAAAAATATTTAAAAAAAATAAAATATATATGTGGTGTGTTCCAGGAATATGAGTCACCAGTCTCAGAATTGAAGAACTCTTTATTGGAATTATTTGGAGGGTTTAGTTAGCTCTTATAGTCATATATGAATTTATGTACCAAATTTTAGGACATATTATCCTTGCATTTTGAAGGCCTTCGTATGGAGTGTATTTACTTCCTTTATTTGTTATTACATTGCAAACTTATTTTTTCAAAAATAAAAATATCAAACTTAAAATATAGGAATATCTATTATAGATGTCCTAGAATTTACTATCATTTGAATTGGCTTGATCTCATCTTTTCAAATATAATGGTATCTCAAAATCCATATTTTGCGACTTATGACTCATTTTCCTAGAACGGATCACATATAACCTACCCAACATATACAGGTAATGTACCTTGGATCAAAGGTGCGTATCGTACAGTTGTGCTGTTTGTGGTACTCGTCATCAAAGCTCCAGTCATTCTGGATCCTGCAAATATAATTATTATTAATTTAAGCATAATACATCTGTAATGCCATAGAGTCATACATATCTCATATACTACTTACATTACCTTTCCGTACTATGTATTTGTAATTCCCTGTATTACCCACAAGATGGAACCACGATTTACATAGCACTGTTTTACCATTCTTTCTTCCTTACCTGTGTTACTTGACCAACGTTTGTATCTACACACTACTTTATATGCCTCTGTAAAACTAGCTTAGAGTCTACTCTCATAGACACCATTAAACAGAGTAATAATAGAATGATGAGTTCTGTTTTTATTTCTCCTCCCCAACGATACCGAGGGTCATTACACATCTTTGTGCTGCTCTTTTCCAAAAAGTATCATTGTAATCAATGTGCCAGTACATATGTGTTGTGTTTCAGAAAAATGAGTCATAAGTCGCAAAAAATAGATTTTGAGATATCATTTTATTTGAAAAGATGAGATAAAGCCGATTCTAATGATAGTAAACAGTGAAATAATCGAATAAGTATTTCTAGATTTTAAGTTTGATATTTTAATTTTCAAAAAAAAAAGTTGCCAATATTTCTTTGGGTCAATAAACAGTGAAGTAACTAAATGTAGCCCATATGAGAACCTTTAAAACGGAAGGATATATTACATGGATTGTCCTGAGATTTAATACATCAATTGATATAGCTATAAGTCATAAACCCTCCAAAAATCAGAACATTCTACTCATGTGATCTTGTGAAAAAACACTTTGAAAAATATCAATTTTGCGACTTGTGACTCATTTTTCCGAAACACATCACATATTGAGTAGACAGCTTTCATGTCCACAATCTTGAATCTTGATTTCCTTATCATATGACACTGTGTTTCATAGTAAGACTAGAAAAAACACCGCATGAATATTCATCAGAGCCAAGGAAAATGTATAACCGAGTGTTATACCTCTTGAAAGAAAATGAATATGATGTTCTATATTGTACGTTTTATGTTTTTCTTTAATTATGGTTAAGAAAATCTTCATAGAAAAAAGTCTTTGTGAGGTACAGGTCTATTCAATACAACGGAACATTTGTAAGTAAATATAATACCTGGATCGAGAAAGTGAAAGAATTGAGAAACATCTGATTTCATTATAAATTTGTACACTGTATTTTACATAAGAAAACATTCAAAATGTGTATGTGCATGAAGGGTAAGAAAAGAAGAAAATAAAGATAAAATACAAAATTCAAGGAGCCCGATTCACAGGTCATTAGAATCGTACCAGCCTCGATGGCAAGTTATGTCAACTAAAACCATTTTTTAAAGCAATTTAATTTTTAAAGACACCCCCCCCCCCCCGCCATACTCACCCAAATGAGTAGACCACACAAGGTGGTGTTGGAAGGATTTCTTTATGGAGACAGACCGGCCAGCCACCATCGGTCTGTCGACCATACATGCGCCAGTTTGGGCAGAGAATCTGGGTCTGCTTCGCCAACCTGAATGGCACAGAATATAAGTAAATGGAAACACATGTGGGTCAGATTTTCAGAAAATGTACAATTGGCAGCTCTACACATTTAGGAACTTCTGCTAAATTAGGCTGAAAAATGATGAATACCAGGTATATCTGAGTATATTTGGTATCACATTGATTTAAAGTATTAGTTCTATTATGTTAAATTGCATTTTGAAGCTCATTTTTGTCTTAAATGTGGGTTATTTGAGAGGATTGGTGAAGGTGAATTGTACATTTTCTGAAAATCTGACCCATATAGTAAATTCTGAAAAATTATCCATACTCTGTTTATCTGGATATGCTTGGTGTTGTGCTGATATAAACACTTTATTCAGTTATGTTGAGCTGTATTTGGAACTTTAATTATGTCTTAAATGTGTACTTAGTAGTCAAATTTTGTGCCTTAAATTTGTACTTAGTAGTCAAAATTCCAGGGATACTCGGAGACCTGTGACATTTTTCTATTTTTTCTCCGATGTATGTTCTTTACTCAGACGTTTCACTGTATGACATGATTTGTAATTATGATATGGAAATAAAAATCTATTATTATAATATTATTAATTATTATTATTAAATTTGGACTGTTTGAGAGGATTAGCGAATTGTACATTCTCCGGGGACTTCACCCTTAAGATAATTGTGCAATAACACTTGTAGGCATCTCATGTTCTTAACAAAATGGGTTTCTTTATTACACAAAACTTTCGGGTGACTTTCTTCAGGTGATTTGAACCTAAATTATTATCAAAAGATTAAGATTCAAGATTTTATCATTCAGGAGATAACATTACATCCCAGAATACTGTTCTCCGATATTCCTGGGTTTTTTGGTTGTTTTTTTTAAAATTTCATTTAAACAGCATGTAGATGGGTCAGATTTTCAGAAAATGTACAATTGGCAGCTGTATACATTTAGTAAATTCTGCTAAATTAGGCTGCAATTTGGTCAATACTAGGTAAATTCGAGTGTATTTGGCATTGCATTGATTCTAGCAATCTGTTTGGTTAGGTTGAACTGTATTTTTGTAGTGTCCAATCGACGGCCTTAAGCGACTATGAGACTTAATCTATCGAATAAAGACAACGACAACAACAGGATCTAATGGACCTCGCCAGCTTCTCTCTTTTATATTCAACTGTTCCACACCCGGGCTGCTCTCACGAGAACAACAACATAACAATACGTCATATCGAATAATCAATATATAAGTGTGCATACACAATGGGTGTATAAGAAAGGAATAACAGTAAATATATAGAACAAGCAGTATCACACAGCAATAAAAAAGTTAAAATATAGACCACCGAAATACAACGACCTCTATCGGTCAAACCCACCACAACCGCGACCAGCGCGGCTACTCTACACTTACTTGCAGGACTGGTACAACAGCCGCGTAGCCCCGGCTCTGGTTTAACAAATGTCAATCCAGAGCCGCGCACCACAATGCCCCTCCCCTTTTGTTGTTAGGAGGGCACAACCGCTTTAGACCTTACACAAGAGTCTATACCATAAGGTTTACAAGTAAGTTTAACGCAAGCAACAATAGTAGGTAAATTTGACACTCAAACAATATAAAAATCATCACAGAGTAAAAATATGATAACACAGGAATCCATACCGGTTTGTAGAATACACGAACAACGCTGAAGTAAAAACACACAAGGAATTCTATCGCAGTGTGAAGACGTATCCACTCCAGTTCATAAGAAAGTTTTAGTCCGTATGTAAAAGTATTCACAGTGTTTCCAACCGCAAGGTATTGTCCGCAGGTTGGTAAACGTAGCACAAATGTCCGGTAACATCCTAGTTTAGTCTGTTTGAGGCACAAGTTGGTAGGTCTTGATAATAGTCTTTTGCTGGTGTTCGAGGTAAAATCCAACGTCCAAGTCCAAGCTGGTTACATCCCGACCAAGGTGACTGGTAGAAAGGTCATCCCGGGTCATCAAGTCTGGTCATCTCAGCTGGGCTATCCACTACCGCATCCGGCTCGAGTTCATCACATCTCAAGTATCAAAATAAACAACAAACCTCCAAGACAGATTCCAAGGCGAAATTTTAAACCGTCGGGTACGCATCATCAGGGTCTCCCTTCAGCAATTCCTCCTCATACGCAGGATCAATTTCCATGTTCTTATCTTCCTCATCAACACCCCGTTCCCAGGTATCGCTACCATGGGGAGAACCAGAAATATCCTGCTTCTCGTTACCAACAGAGATGGTACCCGGGTCTGACTGCGTTTCTAATACAACTTCCTTGGTCGGTGTGGGTTGGTCTTCCCCCGAACCAAAAGTCATTGCCCTAGCAATCATATCGCCAATCTTTCTCACAGGGGAGGAGAAAAGAGGAGTCACGGTTGACAGTTGAACTGACCCCTTCTCCCCAATACCCACGGGAGTCACACCAACAAATCCCGGCGGAGCAATGGGAGCGCCACTCGCATCCAAAATACCAGCGGCTGACTGACCATGAACACGAGCGGGAGAGCCCTGTACAGACGGGTTTCCCCCTAACTGCCGCTGCACTCCACCGAACTGGGTCAGAGGCGCAAAACCCTGCATTAAATAAGGACTATATGGAGGCAAGGACAATTGTGACTGCTGCATATGCTGGCTTTGCTGTTGTTGCAAAGTTTGCTGCAACTGCCGTTCTTGCTGCAACTGTTGCTGTTGCAACTGCTGCTGCTGCAACTGCTGCTGTTGCAAATGCTGTTGTTGTTGCAGAGACTGTTGCAACATATGCTGTTGTAATGGCGATTGAGCAGGCAACTGTACAGTAGTCTGACTCCACCTGGCACCACAACGTTGCGGAGATACCAAATCAATTGATGGGTTCATCACTGACTTCCAACTGTCACCACAAGGTCCTTCCAAAATCTCCTTAACAATAATGGGCTTAACAGGAGTCACAGCCGGAGCAGCTGGCACTCTCTGCAAAGTCAATTTCTGTAGAGGCGGGTGAGGTTGCATGACAACTCGCTGCGGCCGAGGCGACACTTTTAACACTCCCTCAGCAGGCGGTTGTGTCTGCCTTCTCTGTGGGGAAGCAGGCAACTTCGCCAGAGAAGCGGTATGTTGCTGCAACAAATCCGACATAATCTTTGCCAGATCCGATTTTCTCACCACATCAGAGTCAACCGCTTCCTCCTTCTTCTCAGTCTTCTTCCTTTTCATCTCCGGTTCACCAGACTCATAAGCAGAGAGCTGACACCTCAAATCTAGAATTGTTTCCCTAGAAAGATGGTCCTCCCGCTTATAATACTCCAACTGCCTGGTTAAATCAACGATCCTAGCCCGCATAGCCGGGATCTCTGCCGCAGCTGCTCTCACCTCGCTGATATCAATCATAGGGGCTAAAGCAACTTGCACGGCTAGCTTCACAGCATCTAAGGACCGAGTGACAGCTTGGTTGATACCAATTGTATCATCGGACAAGGTTCTATCAATATCTGTGGCGGCGGAACACAAAGTCTCATCTGTAGGCAAATAAGGAAGCACAGAAGCTGAAGCAACCGGCCTAACACTTTCCTCATTTGTATTTACCATATTGACAGGCATCTCTACCTGAGCAACCACCCGCCTATCAGTTGCTTCATCACCAGGAGCACCAGCGGCAGCCGCAGGCATATTCAATGCAGCCACACTTGACGTATCCTTCGGGCGAGCACCAGTCAACACGGCAGCAATAGTCGCTTGAGAAGGGCCTTTCGCAGTCCAAACATTCTTAGTAGGCAAAGGAGCATCAGCGAAATTTTTATTCACCGTTCTCCTAGCCTCAGTAGCACTATGCCGGGCCTCGACTAGAGCTCGATGGCGGCCGATGGTCATAACACGATCAAGATCGTATCTGCCCATCCGCGCAAATCTCACACAGCCGAGGTTAGCCGCTTCTTGTTCAACCACTCTGTAGCTGGACGTCCACTCTCGAGATCTGTCAGGTCCATTTCTATGTCCACTAGGGCCCTTCATCAAATGTTTAACCAAGTCTGAACGTCTGTCTAAGCTTACTCCACACGAATGAGCATGTGGGCAAGTCAGGAGGTGCACAGCCGGGCAGTACTCCTCACACAAATGTCGATAAAATCGTTCTTTGGTGCGATAGATTTTAATCCCAGAAGGATTAATTTCCTCGCCCAAATAACGACACCAAGTGAATGGGCACCTGTACCCTGGTTTCCATAGCAAGGGGGCGCCATTCAGCTTATCCATTATCAATTCAATAATCTGCTGATGTCCATCAGCTTTCCCAGTACGAGATTTCAAGTAATGAAATTTATCCTCGTACCGAGGCATTATTGGAGCTTCCGTCCAATAATCTCCCAACACTTCATCTTCATCATCCGATTCTGGAGCAGTGGTAACTCCATCATTCTTCTTGGGGACAATATTAGCCATATTGGTTGGAGTCAACTCAATTCCCTCAAGCCTATCTTTCAACCACCAACGAGCTTGGTTTCGCACGGGAATAGAGCTGTCAGTCATCTTCTTCGCCGCACCCTTCCAACCTGGCTTTGACAACGCCTTCACAACATCCTCTACCGTATTTAGGCCGGGACCACCTGTGTGACTGGAACGCGCCTGGTCACCACCATCCACGGAGGAGCCTCGCGAACTACTGCTCGCATTCCTCTGCCTATCACGGGTCTTGCGGGTGTCCTTAGGCGCACCCTTCGGCGAACTAAATTCTTTCTTCTTCAATTTCAATTTACCACTGTCAGATTTTGCACTATCTGACACGGCACCAGAGTCTATATTCTTTTCGGTCTTCTCATCCAATTTCCTGTCTGTCTTAACATCCGATTTCTTGTCCTTCCTCTTAGGTTTAGGCAAAGAAGCGGCTGTGGTAGTTTCCTCGCCATCACTATCACCCGCCTCGGCGGCTTTGGAGGCAGAAGCAGTAGCCTTGACAGGCTTAACTTTCCTCCGCGACCTAAGCTTGGGAATTTGCCACTCAGCCACAGCCTTGCGCTCCTTCGCCTTCTCCAACTCCATTCTCTTTTTCTCAATCTTCGCATAATCTGCTTTTATCTCAGCCTCCATTTCTTCGGCCCAACTTGCACTAGGCGGCCCCTCTAGCGGGACAGATTCAACGACCACAGGCGCAGCGTCTTCGGCTGTGGGCTGACTCCCGCTAGCTGCTGCATCATCACCAACCACCGCCTCCTTCTTCTGATTATCGCCCGGAGGCGACTCAACGTCCATGGCTGACTCCTCCTTGTCAGACATCCTATCTGCTTGAGAACTCCAGATGGAGTTTCAAGGTTAGGGACACAGACAAAATACAAACTCTGCCAACCAACTCAACAACAATCTAGGAATACAATGATTTATCGGGGGGATAAGCCAAGCAAACCAAGTCACATACAACTGGATAGTGAAACACGTGTGTTGTGTTCACTGCCCGAGCGTACTCTGCAGACGGACGCTCTTGCCAGCTCTCGTGACCTAGTCTTGCGACACCTCCGCCAATCGGAGGTCTTTCTTCCTTCTAAATATAGCATCATAAACCTGTTGCCGAGCCGTTCACGCCAGAGTACACACGGCCTGGATACCGCTGCCTGCCTGCTCACTATAGCAAGCATACACACAGTACCAGGCACCTGGACTCCCGAGCAAAGTCCATCACTCTTCTACTCGCAGTAACCAATATCATTAGAAAAGAAAATCAAGCAGTTTCTCCCTACTTTCCGTGGGGTGTATTGCTTCGGCCCAATCACATTTCCCAGTAGGTGTCAGGACAATGAGAGGCTACATGCCCTGCCAGTCGATTTCATTTTCCAAATCAATTCAATTACTGAACCACGTACAGTAATTATGATGTTTTCTTATAAAATAACTCCCACACACGGAGTAGCTTCACTCCCGCCATGCTCGTGTAAGACATTATTAAACCAGTACTTCTCGTTGTGACATTTTTTTTCCCTTGCACCTTTCACCCAATTTTTTCACTCATAGCCTAATCGGTCAGGTGCTTGCCTGTGACGCCTAGGCCGCTCCTCTAAGTAACCTGATCGCAACAAACCATCCATAGTCTTGGCTAGTGGTGAACCTTCTACCTTTTCCTCTGAATCTGAATCACTGGAACTCTCAGACACCACAGCCGCTGTGCCACCTTCCAGCTTCGTTCCCAGGCCCGGCGGCTGGTCAGACAACAAAGCTGGTTTATTGGGCGGACGGCCGCGCCTTTTCACATGTCTAACTATATTAGCTGCAGGCAACACGGCAGGAGCATGCCGCCCGGGTATGACACGACCTTGAGGAGTAATCTTCAAGTAGTCTTTACCCGCTACCTGCTGCTTCTGATACTCAGGTGCTCTATGCAAGTTAGTAACCTGCACTGGAGTCCCATCTGCATCAAAAGCCAATTTCAGTAAATCTCCATTCCATCTGAGAACTCCCTCCTCAGTCCTGAGTTCATAGGTAGAACCCTGCACACGACGTATGACTTCAAAAGGACCATCCCATTTAGGGCCATATTTCTTCTGAGCCATAGGCGTTGCATACCTCCATACAACATCTCCAGATTTGAAAACCTTGGGTCTCGCCCGCCTATCAAAATATCGTTTCTGATATACGGCTGAATGCCCCAAACGCTCCCTAACAAATCTATGTCCTTTCAGCAATAGCGTTTTAATCTCCTCCACAAAGACACTGCGACAAGGGAAATCAACGTCCCCAGTCAGAGTACCATATATAATGTCAGCCGGGACTGTTAATTCCGTACCGAATACCACCAAATTTGGCGTGCACATAGTACTCTTATGCACCGCTCCCCTATAAGCATGTGCAATACAGGGCACCAACAAATCCCAATTCAAATCCTCAAATTGTGTCAAACATGACAATTGCCCAACAAGAACACGATTCCAACGTTCTACCTGCCCATTTGCCTGGGGTCTATAGGGAAGGGACATCAACTGCTCTATGTCAAGCAAGAGTAATAACTCCTTTAAAAGAGCTGAACGAAATTCTGGCGCTCCATCAGTCTGGAGGGAGACCGGTGGGCCATACCTTAGCACCCACTCAGTAAACAAGGCCATCGCACAGGTAGCGGCTGTGTGATCGGGAAGCGGGTAAGCCTCAGCCCATTTAGAAAAATAATCTGTGACAACCATCACACAACTATTTCCTCTAGGGGTTCTCCTAAATGGACCAATGATATCCAAAGCAATGCGGCTCCAGCGCACACCATGGATTTCCTTCTTCAACGGGGTTATACCTTTTCCACCCCTACTCTTACAAGAAGCGCAAACTTCACAGCCGCGTACCCAATCGGCGATATCCCTCTTCATCCGGGGCCAAACAAACTTTTGTCTTGCCGCCTGATAAGTTTTGAACTCGCCAAAGTGAGCTGCAAGCTTACTCCCTTGCAAAGTACGGAATAACTCCTTCCTCAGAGCTAGAGGTACCAGAACATGTGTATACACAACTCCGTTGTCGCTTTCCCAATCCATACAAAGCAATTCTTTTTCCACTTTTAAAAATTCTATCTTATTCACATAGTAACAGAACTCTCCCCCCTCAGCCAACAAAGCTTTATTGTCTGGCTTCTGAGTAAGACCCTGTACTATTGATTTGATTCTCGTGAGAACATCATCTTCTTCTTGCGCCACCTTCAACCGATCACCCGCCAATGTTGAAAATATATGGTAGTCCACAGTCATTGTAGCTACTATGGCGTCATGCGCACCACAATCCAAACAATCTTCTCTGGGACATCTTCTCACCGGCAGCCGCGAAAGCGCGTCCGCATTTATGTGTTTGCGGCCCGGCCTATGAACAATCTGATCTTCCCGCAATCCATAATGCTGCAAAGTGGTTAACCACCTTGCTAGCATACCAGAAGGGTCTCTAAAGTTCATTAACCAGCGCAACGAAGCATGATCAGTTCTCAACATAAAGTCATGTTGCCCTATTATATAATGTTGAAACTTAGATAAATAAGTCAAAACAGCTAGCAACTCTCTTTTTGTAGCACAGTAATTCTGTTGCGCCTTAGTCAACGTATTACTGGCATAACTTAAAACCACCTCTCTAGAATTCTGCATCTGAGAGAGGACTCCAGACATACCGAATCCACTCGCGTCAGTATCCAGAATGATAGTTCCAGACGGCTGTGGGTAGCCTAATACAGGAGGAGATGTCAATAAATCTTTCAGGTCTGCAAAGGCCTTATGACAATTATCATCAAAGGTCACACGCCGATTATTCTTCAGCTCCGCCCCGGCTACCAATGCTTGTATAGGGGCTGCAACCTCTGAGAAATTGGGCATAAATTCTCTATAATATGAAGCGAAACCCAGAAACTGACGGACCTGCTTAATAGTAGTCGGAACCGGCCAAGAATGGACTTTCTCCAACTTATCCGGATCCGCGCGGACTCCATCTTGTGAAACAATTCTCCCCAAATACTTCACATTCAGTTTGAAAAATTCACATTTCTTCGGTTTAAGCTTCAACCCATAATCGGCTAGTCTCTGCAAGACTTTTTCCGTATTTGACAATGCTTCATCAAAACTGGAGCCAAAGATGATTACATCGTCCAAATAAACAAGACAGCATTTCCACCTCAATCCAGCCAACATTTGTTCCATCATACGCTCAAATGTGGCAGGCGCATTGCATAGTCCAAAACTCATAACCTTGAATTGGAACAGGCCCATAGTCGAGACAAAAGCCGTCTTCTCCTTACTAGCTTCGTCCATGGCAATTTGCCAGTAACCGCTCTCTAAATCCAAAGTTATAAACCATAAGTTACCACCCAATGCCTCAATGCTTTCATCTATTCTAGGGAGAGGGAAAGAATCCTTCTTTGTGACCGCATTGACTGGACGATAGTCGACACAAAACCTGTCAGTGCCGTCACTTTTCTTCACAATCACAACCGCAGATCCCCAGGGGCTATTACTAGGTTCTATAACACCTTTATCGAGCATGTCTTGAATCTGTTTCTCAGCAGCTTCTCGACGCGCGCGCGGCAGGCGTCTATACACACTTTTAATTGGCACAGCATCACCTGTGTCAACCACATGACGCACTTTGTTAGTGTGTCCCAGTGTTTCACCCGGCAACCTGAAGCAATGTTTATACTGCCAAAGCAGATTCTTTAGTCTAATTATGTCCTCCGCCTTAGACAAATCAGACCCTCTTACCAATTTCGCTAGTGGGCATTCATCCACTGGCGGCATTGGAACCTCCGGTTCCAACATCTCCACATCAACAATAGGAGAATTATCATTCAAGAAATCTTCTCCCCTTGCTGTCTGCAGTTCGATCAGTACGGGAGAGCTAGTGGGATTGCATACAGACAGCGTGCAATTATATCGGTCGCCAGCAACCAATAAACTCCCTGCAACATAACATCCCAACTCCGCCTCATCTGGTTCAAAGAACATGTCCTCATTCGGGGACATTGGGCCAATGCCACTACAAATAGTGGAGAAAGCATCTATGAAAATACTCTCACAGTTGCTCCTTGCCATAGGCCCACTTTGCAATGCCCTGCACATTACCAATTGTTCACCTGCCTCGAGAGTGAATAAACCAGACCAGTCGGAATTACATTTATGGAGATAGATAAAATCCATCCCCAAGATACCAGCTTCCGCTCCAACCAAACCACTTACCACCAGGCAGTTGAGGGCATACCAAGCACCTCCCAACCCCAGCGCAAGTCGCACACACCCATGCGTCTTTAGATTATGACCAGTCCCAGCATAGCACGTCACTCCACATGGCATCAATGACGGCCTGACTGAGAGTTCATCATATACATGCCTTTTTACCAGCGTGCATTGTGCCCCCCAGTCAATAAGGAATTGACCAGTTACATTCACTAAAGTCACATCCGCATACATGCGCTCAGCCACAAGCGGACGATTGCGGTCTGAAACACAAATCTCAAAATCACGCAAGTCACACACCATCACCTTACTCACCACCCGGGCATCTTCCCCCCATTCAACTTTTAGAATTTGCCCAGGCATGCATACATACTCAGGATCTCCTTCATTCACCACCATCACTGAGCATGTGGCGCGCCCAATTGCGCCAATGCCGCTGCCCTCGTGCACTTCACCTCCAAGATCACCTTCTCCACGGGCGTCCCCAGGCTGATCTAGGGGCACAAGAACATCGGATCCAATTGGTTTACTAGCCCGATTTATCGACAATGCGGTGTGTATGCTGTTTGTCGCGATCTCCTGTTCACCGCCTAAGAAGATCCGACCTTGTTTAACAGCAGAGCCAACTGTTCTTTAATTGCCGCAGCCTGAGCTGTAAAGTCATCAAAAGACTTAACATGTGTTTTTTGTTTAACACAATCCGCCCACATGTGTCCTTCTTGCTGACAATAGTAGCATTTTCGAGGCATACCAGGTCTTCTCCTATAATTTCCCTCAGAAGAACCCTTTCTACCCCCCTCACCCGACTCGGCCGGTGGTGGTGGTGGTAAAGCCTCCAGTTGCGGTTTTGGCCTTTTCTGCCACGCCCGAAAAGCTTGAAACTCTGACATTTCTTTATCATCCCACTCTCGTTCTGATTTGGTCACAGTAGTTACCGTTGACACACCCGCCCCGCTTTTAATCGAGTGTAAGTGCGACGACGTGTGTGAAACTTCACTGGTACCAAATACATCCCTATATCTAGTAGCGGCTGCCGCAGCCGAAACTATATCGGTCGGCTCCTGCATCGCAACATATTGCGACATGCCTTTATCCAACAGCCCATCAAGAAATGTTTTTACCGCCATTTCATGCAACGTGCCATCCCAATCACCGAAAGCATGTACTGCCTTCAAACTTAAGTTCTGGCTGAAAGCAGCCGGACTCTGCCCAGGATCTTGCCTACATTCGAAAAATTCCCGCTTCCGCGTCTTATCAGACTTTTCAGCCTGATAGTCATATTCGAGCATCTGTAGCAGCTGGTCGACTGAAAAATCATCCGGCTCCAGCATCATAGCTTGCGGCAGCTGTTTACCTACTCCGGTTAGCAGTTGTATTTTATAAGTCTCGTCATCCCAATTATTTGAACGTGCTATCATTACTGTGCGTCTTTGATAGTCACGCCAATCCTCCCGACCATCCCATTCAGGGAAGTTCACAGTTCTAGGGTTGCGCATTGGCTTAGTTGGTTTGAACTTAGGCATGCCAAATGCAGGTCCCTTACCTTCAGGCAAGTAACCCGCGGCTGGATCTATTGACCGCCTAACTCCACTCATATTGGCCGGCAATGATCGCCTTACCGCGCCCATAATTCCATAACCGACTGGACTAGGACTAGAAGGGCGCAAACCACGCGCAGCTTCTAAAGCACTCCTCCTGTCACCTTTAAACGCCCGCCCGCCAGTTGGTGCGTCCGGCATGACTGACGTATAATGTGGTGGATATGGTGCTACATTATCTGGACTTCCTTTCTTTTGATCAAAGTCAGGTAAATCATTCATGATTCGGGTGTATGATTCATTAGTTATACCGCCCGGATTCTCATGAATAGGAGTGCTAACCTTTCCCACCTCGTCAGCAAAAGCAATACCCCTAGATCTGTGCTGTGGGACTTGAAAGTCAAAGCGGCTATTCAATTCTTCCAAATTCATTCTCATACGCTCATTATTCTTACGTTCCCAAGCGCACTTAGCCTCTAGTGAAGTCAATTTCTCACTTTGATCTTTCACTACAGACCTTAAACGAGCTTCTTCCTTCCTAGCCAAAGTCAACTCCGATTCAGTATAAGCCGCTTTCTCCAGGGCCTCCTTCCCCTTCCTTGCAGACTCCAATACTGAATCATTCATCAAATTCAAAGTACTCACTTGCGTAGAGATGAGTTTATCCATTCTATCATAGGTCATGCGCCTATTCCTAGTACGGTCCTGAGTCCATTCGGATTGTAACTGACCAATATCCGCATGAATCACTGGAGTCATGGGAGGCAATTTACCATGCAAAAACTCATCCTCGTCCGAGCCAATATCCACAATCTCCGGTGCTTTCTTCAAAGCAATACGAGGAAGCTTTGACAACTTCCTTCTCATGGTCACTTTCAAATCGGGCGGTTGTACATGTTCATCACCGCTACTCGAATTAGCTTCTATGCTCGCTTTCACCCGCACATTAGCATTAACATGGGGTTCCAGCGATCGATCGAAATTCAGTTTTGACTGGGCCAACTGATTTTCCAAGTCCTGAATAGTCTGATTCGTTTGCTGCAGAAATTCATCCACAGCCATCAGGTCATCCGGTGCTCCAGTGGAGAGCCAGACATCTTTCCCCTTGTCACCCATCGGCACTCCTCGTTAGAGGCTACCGACGGCTGACACAGGTCTCACCCGTTAGCGAGCAAAAATCCAAAATGGTCACGGCACCAAATTGTAGTGTCCGATCGACGGCCTTAAGCGACTATGAGACTTAATCTATCGAATAAAGACAACGACAACAACAGGATCTAATGGACCTCACCAGCTTCTCTCTTTTATATTCAACTGTTCCACACCCGGGCTGCTCTCACGAGAACAACAACATAACAATACGTCATATTGAATAATCAATATATAAGTGTGCATACACAATGGGTGTATAAGAAAGGAATAACAGTAAATATATAGAACAAGCAGTATCACACAGCAATAAAAAAAGTTAAAATATAGACCACCGAAATACAACGACCTCTATCGGTCAAACCCACCACAACCGCGACCAGCGCGGCTACTCTACACTTACTTGCGGGACTGGTACAACAGCCGCGTAGCCCCGGCTCTGGTTTAACAAATGTCAATCCAGAGCCGCGCACCACAATTTGAACTTTATTTTCGTCTGAAATTTGGGTTATTTGAGGAGATTGGTGAAGGCGAATTGTACTTATTTTCTGCCGATTTCACCCAAATACAGACATATCTGTTAAAGAGTGAGCCCTGGGAAACGTTGACTTACATCTGAATGGTGTCCTGCATCTGTATTTCATGCATGGAGCTGCTCAGGGTGATGGGTGTGTAAGGGAGTAACTCCAGCCTCCCTGCTGACCTCTGGGCTGCCGTGAGCTCCTCATAGATAGGTGGGAAATACACCACCCGCTCACTGCTCTCCACCCACACACTACTGCGCTGTAAAGTTAAATAATAAGATAAGATAAGAGGTTTTTTATTTGTCTTTAACGGGTCAATTTTTCAGAAAATGTACAATCAGCAGCTCTACAAATTTGGTAACTTCTGTTCAATTAGACAAAAAAAGGGTAAATAATGGGCATAATTATCGATTATCTTTGGCATTGTATTGGTTAAAAATATGTCTTTTATTGTGTAAAACTGCATTTTGAACGTCACTTTTCACTTAAATTTGGGTTATTTTATAGGATTGGTGAAGGTGAATTGTACATTTTCTGAAAATCTGACCCGTACAGAAATATTTTGCTTAAGAGGAAGACAAACTGGTCGATATACTAGTGCGCTGTAAAGTTAGAATGTGATGAGTTTCAGGAAAATTAGTCATCATAAGTCGCAAAAAATACTTTTTGAGATACCATTTTATTTGAAAAGATGAGACCAAGCCGATTCTCATCAGTGAGAAATTCCTATTCTTAATTGTGTGTATTCTTAATTTGAGTATATTCGGCATTGCATTGATTCTAGCAATCTGTTTGGTTAGGTTGAACTGTATTTTAAACTTTATTTTCGTCTGAAATTTGGGTTATTTGAGGAGATTGGTGAAGTTGAATTGTACATTTTCTGGTGATTTCGCCCATATACTGCTGATTATAGTAACACGTTGTGTGCTTTGGTGTACGATCTTATCTTAAACCCCTCAAGTGCTGCATTATACTATGAGATTCTGTCACAAAGGCCTCTTAACACCCTCTAAAATTTACGATTGCGAGGGCTTAATGGTAAGGGGCATTTTGTGATTGAGGAATGTAAGAGGTCTCTTAGAGTAGGTAATATTGATGAATCCAGTCTAATCTCACCTGTAATCTCACCTGTATCCGTCAATATAAGGGTCAGATTGTCAGAAAATGTACAAATGGCAGCTCCGCACATTTAGGAAATTCTGTTAAACTAGGCCGAAAAATGATAAAGTCTGGGTATATCCGAGTATATTTGGTATCGCATAGATTTAAAGTATCAGTTCTGTTATGTTAAACTGCATTTTGAAGCTAATTTTTATCTTAAATGTGGGTTATTTGAGAGAATTGGTGAAGGCGAATTGTACATTTTCTGAAAATCTGACCCATATATCCCTTAAGGATAATGAGACGCTAGACGAATCGTGGCTTTTTGCGAAAACCATTTTCGCCAAAAATAAACACAAGTTTACGACCGCCACCCATGCCTCTATAACAGACAACCTATGTATCCCCAAACCCCATCCAACTCACTTTTTTTTAGCTTAATTTAAGCTTAGACTCTCTAATTGTTTCACCAATCGAAAGGGAATGACATCAAAAGCTAAATCTGTGAGTTTAAAGCCGAAACTTCATAGGATATCATGTATACATTTTCTGGGTGGGGAAATCGTATCCAACAACCTCATCTATATATTTTATGTAATTCTCACCTATTAAAGAAGTGGGGAGCTATTTTACATGGAATTAATTATAGCAGACAACTTGTATGGAGGCCGCCATTGCTGTAAGTCATGTGACCTCTGATGACGTATATGAACCACAACTCAGAACGAGGCACAGGCCTTTACCCCTGTCTTGGACATATAATTTTTCAATTGATTTAAGGCAGTTTTTGGTATAAACGAATGACAAGCATTGCACAACAGGTTGCCTTTGAGTCTGAATAGCACATAAACAAATGCTGGGGAAGGTGTTGAAGCTAATGGGGGTTAGGGTGGGCAGGGGAGAGGATTGAATGTGTCAAAACATTGCCGCCGCCGCCATTTATGGCGTTCACTTTCGGCACAGCAAGAGGAGAGTTGCACACTAAAATCGGGGGTCTCTTGGGTAAATAAGGTGTATTTATGATCAGTTTATAATGGTATGAATATCCAAATATTCTCAATGTTAATACATCATATAATTATGTATATACCAATGATTCAAACTAAGTAGCTGTAAGTTCAATGTTTGTGTACATATATGCCCCAAGTAAGGTGACCAGTCACAACTAGTGGTTCAGTGACGTCATCAATACATGTAAATTACCACCAGTGGCGCTGTTGGTCACCAATATGTCTGCCTCCTTGTAAGGGAGAAACTGGCTGTCTTTTCTTATGTTTCTGGTGGTAAATAATGATGTTGATCATTATAATGGTGCATAAACACTCTGAAGACTATAATGTTCCTGCTATTTGCAACAAAAAAATATTGTTTCCTAAATAGTGTTTCGGCTTTAAAAGAAAACCGGGTCCCAGATGTGGAGATATTAGCGAAATTTTTAAAAAAAACACCAAAATGAGACAAATGTAAAAAGGCTTCCTGCACTGCACTTTTAAAAGTTGTCTGACACCTTACCTGGACCATTGAAACTAGATATATCCACGATACCAAATATACTCAGATATACCTTGTATTCTTACTTTTTCAGCCTAATTTAGCAGAATTTCCTAAATGTGTAGAGCTGCCAATTGTACATTTTCTGAAAATCTGACCCATATTATGTGTTTTATCGATCGTTGATAGGCTTAATATCAGCATGATAACTTCCATATATAAATCGTTCCCCCCGTCGACTCTCAGCCCCTTGCGCAAAGTTGCAGCAGGATAGACAGGGTCCCCGTAAAAGGCCCGGACCCTGTTTATCTTCTGAGGCTAGAGGAGAGGGTACGGGGAACCGTCCACTGGGGAACCCGTCGAATAAGCAGGACCCATTACGTCACGTCATGCCTCGCTGGTCATGAGTGCTGTCCTCTCACTATCTCCCCCATCGGGCAGTGGCTCCCCTCACCCCTCAGCCATCTCCACCAGAGCTCACCTTCTCTCTCTCCCTCTCTCTCCCTCCCTCTCTCCTTTCTTATTTGCTAAACTAATAATGATATTTTAAAATAGTATTGCATGGCCTACACAATGTATTAAAACGATAGCATGCTTTTGAATTTGACTGCATTGAAGTGAAGAATCAAAATATTAATAATCAGGATTTAAGATTATTTGAAATCGAAATATTGAATTGAATGGAAAAATACTTATATTTGTCAAACATTTTACATGTAAGAATATGACAAATGGATAATATAAATGATCAAGATTTAAGATAATTTTAAAAATATTATTTTCGTTTAGCAAATAACTAAGCAAAAACATATTATACATAGGCCTAATCATTTTAAACCTCTTTCTATCAGTGTTTTCGTTCTGGGCATCTATATGATATAGACCTGTGGGCTCAAGTGGCGAAGCCGCTTGTTTCTTTTAATATTGCGGGCAGGCTTTTGCTAGCATCCATACACTATCTGGACGTTTGTGTGTATGTACGCATGGCAAATAGGTCATAATAGGGAGGTTCCGCAAGCAAACCTATCTCAATTACGTAACTGTATCCGTACCTTTCTTGTGACTTACGCCGCATCTTTATGTATGAAACATCAATTGTGAGAGCAAATATTTTGCTTGCTATGTCACATTACGTTTTTCCTGCCATGTTTTACCGAACCTCTTTCTCCCTTTTAATGTATGTTTGTATATCAGAGGTACGGGTACGTTTACGTATACATATAATAATGAATAATGATATATGTTAGACTTGCTGAACCTCCCTATTATGAGTAAAACATGCCTTTGGTCGTAATATCTCAGAATGCAGGCTTAAACCCTGCACAAACACAGCCGATTTGCCTCCCGATTGCCCCCCGATTTGGGTCTCCTGATGAATCCTGTTATTCCATTTCAAATCCTGGTTTATGAAATAACATCAACCAGGATTTGAAATGAAATCCTAGGATTCATCAGGAAACCCAAATCGGGGCGGGGGCAATCGGGGGGGGGGGGGGAGCAAATCGGCTGTGTGTGTGCAGGGTCTAACTTCTAAATACAAAGTAAATTACCTTTATGGAGGGTATCCCAGGACGCGTGCTCTGCAGGGCCAGCACTATAAGACCGAGAGCGATGATGCTGAGCAACACATATACCATCCTAGGCGCCATTCTGGATCTGACTACCAATTGGTATAACATTAATATCATGGTAGAAGGTAAGAACTCGATATCACTCTGATCCAATCTTGAAATACTTCATTAGTCTCTTGTTATCCTACGCGTTTCAGCCCATCTTGGGCCTTCATCAGGGGTGGGCATGACAACAGCAGTCTTGCGCAGGCTTATATGGGTCCGATTTTCAGAAAATGTACAATTCGCCTTCACCAATCTTCTTAAATAACCCACAGTTAAGGCAAAAATGAGCTTCAAAATGCAGTTTAACATAACAGAACTGATACTTTAAATCAATACGATACCAAATATACTCAGATATACCAGGTATTCATCTTTTTTCAGCCTAATTTAGGAGAATTTCCCAAATGTGTAGAGTTGCTAATTGTACATTTTCTGAAAATCGGACCCATATAGAGCTAGATGTGTAACACATGTGTACACATGTGTAAGAATGTGCGAGCGATATGATTGGTTAACAACGTCGAGCTCCTGATTGAGGTCGAGATATGGTTGTATATAGATATTTCTAGTATTTATTAGGATATATATAAAAAAATTAACATATATAATATGTGATATAAGAGATAGATGAATAGTGGAGGGCGAAGGATCTATAAATTGAAGTCCTTATGTTTAGTGGGGTCTCGAGGAACTAATAATATTATTGTACTTCATGCTGTTGCTAGGACTGGTTTATAATATGTGATGTGTTACAGAAAAATGAGTCATAATAAAAAGGAAAAAAAAGGAACTAATGCATGGAAAATAAGGAGTCACAAATTTTTTTCCAAACTTTGTCTTGAGAAAGAACATGGTTGGGTGATAACAAAAAGCAAAAGGAAATGGATTTCACAATTTTTTTTTCATTTTAGGAACCACCTGTTATGAACCAGGGTTCAAGAACATAACGAAAGTGGATCGGATTTTGTCCTCCACTTATTATAATATATTATTATTATATATTACTCCGCTAATGGATATAGGGTAATTGGGTAACTGATACATTGATACATATATATATAGTAATTTGGGATTACTGATATATATATATTAGTGATTATAGTGATACATATAGTGGTGATTATGTTGATAAACATAGTGGTAATTAAACTGATACCTATCGTTAATATTCATGGTGTGAATATTACACCAGCAAAGTTTACTATTGAAGTTTTTCCAAGATTTCAGACTGATGAATCACATTTTTCTGTTGAAAATCCTTCTAAACATAGCTATCATACAGGTTTGCCCTCATGAAAAAACAGGGTATCAACATATTTTGAAAGATATTATTTAGCTTTGAAAATCGTCAATATTCCCGTTTTTAACTCATCAGGATGCAAATAAAAATGTGAATAAAAAGATTATTGACTCTGACTCTGATGAAAGGATCGTAATATCTTTTATCCTGATGTACAATTATTAGATTATAATTAACAATCACTGCGTGGTTAGGCCAAAAAAAAAATAGGTGTGTTTCCGATTTATCTGGCTGAAAACTAGGTTGGGGGGGGGTAACTTTTTTTTTTTTGTTAATTTTTTTTGTTTGGAAACCACCTCCCAGGAACTGAAAAAAATGTCTTTTTCATAACAATAATTGTTTTGAACATGGGAAATGTGCCTTTTGACAGTTCCGAGTTAGGAAAACTCGTTTTCCTGCTTCTATAAGCTTTTTTTGTCAAAAAATCCAAAAAAAGTAAGATATGATGGGGAAAAAATCAGTTATGGTAAAAAAAAAATTAGGTAGGGTAAGGTTTTTCTAGGTAGGGGGGGTAAATCGGAAACACACCTATTTTTTTTTTGGGCCTTATTATATCAATCGATTTATATATCTGATTATTATCTGTGTATTTGCTTTAAATGCTTAGTATAAAATCAGGCTATTCTGAGAATATTTGTACTATATGTATAAAAAATGTGATGTGTTTCAGGAAAATGAGTCATAAGTCGCAAAAAATGGATTTTGAGATACCATTATATTTGAAAGCATGAGATCAAGCCGATTCCAATGATAGTAAACAGTCTAATAATCTAATAAGTATTTCTAGATTTTAAGTTTGATATTTTCATTTTTGAAAAAAGAAATCCAATATTTCTGGGGGTCAATAAAAAGTAAAGTAACTAAATATAGGCCATATGAGGACCTTTAAAATGAAAGGATATAATTATTATATAGACTGTCCTGATACATCGGTTGATATAGCCATAAGTGATGAACTCTGAAAACATCAGAACATTCCAATAATGTGATCTTGTGAAAAAAACACTTCGAAAAATATCAACTTTGCGACTTATGATGCATTTTCCTGATCCGTTTTAGGAAAATGAGTCATAAGTCGCAACATATGGATTTTGAGATATCACCATATTTGAAACGATGAGATCAAGGTGATTCCAATGATAGTAAACACTAGGACACCTAAAAAGTACTTCTATATTATACGTCTGATATTTTTAGTTTTTAAAAAAAAAGTTTGCAATGTTTCTGGATGGGTAATTTCCAGTAAACTAACTGAATATTATATACTCCATACCAAGGCCTTCAAAACGCAGGGATATATTTAATACAATGTCCCGCAATCTGTTACATGGATTCATATGACTATAACTGCTAAACCCTCTAAGGATTAGAACATTCAATAAAGAGATCTAGTGAAAAAACACTTTGAAAAATATCAATTTTGCGACTTATGACTCATTTTCCTGGAACACATCACGTATACATAACGTGTATTAATCCGGAATTCAAGATCAATAATAATGTAATTGCAATAACAACACAGATAACAAACAGATCTAACTTCACCTAAAGTTCCTTGTTCCTTCCTCCTTTTGTTCTCCTAGAACACTTCTGTACTAAAATTAGATTCTCGGCAGAAACTAGACACACAGGACCAACTGGAGCTATTGCAGGCAAATGTGTACTACCCCCTGTATCCATGTATGATTATGGACAATTATAAGAGAGGCCATAAAGACACGATAAACCGCTATGTGGGTCTGGAACTCGGAAAATGTACAATTCGCCTTCTCCAAATGTGATCCGTTTTTAGGAAAATGTGTCATAAGTCGCAAAATATGGATTTTGAGATTTCACCATATTTGGAAAGAGGAGATCAAGCCGATTCTAATGATAGTGAACACTAAAATATCTAGCATGTATTTCTATATTTTAAGTTTGATGTGTTTTTTTTTGAAAAACAAGTTTGCAATATATACCAGTTAAGTAACTAAATATACTCCATTCAAAGGCCTTCAAAACGCAAGGATATATTTAATATAATGTCATGAAATTTGTTACACGGATTGTTACCCCAACATTCCTACAAAGAGATCTTGTGGACAAAACACTTTGAAAAATATTAATTTTGAGACTTGTGACTCATTTTCCTGGAACACATCACCAATGAGCAACTATTAGGGTCAGATTTTCAGAAAATGTACAATTGGCAGCTGTACACATTCAGTAAATTCTGCTGAATTAGGCTTCAATTTGGCCAATACTAGGTAAATTCGAGTATATTCGGCATTGCACTGATTTTAGCAATCTGTTTGGGTAGGTTGAACTGTATTTTGAACTTTTATTTTCGTCTAAAATTTGGGTTATTTAAGGATATTGACTAAGTTGAATTGTACATTTTCTGAAAATCTGACCCATTAGAGGAAATACCTGTCGTGCATCCTTGGTGGTCAATGATGATGAGATAACATAGCTGGCCTGTGAGGCTTATCAACTGTTGACAAATACTACCTGGCCTTTGGTCTAGTACCTTGTGTAGTGGACAAAAATGCAGTCTTTGCTATGTATTCGTGAATCAGTGTTAAATTCATTTTGTTTTTTAATAAACAACAATTATTTAACATATCAATTCATGATGCTAGGCATTGTCATGCTAGTAGAATCGTGGTAGTAACGAGGGAAGTTACAATTTCGTATTTTGGTATGCCTCTGAATTCAGCAGGGGAAAAACAGGCAAATAAATTCAGTGGAATTAGCCTCACCCCCCCCCCCCCGAAAAACAAAAACAAAAACAAAACAACAAAAAACAAAAAAACAAACAACACACACACACACACATGGGTCAGATTTTCAGAAAATGTACAATTGGCCGCTGCACACATTTAGTAAATTCTGCTGAATTAGGCTGCAATTAGGTCAATACTAGGTAAATTCGAGAATATTCGGCATTGCATTGATTCTAGCAATCTGTTTGGTTAGGTAGAACTGTATTTTGAACTTTATTTTCGTCTGTAATTTGGGTTATTTGAGAGGATTGGCGAAGGTGAATTGTATATTTTCTGGCGACTTCACCCACATACACCCAACTCCCGTAGCCGCCAAAAGAAGTGCACTGGACATGTATATGGCTACAGACAGTTCAGACGTCGATGCCTGATCTCCGCGCTTAATTTTGGTCAGTTCCTGGCACATTTCAGTCTGTGGTTTTTCAGAACAATTTCAGCGTAGGCCCCGGGCGTAGGCCCTAATAAGGTCCATCATTTTAATTATTATGACTTCCTACCCCCTCCCGAACACACACGGTAGTGTAACGGGCTTTTTATTTTTTTGTTTAAAAAAAAAAATAGATGTTAAGTTAATCAATATTTCCGCTGCAATGTTCGAAGCTAAATGAAAAACTAACTACAAAGTTTGACATGCATGTACTGTGTACGTGTGATCGCCATAGAACAGAATGCTGAGGCATGCTTCCCTTTCTGATGTATTTAATGTGATGTCTGAATACAAAATACGATAAATATATATATATATACATGTAATATATATATTTGAGTGGCTTTGTTTCTTAAATACAATCAAGAGCTAGAGTACACTTGATCACATGTACATAAAGGAATACATGTGGCCTTTAGGGTGCTAACTAAAAAAAACAATAAAAGACAGGTGTATTCAGAATGCATCAGTGCATCAGCAGTCCCTCAATGTCAACTATCTTAATTTTTCATTTAGGCAAAAAAAAACCAATATAGGTGTGTTTCCGCTTTATCTGGCTGAAAACTAGGTCGGGGGGGGGGGGGGGTCATTTCCCTTGTTTTAGACAAGGTAAATGTGCTTTTTGACAGTTCCGGGTTTTCCTGCTTTTGTTAGTTTTTTTGTTGAAAAATCCTAAAAAAAAAGAAGTAAGGTATGGTAAAAAAAAATTAGGTAGGGGAAGGTTTTTTTTAGGTAGGGGGGTAAATCGGAAACACACCTATTTTTTTGGCCTTACCCTGTTTCAGAAACGTTTAGGAAATCTCCTTGGGTGCAGGGTCCATTATTATGGAACAAATTACCGGTACGGTATAGGCCAAACTAAAAATATTGAGACACTTGAAAGTATTTTTAAAAGAAAATGATCGATGATTAGATAATTAATAAGTGGGATATGGGAGTCACTATCCACTTTTATGTTAGTATGAAAGCCTATTGATTGGCTTGTAGCTGATGAAATAAATGTCATAACAATTAACCATGAGAATAAATAGGTGTGATTATAGAGAACAAAATTGTTATGATCTTTAGGCTGGGATTCCACTGGCTCGCTCTTTTGATCCGCTCATGGCCTGCTCTTTTTATTTCTCCAAGCACTTAACAAGTGAAGTTAGAGCGAAACCAAAGCGGTCTAATAGAATCGGTTATTGCGCTTTCTATATGCTCTTAAAAACTGCTATTTGCGCTTCTTTAGAAGAGCGCAGGACGTTCCGCTAAATATCTGACCCGTTTTATTTGAGCACAACTACATGGCTCTCTTTCCACGTCTTTTAGTAGCGATCTAAGGGACTGTTCATGATTAATCACTGTGGGGGGGGGGGGGGCTAGGAGGATTTGAAGGGGGGTGTAAACATGTCTGACTCGTACTAGTTTATGTTGAAGAGTGATTTATTGAGTAGTTCCCGCTAGGGGAAGAGGAGTGACTCGTGAGTCACTCCAGGTAGAGCCACCGTTACACTAGGCTTCTCTACATCTTATCTGTTGATTCATGCTGTATTTCCTTAGTTTTCACCCTGGTACCATGTAAACATGTCTGACTCGTACTAGTTTATGTTGAAGAGTGATTTATTGAGTAGTTCCCGCTAGGGGAAGAGGAGTGACTCGTGGGTCACTCCAGGTAGAGCCACCGTTACACTAGGCTTCTCTACAGGGGGGGCCACCTTTTTTTGCACAGACCCAGAAGGGGGGGCCATTTAATTTTGCACAAGTCTTGAAGGGGGGCCATACATTTTTGCGCATGAAATTTGACCCGAAATAGGTATTTCTATATGAAAGGATATCTCACCACACATCCTTGACTTGTTTAATACAACTTTAATCACAACCTTAATATAACCATGTAGTGTCTAGTATTACTTTGGATAAGCTCGGAACGCAAATACCAAAACACAGAATCCAGATCCTTCAGTCTTTGCTTGGTCTTTTCTCATTATTCACAAACTCTTTCTTTGTACTGGGGATGGCTACTGGGTAACCAACACTGACACCAGACAGTGAAAGGGTAAAAGGATACAGAATATTCCAGGAAGAAGGGAGTCAGTACCAATGTGGTAAGATTGTACAATAGAATTGAACATTTTAACAGGTAAAAGCACATAATGACTACCTAGTGAACTACCATGCACCTATTTCGGCTGACCTGGAAGAGGAGCTGAATATCCGACAAGCGGTGCCAATTAAGACAGAGCGAGGATAACTCATTCTCTGCTCGGCAAACTTCATCTCTACACATAAAAAAGCAATGTGTGGGAAAATACAAAAATCCAAACAGAATCTTTTTGCAACCCTGCCACTCCTTGTGGTAGTAGTTACTCTTTTAAAACTGTGAGCAGCATTAGAGGCATCATAATTTCGCTCATCTTCACTTTCGCTACTGTTGGAATAATGCATCGTAATTGATTCCACCTCATATTCAGGCTCAGAATCACAGTCAGTAGACACATGTTGGCTCACATCATGTCCCTCATACACAACACCTTCCAATGTGTTATCATGGATCCCAATGTGACTGACTATTGTCTTGACTTTGTGTTTCTTAGTTTTACCCTTAATAGTTAGCCCATGGTGTAGTAAATTACTTATCTAACTCAGATACTTTTAAATTATCCAGTTTTCCTGATAAAGCCATTTGGGCCCAGTTCATATGTTTTTCCCTCCCTTTTTGGTGTTCATTGACTTGTTGATTTGCCCTTATCTTTTCACCCAACTCAATATAATGCAGATGACGCAAGTGTAACGGCGGTAACTGAGCGGGAGACTTCACGCCAGAGCTCCGTCACCCACCCTTGTGGGAAAACGGGGAACTACGGCCAAAGGGTCTAATGTTTTTCTATGGTTTTTAACTGTATTACTTCAAGGTAAAAATATGTAATATTGGTGCTGATTTTACTAAGTCATTTACAGCTATTTTAGCTACTCTGTGTAGAGTAGGTTATTTTTTCATGTTATATTATATTCACTGCTGTACTGGGAGCATTCTGCCCGTATACCCAAGCCAACACAACACATGTGAAGCAAGGATTTGAATCTCCTTACTGAGTTGTTTTTCATCCCCAAAGATGGCATTCGTGGTTAGTAATTTCATTATATCATCTGAAACTTGTTGTATTATGTATTATGTATGCTCTGTATTGGTTCATGTAGAGAAATATCGATTTGATGTATGTTTAAAGTTGATATCAACCAAGTATGTGTAGGATATGTGTGACCATGCTGGTTTGTTTACATAAGGAGTGGGACTGCTTAGTGAAGTTATTCTATGTCTTTGCAGTTTCACAGTCGGTCTAATCACCACTGTATGGACACTAGTCGTTGAATAAAGATTTGGAAAGCAATCAGTAACAGTGAAACACGAGCCAGGCATTGATGATGCTCCAGCAACGTCCATTGCTGCTGATGATGGTGTGGTACTATAGGGTGGTAATGTGTTCCCAATAGTCCATGCATCTCCCTCAAGCTATGAAGCAGGTTCCTCTGGGGAAGTACATTCGACCAGCGATTGCAGTTAGTCTAATGGTAGTCCAGCAGTGGTTCCAGCAATGGTGGGAGTTTTCTACTGCAGCAACAAGTCTACATTCTTCTCATGTCTACACCATACTATAGTGGCTAGCCAGTTGTGAGTTACAAGGACTATATCTCAAGCCAAGGACTGTTACAAGAACTGTCACAAGGACTCCAAGCATCAAGTACACCACCAGTAATATTGACTTTAATTACATGTTCATCATTGAGGATCTTTCCCAGTGCAAGTGTCATAAAATCTGGTTAATTTCTATGTGCTCATGAGTATAATAATTCATTGATATTTCTTGTCTCCTTACAACTCTGGTTACATATAGCCATATTGTCAGATGTGCAGAACAGGCAACTTTTATAGTAATTTTGAATGTATGACTGAAAGTATATATTATGTTGTTATACGTTGTGTAGTGTCACCTGGTCAAGGAATTTAAGTGTGATTCACCTAGTCAAGGTAACTAGGTATTATTCATCTGGTCAAGATAATCAAATCTGGTCAAGATAATCAAATCTGGTCAAGATAATCAAATCTGGTCAAGATAATCAAATGTGGTTCATCTAAGTCAAGATAATTAGGTTGAATTCATTAAGTCAAGGTAATATAATTATCACATTTTTGGTACACTTTACTGGTAACCTTATATATATATCTCTCTGGAGTTTTTTCTCCCCTAGGAAGGTTATTGGTCATGTGAAAAAGGATTCTGTGTACCAACAGGTATTTGTGTTAATTCATTCATAAAGGTGCTCTATTTTTTATTGCTTTGTCTACATAGACATGCAGCTCAGGTTTGCATATTGTTATCTCTGATGTTGGGTTTGTCTCAGGTAATCTATTATAGGTATACAGCCCGAAATTCAATTCTGCTGCTGAATTCTAGGTGTTCAATACACAGAGACAGGTAAAATTTGATTGATATTTTCTCCATTTTCCCCCAATTATTGCATTCCACCCAGGGCGTGTTCATTATCCCAGTTCTTAAAGATGGCCGACAAGGAGGTAGGTGAGCTTAGAGAACGGCTAGAAACGCTCGAGGAGGCAAACAGGAAACTCACTGAAACCATAGGAGAGGAGGAAAACCACACATTGCGCCAACAGATAGCGGACAATGAGACCGAGATAACCTCTATCCAGGAGAAAGTACAGGAAATTGAAAATGCCAAACCAGAACCAAGTTTGCCCGACGACGAAACACCAGACGTGGGGGACTTGAAGCGGAAGGCTGACAACCTAGATACTAAACTGCGTCAATTGAGAGATCAGTGCAAGGCAGAGACTGATACGTCAAAGATCTCTGAGATCAAGGCAGAGATAGACGTAAAAGACAAGGAGTTTGTGGCTGTCCATGAAACGATCCAGAAACTCAATAGAAAGTCGTCCCGTGACAGGAGGAATACACCGAAGATGGACGCACTGAAGAACGATGAAATCACAAAACGGAGGGACAAATTCGAAAGTAAGTACCAAAAACTGAAGGTAGCCCTCAAAGCAGCTCACACCACAGCAAAGGGAGAGCTGGAAGAAGATGCAAATCTGAAGCATCAAAACACTATCGATGAATGTGTCACCAAGCTTCTTGGCACATTCAATGATGTCAAGGCCATGGGGACTCCTGCCCATGAAGTAGTACGAAAGATGGATGCTGCTTCTAACATGGCTGATGACATGGTGCGAGTGTTGCAAGAGTTGCTCATCATGGACGACATGAGCGAGAAAGGCAAAAGGTACCTCCTTCGTCAACCCCTAAGCAAGGACTACGCGAGATCAGTCTATGGATCCACCGTGTCTAGGGTCAGCAAGTGGTCTAGGACAACAGATGGGCTAGAGCTGGAGAAGCAAAAGGCAGAGGCAGAACTAGCAGCCAAAAAGCAGGAACTGGCAATGAATGACGCAATCAACAAACAGCGCCTGAAGCTTGAAAACTTGGAGAAGCAGAGGGATGTTAAGGCCTTAGAAGCAAAGGTTAAGGTACTGAGTGGCGATAGTGACCAGCAGAGTGATGTTTCTCATGTTGAGCCCACTAAGAACAAGCACATGACAGCTCCACCATACGAGTCCCCTCTTCGCCCCAATGCCAAGATCTTCAAGCCAAAGGTGCATGAGTATCATGAAGAAGAGGCTTCGCACACCACTAATGTAAGTTCCACGGCTGAGAAAACCATGCTCCAGGCCATTACCAACAGCATCCAGACAGCTCACCTTCCGGTCCCGACTCCGCCAACATTCAAGGGAGACCCCTTAGAGTACGTAGACTTCAAAACTGCTTTCATGGACATGATAGCAGATCGCAATGTCCAGCCTAGAAGGAAGTTGTACTATCTGAAGCAGTACGTCGAAGGCCCAGCTAAGTCAGCTATAGCAGGATGCTTCTACGGCTCATCTGAAGAAGCATATGAGCAGGCATGGTCTACCCTGGACAAACGCTATGGTCGCTCGTTCATGGTGCAAGAGGCACTAGGTAAGCGCCTGGAAAATTGGCCAAAGATCGGGAATAAGGACGCAAAGGGTTTGGAGTCCTACGCTGATTTCTTGAGAACCTGCTTGGACGCCATGCCCCACATCAAAGGCCTTAGTTCTCTCAACGACTACAAGGAGAACAAAAGGCTCAAAGCAAAGCTTCCCGACTGGTGTGCCTCACGATGGACGAGACGAGTCGCAAGGTTTCAGTTAGAAAGTGACGAATTTCCCTTGTTTGGTGAATTTGTCGCATTTGTGCAGAATGAGGCCACTATTCTCAATCATCCCCTTTGCTCAACACCTGGCACTGAGGAGGAGACTTCCTCCCATGGCCCCAAGCAAACCCAGGTAACAAATTGAGGTTAACTTAACGGCAATTTACGTCAATATTTAGAGCAAATTTACGTCAATTGTTTACGTTAATATATACGTAAATGTGTGGACTCAATCTTGCGCAAAGTTAACATTAATATTAACATAATATTAACGTGAATCATAACGTTAGCATTAACGTGATTTTGATGTCAATATTGACGTTTATACAAACCTCAATGTTCACGTTAAGATTAACATTTAGATTAATGTTAAATTAATGTGAACCTCCTCAACGTTAATTTAATGTCAAATTCTTTATCGAAATTTAACGTTAAATATAGGTGATTCTTATTGATGTTAACTTAATGGATATTTATTGACTCTAGTTTGATTCTTATTTAAAACTGAAATTTGGGGAAATTATACATTAGATGGGGATTATATACCATATGCTTTATTGACAGTAACATCAGTTCATCATTTCATCAATTCACTTTCTTGTACTTGTCCTTTCGTAATCATGTGCCAGTGAGGGCCGACAAGCAGTTTCTGCATGGTCTCCAAGAATTCTGAATCAGCATTTCTATATATTTCTCTAGTCTGTAAAAATAAAAGGACGATATGTTAACAATAACACAACTATAAATTTAGTTGACGTTAATAACTATGCTACTAAAATAATATGGTGAAGAAATTAAAATTTACCGTATTTCACCGATAGAACGCCGGGTCCCAAATAAACGCCTGCCCCGAAAAAACGCCGGGTCATTTAACGTCATGAAAAAAATAAACGCCGGCCCCGAATGAACGCCGGGTCCCGATAATTAGATTCTATGTCTTCCTGTTTTTACCCTAATAAATGGATATTATTAAGCTTAATAAGCTGCTAGGAAGGGATATCTCACTGTTACAGCATGGGTACTCATTAACTTAAAACAATAAACGCCTGCCCCGTATAAACGCCTGCCTCAAAATAACGCCGGGGGTAAGAGTGGTCTGAAAGAAATAAACGCCCGGGCGTTCTATCGGTGAAATACGGTATGTATATTGATATATTACAATGACACAATGAGGTGTAAGATATTGTTAACGAAAATGGTGCAGCCCCAACAGGGCCACCATTGCCGATTTGCCGCAAACCTGATGCAATGTAGATCATGATGGATAGAATGGTCGAACGTCATAGGAGGGTTTCTTCTTGCCACTGAAACACAAATCATAATTTTCCAACCACATGAATGTTCAGAGAAATGATTATATATCCAATCGAATGAAATGAGAATTTTTATTATTACTCTGGGCCTTTACCATGTCCATCAACATGGTGCTAAACAAATGTTTCTTATACCCACATGACAACGAAATCAATTCGGTGAAAATAGATAGAAGTAAATGTTAACAGTCTTTATACTACTCATATTAAATCCTGAACAACTGTTAAATCTTAGGGTAAACTAGTTTACTCTCTGGTTAGTTAAAGGCGGTATTGTATATGTGAAATGGAAATAAAATCTTATAATAATAATACTTACAGTGCTGTGTCTTGGGAGTGTCTGGGCGATTCTGCACAAGTCCATACTAGATACATGGAGGAGTTTAGGCACTGTGACTCAGCTGTTACTCCCTGCCCAATTGTAACAAAACCTTGAATATATATAAAACGCAGGTCCTAACCCTACTAATCCTAAGACTGGAGAAATCTGTTGTCTAATAATAATATCACTATAGTAATCTCCTAGTTGCGTGTATTAAGAGGAAGTCAGTTCGGAATTGAGAGTGAGAAGGAGAGGGTGGGAACACAGAGAGATTGCATGAGAGAGAAGGAGCGAAATTTTACATACTTACAACGCTGGGATATGATGTTCATATAAACCCACCAACTAATATGAGCAGTAAGTAAAAACGATGTCTGCCCCTGTGTCTGCCCAATGAGACTGACGTCTGAACTGGTCTTGTTGGTCTGCCTGGATGTCGGGGAGTGGATAGGGGTGCCCTTGAGGGTGGCGGCGATAGCAACCCCCGTACTAAGGAATCCAACCGGTGGTCTGGAGTATGACCTCTTAGTATGCACTCATGTCCATTTACCCGCTCATTCTTGGGACCGCATCCTGGTCAGTCAGTGCTTCAGTTCAACTGAGTACACTTTTATCTTGTATTATAGCAACATTCTGACGTACAGACAGAGACAAGATTCCTATTTCCTTATAATAATCATGTAATTTAAAAAATGGAATTAAAGTTTCAATATATAGTGTAGTAGGATTAACTGTGCCTCAAAGAGAGTTTCTACTTCAAAAGAATTAAAGTAAAGCATAGATTGATTCTTCTACAGATTCTCAAATGTAGATTACAAATTAAAATCAATTCCTAATCACAGATCACCACTTCTCTCAGATCTCTTAGGATTAGATTAGATGGAGTGTTGGCAGCTATTTTGCTTTACTCTAATAATTAAGAGAACAAATTCGCTGGTCAGATGTGAATGCTTCTATAGTTCCTATGTTTCTCTGTCTGGCAGTAAGTTCATTCCAAGACTGGGCCGTTTTTATTAATAAAGATGTTAGACCGTCTTTTGTTTTAAAATGTAGTGTTTAAAAGATTCTTAAACATACTTTGCTGCGTCATTCTAAAAGTAGTATTCCTGCGCTACTATGGAATATGTCAGTCCTTAGAGTATCCTTTCTCTAAGGTCAGTCTGAGTTTCATTTGGTAAATTTAATATCATATTAAGAGCACGATTTTTAAAGTGTTTGTAGTTTATCAAGGAGCATAGACTAGCCACCAGCACGATCAAAAAAAGCAAATATACACGGAATCACAAAATAAGAATTCCGAGATGGTACGCAATATTCTATACCTATTGTTCTGTACCCAATATTGCATACAATTTATTTTTACCATTGATTCATAATAGCTATAAATGTGCATTTCGAACTAGTATGAACACAGAAACACTGTAAGTCAGAGGCTCTCTACCCAGTCGCCACTACACTACCTAGATACTTGCTAACCAGGCATTTGATCTAATATTTCGACTGGATTTCATAGTGTGAGTTTTCTTCATTTATTGAATTGCTGTTCAATTGCTGTAAAAGATCGTCATATCAGAGATATTGTAATACCTCTCCCCGATAAGATAATTATATATTTCGAGGGTTGATGTCTGTCACTGGAAACCTAAGGACCTCAGAGTCAGCAGAAAAAATAATGATAATACCCGGATGGATATGGATGTTTTGATAAAATATATAAATTTATACATAAAAGGTGATTAGAGTCATGTTGATGTTACTCTTGTGATTGTTATCTAGATTGAAATGGCTTTTTATTTCTCCATACCATTGGAAATGGACATTGAATTTGTATGCGAAATAATCTCTCCCCTCTCTCTCCTCCCCGCTCCCTCTCTCTCCTCCCTCTCTCCTCTCCCCTCACTCTCCTCTCTCTGTCTGTCTCATCTCTGTCTGTCATTTCTCTGTAGATCTGTCTGATCTCTACTTTTGGTTCTTTCCCTTCCTCCCTTTCTCTCTCATCTCTCACCCTTTCCCGCTCTGACACACACCCAAATAATTTGCCGGCAAAACCATTAACGTTAATTGACCAGTGAGTTAATGTTAATAATTTGCCGTCAAAACCATTAACGTTAATTGACCAGTGAGTTAATGTTAATAATTTGCCGTCAAAACCATTAACGTTAATTGACCAGTGAGTTAATGTTAATAATTTGCCGTCAAAACCATTAACGTTAATTGACCAGTGAGTTAATGTTAATAATTTGCCGTCAAAACCATTAACGTTAATTGACCAGTGAGTTAATGTTAATAATTTGACGTAAAAACATTAACCTTAATTTGATCGGTAAGTTAATGTTAATATTTTCACATCAAAATATTAACGTATGGTTAATGTTGATAATACGCAAGTATATTGACATTAAAATATTGACGTTAAGTCACCATCAAGTTAACGTTGAGAAGTTAACATCAATAAAATTCACATCAAGTTAATGTTTGCTTAACGCTAAAATTGTAACGTTAACTAAATTCACGTCAAATTAAGGTAAAATTCACGTCAAAATATTAACGTTGCAAGATTAACCTTTGATTGACGTCAATCAACGTTGTGTTAACGTGAATTGTTACCTGGGAAGGCGAGATAAACAAAGCCACACTCAAAGTGTAACTCTCGCAACATCGTCTCATGAACAGGCACCTCCACAAAATTCATCATATCAGAAGTTGACCAATGAACAAGGAGCTTCGTCACGCACCCCACAACCATGTACCCTTTGTGAGAGCATGGAACACCGCATATGGGGGTGTCCGGCTTTCAAAAGCAAGTCCGTAGAAGAAAGGGTGAAGATAATAGGCAACAAGAGGTTGTGCTACAGGTGTTTCCGGAGCGGTCACTCATCCAAGGAGTGTACCAACACAGCAAAGTGTAAGGTGTGTAAAGGACAACACCATACCCTACTCCACCGTGACAGAGTCAGCGCGACTACGAAGCTCACCGCAGCTAGCGAAGACACTCAGGTTGGAAAAGAGCAAGAGGCCTTTTCCTGTAAGGCGCACACTGACTCCAAGAATTGCACCTCAATGGTGTTGCCAGTGTGGGTGTCCGTAGGAAGTAAGGAAGATGAAGTTCTCGCATACGCCCTACTGGACACACAGAGCGACTGCTCTTACATCAGCAATGATTTGGCCGCTAAACTAAGTGTTCCATCCCATGAAGTAAAGATGAAGCTCTCTACACTTACTTCCACCACCTCCGTAATGTGTAGGAAGTACAGCGATGTCAAGTTGCGCGGCTGGAACAGCACGTCTCCTGTCAACATCAACACATGCTACAGTAGAGATTTCATACCCTGTAATTGGCAACACATACCATCGAAGCACACGGTGGCGGAGGTACCGCATCTCCAGAAAGTCGCCCAAGCTCTCCCTCCAATCCAAGACTGCGAAGTAGGGTTGCTCATCGGCTACAACTGCCCTCAGGCTCTAGCTCCTCGAGAAACAGTGACCGGAGGCCCACAAGACCCATTCACCGTCAAAACCGACTTGGGGTGGAGCGTAGTTGGAGGCCCGACTGCGAGCGACCTGGAGGATGTCCACCATTGCCATCGTGTCGTCGCAAAAGAAGTGCCCTCACCAACACCAAAGGATGCTCTATACATCCTAGAGCAAGACTTCAACGAGAAGGAAGTTGACGGCACCAGTCATTCTCAAGATGACCTCAAGTTCTTTCAATGCTTGGAGAAAGGCATACATGTCAACGTTGAAGGACATTTGACTATGCCATTGCCCTTCAAGGGGGAGCCATGCCTTCCCAACAACTATGCATATGCCAAGATACGTCTTGAGCATTTAAAGAGGAAACTCCTGAAGGATGATCTCTACCGTGAGCACTATGCAAGCTTCATGAAAGAGATGACCGACAGGGGTTATGCAGAGCAAGTCTCTCCAGCTTTGCAGCAGGCAGGTGTGAACTACATACCACATCACGGGGTCTATCACCCCCAGAAGCCCAACAAGATACGAGTTGTGTTCGACTGCAGCGCCAAATACAGAGGAACGTCCTTGAATGAGCAACTCCTGAAGGGACCGGACCTCAACAATCCGCTGATAGGTGTCCTCATCAGGTTCAGGGAAGAGAGGATCGCTGTAGTCTGCGACATTGAAAAAATGTTCTACCAATTCAATGTTGAACCAAAGGATCGGGATTGGCTACGCTTCCTATGGTGGGAGAATGGAGATGTTTCAAAGTCTCCAGCCGAATACCGCATGAAAGTACACTTGTTTGGGGCAGCATCATCACCAGGTTGTGCCAACTATGGCTTGAAATTCTTGGCACATAAGTTCCTAGATACATATCCAAAGGCATCGCAATTCTTGACGAGAGGATTTTATGTGGATGATGGGTTGAAGAGCGTCAAAACACCAGAGGAAGCCATAGAACTAATCAGACAATCAACAGAATTGTGCAAGCAAGGCAACATCACGCTGCACAAGTTCTTGTCGAATGAAAGAGAGGTTCTACAATGCGTTCCTTCTTCTGAACGTGCCTCCGCAGTGTCGACCATCAACCTTGAATTCGATGACCTTCCGACTGAAAGGACCCTTGGTATCAATTGGAATGTAGCCAAAGACTCCTTCAGCTTTAACGTTGCCCTCAAGGAGCACCCTACAACTCGACGAGGCATATTGGCGACAGTTGCCTCAATCTACGATCCACTGGGGTTCGTAGCACCTGTCGTTCTTCCTGGCAAATTGATACTGCAAGAACTCTGTCGCAATGGTTCGCAATGGGATGATGTACTCCCCGAAGAACTTCAACCCAGATGGGAGCAGTGGAAGAGTCAACTTCAGGAACTAGAGCAGTTACTCATCCCACGCTGCTATAAACCGCACATGGCTGACAACATAACAAGAGTAGAGCTTCATCATTTCAGCGACGCCAGCCAAACTGGCTATGGGCAGTGCAGCTATCTGCGCTACATTACCAGCGACAACAAGGTCCACTGCTCACTGGTCATAGCTAAGTCAAGGGTAACGCCTACCAAATTGACGAAGATTCCAAGGTTAGAGTTGGCTGCTGCTGTTACGTCCGTGAAAATATCAACGCTCATCAAAGAAGAGCTAGAGTTTGCTGTTGACCAAGAAGTATTCTGGACAGACAGCAAGGTAGTATTGGGATACCTAGCGAATGATGCTCGCAGATTCCATATATTCGTTGGAAACCGAGTCCAATACATAAGAGAAAGGACATCAACTCAACAATGGCGTTATGTCCCAACAAAAGACAATCCGGCCGATATCGCCTCGAGAGGTATGTTAGTCAGAGAGCTACAGGCTTCACATTGGCTCACAGGTCTGAGCTTCTTGTGGGAGTCTGAGTTGCCGCCAACCGAAGTGGAATGTGAGCTCACACTGGGCGACCCGGAAGTCAGAGCCAACGCACTACTTACAAAGAGCATTGAGGAAGTTCAACCTGATCTACTTGCCAGCCTAGCAAAGTACTCGGAGTGGAAATTCATGATCAGACTTGTCGCTACTCTCAGGAAATGGAAAGGTGGAGGAGATTCAGTGTTGAAAGAAAACCAGGATGCAGAAGCCAACATTCTGCGTCAACTACAAAAGCATCATTTCCCGGAGGAAGTGATAAAGGTACAAAGGGACTCATTACCTCAGTCAAGCAACATCTCAGTCCTAAATCCAGTGCTTGATGAGAGTGGTGTACTCAGAGTGGGTGGTCGTCTTGCTAACGCTAATCTTCCAAGTGACGTCAAGAGTCCTGCAATCCTACCTCGAGATGCCCATGTTACCAACGCCATAATAATGCATGTGCACCAGTGCACAAATCACCAAGGTCGCGGCCAGACACTCAATGAACTGCGGTCCCAAGGCTATTGGGTTATCGGTGGCTCACAGGCCGTGGCAAGAGTGATAAAGAACTGTATTGTGTGTAGGAAACTTCGACGTCCATTGGAGGATCAAAAGATGGCTGATCTTCCCAAGGAGCGAGTGATTCCCACTCCCCCATTCACACACACAGGAATGGACGTCTTCGGACCATTCATGGTAAAGAGAGCAAGGTCTCAGGTGAAAAGATATGGACTTCTTTTTACCTGCTTCTGCAGCCGTGCAGTGCATGTAGAGTTACTTGATGACCTATCTACAGATGCCTTCTTGAATTCATTGCGTTGCTTCCTTGCTCTTCGCGGTGCTGTCAAAACCATTCATTGCGATCAAGGGACAAACTTTGTCGGTGCCAACAATGAACTTCAAGATGGCCTAAAATCGCTAGATGCCAATGGTCTAGAGAGGTATTTAGCTGAGAGGCAATGCGAATTCAAGTTCAATGTGCCTCATGCAAGCCATGCAGGTGGCGTTTGGGAGCGCCAAATCAAGTCAATTCGAGCAATACTCCAAGACACGATTGCTATGTGTCCCAACCGTTTGGATGATGGCTCTCTACGCACATTGTTCTATGAGGCTTCATACATCATCAACAGTCGCCCTCTCTCTCCAACCAACTTGACTGACCCAGCATCCGAACCTCCTATCACCCCCAATCATCTACTACATCACAAACAAGATATGATAAGAACTCCACCTGGAACATTTGTGAAGGAAGATTTGTATGGGAGAAAAAGATGGCGCCGTGTCCAATATCTGTTAGAACAGTTTTGGTCAAAATGGAGGAAAGAATACCTCACCAGCCTACAAGCCAGGGCTAAATGGCAAAAACCAAGGAGGAATCTGAGGATCGGGGACATAGTCCTTCTGAAGGAGCCTGACGCCCCTCGATTAGAATGGCCTATGGGTTTAGTTATCAAGGCAGACCCAGACAAAGATAACCTAGTCAGAAAAGTAACCATACGAGTGGGCACAAGGAAACTTGACAAGGCAGGAAAACCTCAACGCAAACTCTCCGAGCTGGACAGGCCAGTTCAGAAAGTTGTCCTTCTTGTAGAGTCTGGTTGAACACGCCAAGGGTGGTTTGCTTTATTGATATTACAAACCCGCCTATGTTTTTGAAATCCCCTAAATTTTAGTAAACAGTTATAGGGATATTTGGTGGGAGTGTAACGGCGGTAACTGAGCGGGAGACTTCACGCCAGAGCTCCGTCACCCACCCTTGTGGGAAAACGGGGAACTACGGCCAAAGGGTCTAATGTTTTTCTATGGTTTTTAACTGTATTACTTCAAGGTAAAAATATGTAATATTGGTGCTGATTTTACTAAGTCATTTACAGCTATTTTAGCTACTCTGTGTAGAGTAGGTTATTTTTTCATGTTATATTATATTCACTGCTGTACTGGGAGCATTCTGCCCGTATACCCAAGCCAACACAACACATGTGAAGCAAGGATTTGAATCTCCTTACTGAGTTGTTTTTCATCCCCAAAGATGGCATTCGTGGTTAGTAATTTCATTATATCATCTGAAACTTGTTGTATTATGTATTATGTATGCTCTGTATTGGTTCATGTAGAGAAATATCGATTTGATGTATGTTTAAAGTTGATATCAACCAAGTATGTGTAGGATATGTGTGACCATGCTGGTTTGTTTACATAAGGAGTGGGACTGCTTAGTGAAGTTATTCTATGTCTTTGCAGTTTCACAGTCGGTCTAATCACCACTGTATGGACACTAGTCATTGAATAAAGATTTGGAAAGCAATCAGTAACAGCAAGTAATCATTGACAAGGCCAATGTCAACTGCAAATTTATCAGAACTTGGCAATTTCTGCCTCACTCTCCAATTTATGATCTGAGAAAGTTTCTTTATGTTGGCATGGGGCTGGAAGTCATCAATCTCTCTTGGTTGTTGCAATGTTGAAAGCATCAGGATAGCCCTCAGCCAGCTGTTCAAACACTGTGTAGAACATCTTGGACAGAGTTTGTTCAACTGGTGCAACAAACATGGAGATGAACTAAGAAAGATTTTTCTATGATTATCCAATGTTCGAGAAGAGCGAAAAAGAAGATGAGAATTTAACCAAAGTTGCAAGCTCCTCAGAGGGTCATAGAAGTCCTTTTCAAGTGCAAGACAGGGGCCTCAGGAGGCAGAGAAACCAAATTCTATTTTTCCATTCCACCAAGGCCAAAGATAGAAGATGTTGCCCTCATCAAGAAGGCTGTGGAACATCTTCATGGCCAAATGGATCTAGTTAAGGGCTTGCATCAAAAAGTCCAAATGCAGCATGGAGCAGAATCAGCTTTGTTTTTTTGGAAGAGGCAGTGGTAAGCCCTGCCACATACCAGTATATAGTTCTCAAACAGTAATAGTATTAGTGCATATAAATGAGTTCCGAAATTAACAAAAATAATTGAATACATTTATTAGAGTAATTGTGCAAAACAGTAAGCAAAATACATGTACATGACTGTACAGAATTACATAATCTTGTGTTCTGAGATATAGTCCTGACCCTTGTGGGTCGGAAAAAATGGCACATAGAAATACACAAATGCGTCAAGACAGGAGTCATGATGTAAAGAAAGATATCAATGTCAATATCAACCAAGACTAACATGAATTTAATTTCATCAATAAATCTATCATACTCGAGTACATTTTAATAAGTAACAGTGAAATAAATAAAACAAAATATGTGGGACTATATGAGAATTCCATATCGTCGCTTGCCTTTGGTATTGAACCATGTGAGCTCTGTGTACTTGGTTGAATACCTCCACTGCGCGACGATATGCCTTCCTGCTCCATCCCTTGGTTATTTTTGTCTTATTATAGGTTATAGGTTTCTAATTCTCCTAGGATATCGATATGGAGCATTCCAAATAAAATTATCAATCAATCAATCACATTTATTTGGTGTCGAAAGGGGTAGAGAGAAAGGGGAGGGAGTGAGATTGGTTGCTTTACGCCCTTATTAACACATTGAACTGAAGGTTGAGAGGAAGGGGGGGCCATCAATTTTTGCACCAATTGTGAAGGGGGGGCCATCTTTTTTTGCACAGATTCTGAAGGGGGGGTCATACATTTTTGCGCAAGAATTTTGGCCATTTCCTCCTAGCCCCCCCCCCCCAGTGGTTAATTATGAACAGTCCCTAAGAGCGCAGTAAGAGCGGACCATCACAATTGCCATTGATTCATATGGGAAATAAGCGCACCAGCTAGATTCACTCTGCGCTTGTAGTGCGCTAAAAATATAAGCGGAGGAAGAGCGAATAAAAAGTGCCCTATGAATAAGCGAAGCAAGAGTGAGCCGTGAGCACAGATACAAGCAATCCAGTGGAATCACACCTTTATGCTCTGCGGACTGTAGTGTATATATATTTATTCCATGATTTGGCCGTGAGCGTACAATATAATCGATATACTTGCAGCTCACAAGGTGGACAATATAAACTGCCTGTATTGTACACTGACGTCACGACAGTTCGAGACTATGCAGACATCTCACTTTGATGAAATTAATGCAAATAAAGTTGTTTTAAGTTAAGAATCATGGAATAAAAGCAAGAATAGCACAGTATCGCATCTTTGGCGGCCTATATTCTCCTTGTATGGCCGAAAAACAACTCGGCCTCGTTGTTTTCGGCCATACTCGGAGAATATAGCCCCCCTCATATGCGATACTATGCTGTTCTTGCTATTGTTGTGCGCGTAGCTTCGGATCTTTATGCTATTGGGCGGTGCATCGGGCCAGGGTGAATATATCTAGCTAGTGTTCATATGCATTCGAATATACTCGGACTTCGGGGTATTGCTTCTCATGATGTTTAATACAGTATATTATATTTAGGAGACGGTAGGCGATATTGAATAGAGAGTCATGGTGATATATAGTAGCTGTAGGTTTCCGGTATGAACAACACAACACGATGAGTTTTAGTACGCCACTACTTGTGTATTGTATCTTATCCTGTACATAGATGCTAGGTTGATAGTCCCTTCTTATGTTAGTGTAGACATCGAATCATATGAGATCTTATGAGACTCCTTCCCTGTATTCTTACTGTTGTTACTGGCATTGCTATTCAAGATTAGGATGATATAATATAATGGTTCTAGCGCACACAGTGCGTCTAGTACATCTTGGTATATACTGCTTGTAATGCATATCTCTCTATATCCCAGTCTATATGTGTGTATCAAGTCTCTCTATACCCAAGTGTTCCCCGTATATATACCCGGGGGGTGAGTGTCGGGTATCCGCATTGGTGGACCCTTTATCCTATGATACCTTTCCCTCCCTTTGGCCCCTCCCCTTCCCTTAGCGCATGCCTTAGTAAAAGAAACATATCCTACCCTACTACCCACCCTACTGCCCTCTCGTGTTAACCACGGTTACTACACTACCCTTTTACTCGATAAGCAAGAAAACCCCCCCAAAAAAAAATTTTTTCACCTTATTCTCCCTGTATTCGTCCCGACACTCGATAAATATAGCCATAAATAATGAATACACATAACAATTCCAGGAGGTACACACCTTCCTCCCTTAACAATTAGAATCGCTTACGCGCACGCAAAATCCAAGATACATGGTAGCTCATAAATACAATACATTCTCTTGCCTCTTGTGGTACATGTTTCTCGTCATCTTAACAATAAAATCGCCTACGCGCTCGTGTATAAATCTGAACGTACAAACTTTGCAACTAGGTGGGGGTAACTATGGGGTGTGGGTTAAATTGGGCGTATTTGTACCTATTTTGCAATATCTTCCAACCTGTATGCTGTATCATTTTCTTTTGTTTTACAACATACATGTATGGAAACCGCTCATGTTGGTCACCCTAATGTATTGTTATTTTATTTCGGGGTGATTTGGCGGGTGTGTAGGGCAGTTGCTTTCTAAAGAAGGTAACCATGGGGATGGGATTTTCTCTTATTTCCTAAGAAGATCCTATGTGCCTATGGAGGGATGGAGGCACCATCCAGTTAAATGGGAGAAACAATGTCCTAGATGGGAGGAGAAGTAGATTAATTATTTTTAAGTAATTTATCATTTATTGATTGTGTAAAGAAATCCTACGTGGACCCACCAGAACTACCCATGTTATACTGTATTGATAAGAAGTACTGTATTACAAGAAACTTCTTGTGACATTGACAAAGCCCGTTCCGGCCTTCTGTAATAGAAGAAGGGGGAAGTCCCAAATATCAGGCATTTCATCCCTTTACCCCATATTCCCTCCCCAAGGTTTGGCACAAAAATAATGCCGAGTTCAATGCGGCAATACGACTCTATCAGACTGCATGCAGGAATGTGTCTGAGCGTCATGAGGGCCGTCAGACAAACAACAGTGCTGGAAGCTAGAATGCGTGATTACATAATGAGCCGCATCCCGGCTAGATGGCAGACTTCATCCTAAGATGGGCCCGCACATCCCGTAAGATTAAAGACCTACACCCACTCGTGGGTGTCATCCTTACCCTTTTTGTCCTACCAGTCATGCCCAGACACCCACATCCCTCAATTCCACATCCAGCGACAGGCTTGACCGCCTGGTTAAGACTAAGGCTAGGGATTTGTACTAAAAAACCATCGGTGCAACGATTAAGGAACTGCCTCAAAGAATCAGGTACGATATCTGTGCTTTGTATTGTTTGGTACGATATTTTTATGAATTCTACTTCTTTATACTAAATTGATGAAGAAAGGTGTGATTAGCTCCAGGAGTGTTGATTGGATACCGAGAAGTGAGAAGAAGGGCAGATAGCACCAGTATTCATGGAAGTGCTAGAAGGAATCAGCCCCCCCCCTGAATACTGTGACTTGCCACCGCAATGGTGAAGCATGTGCCACCCCCCTGAATATTGTGACTTGCCACCGCAATGGTGAAGCATGTGCCACCCCCTCCCTCCCCCCCCCCCCTCATTATGAAAGAAAAACAACCCAGCATGAATAGCCATGCATGAGGTATATATATTAGCACCTTGGGCTGGAACTGACAGGTGGCCCTACGCAGCCTCATTCAGATCACATGAACAATTTATGGGTAATGCCACAAGGATACCTGCAGTGGGCGAGAAAACTTAATTAATTAAAACCATAACTTAACTAATTCGAATATGTCTGGAAAGGGGACCGGGTAGGGCTGGATACCTGTGCAATGTATATATATCTATATATAGGATAGGGAGAAATGTTGGGGATAAATGGTGCTAAAAACAAGGAACCAGCTTCATGCTGCAAACATTTGCATAGTTGCTCGCTCAAACAGTGGCCCTTGAGCAGACGAGAGAAGACAGAATGTAACAGGCTGTATTGGCCTAGTGATAGGGCAAGCATCATTTCTGACTTTATGAAATGAGAGCGGAAATAATGGGCGTGCGTCTGCCACGGAGATGTACTGACGTCGACATGGCAACACATGAACGCAACCTCTGACCTCTTAGGACTATACAATAGGCTTTATTGGATTCGGATTCTCTGAGATAACAAGATTCTTGGGGATCTCAATTATTACCCATAGGAAGCCCAATGTACCTGGAGGTTGGCGTTGAGAGGGACACCAGCCGACCGAAGGAGCGAGCGGGGGGGGAAATGCCAGTTCCCGCTCAGACTGAATCCTAAAGGCCACTGTTTCTTATAATGAATAAAATCTAAATACAAGATAATACAAGAAGAAACATAACACGAGGCCCTATATATGTAAGTGCCCCATCGTGCAGCAGATTTCAAACGAAACATCACAAGCAAATTAAAGAGACAATAATATAGTAACAATGATAATTAATCCTGATTACACAAATATATAGCACGAAGTGATATCAATTGGCTAAATATAAAATGAGTACCCTATAATGTATTCTAAGTATCATTAAATTAGGTTAAGGTTCCGCCACGTTGGGATGAACGTAGTAGTATATGTAGACTAGGTTGTAGCGTCAGGCAAGGTGAAGTAGTGGCGCGTGGTCTGTTAAGCCGGGTGTGTGTGCCAAACGCGTTGTGGAATCATCACTAAACACAAGGAAAGTTCCTTTTATCCAAACAGACCGCCCCGTTTGCCGGATGGAGAGAGCCCACGTGGGGGCGAACGGACAACATGGCATATCTTTTCGTCCGGGTATCGTCACGTGGTGTCTGCCTGTATGAAGGTTAATGCAAAATGTCCTTTACCGACTCACGCTTGGAGTGTTACCGGCCATGTGGTCCAACGGGCCTTGGTCGTTCTCCTCCTGTAATGAGTCATAAATGGGAAGATTTAGCCACCGTTTATATCCTTAGACAGGTCATACACATTTTTATATTATTAACACTGATCCCATCAAGTAATGTTTCATTCACTCTCCTACAGTCATACATATGGTAAAGATCAGGGGAGGTTACAACCATTAATTTGTGGACTTTATTTTATAATTACATGCATTATTACTACTTCTCTTTAATTCCCAGAGGGGCCTTTGTTTTGCCTATGGCAGCCATGCATTATGCAATATTCCACCAATAACTGTAGTAATTTCTGTCTTAATCAAAGAAAATCTGTATGATACCAACTTGGAGAAGTTGCAGGTCCCCTCGCATGCGCAACACCCTACCTACTTACGTTTTTATAGTTTTGAACCAACAGCTGCTTCATTTCCATGGAGATTAGTGGCTACCAGGAGTCGGCTGTTGGAAGTGGAGTTAAGAAGCTCGATCTTTTCTGCAGGTCTTAGTGACCAGAATACTATTTCTTCTGGCAGTTCGACCGTTTCTGCTGACCCAGCATTTTCTACCTCCAGGCCCCCAAGCCACCTAAGTCGAACAACGGTCCTGAACGAGCAACAAACCTGTTTTGCTACCATTCCCGTGACGACAGGTGGCGTGGCCGATCTGAGTACCTCCACTGGATATACCAATTTACACAGGAAAAGAGCATACCGCTTCTCTCCCTCCTGTACACGGAGGCTAAGTATTGTGTGTCCTGCCGTGTTATGGCCTCGAGCTTTTCTACATCCACACCCATTACAGATCCATCGTATCAGTTGTCCCAACACGTATACTACCACTAGTCCTGCCAGCATCGTACCATATGATGGCCATTCCCCAGACTTGCCTGCTTCAAGTGAATCTGAGTTCAGGGCGGGGCCTTGTGTTCCCCAATCGATCTGGCCCCAACTATCCTCTGGAAATAGTTCCAGGGTTGAGCCGATCTTCCCTGCCAACGCCCCTTTCAAGGATCCAATGATCGCGAGCATTCTGAAAATTCTATAGCAAAGATAAATGGTTACTAACACATGTAACATTTCTATTAGCCAGAATACCAGTGGTACCTGCGGCGTTACAGTTAGATCTGTTAGATCTCGCCATGCCTTGTATTGCCATGCTCCACCTTGCTCCATGTTATTCTTAATTTCTCTCGCAACCTTATTTACCTCCATTCCTTTTGCAAACTGCTGGGGGGACATTGCTGTTAGCATTCTCCCTAGTTCCTCACCTGTTGGTAGATTTAAATGTACTAAGAAGTTAGTGAGGCTTTCTCCCGAAAAGTTCCCCACCGGTATACCAAAACTTTTTGCAAACGCCAAATTAAACCCATGCGCCACAGAAACCTCCACCCCGCTCAATTGTCTACACGTCAGCTCCTTTGGTGCCAATCTATGGTGGTCAATCTGCAGGGTGCATCCGCAGGACACCTCGAACACAGTGATCCCCACGATACTGACCTGCTCTGTACTATTTTTGCATGTCATTAACCCCTTGGGTCCCTTATTTATAAGCAAGTACGTTGATCCCTCCACGTTTTTAACAACGTCTGGCGCCCTTTTCTTCAAGTATATATCAAACATGCAATACTTAAGAACATTGGCACTATGGTCATTAAATAAAGCGATCATGCAGTCCTCATCCTTTCCTGAATTATCTATGAAGGTGAACGGACATATATAGCTTCCTTTTTTAGTACATTGCATTAATTCAATGGCGTCTACCTCCATTAATTCCCCTGAGCCGCGTTGGGCCAACATACGTTGTGTGGCCGATCTCAATCGTGTGCAACCATCTTGAGATTCCCTGTGCACATGCAATGGCGTATCAAACACCTCCATTTCATATAACTGAAGGGGCTCCGAGTCGTTTGCTAGGGAAATTGGCACCAGTATGTTGATTGTGTTATTGGGCCCGATTTGCACCCCAACGTTAGTATTCCAGTCGATATAATCCCCCAAAATCTTCAAAGTGCTGTTATCTCCTAATACCTGTCTCACTCTTTCTTCCCACTGACTTTCCATAAATACCTTGGCAAGTGACAATGTATTTTTCCCTCTCTTAATGTTTCTAAGATATCACCTACTATCGTTATATCTTCAATGTAATTTCTTATCGCCAGGCATTCCAAAATGGAGCCCTGGAGCTGCTGTTGGATTTTCCCCTGCGACTCTACTTCCCCGTGCATTATGTCCGATAATTGAGCCGTCTTATTTGCAAAGCGTAGCCATTTATCTTCCAATTCATCCATGGCGCTTATTGATTCGTTTACATGCGATCTTAGGAACCTAAATATAATATTAGAATTGGCCACCAATTTCATGAGAGCCTCATCCCTCAAGTGTGGGTTTCTTATTATCCCTGGTGCAAGCCTATGAATAATGTGTCTTTCTACGTTTCTTAAATCAGAGTTAGTTGGGAGATCGAAAATTCCAGCTACGATTTTCCCAAACGGGGCCAGATAATTTCTTTTTAATCGTTTAGGGCGCTGCAAAATATCTCTCAAGTGATTTGCACGCTCATACTCCCTTGCGGCCCTCGAATGTAGCTCCCTGATATACTTGTCTAAAGACTCCCCTACCATCTCATAACCTTCCGGCCAATCTTCCTTAACTATCTGGATCGGCTGTGGAGGTCTAATATTCAGCTCAGAACGGAAGCCTAAACTTAGAGTTTCCACCCCTGCTATAAGTGTACCACGGTCAGTGAATACCACTCCATAGTTATGCCTCAGAACCGTTGTAGCCATGCACCTATATGGCATGCACATCATGATCCTAAAAACAAGAAGTTAGCCAAAAATGAAAAACGGCTTAATGCTGAGAAATCCACACTAGCCTTTTACTGGCCTATGTAAAAGTGATATAGTTCTAGTAAACTCACCCTATTATGAGCCCGAACATCTTGCGATCCTTAGTCCTTTAATAAGATACTTTGTTAGTCCCCGTTCTTTCTATATGCAAGTTCGTTCCTGATCCCTGTACAAAAGTGAAGTGATGCTCCCCCTCTGGCTGTGCTGAGCTTATATCTGAGACCAGACCAGTCCAAGACCTATTGGGCTTGCTCCTTCCCCCCTCCCTCTCAAGCATACGACACATCCCCATATTAGGTTAGGGTACGAGTGTCCCAGCTCATGACCTGCCTCAACTAGATGAAATACTGCATAATGACACCTAGCCACTTAAATCGCGTTTGAGGCCTGCCTTGCAATTTATAGAACAACCCCCCCCAACCGCTTGCAAGCTACTTATGGGTTTCGACTGCTTGAGCCCAATTGCTGTGTCTAATTTTAACTGTCTTGCCTCCCAAGCTCCACTTCTCAGACGTTCCAGCCCCCATCAAAATATACCGATAATCTTACTGTTACCACATTATTCTATATGACGTTACACCATTTTTAGGTTACTGGCTCCAAGCATCCACTCCAACCTTAATCCAGCATAGTACATTATATTAGACCAAAAGACTAAATATGCCTCCAATCCGCTTCAATTTAATTTCATCAATTTTAATTCGCTTCTCCATACAACCCCGACAGCCCATTGAATTGCACGTAGGCATCACACACCTCCATAATTCTTACATTTATACCTTGTCACCGTGGATTTAGCAGAGCCCCAAACTTATCATAAAGTCTAATATACATATTCATAACATAGCCCTGCATATTCCAGATATCTATGGGGTACCTATGGGTTCAACTGCCTGAAACTCACCTTCAAGCCCACGGGCATCCAAGACAAAGGCAATCTTAGCTCGATTTGATATACATCCACCGGCAAAGACAGGTGATGTCTTATAGTTGCCTCAGACATTTCCGTTAGCTTGTCCAGGAATTTTACCGCTTGCTCCATATTTTCAGGGAATATCCCTCTTACCCTTGGACGAAACATGTTTAAAATTTCATAGGTTAAATCCGAGATAATGCACATCGTATCCTGTAGCCTTCTTAATGGCTTAAGAGTATGTCTCTGCGAGATATCAATCGTCAAGGACCGAATAGGCTCATAACGTAGGCCTCTTAAAAAATCAAATGCCGCTTTTCTTAAGCGAACGATATGCGTCTCCTTTTGCAGCCTTCTAATGGGCTCAAACTCCGGATATCGCTGATGCGGAGACAACATAAAAAACTTTAAGACTTCGAGCAGTAACCAATTGGCCCTGACTTGTTGATTCAAGATGGCTGCCATTCTGGCAGCCCTATCTGTTCTCCTAATAATTTCCGCATTAATCATCTCACTCCCCCTTCTTGTATCCATCTTTCACTACAGTGGTGCAAACCCTACTATACCAGGTCTACCTCCTGTGACAACACGCTATATATCCCTAGTCCCCTCCCCCTCCACCCCCATGCTTTATATACCCTAGGTCCATCCTCACCTACCCATTCTAGTCTTGTTTTTTCCAACTCCCTAGCAACTGGTGATGTTTTACCAATCGACCATGACAAATATAGACAGTATATGCTTACACGGGGATGTCCCTTTCTCCCACTAATTTGTGAGACCCCATATAACTCACCTTTCTCATCATTATGTCTGGCAAATATTCCTCTGGTAATACGTCGCCAAGGTTTGCAAAGTCAAAATCCGATTCCAAGTTAGCGACTATAAGTCTTCTCGCCAGGCCTGTGCGCTCCTGCAGATAAGGAATCAATTTGTGCTGTTGTCTGTCTTCTATACACTCTAATCTGAATTCCTCAGCACAGTAGACGGCCAAGATGTTCAGTAACATTTCGCCCACCGCCTTTGTCAAATGTATTAATTTATCGGACACAGTTACCGCTTGTTGGGCTTCGAAGACACTTCTCATTCTCCCTCCCCGTGTCGTGAGCCGTTCGATTGACCGAAAACCCCTGCTTTCAACATAGATTCTGCAACGCTCCTTCAGAATATAGATATACGTGTCCCTTTCCAATCGCTCTCTAGTAGAAATACGTGTGGGTCCACCTCTGTTCACAGGGTTCACAAGAAAATACTTAGTAGCCCTGACCAGCAAGATTCCCATGTTTTTCTTCTGATTCTTCAAGATCTTCAGCTCATCTGCTCCCAATCTAGCTTTTTCCAAACGACACATTTGTCTCTGTTCCAACTCCATTGTATTCAAAGTTGAGAACTACCGCCACATTAGGACACCACTGCAGACACTAAACTCCAGACACTAAACTTCAGACCCTAAACTTCAGACCCACCCCTAAGATCCGCGTGTTTTTGTTATTTTCTTTTTCCCATTATCCTTTATTACCTTCCAACTTCTTCCGCCAAGCTTTATTACCCATATTTACCAACCTCTGGCGCTCACTCATAATTAATGTTGTGAGTTGTCATTCTTCCAGACCCGACTTCCTGGGCACGCGACGTATGTTGTAACACCCGCCCTGCCAGACATGCAACTTTCAGCTCTGCACACGTTTCATTACTCATTTTTCAAGCCACAAAACATGACATAAATATTTCACAGTAATACACACACGCGCCGAGTGTCACCATCCAACCAGCCCACTCCCATCATGGGATTTATGAGAGATTATTGTTTTCTTACTGGTTATACATATACCATTGCGATTGGGTCCACAAAAATTCGTATCCCACAAACTTTATATACCATCTACAGATACCAATCGCCCCAGGCTCACACAACATCTAGCCACACACACCCCAAATCCCAGGCCAATTACCAATCCCCAGTGAGTTCCTTGTAGACACTCACTGAATTTCCAACTAATAGCGCACATATTGTGTCTTCGAGATAAAGACTTGACACCTTCACTTTCACTCCCTTCATAACATAATAACATTTCGCTCCACACCTTAACGTTATTCATTTGTTTTTATTCTGAAACAACCACCTCCGCAACGACAATCATTTATTTATGACATATACTTATTATCATAACTACTCATAGTTTGTAGCTCAAGGGTTTCTCAAGAATTGAATTTCCTGATACACACAAAATGACACACAACGGTGTGTTTTAACAGAAAACCATACCTTCATTAATTCTATCTGAAATGTATGCTTTCCAGAACGTTATCTGTACGAGTCAAATTCATCACAACATGTCACCTTTACGCGACCATATAAGATAAGGCCCTGGGTATCACACGTTCTCCCGCTCAATCACCATTAGGCGTCTCCTTTCATTAAACGATTACAAGAACAATCATTCTGCATTCCATCCATTCAAACCGAATCCTCGAATTACCAAATAATATATGTCACTTTCCACATTCCATATTTGCCGGCTAGCCCGTGACGTCACCCCTCTCTCTATCTGATTCAAATGTATCACCTTTCTCTCCCCCCAAGATTGTCACTACAGACAGAGAAAGAAAATTTGACCCACCGCATGCAGCAACCAATCTCCATTGATCCATTCGACTGGTGTCCACACGTTGACCGCCTCTTGAAGCAATTCCTGCACCTTTGTTTTAGATAAACCTGACAATGCCATGAACCGCTTTGTGTCCGCATCCCTGTGATTTTTCTCTGGCAACAGCGCTTTCTCAAATAGTCTGTCGAGTATAATTTTAACAGTACATCTAAAATCCTATAGACCTGATGCAAGATTGCATTCATTCTGTCTTTATCACTTAATACCCGCAAACGCCTGGTAGAGTACAATTTTCCTGGCCTAACTTCCAGGGGCCGTAGGAGTTTATCACATTTCTCGTATATAGCTAGCAAGTACCATTCCACTTCCAAACGATGATTAGGCAACTGCATCGGATATCTGATACAAGGGGCCAAAAGCCAAAACGAGTACAATTTAATACACAAGACCGACGCGTTCTTGATATATATTTTACTATGCTGCAGCATTGTTTCCAACTCGCAAAGCCGAGCAAAGCTTCAGAAACGGTCGCCTCTGTCATCCGGCAGCGCCCTTTTCTCCTGATAATCTCATCTGTCTAATCTAACCTATGTCCAGGGTCTAGGTGGATCATTCCCCTCATATTGTTGTTGTCATTAAAATTATGCATCAGTATAACCTAGTATACTAGGTCGCTGCCGCCTCGTGCTCCCCCCTTCTGCTTAGATCAGTCTATTTCTCGCGTTGCCATAGTCACCTCACCCGCCTGTCTTATATGGCTTTGTGTTCTCCCGGAGACGCTGGTATGCTCACTTCATGTTATTTTTATACCAATCCGTCCCTGGACCACCCTTGTTATTCACATATATTGAAACAGAACTAGATAATACCCTGTAACCCCTACCTGATTATTTCAAGACTCAGTTCACTCTGCCCTAACTATAGTCATCTTGTCTCCCCAATTTCTGTCAACACGCCGATATCTCCTCTCTTTTTTTTTTTTTGTAAACATCGGATCTCAAATCAGCAGACGAACAACATAGTACCTCGCCCTAACGACCCCACACGTTCCCACGAATTCATATCTATAAAACTTATTAAGCTGACACCGACTTTAGTTTCTCAGCGTTTTTTTGTGCCCACCTGTCACCTTGTGATAGAAACTTTCTGCTTTTCGTTTATTTTCACACCCAGTCTACTTATGTCTTATCAGTGACTCATCAACTATCCCCCGCTCTAATCTTCTTTCAATTATATGGTTTTCCAATTCATGGATTCTAAAAAAAATTTTCTCATTATTCGCTCGCCGCTTATCTCTATAAGTGTCACGTGGTCTCTGATCTCATGACCCGATCATGACTCGATCCCAGTGCCTCCCCTTTATTCATTCATTACGTCAATCAATTCTTTCTAGCCAATTGGCGTTCCCCTACAATGATATTAGAGTGGTGTCTTTGATTAGGCAAATTCCCCACTCTAGACATTATTCCCAGCTTTACCCTTGCAGCAGCACCCACCTCCGTCGACCCCTCACACCAGCTTTCCCTTCTTTCACCTTTACCTCTCAACTTCTATACCGCTCGGAAACCATGCCAGGTCGGGAACTACACCTGGTGATCGACGATGACATAGTCATCGTCGAGACCCGTGATGTTTGGAGCTTGAGCGATTTGTCTCAGCTTCTTGCCTATGGCTTGGCATTGAAGGCCGCTCGGTGGGTATATGGCCGGGCATACGCCCTCGCTTGCAGGGCGTTCCGCCGTTGGGCCCTATAGCCAACGAGTAGCACATATTTTAGTCTTATAGTCGATCTTAGTTTTAGTAGTTATGTAGTTTGTTTTTTCTTTATCTTTTATAATAACCCACATTATTTTACTCAAGAAACACCCATATTTTACTCTATCTATTTACTCTATGACCTTTTCCTACCTCCCATTGCATCCCCTCATCGTCTGCACTTAAACCCAACCTTGCCTAAACCTCGCACTGGTAAGTCGCCTCATTTTCCTATTTATTTCATTTTTTTTTTTTTTGGAAACGTTTTTATTCAAATAATTGACAAGACACCTCTCACAAAAATGGTGATTTTCGTAGGCATGCTTGCCTCTGCCTATTTTACAAGAAGTAGGGTATTATACATTTTGCAAGTCCAATTAATATTTTATGAAGACATTAGTCGAATACTCGTTTCAGAGATATATACAGCAGTGAAAAAAGTACAGATCATGTTTTTGTTCAACTTATGTAGATATGATGATTAATGAGATGAGATGAAGGTGATGATGAAGGTAGTGGTTACTGACTGTTTACATTATCCAGACTAATACCGTAGTGAGTGAAATGGTTGTGATAATAGTATGTGCATACATGATGATTCAGTTGGTGTAGTTATATAACATAGTATCGGGACGATAAGATCGTCCTGTTATAGTCGTCTGATCAATGTTATTTATAGATTGACAGTCGAGATCAGTATATGTACAAGAGGTATGGATCGATAATTATATACATAATACAGACATGAGCATGAGTCGGTATAAGAGCATGGTGGTACATAATGTGAGAACAGTATACTAATGTACAATCTTATCTATAATGACGTAAGGGCGTAAGGGAGACCAGGGCAGCACTCTATCCAGCATTATCGTTGTTCTGGAGGTCTAACAGGTGGTATTTCAATCTAGTTTTAAATTTTGTTGGGTCGTTGATCAGTCTGATCTCTGGTAACAAATCATTCCAGAGGTTGGCTGTTTTTGTAATAATGCATCTCTCCTCTCTCATGTTATGAGGGAGTAACGTGGCTAGAGTGGGAGCATTGGCCTGCCTTGTGTTTCTTAGTGGAATTGTGCCTTTGTTTTTTATATAGATATCACTATGCGCAATCTTGCACAAGTTGAACTTCTGTCTGTTTTCTACATTCATTACCCTAGAAGCAATCCACAGTTCCCTATTACTCATGGTATAATCGCGATCAATTGCTGTTCTTAGGATATTATTTTGAATTTTCTGTAGCCTTCGTAACTGTGTTAGATTTAGCGGAGTCAGCGAGAATAAACTGTAGTCGAAAATCGATAGGAGCTTAGATTTTGCAATCATAAGGGCCGCCCCTGGTGTCAGATTATGTCTTATTTTTTTAAAGATGAATAATTTACTGTATAATTGACTGACCAAGCCATTATATTGAGGTATCATATTAAGACATTGGTCTATGGTGAGTCCCAGGTACACATATTTATCTATTTGTTCGATCTTCTCGCTCCCCATTTTGATATCAATTTTAACATTGGATATTTTCTTCTTTGCCCCAAGTAGCATGCACTTGGTTTTCTTTATATTTACTTGTAGTTTATTGCTCTTGCTCCATGCGTGGAATTTTGTCAGGTCAGCATTCATTTTACGGGTACATTCTTCCAAATTTAAACCACTATAATAAAAAACAGTATCATCTGCGTATTGTATAAAATTACTATTTAACTCTAAATACTTGAGGTCATTTACGTAAATCAGATACAAAATAGGCCCCAGGACAGAGCCCTGGGGTACACCGTAGTCTATGGGACTCCAGTCTGATATAAATTCTCCATTTTTTACTCTTTGGCGCCTCCCCTCAAGATAGGATTTGAACCAGTTACAAGCCATTGCGCTAAGACCACATTCTCCAAGTTTGTTAATCATTATGTTATGTTCTACTGAGTTAAAGGCTTTGGAAAAATCTATGAAGCATGCAATCGTTATGCGATTATTGTATATTGCTAGGTTAGTGTCATTTAAGAATTCGGTTAAAGCTTCTGTGGTCGAGTGGCCACTCTGGAAGCCATATTGCCTGTTACAGAGAATATTGTTTCTATTGAGATATGACATTAATTCACCTACTACAATTTTTTCAGTAATTTTTCCCGCTATGTGGCATAGTGAGATGGGTCTGGTATCAGATGGTGTAATAGGAATCTTTATTTTGGGAATTAATTTCACATTAGCACATTTCCAGGCATCGGGAAATATGCCTTGCCTAAATGAGTTCCTGATAGTGTGCATAAATTGCGTTATTAGTATTGTGAATGCATCTTTATATAACCTCGTGTTTATATCATCACAACCTGAGTTTTTGTTAACATTGATATTACCAATCAGCTCTACAACCATCTCCTGGCCAAGGTCTAGTTCTTCCCAAATGACAGTTGGTTCCTCTATAGTGACTGTACGCGGTATATCATCTATGATGTCGTTTATGCTTTTGCCTATATTACAATAGAATTCGTTTACACCTTGTACTAGTTCCAGTCCATCTTTTTCAATTCCATTAAATGTCAGGTTATTAATCGGTGACTCACTCTTGTTTTCTATCTCCTCTACAATTCTCCAAAACTTCTTGGAGTCTTTCTTATGTGAGTGAAGCAGATTTTTATAATACTCTGATTTGGCTGCCCTAATGAGCCGGTTACATCTATCTCGCATATTCCTAGCATTTCTAACATCTTGCATATCTTTGGTTATATTCGCTTTTTTATATAGTCTTTCTCGTTCTTTATGAAGATCTTTGAGCTCCTTGGTGTACCAGGTTGGTTTAACTGTTATGTTCTTAAATACCTTGTGGGGGGCGACTACGTCTACAGCTGATTGGATTTCCTTATTCATAATATTCCAACTGACATTCGGGTCGGTGGACTCAAACAAACCATTCCAGTCTACCCTAACCAGTTTGTTTTCAAGGGCTTCATATGAGTATTCTCTAAAGTCACGCCCCTTAATTTCAGTTTTTATCTTTCTGATGAATATCTTTTTAAATATAACATATATGGGGTTATGATCTGAGAGCGTATACTGTATGGTGCCTGTCGTGAATTCTGTCTTGCTACCTATGATAAATAAGTCTAGAATTGAATTTTTATATAGACCATATCTAGTGATCTCCTTAGAGGCTATAACGAGATTTTTAGAGGTTGCATAATTTTTAAGAGCTTTTGATTTGTTGTCAGTTGTGCCTAGATCAATATTTAAATCGCCTGTAATAACTAAGTTTCCAGGTAGGTTCTTTCCATGGTTAAGCGATCTTCTAGCTGTCTCTAAGTCGTTTAAGAAGCTTGCTATATTTCCCGACGGAGGCCTATATACTACGAGGAGGTTATATGTTGGGACTTTGTCCCTCTTTAAGACTAGACTTAAGATTTCACTATTCTCATTGGATATTTGATTATCTTGATTGTATGTGAAGCTATAGTCTGCTCTGATGTAACAGCAGAGGCCGCCGCCTCTGCTCCCTGTTTTTCTGTCTAAGCGAACCACATTATAATCTGTACAGCCTATCATGTTGTCAGGTATTTCTAGTTTGAGCCAACTTTCAGAGAAGCTGACAATATCTATATTATTACACATAATTTCGTTCCTTATTGTATCAATTTTGGGCAATAACGATCTAATATTATAGTGAACCATTTTCACCCCTTTGACCTTTTTAAAGTCGTCCCACGAGTTAATTGAGTTGGCAGTCATTGCGTGAATATAAGAGTTCCGCCTTGTCTATGAAGGCAACAGACTTGACAATATTTTGTAGTGCATATTATGTATAGAGCAAACCATATTAAGCTTAGTGCACATATATGTATACCTAGGCTCTTTAACCATTTCGCACGGTGAGCAGGTTTCACAGGAAGGACGGCAACAAGTATGGTGCGACTCAGCGACATAACCATTTGAACCAATGTCCCCACTAAGTCCCTTTTCGCATGGCGAGCTGGGACTAGTGGATAATTATTCCTATTCATATCATACCAGCAAATTGTATACGAATAATGGAAACAGTACTCACTTATCATGATAATATAGTCACAAACGCATTCAAGGCACAGTATATGGTAAGGCGGGGAGAAATCACTCAAATGCTTGCATGGGCTCATTCCTAGCTCGTGTTGAAGACTGACAAAGCTTTCTTTTCGTCCGTACCCAGATGCATATGTACTAAGTATACTCATATGTAGGACAAACAATTCATAAATTGCCTCCCAGGGCACCCATTTCGCATGGCGAGCCGGGGCCCTGGTTAGCCAAACAGGGAAATGTACAACCCGGTCTGCATTATAGCACAGCTGATCTGAGAAATATAAACAAGCATTAGAAACATAGGTGAGCAACATCAGGTAATAGTATAGTATTGCAATAAAGGGTAGAATATCGTTCATGAATATCAATGTGATGTCTAAATCAAAGGCATTATGGAAAGTCAGGGCTCTGATTCTGGAAGACATCCCTTTTCGCATGGCGAGCCGGGATGTTTGATTGTTAGTTGTTATAGCGTGGATCATTATGGAAAAGGATTATCTGCTTGGCCCAATATTGCGCAACTATGCTGTCGATATGGATTCCATCGGGGAGTCTTTGGTAGTGGTGTATAAACGAACCTTTGCTTCTAGCGTGCACTTTGTGTATAAGATTCAGATGTCTGACATTTCTACTGTGGTTTAACTCAATTATTTTTCTATTTATGGGGGGAATAGAATTATTAATAATGCTTTGGTATTGGGAGATTCCTTCCTGATTATTAGCGATGTTCAATTCGGCACCAATTAGACCTCCTAGGCCAATATAACAGTCACTTGGAAGAACTTCTAGTTTCATAAGCGCCATCTCATATAATTCAACCATATGGTCGGTTAAACTGTCGGCGTTAAGAAAAGATAGGCTGATTTCCTTGGTCTCCCTGTTCTTTATACACAAATCACATATGCCACCAATTAGTAATAATCTATTTGGCTTGTGTGCCCTATATAACTCGATGCATTTGTTGGTAAGAAAATTCAATTTTCCTCCGCTGAATGGAATACAGGTTATATCCTCATGCAACGGCAGGTATGCGTTAAGATTCTTTCCTCTTGAGTCGGTTATGACGAGGGTTTTCTTCCTAGATATAATTTCCGAGTCCATCTCGGAAGTAGAGGCTACTAGCTGCTTTCTCACCAGAATCAGCAAAATTAGGAGGGCTCGACTGGTACGACTTTCTGTTATAATCTTCTAAGATCCGTTGCATCTCTATCGGATCGGGGTTACGCCTCTGGAAGCAGACTGGGCTATTAACCCTTTTACTATAGCTTTCTTCTCCAGAGAAGCTACGGCCTCTCTTCTCAGCGGTTTGGCGCGTATTACTATTATTATTATACTGCTTATGGCCACCTCTTGCTTTCCTGCTTTTACCTCTGCCTCCTCCTCCACCTCTTTGCTTGCCCTGGTGTGCGTTAGTTACCGGTTCAGAGGTCCTGGGTACAGAAGTACTAGGGTCATCTGTTCTGGTGATGTGGGGGGGGGATTTGGCCTCCAATCCTTGGTCCATTTCCACTGGCGCATCAGAGGCGGCACCTGCAATGGACGATCGGTCGTCTTGATCGGCATTCTCATTGAGCATTGTTTCCCCAGCTTGCTGTTGATCCGCTTTTTCTACTTGCTGAGGGGTAATCCTTTGTCTAGGGGATCTGCTAAGGGCCGGCTCCCATTGTTGGTCGGTGTTTGGTGAAACAATTTCTTTCCTTTGATACCCCACGTTTGAATTCAGGAATTCTCTGTAATCCTCTAATATTGAGCCAATGACGTTGTTTCCTTTGTGCGTACCATCCGCAACAAGTTTAGAGTTCAGGGACGCCCCACAGGCCCAGTAGTTGTCGTTAGTGGCCTCATATAATTTCATATTGCCCGTATTCAGTAAAATTCTCTTTAAATCAGGGTTTTGCTCAAACTTGCTTTCTATGAGAACCCGCATGACTTTTAGCTTGTCCTGATCCCATGCAGGATTTGATTTCGCGGCATGTGATAGACCTTTAGCTGCTCTAGCATCCATGCTATCATATATTCGCTTGGCCACGTCTGGTCTGTCTAGGGCATTTGCTCTGGCAAATTGATATGCCTGCTCAACAGACTTGAATAAGATGTTTTCTACCATCAAATCGCAGGGGAAAAAGTTGGAGAGAGCACTGAACTCAGATTGAAAGTATACCTTATCGTTCAGTTTCTTCGTCTTGGCGTCTGATAATCTGTAACCCTCTGGAAGGTGCTCTAATTGATTATACCTGTAATCAATTCCATCGATGCGTATTTGGTCCTTATAGATCTTTCCAACTTCTTTTCCACCAAGCTGTTTTACATGTCGCCCAACCGTAGCTAGCATATCCTTCCTTTCTTGTATCGTAGTGGGAGTGTCGGCATTAATATAAACTTTGAAGTAATCGGTAGAGCTCTTAAGTGAGGATCTTATACTATACGCATAGTTCCTCCTGTCATCTGACTTAAACTCAACTCTGATTTTGCGGCAGCCAAATTGGTACGAATCAAACCTTTTAGCACATACAATATCGTCAATGGAGAAGCGTTGGTCCAATTCCCTGAGGATAGCTACGGCAAGGCCTGGCGTGTTTTCTTTATGAATATGTTGAACTCCAGTAAATATGAGGTTATTGCGCCTTCTGTCAATCTCGGATTCCAGAACCGTATTTTCAACCCGATGTATATGAGCCACTAGTTCCCTGTTCTTTCGGTCCATCCTCGCCATTTCTTCTACATTAACTCTGTCTCTTAGGACCAACTCCTCGACCTTTCCTATGACACAATGGAGGTTGGCTTGACTGAATTCAAGAGATCTCCTGAGCTCGGGAATGGTACATTCGACATCTTCTTTTAACTGATAGTCTGCTTTTCTTCGAATCTCATTAAACCCAAAAGGTCTGACCGGTTCAATATTAAGGGGAATATGCTCTCTCGATATACTTGGACAGGGATGTTTGAACAACTCCACTGCCTTCTCGGCTGTCACTGTATGTTCGTGTCCGAACAACATGTTGATCACAATATCACAAACACTAGGTAATATTACACCAAATATAAAAGTCAATATAGTCACGTTCAGATATATACAATATCACGAACCAGATCGTACTCACACGGTTAAAACACTAGATTTTGTCCAAGTTCAGGTAATGAATGAGTTTCAATGGATGAATGGGTGTGTGGGATAATCCTTGTGTTTGCCTATGCGAGCGGGGAACGCTTTCCCAGCACGTCTTACCCCTACGGTGTCCGGACTACTACTCATTCTGATTTATTTTTCCCTGATTATAAACCTGTCCTTGTCTTGGAAATGCTCATCATATACCTCCACTGGAAATGACTGTCCACCGTAACATCTCAAAGACCCCGTATCTCTATTTATTCATAACATGATCGAGTCAGATATATTACCTACCCTCAGACACCGGAATCCACTCCTCCAAGGTTTTCTCAATCCAACTCCATTGCTCACACGCCAGTCTTTCCAAGTCAGTAACTGTCATTCCAGTATTACATGCCAACAACTTAATTATAATATCTCTAGGGTAGTTGCAAGACTCTATTTTTAACATCGTCCCGACGAAATAACTTTTTAACATTGACAGGTATATGTACTGCTGCTTTCGCGATCGATCCTTCCAGCTCATGTGATTGATGGCTATTCTCGCCCTCCTATTTGGCATTTCTCTAACCAAGAAACGAGAAGCTCCCCACCAAATATCTTTTAAATGTGATTCCATCTCAATTCGCCTCCTAGCGTTAGCCCCTCTAAATCTCAGGTGTGGTTTCTGCATGTACAGACGTGCCAATCGAATTACCTGTATCACTTCTGCTCTCTCTCCCCTCGTTATAGGTCTAGACATTTTCCTCGATAGTCAGTATTCAATGCTCACAGGCCTATTAAGCTGTACACTGTGTCCCCACCCAACTCCTGACAAAAATACCTTCTCACTGCCTATAAGTGAATACACTTACCTTGACTCTCGCCCATGCGCTTGGACACAGCTCCTTAATGTTAAGCAGGTCCACCTCTTCCGTAAAAACTGCGTGAATTTTATCTGCTGGGATGAAGGTTAGGCCACTTATATATTGATAAAGAATCGCTCTATCACACCGTTCGTATGCCACTCGTTTCTTCTCCGCTTCTAACGATAAAATATTGCATATTACCCGACGTATTAATACGTGGGCAATATATTTATGCTGCTGGTATTTTGTTCTTGCCAACGGGAACACATCTGTGATGCTTTTCACCTCGTTGGTTGGCAATCCCAGATCCGCATACATGTGCCACAGGTACCATTCGTTTGTCAGCCTCCTTTCGGGACATCCTCCGTACCTGTGAGCTGGATTTATGGTAAATAGTCTTATCAGCCTTATTATTAAACGTTCTATGTCGTACATATCCTGTACCCTTAATGCTGCACCATGCAACGTATCCATTGCCTCGACATCAACGGCGATGAGCGTTCCTTCCTCCCCACTCAGTGCCACTGGGCAGCCTTTCTCCCATCTTATTTTTAATTGCTCATCCTATACCTTCTTCCGGGGCAGCTGACACCCTGGCACTTCCCCATAATTCAACTCCAAGCTTGACTTATTGGAGCAGCTTATTTTGCTGTTACCATTTGTCTCTCATATCTCACCCACTATGCCTTATGCGTATTCTGACCATACCCTTTCAACTTCGTGAAACACCATTTCTCTAGTTCAAGTATCTGCTGCGCCCGGGGCTTCTCATTGGAACCGAGTATCATTGCCATAAGAACGTTACACATAGTCTGTCGATAAGCGACTCTATTCTATCTTATTTCACTTGCATATCCCTTCTTCCCCTTCTATCCAACTACATATAGTATAAGTCATTTATTTTTTTTTTTATGAGAACTTCTAGTGACAATTCCCTTTCTTACCCTTTTTCTCGGATAAGCAAAGCTTCCTTAGTCGTTCATATGATATTAATTCTTTAGGAAATAATCATGGCATGTATGAGGATATTCTCCCATGCCAGGCTATAGTCATGGCATTAGTTTCTCACCCTCCTTACTTCTTTTTAACCCAACGCGAATCTGAACCCGCACAGGAGCTGTTTAGCTAGTTTTTTGTGTCCTTTTTTCTTACTCTTAATTCCAACCCAACCTCCTTTTTTATTCACCCCCGATTAAACCCCATTTCTCTGAGATAACTCCCCATACCAAGCGCGGCTCGCTCCCATTCACTCCTCCGTATTACTTTCACATGAACCCACTGTCGCTGCCTTGCAGCTCTCGCCTCGTGGTTACAGCCCTATAACCACCACAGCTGTTTGAGAATGTAAACACCGCGTCTTGCACAAGCCTTTATGCTTATATATATTGTTGATGCGCCCTAGCCAAGGCACTACGTACTACACTCATTCCATCTACCCCATCGTTCTACAGGATCTGGTGTGTTATTGTGTATCCCTTATCTCATAGTTATCCTTCTCTCCCTCCTCTTCAGGCCAATTGTGGCCTATTTCTTCTGTGCAGGTAATGTCCTGCCACCCCTTCTCATCTAGCGGGCCCTTTTCTTCATATTCGTGCAAAGGTAGTAAATCTGGCGACAGCAGTCTCTCCATAAAGTGACTGGTTTTGGATATACTGACCGGTTTCGAATGAGACACATGCACTGGTTTAGGCAGTGTTGCTCCAGTATCCATCCTCCTTAGTTTGGCCGTGCACCCTGTGGGTCTTGCACAGATGACAAAGGGGCCACAGAAATTCTTTTGCAACTTATATGCAGTTCCAGGTTGCAGGAGGCGATTCACCTTCATATATACCAACGATCCTGACCTCAACCTGTGTGCATTCGCCTGCCTATCATAATATTCTTTCATTTTCGCCTGTGACGTCAGTAATGCCTCCCGAGCCAGGTCCCCATAGATCTCTTGTTTCTCGACGATCTTGCCCAGCTGCTCCAGAAGTGGCCTCATTTCTCCCTCGTATTCCTTTAAAACATTTTCGTGGGGAAGTCGTGGGAACCTACCATACATTAGCAGGTAAGCTGGGTAGTTTGTCGCGCTTGAATCCGACGCATTCATTGCAAATACAATCGGGGCCACAAATTGACACCAATTTTTCTGATCTTTATTTACGTATGCTCTCAGGGCTGTCTTAAGGCTGCGATTAAATTTCTCGATTTGACCCTGTGTCTGAGGATAGTAGCTCGATCCCAGGACCTGCCTAATTCCCATTACTGTACAGAAATTTCTGAACAATTTGCTAGTAAATGAAGAACCGTTATCGCTGAAAAGGGTGCATGGCACGCCCAAGACAGCCACTATGTGCTCAAAGAATTCAGGTATCAAGGTTTCAGATTTTATGTCTTTTGTTGGCCAAGCTACACAGAACCTTGTGGCTACATCACAGACCGTGTGCACATATTTATAGCCTCTGCTCGATTCAGGCAGTGGACCTATGGTATCAATCTCGATAGCGTCCCATGGTACCTGCGACAGCTCCTTAACGGTCATAGGCACCCTGATAGGATTAGGATTTGGTTTTACCTCCAGACATTTCTGACAAGACCCGATATACTCACCTATGTCCCTAGCCATTGATGGCCAGTAGTACCGCGGTGAAGCAATGCTAAGCATCTTCTTTATACCCAAATGCGCGCCCAGACCGACGTCATGTATTTGATTTAATAACTTTTCCACCATAGACTGTGGGACCACTAACTGCGCTCTTTCTTCTATCTGTGCTTTTCTCGTCCTTGGTGGTACCCTGTACAGGATGCCGCCTGATAGCAAGAAGCAGTCGTGTTGTAATAAAACTCCCCTTGCTCTCGTGTTATCCTTAGGGAGCTTTTCTCTCTCAATGTAATTTGTCATATCGCTGCAAAACTCGTCAGTTATTTGCTCCTTCTCGAACACTTCTCTCGTACCCAAAGTCCCGTACTCGGTGATGAGTTTTTCATAGAACGCAGTATCAGTGATTTGCACTTCTCGCACCCTTACTCCCTTTCGTCTCCTCTCTCTTTGATACTTACCAACCAATGATGGGACTCCCAAAGTCTTCCTCCGTCTTGAAACTCCTTTGTGGATTAGGTCTGTCCCCTCTGGTGTCTCTTCCTCAGCTTCTGTCTGCTCCTCCTGTGCTGGTGTGTCATGGTTGTCAGGGTCAGACTGACTATCCTCTTCTTCCGAGTCTTCCTCACCTAATTTCCTTGCTTTGTCTCTTTCCTCGATCCACAGCGCCATTCTTTTCGTTACATGTGGGTTTTTTCTAGTAACCATCATTATTTGCTCTCCTGGCGTGCCCAGGCGCGTCACCACTGTGCCATCGACTCTTGGGAAGTCCCTACCATCATCCTCGCTTGGTGCTGTGTCTTGCTCTGGTTCTGGTGCACTTACCTGGATAATAGGCGTGTCATCCTTCTCATCTCGCCTCTTATTCCTGAGACGTCCATTTTTTAAGATTGACGGTCTCCTATACTTCCTGATGGGCGATGCTTCCAGTACCTCCTCCTTATCAAAGAATCGGATGTGATTCACCGCCTTGAATCTTACCTGCCTCTGCTGCTGTCCCTGCTCTTCTTTTGCTGTAATGCCATCCCCAAAATATGGCATTCTTGATAAAACATCGGCTGTGATGTTGCATTTCCCTTTGATGTGCCGCAAGGTGAAATCAAAATTACTGAACCAGTCGATCCAACGTGCCATTCTCCCTGTAAGATCCTGTTTAGCGTTCAAGGCTAATAATGCCGCATGATCAGTGTATACCTCAAAGTGACTGCCCAGAACGTAATGCTTAAACTTTTCCAAGCCATACCGGACCGCCACCAGTTCCTTCTCTGTCGCCGAGAAATTTTGTTCAGCTGAAGACAGACTTCTTCCTGCAAACGCAACCGGCCTAAGGAAGCAATTATCATGGAGCTGTGTCAAGACGATGCCAATCCCAACTCGACTTGCATCACACCAAATAGTGAACCCTTTAGAATAATCAGGGTATCTTAGAACGACATCTTCGCACATCGACCGCTTTACCGCTTTAAACGCTCTATCTGCCTCTGTATTCCACTGAAAACGCTCTCTTCTACCAAGCTTTTTCGTCAGCTGGTACAAGGGGACCATTTTTTCTGCAAACCCTGGAATGAATGTCCTGTAGTAATTTGCCAGACCGTTAAAGGCCCTCATTTCCCTGACAGTTTTTGGTATTGGATATGAACGAATTATACGAACCTTCTCTGGGTCTGGTTGTAGCCCATCTTTCGTTACTACAAACCCCAGAAATTGCATTATTTCATACCCAAACGCACATTTTTCTGCCCTGAACTTAAGCTTCGCCACCTGGAATGCTTGCAACACCTCTTCCACGTGCCGCAGATGTTCCTCCCATGTTTGTGATGCTATAATTACATCATCCATGTAGGGTAGTGCATTTGGCACATATTTCAACACGCTCTCAATCACCGAATGAAACGCTTTTGGCGAAGTTTTAAGTCCCATCGGCATGACCTTGTACTGAAACACCCCTCTGGGCGTGACAAAACTAGTCTTGGGCTTGTCTTCTGGCCTTAGAGGCACTTGAAAAAATCCTGAATGGCAATCCAACTTTGAGAAAAATCTTCCCCCCAGTCCCCCGACGTTTTCCAACGTCTCGTCTGCTGAAGGGAAGACCCTACATTCGTTCTTTATACATTTATTAATTTTTCTGTAATCTATGACAATTCTATATTTTTTGTCCTGCCTTGCAGCTGCTTTCCCTTTTTCCACCAGGAAGCATGGCGCAGCAAATTCAGACTCGCCATTCGTTCGTTCAATAATGCCCAAACGCATCTGCTCCTCCAGCATTGTTTCCAGTACCCTTGTCATATGAGGGTTTGTACGGTATGGACTTCGAATAGGGGCCACGTAATCTTCTTTCAATTCTATTTTATGTGCGAAAATGTCAGTTGTCGAGATCGGCGAATCTTTTGTGGCGAAGACCGCGCGGTAACGCTGTAGCAAACTCGCCATACTTAGTTTTTGCTCCGCCGTCAGCTTATCGCCTAGGGTGTAATCAACCCTAGTCTCACTGCATTTTGTGCTACCTACCTCCTCGATTGGCCGCCCCGATTGACCGGGAACCCCAGTTTTTACATAGTCATCTTCATTGACCACTGAAAATGCTGCCAAAACAGAACCCTTTCCCAATTTTATTGGCGTGTTCGCAGCGTTAAACAAGGTAACCGGTATATTGTTCCCCCCCCGCTGTGGCCTCACGAGGGCTCTTTTGACCGCAAATGGGACCTGCACACATCTTTTCAAATTGTCAACTACTCCTACTGCATGATTTAAATTTTGATGCGCCGAAACCACTGCCATGCAAGTAAATTCTGATTTTGGAGGTATTAATTTAGGCTTAGTTAATCTAACGGTGTAATGGTCAGGATCTTGGATTTGGAAGTCAATCTTGGCCTTTCTTGCTTTCAAGAAATCGACTCCTATGATACACTGAAGGGATAAACCCTTCACAACATAAAACCATGCGTTAGTGCGAGCTTTTCCAATGTTAATAGACAACAACACCCTTTCATTCGACTTGTGGCGCCCCCCGTCGGCTGTGTAAATAACCAGATATGTCTGTACACGGCGAAGCAGCGCCCCTTTTTCCTGCACTACTTGGTTTAACGTATCAGTCGAAATACAACTGATACTAGCTCCCGTGTCCACCAGGCAGCTAATTTTTGCCGAGCCAACTGTGCAAATTGTTCTGCAGTTTTCCAGTTGGACTGTCACTTTACCCGCGTCACTGTCCTGTAATACCAGGCGCGAGGAACGATCATCGCCCTCCTTATTCTCAATTCTACTGTTTTGTGTCACCTCTTTATGTTTACTTAAGGACATCAACCCATTTTCCTTTTTCTTTTGAAGTTTCAATTCCTGCGCCGCTCTATCATTTTCACGCTGTTCCTTTTTTTCCTCCTGTAACTTCCATCTTCTCCTTTTCTGGTTCCACCTCTTTCTCATTGCTTTTTTCACCTCCCTCTCCCGAAAGGCCATCTCCTGCACTTCCTGAGTTCCTTTCTCCTGACTCATACTTATGTCACTATCATTTATTGAAACTGAACTTCCGCTTTCATCCTCTTCATTCTCTTCGGATTGATCCTCCCTTTCTGCCGGTATGGCTGGCGACATTCCAACCGGCTCTTCTACTGAAAATTCTGCCGATACACTCCGTTTTTTACCACCCCAGTTGTTTTTGGTGACTGAATGCTTGTTCTCTTATTCTTATCTTTCTCCTGGCGTCTCTCCCCTTCACCTCTTCTAGGAGTCCATTCTCTCTCTTCTACTGGTAGGTTTCTAGCAGGATCAGGGTGTGATCTGACATCACTGGGAGTAACGTCATAACCCTTCATTGCCAGAGAAGCTATCATTGATTGAGTAGATCCCACTAGGTGAAGTCTCAGTGCTTTCTCATTTTGCTCGTCCGACAACTCATGTTTTCTGGCTGCTCTTCTAGCCTCTTCACAGGTGCGAGGAGCTTCTGTCAGGACTCTCTCCGCTAATCCATCCTTTAAACCTGCTATAAAAGCCTTCAGTTTCTCATCCTCGTGCAGCGATGTCCTTGCCAGCAATACCAGCATGGCGTCTGCATAGGTTTCCACACTCTCACCTGCCTCCTGTCGTCGACGCGAATAGTCATCTTTCACCTCACTATACGGCATCTCCTGAAACTTGGTCAAGAACTTACTTTTGATATCTGAGTACGACAGTGTACCCCGTTTTCTGGCCGCAACTGATGCGACTTGTTGGTAATATGCTTTAGCTGATCCCTCCAATCTACCACCCAGCCCCTGCAGCCAGTACATCTCAGGTATGCCCAAGGCACTTGCATAGTCCTCATACTCGGTTAGGAATTCAGACACATTTCTGGTCGCTGTTGAGTGCCGAAAATTTTCGGGCCCCCTAATGAAGTGTCTCATTGCTGCCCCTCCCCCTTCGTTAGACTTATCTGACCATCTTCCTGTTTGTGCAGGGGTAAACGCTGGGAGCACATTAGGTAGCCTATACATCTCGGTTATATCCCCGGAATCTTCTGAGCAAATCGTACTACTAGCACCTATTTTTGTTGCTTGCTGGCTTGTTCTATGGGGTGTCCGCAGTATGCTATTTTTAGGCTGCTCTACTCCTCCAACGTTCGTGAGATTTCTGACCATGTCTGTAAGGTTTTTTCTGTCTTGTTTGTAACGCACAGACGCATCTCTAAATAGGGCACTCTCCTTTTCATGTTCTATTTTCAGCTTATCCATCTCTTCTGCTAGCCAGTTTGCCCTTGCTTCCCTTATTTGGTTTTCCTTTTCCATTTCCTCACACCACTCTCTATTTCTAGCCTCTCTCACCTCCTCCATTTCTTGTCTTGCTATTTCTGCTCTCTCCCACTCCTCCCGGTCGCTTTCTTCCTTCCTATTGGCTCTAGCTCTGGCCCGTCTTTCCTCCTCCAGCTCCCTTTTCAGCTCCTCCAACTCCTTGTTATGTTTTTCTTTTTCTTTCGTCATATATTCGTTTCTCTGTTGTTCTGTCTTTTCCATTTTCTGCTGTGCATTTTTCCAGTCATTTTGCAGTGTTATAATTATATCCCTATTTCCGTCTTCTGCAGTTTTCACCCTTCGTCGTGCGCCATCCTCCCATGCTAGTTTTAGTACGTTTATTCTAGCTTCGTGCCTATCTTCGGCATCTTTTAACATTTTTTCATTCGTTCGTTCCCAATCACCTCTCATATCCTGGACTGCCCTCAGGGTATCTTCCTCCGCTGATTTAAGAGCGGCTTGAGTTCTTTGCAACTCTTTGCTGACAATATCCACGCTTTGCCTGAGCAGCTCCTCTTTGGCCCCTTGCGGGCTTAAGTAGTCAAAGTCTGGATTATAAGGGAGTGGCACCAATGGCTCTGTGTAATATGGCGGCTTACCAGCGTCCCACGTTACTTCAGGTATTAATGGCACACTAGGGTCATCACAAAAATCTGCTGCGAATGGATTGTTTCTTTTGGGCCTAGCACCTCCCACTGCTGTACTCTCAGCGCTCAAGTTAGCGTAACTCGGTGGTCCCTGGACAGAAGAGTCCGGAGATGAATCTTCTGTACTCTCTCTTTCTGTCTTCACCTCCCTATTCACATGAACCCCCACACTAGGTCTTGCGGACGCCTTCATTCTTGCCAATCTTTTCTCCATTAATTTAGCAAGATTTTTTATACCATCTTTGATTATGGACACCTTTTCCCTCTCCACTTTGCCGATTCGTTCCGTTGTTTCAGCAAAGTTCTTTGCACTTTGTGTAATTCGAGCATTGTTCTCCTGTATTTCCTTCACCAAGTCCGCCACTGAGGACCCCTGTTTCGACATTTAACCAGCTTATATTGATACTCACCCCACCCCTCTGCACACTATCTCCAATCCCGTGGTTCTCCAACCAGTGTTGTGCGCGTAGCTTCGGATCTTTATGCTATTGGGCGGTGCATCGGGCCAGGGTGAATATATCTAGCTAGTGTTCATATGCATTCGAATATACTCGGACTTCGGGGTATTGCTTCTCATGATGTTTAATACAGTATATTATATTTAGGAGACGGTAGGCGATATTGAATAGAGAGTCATGGTGATATATAGTAGCTGTAGGTTTCCGGTATGAACAACACAACACGATGAGTTTTAGTACGCCACTACTTGTGTATTGTATCTTATCCTGTACATAGATGCTAGGTTGATAGTCCCTTCTTATGTTAGTGTAGACATCGAATCATATGAGATCTTATGAGACTCCTTCCCTGTATTCTTACTGTTGTTACTGGCATTGCTATCCAAGATTAGGATGATATAATATAATGGTTCTAGCGCACACAGTGCGTCTAGTACATCTTGGTATATACTGCTTGTAATGCATATCTCTCTATATCCCAGTCTATATGTGTGTATCAAGTCTCTCTATACCCAAGTGTTCCCCGTATATATACCCGGGGGGTGAGTGTCGGGTATCCGCATTGGTGGACCCTTTATCCTATGATACCTTTCCCTCCCTTTGGCCCCTCCCCTTCCCTTAGCGCATGCCTTAGTAAAAGAAACATATCCTACCCTACTACCCACCCTACTGCCCTCTCGTGTTAACCACGGTTACTACACTATAGTATTTTTTACTCTTGGGAAAAGAAATATGTAAAAACAAAAAAAGTGTAAAATATGTATGGGAGATGTACGTAAAATGTATTGGGTGAAGTAGAATAAAATAGAGGGAAGGGAAATAGGTGGGAAAGTTACCATGGTAGCTCATGGTAGGTATGATATTTCGATGTATAGGCCTAACTGACAGATATAGCTCTCTAGCTCTCTAGAGCTCAAAATTGCCATCCCCCTACATAGTTTTCAACTATATACATAGGAAACACAACAAATGTGGCCATTAACGGCAATCAAAAATAAAGCCTGGAATAGTTGAGCCTAAACCCGCAGTATTCGAATTCACCCAAATCGAAACTTTCGTATAATAGTGTATGTCCCGAACGCACCGCTCGCTTCCGGTACGATCGAGTTAACTGTGCTGAGAGAGGTGAGAGACCCTGAGAGACTTAGGAACACTGGTAAGATTTCCTTTAAGAATGCTTGAGAAAAAGGCACTGTCATGTCTATATTTGACATCTACTTATTCCTTAAGTTGTTATTAAAGCATAGGCCTTTGTAGATCTTCTTTTCGTTGGATTATTGCTGTGTTTTGGTGTCTTGTAAACATCGCCGTTAGTACTGAAACTATGTAGGCTAGGGGAATCCCCAGCTTGTGTAAGCTACGCTGAGATCGAAGTTTGTTCACCGGTTTTCTTTTTCGTTCTTTTACTCTACCGGTACCCTGACATGTAGGCTACATCCATTTTGTGTACTTAAAAGCAGAAAGAGGAAGGGAAGCCGGTAGCATCGTCTTGTTTCTTCAACTTGTAACTTGTAAATAACTTCGAATGATTATGATCGAGTCCCGGGGATCGAGTGTTCTGTCAGTGTACATAGGTGGCGTATGTGGTAACTGTATTTCACACCAGAGGTTAGCACTAGCACGAGGTGTTGTTCACTAAATTGGTACAAGTGCCTTCGGCACTTGGATTGTAGAGGCAGTTGTTTTTACTTCTTATAGGTATCCAACCATTTACTGGACGTTTTTTTGGGAAAATATAGGAGATTTTATTTTTATTGCCACTTGGGGGAAAAAATGGCTAAAATCACAGGGTGCCTACGTTGGGGTAGTAATGTCTGTAAAAAAGATTATAATGAAATTACCCTCCAATAGGGGTAACTATGATATGCATAATATAAAACCAGTGTGTATTTCACTAGTGATTTACGTGGGGTTGTCATGGCAACCAATCTGTTTTTTAATAAGATTACCGGTAAAATTAAAATTCATGACTCAATTTTTTTCTATTTTCATGATTGAAAGCATGTATAATAAATCTGTTAACTAACTCATTGGTTTCAGTCGCTTAGAATATTGCCCTCGTTGCTATGCAACTCGTGCAATATTCAAGCTCCTTCAACCAACACCTTAGTTAACCTGTATAAATCGACCATGACAAGGAATTTTGAGAATGATGCAAGCTATGTAGAGCTACCTAATAGCCTTACAACGAGAGGTATTGTTTTAGACCTGCAACCATTGTAACGTTATCGTATAAATGTTTATGCTAATAAGCTGGCCCTGATGCATTATTTTAAGTTGGACCAGAGCTATGTACCCCAAAATGCCATGCTCCTCCTATTCTGGTGGAATAAAATATTATAACTTTGAATTTAAGTTCACATTTAGAATAGGTTGATTGCATTAAAAGATTCTTTATTCTCTGAAATTTCAGATAGTGGATATGGCAGACGCTTGGTTAGTATGACATTTATTCTCTGTTAGAGTGTTCACGGTCAGCTGGCCTTCTTTCTTCAGAAAATGTATAATTCACCTTCACCAATCCTCAACTAGGCCATTCCCTTTTACAATCTTACTGCAACAATTTTGATTTAGTACGTTTATACTAGTACTAGTGCTTATGTTTTAAAGGTTAGGTTATTTAGTATTTAAAAATTAATGGTTTCGACTCATTATCATTTGAGAAGCACTTTTTAATAATTAGGTCATTGTGACCTCAATTCTAGTATGAACTGTACCTTAATTAGACCATGACGTCACTGGGTCAGCTCTACCCACTCTTTTTAATCATGGGTAATATGTGTTTACAAGATCTGTATAGCCTTAATTTGCTTTGCTGAATTCCACAACATGCCCACTAAGTTTCTAGTTGTAGGATCTAGCAAAACTCCTTGGATTGAAAGTGTGCATCCGAGGCACTCCTGATAACAATAATGATAATCCCATATCTATTCTAGTACTGACCCCAGCACTAAACCATGGGAGGAGAACCATCAAGAAGGACAGAAGATGGTGTCAGAAGATAAGGCTCTATTCAAATTGTTGTTTAATTCCATCCCAATGCTTGGGTCGGAAATTGTCTTGTCTGATGAGTTCTGGGAGTTGTTGCTGAAGAAGGGAGTTGTTGATGACAAGCTGAAGTCTGAAATACAGGTATCAGTAATGAGTTTTTCTTTGTTAATCATTTCTTTCATGATTGTCAATTCACTTACTTAGGGATGATCAAGGGTATTTCCTAAAGTAAATGTATCAGCCTGATTTTTTCACAGTTTGTACTCCAAATCATACTGATTTCAAATATAATATTCTAAAGGGGGGTTCCCAAACTAGATTTTTTGCTATTTCCGTTTGAAAATGAAAAGTTATTTAATTAATTTAACATGGCCGTCTATGGAGAAAAGGGCGTTTTTGAAACGTTTCATCCATTTTAAACCATAAATTGTAAATGGCTGATTCTTTAGTATATCATAGTTTAAGGAATATATTTTCTGAAAATAACAAGAAAATTGGTTGTTCCCGGATTACTTTAGGAGCTGCAGGCCCCGAAACTTGACAGTGCAGTGGGTGAGAGGGACTGACAGATCACCTCCGCCTGGATTGACAGGAGGGCGTTATCATTCAAAACTGATATGTCAGCTTACCATTTTCCATTATACTTTTGCCCCTGTATGTCAGAAGCCTTTACCCATTAGCTAGACTTTTTTTCTTTTAAAAAACGGCCGTTTTTCATAAAAAACGCTCAGTAGAATAGCTTAGAATCTCAATGTAAACAAGGTGGCTTACGGTGTCGTAAAACAATAACAAACAAGAAAAAAAACATCTACTAATCTCTGTTCAATCTTCAGAAGTGTTTCTTTTTAATAACTGAACATCACTAACCTAAGAAATGATCAAAAAATAAATAAATATGAACATGGTCAATGTCGTAAAATTTCCGCCGTTTTTGGTAACTGAGAAATACCCGCGATCATCCTTAATGTTTCCTTAACTATAAACTGTGTTTTGATTAAAATCTTAGGCTCTATGTACCCCACTGTTAGCATAATCATACATGTGTATTTCTTATGAATCTGTTAAAAATGGAATATATATTGTATGTATGTATGTATGAATCCTCCTTATAGCATTGGGTACTCCTGTTATTGTCAATATCTTATATTGGTCTAAACACTAACCAACATTCCCATTTCAATGTCCAAATGTGTGAAGTAATATTGGCAGACCTCTGAGCAGCCTTAAAAAACTGAGAAGCCTGGACCCTGTATTTGCAAACTTTTTAGATGTCTATTATCATGAAAACAATTAATCTTTCCAGGCAATTCATAGCCAGGAACTCGAGGTTTGCAGTTTGGTACAGTACCTGATGAGAGGCAAGATGCACCGACTACATGGTTTCATCTGGGTTCTGGTCAACACCAGGCAGCACCAACTTGTAGAGATGCTGGGCTTCCCTGCCAAACATTATGTGGATATCCAGGCAAGCCTAAAGTAAGTCATTCCCTGGGTGAGGGCATATATATGGGTCAGGTTTTCAGAAAATGTACAATTCACCTTCACCAATCCTCTCAAATAACCCAAATTTCAGACGAAAATAAGATTCAAAATACAGTTCAGCCTAACCAAACAGATAGCTAGAATCAATGCAATGCGACATATACTCGAATTTACCATGTCTTTCCAATATTGACCAAATTGCAGCCTAATTTAGCAGAATTGGATAAATGTGTACAGTTGCCGATTGTACATTTTCTGAAAATTTCACTCATATGTAGAGAAGTCATTCCCTGGAGGTCACAACACCTAGATAAAATTCTCTGATCACCATGTCTGTACATCAATGCAACACCAAGCTCGAGCTATGCATAACAATGGCATCTCAGAGAGTTGTCGACACTTGCTGGTACTTGGCAACACTTGCTTCAGTAAATCCCAATGGCTGAGTGATAACATCATCTGCCCCACTGCCTGCTTTATGTTTTCTCATACAGGTCTGTTGCCTTATGTTGAGTTTTATGTAAAACAAGAGGCTTCGCCTCTTGAGCCCACATATAGGCCTATATGATATAGATGTGCAGAAGGAAAACGCTGACAGAAACAGGTTTAAAATGATAGCCTATGTCTAACATGCCCTCCAAATGCAACCACTGAGTTACATAACACATTTGCGCGGGTTCTGCTAAATGCTGTGACGACATGCACCATTTGCTTTTGTAGATAGGTGAGTCGGGTGACGTAATGTAGCGGACATGTTGTAATGTAGTGATCTGCTTTCTGGTAGTCCCCCACTTTCTGGTAGTCCCTTTGTTCCTTGGTGATTAAGCCCCCGATTTCTAGAGGTTATATGATAGGGCAGTTGCTGAGTTTGGTCAAGGAGATTGGTTCCAAGTAAGAAACCATCTTATTCTGTTTCTCTACTTGGCCAATTTGATTTCCCATGTCTTTCCATCAGCCCCTATATAATGCCTAATAACTCAGACAAATGTTCAGGTGATGGGACACAATTTTAAAGGCATTCTGTAGGGGAAACAGCCTTCATTTGACTTTAATTGGAATTAAACAGTTAAAAACAAATAAGACTTTATCTCAGCAGTAGGTTAGCTCATAAGGCAGATTGTTTGATAGAGTCCTAGACCAATAGGAAACCTAGCATTGTGTAAGCCACCGCTGTGATGTATGTGGGTGAAGTTTTCAGAAAATGTACAATTAGCAGCTGTACACATTTAGTAAAATCTGCTAAATTAGGCTGCAATCTGGTCAATACTTGGTAAATTCAAGTATATTCGGCATTACATTAATTCTAGCAATCTGTCTGGTTAGGTTGAACTGTATTTTAAACTTTATTTTTGTCTGAAATTTGGGTTATTTCAGAGTACTGGTGAAGCTGAATTGTACATTTTCTGGCAATTTCACCCATGTAAGCCTTCTTATTTGACTTTTCATGGACACAGAGTACAGTCATCACTGTCAACAACTTCTTGTCTTTCAGATCAACCTGTATCAATTGTCCATCGTGCTGTGAGATATTTTCCACCAAGGCATACATCCTTGTTCACTGTGGGCACTATGTTTGCCGGCCGTGCATCAAGGGGGGCCAATTCTCTGTGGGAGATAACAGAACAGAGAGCATCAAATGTCCAGTACCAGATTGTGGTATGGTTACCACAACATTGCCAAACATGGATGATGAAATCGGCCTAGAAAAGGATGATGTTTTCATGGACATCATTGGAGAGCTCGTGAAGGACCCTTCAGTAGATGAAATGTGTCACTTTTGTTCCTGCAAGCTTGACTTATCCTTCAGAAAACATTTCTGTACAGGGTGTAAGAAGTTACTTTGTGGGGCCTGCATTAGTAATCATAAATGTACAGACCATGGGGTCATCCACAAGCATTCTGCAGATGTGTGTTGCCTCCATGGGAAGAAAACAGAAACCTCCTGTTTGACATGTAATGTCTTCAGATGTGACTCAAAAGAAGAGAATCCATGTGATCACAAGGCTCCAAGCGAGGAAGACAAGATGAATACAAGCCTTCAGAACGTTGGAAGACAAATCCAAGAAATTGGTACTAAAGCAGATGAATTTGAGAAGCTGGATGTAGTAGTGGAGAAACGTGGGGCAGAAATGGTGGAGTTTGCACAACAAAAGCATGATCAATTCAAGAAAGAAATGGAAAAATGGTTACATGAAAATGTATCATACATCTCAAGGATGAAACGCCATGTAAGTACATTATGCTCAATGCATTGCATACCACACAGATGTATAATTATGTTATATATTTAAGAGATGTCAGTCAATATACTGTGACCAGGGTGAGAAAATACCAGCAGGAGTAATCCTTCAACAGACGCTTGCATGGGCTTGTGATTATTTGGAGGCTAGCAGATATTCTGTTCATAGTTAGTATGTTTGAAGCAGACTTCTAGAGGTGGGTGGGGTTTTGTAGGCCCCTTGTATACCGATTTGGTCTAGACCTAGTTACATGGCTACGTCTTGGTTTGTTTAGTTAGTGTGTGGTGGAGGTGGGTGGCATGATATTGGCCATTTGGGTGTTTGGCTGAAGGACATGCTGGTATGGTGTTCCTGATTGGTTATCCTGGTAGCCTCCTGGTATCTTAGCAAATGGCAGTTTTTGTGATTGTTATTATGATTATGGATCTATTGTTTGTACAGTGACAATCATAAAGTTATCACATTACAAAATCCAATCCAACATTTTATTGTTCATGTCTTTCTAACCTACCTACCTACCATACTGAAGATGGCGCCACCACGCGTAGGTGGAGCGAGCCTTACACAGCTAAACACTACAATTGCGGGAAATTAAGGATATAACCCACAATATCATCACCATTGCCGATATTTGGAATAATAGCCAGATTTCTTCCAAATTCGAACATTTGAAAACCGCCGTCAGGCCAGCTATGCCTAAACCCCGATCATCGCCCATTGCCGATCGCATTCACAACCTACGTGCCCGTAGCAACCGCCAAACCTCAACGCGCCACAAACAAAAGGTACCCGTTCTTAGTTCACTTATGGAAGGGATGCTAACAAGTCCTAAACCATCATTGAAACTATCCTCCCCCAACAACACTGCAATTATGCCTACTGATAATTCACTTGGGGATACAGTTGGAGATACAATTGTGGAAACGAACGTTGAACCGGTGTCACCTAGTGCTTCTGAATCTGTCTTGACCGCCACCATTGGGGACCTTGATCCAAATATGCTACCTACAGTATTAACTCAGAGATCCTCCCTTCAGCTTCTACCACAACCTTAAGCCCTCCCATAAATCTAGGCAAACTTGATTTAAACCATTCTCCTACTTCGGCTGAGAAAGTACCTACTTATATCGCCGCCGAAACCCCACCTCCCCCCGAGCCTTCACCCTCTGCTCCACCAGCAGCCGTTAGCCCACCTACCACCCATAGGACGGATGAAATCCATTCTCTCATCTCTCCGATTATCTCTACTGCCCCTAGCTCTTTAAATCTCACTGAGATTGAACCTCTAAGTCTGACTACCAATGCAAACCCCCCCTTCATCTCCTGAAAAGAGCCCACTTCTCTCCCCTTCTGAGTCACAAAAAGAATCGATTCCCACACCTAATGGAACCCCGCCGACCACCCCACCCCCACCGGTACCCAATAATCTATCCTCCTTCAACGATTTAGCATTGGACATGAAAAATTTCTACTCCATGCTACACGATAAACAGCAAACAGCTACCTCTGGGGTTGAAAGAAAGGTTGACAATCTATGCACTGTAATAACTGACTTACAAACTAACATTACTGATCGCCTATCTAATCTTGAAGTAAGATTGAAAGCAGTTGAGAGTGATCATATACCATCCTCTGAAATTGATACCAAAATTGCTGATAAGGTGAAAACTTCTATGAACGCTCAGGCCACCCAAATTGATACCAATATTGAAGCTCAGTTTAGAACCCATGCAACCTCTGCTGATACTAAAATGGAAACTTGGTTCGCTCAATCTTCTACCACTTTAAATCAAAGTATAGAGACCCAAAATCAAAAAATTGTCGACCTTGTAAGTGATCTCACAACTTTGAAACAAACCATGGAATCTTCCCAAGCATGGCAAGCCCACACCTATGCGATTGCAACTCAGAACACAATCGCCATCACTAAAACAGATAACTTACTCCAAGTTTCAAGCGACCAAATAAGTAACCTGGACACAAAGTCTAGAAATAGCAATATCCTTATTGACGGAGTACCTGAAAATAAAAGAGAAGTACTGCCTGAAGTCATTGTTGACATAATCACTCCTTCTTTCCCTAACTTTACAACCAATTCTATAGATCGCATCCTATTTAGCCTATGACGCTGTACACAGATTCAAACCAAGTTATATTTTTGTTCTAGCTGGGCTTTGCTCCGTGACTAGAAAGGACAAGAATACCAAACTTGTTTCTCTCGCTCACAGCACAGTCGCCGATTCACTAGAGGCATACCTACTAGATATGGAGTCTATTCAGATACAAATGGAGCAATCGGTTTACCCACTTACCACTGAAGTTATCTTCTGCCCCATTGTGGGGATGGACCTTGCTATATATAACTCCCAGTTGCAGCCCCATCCAGATCAAGATCGTCTAAATGAAACCATACATGTCATTAATAAGGCGATCTTCAATAGGAACGAGTGTTTGCAGCTGCCTACACCATTTACCAACACATGTATCCACCCAAATGATAATGGAAAACACAGAAATGCCTACTCCCGCCTTTCTGAAGATGGCTGCCATTTATCTTCCGATAACATCGATGACTGGGCTTGGAAGATCGCCCAAGTTTGTAGACGACTAAATGTTTGGTAAGGCTGGCTTGATGACAGATCATAACCTTAAAACCTCATGTCCACTATCGTTGATAGTGGACATACCTTGGTTTGGTTTGGTCAGCTGTCACATATTGGCCCCGCCGACCCACATATTGAACCCGCTACTTATACCACTACCGGGCTACTCTCTACCTCTCTACTCTGTCCAGTATTGTTTACTTCATTATCTGGATCCCACTACCTACACCGCTATCTGGGCTTCTCTCACCTTTCTACCCATTGCCGTCCACTCCTTTACCACCAACAATATATGAACAGACTATAGCGAAGCCCTACCCACATACTTCGCCTGCGGTTGGTTGTCTTTTCTCAATTTAACTAACTCGCAGCACTCTAATAGGAGCTGAAGCAACCAGCAGGTGAACGTCGCCTTCTTTCCAACTGACTCTTATAACTTAACAGACTTTGCGCCATTAATATTACTGCTTTATCCAACAACTCTAGTGCTTGACTCTATTGACTCTATTTATTTCATAACCACCCAACTTTTATTCTTGTGCCTCGCTATGTTCCTACCTGTATGTATATGTTGGTGCCTCGCTATGTTCCTACCTGTATGTATATGTTGGTGTTATTGTTATATGTGCGTATCTAACTTGTTACACTAACATTGTAGACTCTATATCAGTATTTTGCCTTCACTTATATGTATAATGCTCAACGCCCTATGCTTACCTGTGACTATATATATATATGAACATTTCATCGCGCCTCTGCTCTGGGCATATATATAGAGATGTATGAATGCGGCTGCTACAATTAGTCGATTGTAGATCCCTTCTCCCCACTATATATATATTCACATTTATATGTGCAGTGCTCATATTCTAGCCAGAGGCGTCCTTGACATCTTATGTCTTATATAAATTAGTAGTTATTCTCTGCTCTGATCATATTTATGACGATATATGAACGTGGTGACTACATTTAGTCGATTGTAGATCCCTTCTCCCCACTATAATATATATTTACATTTATATGTGCAGTGTTCATGTTCATGTTCTAGCCAGCTACAACCTTGACATCTTATGTCTTATATAAAATAGTAGTTACTCATAATCTACCTGAGTGATACCCCCCCCCCCCTCCTCCCATTAAGGGACCACATTGTATCACTTAACATGATTTTTTCAAACTTCGGATTATACTATAAAAGTAAATCTACATGTTCAGATTACCATTACCACCTGTAGTGGTACCTAGTTGTCCGTTGATATTGTTTATTAATTAACTTTTTGTCGCATGTGTCTAGGACTAACAGTCCCTTGATTGTACATCGCATCTTTCACACATGCATGTGACATATATTAAAAATTGGGAGCTCAAACTCCCCTAACTTCATTCCTTTTTTCCCCGCTCTCTTCATTCACTACTGCGAATTGGTATCATGTTTAATGATAACCAAGCGCAAGAAATACATTCACTAGCATGTACCAAAGGTTTTAAAATATTAAGTCTCAACATACGCAGTCTCGCGAGGAATTTTGAGGAGGTTGAGGCACTGTTGCTCAAGTCTGGGGTGGACATTTTACTGTTGGGAGAAACATGGCTCTCTGACAGGACACTAAATACACAGCTAGATATAAATAATTATAAACTCTTTCGGCTTGATAGGGCCAGCGGCAAGGCACGTGGAGGTGGAGTGGCAGCTTATGTTAAGGACACCATCAGTATTGATTCTGATAAGCTGAAAAATCTCAATATCAGTAACCAAAATCTTGAAATACAAGTCCTTCTCCTTAAAGAAGAGAATCAAAAAACCAAAGTTATCCTAAACGCGTACAAGCCGCCCAGCGGCCAGTATGCCGAAGCCATTGAATCAATTAAAGACATACTAAGCAATCTATCATCCAACCACGAAATCTTCCTACTTGGAGATCTTAATATTAACTATGGTGATGGCTCTATTCCTGCCAGAGAATTAACAAAAATGGCGCAACACTTCCAGCTAACCCAATTTATTGACTCTCCAACGAGATCCACCACCTCCACAGCCACCGTCATTGACCATATATATTCCAATTCCAAACACATACTCAGATCTGGAGTCTTAAATCTAAATATCTCTGATCATAATCCAATCTTTATTATCAGAAAAAAGATAAAAAATTCTTTCACTAAGACGTCTTTCGAGACTAGGAGTTATACCAACTTCGACGAAAACATTTTCTTGCAAATACTCAGGGACCACGACTGGACCGAGTTTTACTCCTCCTGTGACCCCAACAATTGTTGGGAGTACATGGAGGCATTTATCTTTCGGATCCTCGACCGTATGTGTCCTGTCAGAGAGTTTAAAAATGTACGCACGCGATGTGAATGGCTCAATGGAGAAATATTTAACCTCATGAAACAAAGAGATAAATATTTTAAAATGGCCAAGAAGTATAAGTCACCTGATTTATTCGACCAAGCCAAGCTTCTTCGGAAAAGAGTCAACAAAATGGCCAAATCTCTAAAAAATGACTTCATAAAAAACTCCCTCCTGCAGAACCCCCATAAATTCTGGAATAAAGTTAAACCCCTAATCAGCCCGGATAAAGTCATTGGCACTGAGCATATCCTACTCGAGGAAAACGGTCAACCTATTGACCCACATGAGGTCCCTGGCAAGTTTAACAGCTACTTTGCCTCCATAGGCTCGAAGCTGGCTGACATCATTACTCCCTTAACCCCACTTGAAACCAACACCTATGACACAAATGATAGGCAAGACACTATTCACCCTGACTTCAAATTTGATGGAGTAGCCACTAATGACCTATTACAATTGATTCGATCCCTACCCCAGTATAAATCCTCTGGACTAAACCATTTGAAAACTCCCTTATTAAAAAAGATCCTACTTACCCTAATTGAACAATTTAAATACCTGATTGAATTATCTATGGCAACAGGACTCATTCCGGAGAAGTGGAAGCTTGGCAAGGTGTCACCACTTTTCAAAGCCGGTGATACCAAAAACCCTGGTAATTACTGACCCATGACCAGCATCTGTCTCCCAGCTAAGGTGTTGGAGAAGGTTATACAAAAGAAACTCATGTCCCATCTTGAAAATAATAATATACTTTACGCCAGACAATTTGGCTTCAGACCGGGTTTTTCGAACAGCGATGCTGTTGTGTCATTCTTAGACGAAGTGTATGGTGCTATAAATAGCAAACAAGCCTGCAGAGCCTTTGATACTGTAGATCACCAAATTTTATTAAGAAAACTTGAAAAAATTGGGGTCATGGGTAATGAATTGGCTTGGTTCAATGATTATCTCCATGGGCGGCAACAATATGTAGTAGTCAATAACAAACCATCTTCCAAACAACTAATAACATGTGGAGTTCCACAAGGAACGACCCTTGGACCCATCTTATTTTCTATGTATATTAATGATCTCCATATGCACGCCAAACACTCCCACTTACAGCTATTTGCTGACGACACCATCATATGCAAAATTGTTTTGTTTTTAAATGCTTTATTCATCACGACATTATGTACAGTTTACACTTTATCTCAGTTCATGATGATTTACATTCTCTGTTGAAATTGAAAATTTTCACTCTACTACTTTCTATAATTATTAAAAACCTAATACCACCACCTGCGCCGTATCGCATCAATTCATGACAATCAAACTATCAATCCTAACTTAGACCAATCAAAGACAGTCACATAATTTCATTCACTCTACTCAACGACATAAGACATAAGGGTACCCATACATATCATATATAATATTTCTCACAACAGTGGGTCGGGGATTTCCCATAGCTCACCACTGTCCCGGAAAATTTCAACACACAGACTGTTCATATGTCTTTTAAATAATTTTGGGTCAATCTCTAGGTTTCGAAGGTTTGGAGGTAGAGCATTCCATATTACCCTAATCCTTCCGAATAAGCTACGTCGGATACTCTCCCTCCTCCAGTTGTCAACTTCGAGTCGTCCCCCCCCCCTAAGATTGTATGGTATAACAAATTCATCTTCAAATTTGAATTCAGACCTAAACAATGAGATAAATCTTTTCAATCGTCTGAAACATAGAGGCAATAAATTGTAGTTCGAATGTAGTGCAACCGTTGTGATTCTGAGCTCTCTAATTCTTCTCTTCGGGCCATATATAGTACGTAAGCAACTATTTTGGATTAGCTGTAGCCTTTTAACATCTTTCTGCACAGCCATATCAACTATAATGCATCCACTTTCGATCACCGGTAATACATAGGTTTTGTATATTAGTAGTGCGATGTTTTTGTCCACATAGTGACGTATTTTACATAACCTTCGAAATAACAATCTTGCTTTGGCACATGTATTGTTTATCTGCGGTGACATACTGAGCCCGCTATCCAACAAGAATCCTAAGTACTTGAAAGTATAAACAGTTTCAATACTATCTCCATTCGTATACAACACATATTCCCTCTTTTTCTTGTTGTTGCTCCCAAAGAGTACTTGCATTTTCGTTTTTTTTGTGTTAATAGTTAAACCGTTCTTTTCAGTCCACATAGTAAATCTATTAATATCACTTTGGGCAGCAACTAAGTCTTGGTTATTTGATACCTTGTTCAGAAGAACACAATCATCAGCGTACATCAATATTTCGCCATTAAATTCCAAAAGACAAAGACATTGAAACCGTCACTAGAGAATTACAACTTGATCTAAATCATATTATGCTGTGGTGTCGAAATAACAAGATTTCATTAAATGAAGACAAGTAAAAAACAATGACATTCTACAGTGGGCCTTCTCTGGAGTCCAACTGGAGAAAGGGGCAGTCGTCCTCTTCCTACACACACAACTTGCTTTGCAGCCCCAAACACCTGGAAGAAGTTAATGATTATATGTATTTGGGGACGGCCGTCGATGGTCCCTTAACATTCAAGAAGCATATACTCAATATTAGAAAAAAGGTATCCCACAAGTTGTGGCTTTTTAAGCATCTAAGAAGCAGGCTGAATGTCAACCTAAGTGCACAGATTTACAAAACTGCTATTCTCCCTCTACTTGATCAATCCGATATTTTCTATGACTCCGCTGCTAAATCCATTCTTGCCTCATTACAAATTCTCCAAAATAGAGCCCTACGTATTATAACTAGAACAAATAGATTCCAAAACGTTAACGACTACCATCAGCAATTCAGCCTGCTTCCACTAAGAGAAAGACGGCGACTGCACCTCCTCAAGCAAACTTTCAGGCTTAAGTCTAATACCAGATATCTAGATGTTAAAAGTAGACAAACTAGACTGCATCGACCCGGTAGGTTTATGTTCAAGTGCCCACTGCCCAGGCTTGAGCAAATTAGAAAATCCATACTATTGGAATTCCTTAGAAACCAACCTACAGTCCTCAGATACAGCTAAGAAATTTTCGAAACTTGCTCGAACAACAGCCATATGGACTGATCAAAATTATTTATATTAGCATATTATGCTTATGTGAATCCTTAAGGACGTAATGAATTCCCTCAGTACTTGCCTTTTCTCCCCCGTGTTGCCTCATCTTCTTCACCCTTCAAACCTCTGCCTCCTCCTCCTCCTCCTCCTCCTCCTCCTCCTCCTCCTCCTCCTCCTCCTACTATAATTTTATTGCCTTATGTATGTATGTATGTATTTATGTATGTTCCTCGCTTTAACCCTCTACATGCTAGTATCCAACAATGTATACACATAAAATTGCTCAGCACATCCCATCTACACTGAGCATCAATATATGTTTTAGTTTAATTGAGCATATCGTATGCTCTGTCTCCTTCTTACGCATGGTGCTTCTTGCACAAAAATTCGATATCTAGTACACCAACATCTGCAAAGCCCACCCGAGTGTCGTCGACCTTGGGTGTTTTGTAACCTTTGCACTATTAAAACAATTTAATACGGTAGGGCTTTAAATCCTCCCTATGTAGGGAGATTAGTACCCACCAACAGTGTCATTTCTTAAATTGTCAAATAAAAGTTTCAACAACAACAACAACCTAAGGCTTGTTGTTTAGTAAACCATAACCAAGCCAATTTTGTTTTATAATAACTGATATAGGTGTGTTACTGGTCTCTAGTTAGGTATTTTGCCTAAATTCGAAGAGAGTGAGTTCAATCCAGAACAAGGGAAAAAACAGGACACAGGGCGTTAAGTGTTGATTTTGTTTATTGAGGTTCCGACATTTTGGGCAACATATGCCCTTTATCAAGGAGGACCTAAATATCTCTTTATTTGTTAGAAACTAGAATGGTGGAAACATTAATGATCTCAGTCATGACGAAAACTTTTGAGGTTTCACCAGACATTTGGACTGGTTGTAGTTTTACCACAATTTCACCGGTCCTAACAATTTTTTACCGGACCAAACTAAATAATAACGAAAAATAACCGTGTTTTATAGTTAAGTTATCTTTATATTTTGAAACATAAATGAATAAAAATTTCAAAGCCAGAAAAATGGGTATTTTGAATCCTATTGGAATTTATTAAACCATAATGGCCTTGAAATTGTCAATGATTTTCAGGTTTTTATTGTACATTTTCTCCTGACTTGCCTCGCGATATGAAGTTTTTGGTGTTGATTTCAATGACAGACATATCACTATTTAGTTCCCAATTATTCCAAGACCCTTTGAAATATTTGGGAACTAAATAGTGATATGTCTCAATGCTAAACACAACCTATTATAGATTACTGTAGTTCATCGGACAGGCGAACTGATGAAACATTTAGTTTCATCAATCCACCATGTATCTCCTCAGTCTGTGATCGTGGACGGGCAAGTTTCGCCCTATCTGTGATCTGTGGTTTTTACTCTGGGACTAATTGGAATTTTAGAGGGATAACTTGAATGAATAGATATTAATTGAGATCCTATAATAGTGAATGAAACATTTCTCCAGGTGTGTATAAAGCACAGGCAGTCATATCAATGGAGGGCCATATCGTCAGATCTTATGGGTATTCAAAAAGATCAGCCTTGGGTGGACCTTCCCCTGGACAAGCTGGACCTTACCTTGTCTCCTGAGGTGGAGGCATTTGTGTCTAAAGTCAGAGATGGTGAGCCTCCATCAAACATACTCTCTGGGGTTCCATATGTTCCTGCACTGGCCCCTGTCCCAGCACCAGCACCAGCACCTGCACCTGCACCAACAAAAGGTGAGGAATATATTTGATCCTTACAGCGATTTAAACTATGTTGTATGCTTAATGAAGAAGTAGTAGGTCCTCAGTGAGGCCATACATAGTGAGGCCATACATTTTCCCTAAACTTTGTGTATACTACTGTGTATCTAGTGCATAATGCTCTTTAGATATTTGATGCCAACCGGTTTAACTTGTATGTAAATGTAATGCATTACCCAGGAACTGCATTCACACACCTGCCTGGTAGAAATAAGCTTTCTTCTGAGGCCTCTTTGGTTTTATTTCCATACTTATATGTATAACATGCATAACTTAGACTGACTGCCATACTTCACATAATAATCACAAGTGGAGCTGTTAATATAATGCGTATTTTCGAAAACAAATTTAGAAGAGAGGCTGCCAATCCTTTATCTGAAATTCCATGTTTTCAGCCAAGAACATGGCAAAGTGGCTGATTTCATCTATTGGTTTTACACCAAAGCTAGCATGGACCCCTGATGGTGGACTACTTGTTACTACATCTACAGGCCTCCACCAGGTTAACTATGATGCGGCATCATCCACATGTACAGCTTCACTCATACATGCTGCAACGAAGCCTTCACAGATCAGCACAGCTGAGGATGGATCCTGGGTTATGACTATGGGTAACACAGGTAAACTGGTGATTAATGATGTTAACAAGGGAGGGGTCAGGGAGTGGGCTCCTCCTGGAATAAAGGCTTACAGTGCAGTTATAGATAACTCATTTATCTATGTCAGACAGGATCCCTCACCCACAGTGTACTTGTACAGCAAAGACCTGGTGCGGCAAAGACAGTATCAAATAGATTCCAAGTGGGCTAACACCAACTGTTTCATTAATTTAGGCCAAACTGGTGAATTGTTACTTGCTTTAAGGCACAGTGATATTGTCCTTGTCATGAATCCCAATACAGGAGAAAGCAGATCTTTCCAGAACAAAGGTACCGAGGGTAAACTCAGCTATCCACTTAGTGCATGTACTGCGGTTGGGGGTGAGTACATCCTTGTATCTGAAAGAAACAACCAGTGTGTGAGTGTGTTCACATATCAGGGTGAGTACCTACATGATATACAGATTGAGGGTGAGACTGGATTTCCAAGTAGTGTGAGCATACTGGAGAGGCAAGGAGAGCCAACACTCATGGCTCTCACCACAAAGATAAATAACAAGTGGTATGTGAAGTATTATGCACTGTCATGAGTTGCTCTTGTTCCCTTATTTTATTTTCCCTTTTCTAAACATTTTTATCCCTAAGAGGTGAACCTAGACGAAAATGATGGGATATGGTATTAAAAACTCACTCCCATCTAGATGTTGGCAGTCATACCAACTGTATTTCTACCTAAGTGAATTTCTTTTATTTACCCTCCAATGCAGAAACTTAGATCTAGGCGGTTAAGGAGATAAAGTGACCTATATCCATATATGTACAAAAGTAGTCTGTTGGTCAGAATTATACCCAAGTTGTCTCATATTGTCATATTGAATTGTCTTCTAGACAGTATATGACAGTATGATATTAGTTGTGCTGTTATGCTTTTATCATGTGGATGTTTTGCACATTAGTAATATGTCTCAATTCAGTTGATCAACATGAGTTAGCATGATTTAACATGATTAGATCTGTTTCACATTGATGACAACTAATATTATTTCTTTGAGGTGTTTTTGAAAGTAAATATCACTAGCATCTATGTGCTCTGATTGGCTAGAACTCCATCATGACTGAGTCCCACCAAAATCTATAGCCTTGTATATCTATCTGTAGCACGGTAGTTGGCCTGCCTAGGACGGGGCAGGAGTTCAAATGATAATTATCATTTCAGAAGTTCAGTATTGAACTATTCTCATGTGTTGCTTAAGATGTAAACCAACCAGCTCATGCACACACACAGTATTCTTACTATCGGGTGAAATATATTAGCTGTCTGCTACAAGATGAGTGTATTACCAAAAGGTTGATTTCTGTTGAACATGTTCTGAACCTAAGGCATCACATCACATCACAGGTGTCGGATGACCTCCAAGGGTCAACAGATTTGCTACAGAGTAATTGAAGAGTGAGCTTAGAGTTGAATCATTGATCACTGATCCTTATTATCATTAGTCAGGAAAGGATATATATCATCTTACAGCTGTACCTTGCCTTGTTTTGAAAAGCTATTCTAGAGAAATTACAACCTGAGTGTCTTGCAACTGAAGATGGTGCATATGTTATGAATCTTGCCTAAGATCTTTCCAGTGAGATGTTCCGCCAGCGTTGCACTATCTGTGTTTCGACTCTGGATCTCTTCCAGGCTTAGGTACTAGGGATATTTACCATTAATATATTCGTGATCGTATAAAGTACTTTTCCGCGCATAAATATCAGTTATATCTCTAGCAGGGAGAATGGAGGAAAGAATCCATGTCTGTGTCTAGGGCCAATGGGAAATAATATTCTAAGTGTTAATCGCTCATCCGGATATAATAATATGAAGAGAGAATACTTTTGTGAGTTCAGTTTTATTCAGAATCCATCCTAGAAGTGAGGTTGAGGTCCGTGGTCCCAACCTGATGATACAACAATTCCTTGTGGAAGACATAATTATTTGAACAAGTAAATGAAGGTGTTTCAACATAAAATGAGGAACATGTGAATAATTATAAAGATATGATAAATATAATATTCAACATGAAGTAGAGAATTATATTACATAAACACTGATAGACATTAAACAATGGAATAATAACTCTCAAATGAATATTACATGAAATGATAATATAAGAAGATGAAATCATTCTTCTTGTTCCTAAGAGCCCTAGTGGGATCCGGGGATATTCTCCTGCCTCCTGGACTCTTATCTGGACATGTTCCGGAGATTATCCGGACATTAACACAGCATACATAGAATCGTAACACATATAATTTGTAAATAACTAGTTTATTCCACCTAATTTCATAAGTAATATGATTATTTGATACCTCACATATCTGCAATTGCCGAAATGTTGTAAAAATCATTTCATTATTGTATCCAGCTTGTAGCATTACAAATCTACCAATATAAACAGTTGTCAAACCCTATGAACAGTAAAACAACCTCATAAAGCAAGAAAGAGGTCATGATACAGAAGGAAAATCTGTGTTGAGAGAAATGAAAAGTGTCTTATAATTTATACTTGAATAAAGGCAATACAAAATACCAATTTGACTTTGTTTTTCCATTAATTTATTGATTCATTTGTTCAATCATCCTTACTTATAGTTGTTACTGTTGGGGTTAGGTCATTTGGTTGTGGTTGTGAGGCGTGTCTATGGCTGCCGTGAACCAGGCCGATGATAGATATCTCCAATTTCTGCAGTTATTCTTGTAACTGTTTGAGTAGAAATAATGTTCAATACAGTAGAGTCCTGCTTAGGCAACCTTTGCTACTGAGAGATTTTTGGTCACATATAGTCAAAAGGTCCCTTTATCAGTTATCTACTCTTATCTCCTTATAAGGACTGAGCAGGTTGGTTTTATTACCAAGATGGGCATTATGCAGAGCTCTCCTGTATTCAAAATTAGGGTAGTTTTTTATTTCATTTATGGTATCTTTGTGAGACATTCTTCCCACAACCTGCCATTACGTTATCTTAGTATATGAGGTGGATAATCATATAAGTTGGTGCAGGTATAATATACTAGCAAAGTCGCCCTCTTCTTCTCCTTCCTGCCCCTGCCACGTTTCCTATGAGGAAACGCACATAGAAGATGAAGATTGCTAGAACACAGCTAAAAGAGTTAATAGTAGGCCTAAACCACCATAACCACTGACAGTAATATCAAGGACTGTTACCACTAACTGATAACTGTCACTGTTAGGGGGCTATCATTATTTACCTCATGGGGGGGGTATAAGAATTATGGGGGGGGTCACAGAATCATGGCACCCTCTGATGGGGGGGGGGGTCACAAAAACATGGCACCCTCTGATAGGGGGGGTCACAAAAACACACCAACATCAGGGTTGAAAAAATCCTGTGTCTTAGTAATGCTTACTGAGGCAATCCTCTCACCATCTTAAGTGATGAATTGGTTCAAAAACCGTGCAGATCTATAATAACTTTCACTGGCTAAAGTACCAAGAATTGCGCAAAATATCTTCTGCAACCGCAATTTTTTTTCCTCAGTGAATAGAGTGTTTTACATATGATTTCTATGGTGACGAGGCACTCAATCGCAAACAGTTTACACCACAAAACTGTTTAAAATTGGAGGGAGTAGGGTTCGAACAGACATAGAAGAATTCCTTAATATAATAAAACAACCAATTTTCATTTTTGAAGGTGGGTTTGTGAGTAGTCGCATGGGAATGAGAACAGTGGAAAAAACCCAAATCCAAGGGGTTTGCAAAAAACTAATGATACCCACTTTGGGTCGAGTTAAAGAAGTTTGATAATTGGCATTTCGATTTAACCATCATTCTGCCCCTGTTAAAATATTTGGCAATACAATTGATTCTGCTGATTTTTTATAACACTACTAAAAACAAAACTTCAACATTCATACCCGATCCAGATATACTTTGAAAACATGTAACATAAATATACTGCAAAACAAAATCAAATTGACTCCTGCTTGTCTTCTTCCTCAACAAATGAAAGGGTCACTTCTCCTTTTAAAAGATAGATTCTGGCTGGAAATGTCCAGTTTCACTGTCACCACTTTCTAAACACCATTTTGGTTCTTTCAGTTTGATTTTTGTAGTCTTCCATGATAAACTTGAGCACTAAATCAGCACAAAAGATCTCTTTTTCCTGAGGAAGTCCTTATGCTTTCTGTCCATCTTTGGGTGAAGGAGACCTTCTACATTATGATTCAGGGCATTGTGTTGAACCATGACTGCTGACTTGCCAGAAAAATCATTTTGGAAAACATTCTATTGCTTTCCCTGGTTCGGTTCTTTTGTTAAGTAACTCTATACTATTTTCCTCATCTTATTTTCTTTTCCAACTGGCTGACATCCTTTTATTTTCCTTCTTGCTGTTACCTTTAGTATGAGTAGGCTATAGTCAATCAAACACGCTTAAAGACATCTGCCAGTGCCTCCTTTGATTCTCAAAATATGCTGCATACTTTTCTTGTTCAATTAGACTTCTCTAGTATGGTCATTTTCTCTCATGCATTTCTCAACTTTGTCATTACATATGTATGGTCATGCGTTGTCAAGTTCATGATCCCAATATGGTGTTTCAAAGATGCTAGACCAGGTGATCTACCATGCAGGGCATTATAACGGGACAGAGATGAGTTCTCCACCAGTGTTATAACTTGGTTTATAACTTGAATATATATTAGAGTATTGTAGAGCTATTGTAGGAGGAGAAATAAATCGAGACTGGAGACTTTGAATCGAGATAATGTGGTTAATCATTGTTATGCAATAATTGTAGAATATTGTGTAATATGATATAACAATTATTACTTTAAAAAAATGGAAGAGCACATGAATAACCATTGCAAAGTTGGTGAGCTGTATTGAAGAGTTCCACTGTTTCAGCTCCAATAATGTTGTATGTAATTTGTGTGGGAACAGAAAGATTCCACTCTAAAAACTGTGTACATTGTACCACAGTGCATGCCCTCTCCTGAGTACAAGTATACACATATACTGAAACAATCGCTTGTGTACATAGTGAATCTCAACCAATTGATGAATTTCAGCTGCGCAAATAATGCAATGTTCTCTTTGACTTGACTTGACTTGACTTGAAGTTAAATCTTTTGCTCACAATTTTCTTGTAAGGTAGGACCTTGTGATTGGCCACTTGCAGTATAAAAAAGAAACAAAGATCGGAAGAGAAATGAGAAGACACCGAAAAAATATCAAGGGTAAGGATTTCCGAGAGGAACAAGGTAGAAGAGTAGGACAAAAGGTACAGAAGGTGATGACAATTCTGACTCTGGCTTCAGATTCATGTGAACCTGAAACATATGATGAAAGGGTAAATGAAGTCACCAAAGAGGAGAATAATGCTGTAATTAATGGATATGGGGATAAAGCCATCTTTATGCCCTGACTGTGACATATGTCATGGCAGATTACAACAATGAGAGTGGCTGTTATTGAATTGTAGCATTATAGAAGGAGAACTTCAGTCAAGGTATGTGTAGTGAGCCCAAAGTTACGCTTGTTTTGGAATGGGAAAGGATAACAATACTTGGATATATCTTGATGGCTTGATGAGTTCATCCAATTCAAATCAATTCAAGGATTCTTTTATCAATGATCTCACATAATACAGGTTATTCGACATAGACCAAACTAACCGCAGTTATGCATTTCCGATCATTCTTCACAGAGTTGGAGGCGGGTGGAATCCCAAGGGTCGGAGCGCAGCGTAGACCCGATGGATTCCTATGCCAGAAACACAGTTTCAATGCTCAGCAGAGGATGTAGCATCATGGCATGACCCTATGACAATGCTGTCCTACTTTCAGAATAACTAATGAAAACGCAGAAGGATAAACTGGGTCATCTATTTCTTCCCTGAAAATGAACATTTCTCCTGTTTGCTCACATATAACAATCCTTTACTAAGTCTATGAACACTCTGTTCCAATGGTGAAATAATATATACTCTGGGTTGGTTAGTCCACAGAAAAAAAGAGAGAGACAACCCCTTGCTGTACAGCAAGAAATAAAGATGCCAGCTGCAGACAAGGCTGCTCAGTCCTGTTCCTTCATCCAGAAAGTATGGACCGCTGAATGGAGTGTTCTAATAGTTTGGTTATATTTCTGACTGCCTAATATTGTTTTTATATATACAAATGAAGCATTTTTGCGGAAACAACCCTCCCGAACCGCCCGGGAATCCTGATTACTAAACTTGCTTGGTCACGCCAGTTACGTACGGCATGGCTCCCCGTCCCGTTCTCGTTCAGACATTTTGCTTTAGTTTGTCTGCTGAGCTGGTCATATGGGTTACACCAATCCAATGACCAGCAAGCAGACAATAAGATTGTAGCAGAAGAATCTATATTTTGTTACCTTTTTAATGGAATAAATGATCATCCCGGATTTTCTACCTGCAACAGGCCATGCCAGCTTTGTTTTTCTGATCGGAGCGTCGCTAGTGGCTCTTCCATCCTGTTCCCTCCGACCTAGTTCCCCGCAGTGCGGCTGTTCCAAGAAGGAACTGTTCCCCTCTTGTTGTTTTGTTATGGCTGACTGCCCTCGCTTCGAATGTGCGGTAAGCGATAACTTTTTATTTTATCAGTATATTACACATGTTCCCGTTTGAACTTGGCTCCCCTTGGCTCAGTCTAGCGTCTGGGCTCAGTTAGAAAGTTTCCGAAAAATAAAAAGCACTAAAACAGGCCTTCGGAAGACAGTCTCGGTACATAGTCCGTTTGAGCCTCGGGGGGGCAACCAGTCACATGATTTCAGTGTATAGCTTGCGGTCCGGGTTGTGGTCGTCCAGAGGGTCCAGAAGTGCTCCTGGCAAGTGGCATGCCTAGGTGTCCTTGGATCCACTCCTGTTCCTGTGGACTAGCACCAACAGCTGCTACTATAGAGTCCTCCACATCACAGGATTGCACAACTCAATCACGCATGTAATGCATTGCTGTTACCTGTGCAACACTATTTATAGGTTCAAAAAATACATTACAAATGTACTTATTTAAAATAAGTCTAACATAGTCACCTTCATTAAAAAATATTCAATCACAGCTACTTCTGTACTTACATTTATGCAAAAGGTATGTGGCATGCTTTCATCTGTTCTCACTGCGCGTGTGTGATTGGTGTGAGGGGGGGGGGGGGTCACAAAAACATGGTACCCTCTGATAGGGGGGGTCACAAAAACATGGGACCCTTGGATGGGGGGGTCACAAAAATGTGTATGCTTGACAGCCAAAATTCTTATACCCCCCCCCATGAGGTAAATAATGATAGCCCCCTTACTTGTTTTAGCTTGTTTTTATTTGGTGCAGCCACAGGAGCCAAAGCTAAGCCATCACTGGCATTAGTCTTGTTTCTATGCATGAAGTGAATGTGCATGGCATCCTAATTTTTCGGATTAATGAACCTATGAAATTTAATGAAATAGTTTCTAGTGTAATCCAAACTTTTCCAATTAGTTAATAGAGCAGTTAATACCCAGTCTTGAGTGGAGAACTTAAATTGTCGGTAAATTGACACACACTACCACTGAGGTACACGAATACAGCAGGACCGAAACTCTTAAACAAACTTTACGAACGCACCGGTCGCTTTCCGGAAGGAGGACATAAGAGTCCCACTACGGCCCCAGGTGGCAGCAAAGGGTCCAAGCTCATGGACTAAGGAGGACACAGCGCTGACATTCGTTCGAGGCCACTTATTACTGGTAAGACTTCCACTAAGAATACTGGAGAAAGGACCACTGTAATGTCTACTTATCCCTTATGTTGTGGGGGATAATTTAGGCTGTCTATGTTCCTTCTCTTTGTTGAATGTTGATGTGAGTTTGCCTACAACTCGCCACTGCATGGGACCCTACAACGTTTTTTGGTAGCAAGGGGAATCCCGCTGCCCAGCGTGGATTCATGCTGTCGGTGCTTTAGCTCATAAACACAACTTTTTCCCTTTGTTCCCTTCATCTACCCGAAGTTCATCTTAATTTACCAAAAGATGAAGGAGAGATGGGGAAGGAAGATGATGTAGGCTAACTTAGTAAACAAAACCGCTCAACCCTGTTAAGTTTAGTTGGATGCCCGGTTAGGACGTTTATCCCTCGCAAGCATATTGGATGGGATTTATTTATGAGCTATTGTAGTATTCTGATATGTTCCGTAGGCATATACTTGTATGTGTAAAGACAAATCACCCTTGAACATCTCATATTTAACACTACAATTTTAAAAATATATTTTGTGATATTTGTTTTATTTAGCCTAACATGCAACCCATCATATTGATCTCCACATTTTGTTCCATTTTTGTTCTTTTATATATTTAAATTCACTTTACCTGAGAACTGCTGGAGATTGGATGGAAAACATTATTCATATCATCATTAGCTATCCTTGGTATTGTGTACTAGAATATATTTTTTTAAAGTCTAGTCTACTAAGGGGGCTATCATTATTTACCTCATGGTGGGGTATAAGAATTATGGGGGGGGGGGTCACGAAAACATGGCACCCTCTGATGGGGGAGGGGGGGTCACAAAAACATGGCACCCTCTGATAAGGGGGGGGGGGGGGTCACAAAAACACACCAACATCAGGGTTGAAAAAATACTGTGTCTTAGTAATGTTTACTGAGGCAATCCTTAAGTGATGAATCGGTTAAAAAACCATGCAGATTTATAATAACTTTTACTGGCTAAAGTACCAAGAATTCCGCAAAATATCTTCTGCTACCGCAATTTTTTTTCCTCAATGAATTCAGTGTTTCACATATCATTTCTATGGTGCCGAGGCACTCAACCGCAAAAAGTTTACACCGCAAAACTGTTTAAAATTGGAGACGGGTTGGAACAGACATAGAGGAATTGATTGATATAATAAATGAACCAATTTTCATTTCGAAAGGTGGGCTTGTGAGTAGTCGCTTGGGTATGAGAACAGCGCGAAAAACACAAATCCAAGGAGTTTGCAAAAAACTAATGATTCCCCCTTGGGTGAGTTGAAGAAGTTTTATAATTGGCGTCTTGATGTAACAAACATTCTGCCCTTGTTTAAATACTCAGCAATTGATTCCACTGGGTTTTTCTTATAACACTACTAGAAACAAAACTTCAACATTTATACCCGATCCAGATATACTTTGAAAACATGTAACATAAATATACTGCAAAACAAAATTCAAATTGACTCCTGCTTCTCTTCTCCCTCAACAAATGAAATGGGTCACTTCTCCTTTCAAAAGAGAGATTCTGGCTGGAAATGTCCAGTTTCACTGTCACTACTTTCTAAGCTAACACATCCAGATGTTTCAAGTGTTGCCACCATTTGGTTCTTTCAGTTTGATTTTTGTAGTCTTCCATGATTTTTTTAAACATGAGAACTACATCAGGACAAAAGATGGTCTTTTTTCAGAGGAAGTCCTTATGCTTTCTGTCCATCTTTGGGCAAAGGAGACCACCTACATTATGATTCAGGGCATTGAGTTGAACCATGACTGCTGACTTGCCAGAAAAATCATTTGGAAAACATTCTATTGCTTTCCCTGGTTCAGTTCTTTTGTTTAGTAACTCTATACTATTTTCCTCATCTTATTTTCTTTTCCAACTGGCTGACTTCCTTTTATTTTCCTTCCTGCTGTTACTTTTAGTATGAGTAGGCTTTAGTGGATTGAACACTCTTAAAGACATCTACCAGTGTCTCGTTTGATTCCTCTAGCTGCCCTCAAAATATGCTGCATACTTTTCTTGTTCAATTATTAGGAGGCTAGCCTCTAGGTGTTTATTTGTTTTAACTTGTATTTCAATTGAATGGGTGCAGCCTCCTTTTAGTCTCACTATAGGAAAGGTATACTCAGGAGTTTGTCACACCCCTGGGGCAGTAGTAAAAGGAGGGGTGGCTTGAGAGTGGCCACATGGGTTTGTTTTGATTGTGTGGGCTGGTGCTGTTAAGTGGAGGAGTGTATTGGCTTGGCCTGTTTGCTGTGAGTGACAGGGAGGGAGGTATACAGACTGAGTGAGTGAAGCCTGTTGGCTGTGACTGACAGGGGGTTGGCTACTAGGCAAGGCCTATTATGTGTACCTATTATGCTTTAGGGAGAATAACCCATATGGGTCAGATTTTCAGAAAATGTACAATTGGCAGATTTTCAGAAAATGTACAATTGGCAGCTGTACACATTGAGTAAATTCTGATAAATTAGGCTGCAATTTGGTCAATACTTAGTGAATTCGAGTATATTTGGCATTGCATTGAGTTTAGCAATCTGTTTGGTTGTGTTGAACTGTATTTTGAACTTTATTTTCGTCTGAAATTTGGGTTATTTGAGAAGATTGGTGAAGTTAAATTGTATATTTTCTGGAAATATGACCCATATACAAGAAGAAAAGGATGTAACAAGTGTGATCTGACAAGCTACATCCTCTAGGATCTTTATCTTTGGATCTGTAGACTGTCATCTGTACATCTGTGTAAACTGATTTCAGTGAGAGGAAATATCTGAGGAGATCATCAGATAAGTTATGTAACTGAAGTGTAACATCACTGTGTAATGCCTCCTGCTGATTGTGGCCCAGAGTGGAGGAGGCCAGGTTTGGAAGTGACTGATGGTTGCCATGACGACATCCATGTGGAGTCATATTCATGGCAATGAGGGTTAGTGAGATGAGATGAGCAAAGTGATTTAGTTTTGTGATTTAGTTACAGTCTAGCTGTAAATGTTACATACTTCTTATACTTTCATATTGTAGGGTGGGATGGGATAGAGGTAGGAGCACAGGTGGTATTTAGGTTTAAATGAGGTTAACAAGTTTGGAACTGAAAGAGGCCTGATCTTAAATACTTATGAGCTAGGGGGAGAGTAACCCTGGAGAGGGGGACCTATGGCCTACATGTTTGTACAGGTCTGCATGTATACATGGCTGGTGCATCCTTAGACCACCCCTCCCGCTCTACTTTTTTCTCCGGCTATCTCGACTTTACGGCGGGCTATCTCCACTTTACGACGGGCTATCTCCACTTTACGACGGGCTATCTCGACTTTATGACGGGCTATCTCGACTTTACGACTGGCTATCTCAATTGTTTTAACTATGCAATCAAATGTAACACTCAGCAATCGACTGTTCAACTAATTAATCAATAAAAAACTGAATTACACGGAATGAACTCTATACTAAATAATGAAAGCAGAAAGTAAATAACAGTTATGCTAATCAGCTGGGCTAGCCTCCTAGTATCGAAAGATACTGTAGCAATTGGCAGTAGTATGTTGTCTTGTTCTTCTCTAGAATGGTCATTTTCTCTCAAGCATTTCTCAACTTTGTCATTACATGTGTATGGTCATATGTTGTCAAGTTCATGATCCCAATATAGTGTTTCAAAGATGCTGCACCAGGTGATCTACCAAGGCATTATTACTTTAAAAAAATGGAAGAGCACATGATTAACCATTGCAAAGTTGGCGAGCTGTAGAAAGAGTTCCACTGTGTCAGCTGAAATAATGAGGTATGTAATTTGTGTGGGAACAGAAATGATTCCACTCTAAAAACTGTACCACAGCCCATGCCCTCTCTTGAGTCTGGCCATTACAAGTACACAACATATACTGAAACAATTGATTGTGTACATAGTGAATCTCAACCAATTGATGGTTTTCAGCTGCGCAAATAATGCGATGTTCTCATTGAAAAAGGAGAACTTGACTTGAAATGACAGCCAAAGTTAAATCTTTTGCTCACAATTTTTTTGTAAGGAAGGACCATGTAATTGGCCACATGCAGAATAAAAAAGAAACAACGATGAGAAGAGAAATGAGAAGACATGGAAAAAATACTAAGGGTAAGGATTTACAAGAGGAACAAGATAGTGAAGCTTCTAGGGAGAGTAGGACAAAAACTACAGAAGGTGATGACAATTCTGACTCAGACAATAACCTGGTTTCAGATTCATATATGCTGAAAGGGTAAATGAAGTCACTATAGAGGAGAATAATGCTGTAATTAATAAATCTGAGGATGAAGTCATCTTTATGCCCAGACTGTGACATATATCATGGCAGATTAGCTGATACATGGGAAATCAAAATACCAACGATAACAATGAGAGTGGCTGTTGCATTATAGAATGAAAACTTCAATAAAGGTATGTGCAGTCAGCCCAAAGTAAAGCTTATTTTGGAATGGGAAAGGATAACAATACTTGGATATACCTTGATGGCTTGATGAGTACAGAGACGGAACTAAACCGCAGTTATGTATTTCCGATCGTTCTTCACCGAGTTGGAGGGGGGAGCTATCCCAAGGGTTGGAGCGTAGCATAGACCCAAGGGATTCCTACACAAGAAACGAAAATAAATAATTCTTCTAAATAATTTTCTTTTCCCCCCCCCCCTTGGATATCACCTTTTTATTCTTTGGGATACCCTATTTTTCTGTTTTTATACTACTCTCTCTAGCTTGTCTGTAGCGGTCCATTTTTCGGTGTGTGACATACATGACTGGGCCAGTTCCCATGCTCTCTGTCAGACAGTCAGCTAGGCTGGCTAGAGTCTCCTTCTGCTGACCTAGTTTGACTTATACTGATTTTCATCTGTCCCAGGGCTCCTAGATAGCGGCAGAGCTAGTATCACCCATAGGCTCTGGCCTAATTCTGTAGTAGCTCTCACAGAGTTGCAGTTGTTGAGTGACTGAATCTTGATCAGGTGGCATAGTCTTCCCGTCTTCCCATTAGGCCTACAGACAGCACCTATGCTCTGGGTGGGAGCCGGTTGCAGTGAACAGTTACTCCCCAGCCTTTGGTGGGGTTCGAACACACAACCTCCCGATCTGGAGTCTTGTCGCGCTACAAATGATTTTAAATATCCTGGATTGCTTTTAATTATGGTAACTTGATGCGAGAAAAACCCAACAAGGGTATGGCATGGTTCCATTTAGTGCTTGTGTTTATGGGTTCTAGGTGAATAGCCACCCGGTAAAAAGCCACCTGGCCACTAAGCCACCCGGTAAAAAGCCACTCGGTAAAAAGCCACCCTGATAAAAACCCCCCTAGTAAAAAACCACTCAGTAAAAAGCCATTCCACTCAAATGCCACCCGGTAAAAAGCCATCCGGTAAAAAGCCATCCCAGTCAAAAGCCACCTTGGTAAAAAGCCACCCGGTAATAAAAGCATAATTTATGCCAGTGACTACTTTTTGCAGAGTTGCAAAACAAAAGTCTCTGCCTTCACTTAAGTGAGCAAGAGTAGTTATCTGTAAGTGTTAATATGAGATACGCCAGGATGTATACCGTATATACCCGTGTATAAGCCCCGGCTTCAATTAATTTCAAATGGTGATTTGACCCAGCTTATATTTGGGGTGGGCTTATATTCATGGCCCGGCTTATATTACACTAACTAAAAACCAGTATATTTAGCTGAAACTCATTTGTATTATTATCTTTACTTATTGCTCTGGTTTTTACATTTCAACCTTGCGCTTCCCCCCCCCCCCCCCCCCCCCCCCCCCCTCCCTCCTTTCTGCCATGCCTAATGGACTATGACAAAAATAACGAAATTGAAAAGTAATAAAAAATGGTCCATTCTCATGAAACGGTTCCAAATGGGTATTTTTAGAAAGGTCATTGGAGTGAAATGAAATTGCTAGTATAGGCACCCCATACCCTGAAAATGCGTTTCTTATGTATGGAAATTGTTGGAAGTATACTCTAAAATATACTGCGTCATGGATGGTGGTGGTCACAAAGATATTCTTCATATTTTATCCCCACAAATATAAAGTGACTTTTTTTCACATAGGTAAAATAAGCTTACAAAAAAGATAAGGGTTTTTTCAAAACATAGAGAGCACCAACCAATTTGTGTGTATTGTCTTTTATCGTTTATTGGAAATAAAGTTTCTCATACATTTGACACCGCCTTCCCATAGAAGACTGCAAGAAACACTTGCGATGGTACACAAGGCAGCAGAAATGTGCCGGCCACCATCCTGCGCCACCCTCAACCCCTCTCCCCTCCCAAGTCTTGAACGAAGGGGAGCATCTTTCCCACAATGATGTAACATGCATAAGGAACTGGCAGCGGGAATTTTGAGGGAAGAGACATTGCATTATAGGGTCTGGTGTAGCATTCCAAAGTTCCCCATCTCAACATTCCCATTTGATTTGCATATAAATTTATTATTTCAGGAGTAAGTGTGTTTACAGGCTCTCCTCAGTTACTTGTGTTTTGGAATAATGAGACAATTCACTAGACCTCTCTGATCAATTGAAAGTACTTATTCTCTAATTTGAAATATTTTGTTGACGATTTACTCCTTCTCATTCAACTTTAGAGGGGCAAGGTATGTGGAGCAAAATGGTCCAGGGAAAATGCACAGGCAGGCCTTGCATGTTGATTTATTACCAGCTTTTGGTCAAATGAATCCTCAGTTTTGGATAAAAATTATATCCTGATACACCTGCATAAATGAATGGTTCCCTTTACGGTGGGGTCATTTTTACATAACACCAGCCATACCAGGGGAATGTGTTGGGGTGTGTAGTCAGCCATGTAGGCCATAGAGCATAGTATATTAGTTACATGGGTAAGGCAGAGAGCAGATTGGGCAACCGCGGTAGCCCAAGCTTTACCAGGTGGCTTTTTCCCGGATGGCTCTTTACCGGGTGGCTTTTTCTTGGATGGTTCTTTACTGGGTGGCATTTAGCCTAGGTTGGCTTTTTACCAGATGGGTTTTGCACCCAAGTGGCTCTTTACCGGGTGGCTTTTTCCCAAATGGTTCTTTACCAGGTGGCTTTTTACCAGTGGCATTTTACCGGGTGGCTTTTTACCGGGTGGCAATTCGCCTGACACCGTGTTTATGATGGCCGTTGTGACATTGACAATGGCCACCACAGTTTCAATGCTTAGCAGAGGATGTAGTAGAGGATGTCATCTATTTTAATTCACTGCAGGTGTGTGATTGGTGGGGGGGGGGTCACAAAAACATGGGACCCTTGGATGGGGGGGTCACAAAAATGTGTATGATTGACTGCCAAAATTCTTATACCCCCCCTATGAGGTAAATAATGATAGCCCCCTAAACCATATTGAGCGACACACATTTTTATTTCATTTTAAATAATTATTTGATTTATTTAAAATCTTATTTCACTCAAAAACTACGGGATATTGGAGGGAGAACTTTTAATCCTGAGTCATTTAATTAGAGTATTGTCTACCAAATATGTATATAAAAAAATATAGTAGCCTATATGTATTTTTGTCATATTGAGGCGCGAGAAGAAACGTGTTAACTAACGTACATACTCTTTTCGATTATTAACAATGGTTTGTTTACATTTACATGTATGTCTTTATACATACAGCTTGAGTTTGCATCTGTAGATTGATAGCGCTGAAAGATCTTTTATTCTTTGAAATTCCAGATATCAAATATGGCAGAGGCTTCGTCATGTCGGTGAGTATGACATAATTCTTACTGCAAGTTTGAGTTAAAGTTCTTTCTTTAATATAACATGGTGCAAGAAGTTTTTTTTGTTTTTTTAAATTCAATTCCAGTGTTCCCGAAAAGACGTCGGCAAAAGCCGACGTAAAATTTCATTGGCCGACGTCTGCTCCTTTTACGTCGGCCACTTTGGCCGACGTCGACGTCACCCCCAATGTAATATTTGATTGTATGTGTTCATAATGAAACACAATTCTTCCTTAGATAGGACTGTGAAAATAGAAAGTTATTAATTGGTGTTTGGGGAATGTAGTGTCTAGATGAGGGAGGTAGATTTATGAAGAAGAAATAAATAATCTGAAAGAAAATTCTGTTGCTTTTCAGATAATATTTAACCCACAAAATACTTAAAATGCACCCGAGAGCAAGCAAAAACTCTTAGCTTCTGGGGCCCTAGGCGGGCCCCACACCCCACGCCTGATGCGTAGAGACACAGTAAAACGAACATGTTTACAAGCTGGTAATTTTCATTCATGGATGATGATAACTATTCCAGATATTCTATAAACACTCCCCTGAAGAAGGCAACCCTATGCCAAAACTAGTCGGGAAATAAAACACTGAGAAAATGTACATTACATACCAGGTTCTCATTTGTAGGAAATATCTACTCTACATACTATTCTATAAATTCAATAATTCAATAAGTCAGAAGTGGGAGTGGGGGGGGGGGCAGCAAAATAGTCCTTTCAAAGTCCTTTATGACATTATGTTAGTTTGTCAATGTTAAAAAAATGGCTTGCGTCTATGACACTACCATTTAAGAAGTTATTAGTTATAGGTACAAAATGGCCTACGTCTGTGACAAATGGCCGACGTGAGGCTTGTTGACGTCGGCCACATTTGCCTGCGTCACAAAAAAGATTTCGGGAACACTGCAATTCAGGCCAAACATTTAACATCGACAAAAAATTGCAAGTGTAAAAACGTATTGTCTACCATGGACGTACTTCATACGGTGCCTATACTAAATGACATATCTCTGAAGGAGACTTTGGAATAAAGAAAATATTTCTCATACTTCAAGAAAGGAAAATTACAAAAACAAAACAGGAAATTATTTTATACAAATAGCAAAATTACCATGAAGACGACTGAGCATACAATCAACCTTCATGAAATATATTTTTCCATTTAGTACAAGGTATCAGTCTGATGAACCTACAAATAGTTTCCACTTTAATTCAACCAGATAAGGAAGTTACTACCCGCTGGAGAACTATAACTATTAGAATAGAAACAAATCTGTAATAATTAAATTCACAAAGAGTTTTCCATAATTATAAAGCTTTTAATAAAAACCCAGACGATTATTCTGTGCAACTACCCACTATCTACTTCCTTCTTCTTCCAACCTTATACACAATATCTCCAAATAATTTCCAACCAACTAAGACATAGTATAAATACAGTATCAGTATAACACAACCCAATTCCTCTTTAGATAATACAACCACTACCAACACCTCAACCAAAGCCAAAAGTCTTTTTACACTCAAATTAAAATTGTTATTGTCATAGACCATGTTAATATTAACCACATTTATATAAATCTTAATAACATTATTTAAATCATATGAACATATCAAATAAAATTGCTGTCACCCAAGCTTGCCTACCTATTTCTTTATTTACCTTTTACTTCATTCGTATTCGGGGTGACCCAGGCATGCAGTAACTTTGAATTATCCTTACTGCAGTGCAAGACCCTTGTGGGGAAACTCCCTACTTCGTTTGGAGAAAGTGATAGGTATGAAGACAAGAGAAGTCGTAGTTGATGATTCTGTAGTTTATTGTAGAATGAAGTGTAGTAAGGTGTGCTTACTGAACATGGGTACATGTGAACTATATATACTGTTGCATGCAAGCAACGTTCTAGCAACGTTTAGAATGTTCTAGTTGGGTCCAGGTCTATCATGTGGATCTTTCCAGAGGGAAGATCCATGTGATAGATGATGCAATGATCCAGAAGGATCCTGATCATTGATGATGCAATGTACATGAAGGTTCTAGATCATGGTAGAAGTACCAGTCAACATAAGGTTGACATGATGTATATTAAAGAATTAATTAAACAATTACCTTTATTATCATTACAATCATTAGTTATTCATAATCATAAATCATATTAATTAAGGTTATGCCTTGTTACATAATCATTCAAGGCCGGATATGACAAAAGCTATGTGTGATGAAAGTGCATATAATCAAGGGAGACTTTCTGTGCTTAGATTTCCACGGTTTGACGAGTTCCCCCAAACAAGATAATAAACAAGATTATAATGATAATCAACACTTTTTATTCCAGCACTGCCACCAATGCTAAACCATGGGAGGAGAACCATGAAGAAGGACAAAATATGGTTACTGATGACAAGGCACTCGTCAAATTGTTGTTTAATTCCCAGCCATTACTTGGGTCGGAAATTGTCTTGTCGGAAGAGTTCTGGGAGCTGTTGCAGAAGAAGGGAGTTGTTGATGACAAGCTGAAGTCGGAAATACAGGTATTACCAATGATGCGCTTTCCTATCATATCCATATCCATCTACCAAATCTGGAAGAAAAGGTGTCCTAATACAAGCATTTTTCCTTAAGTATTCACTGTTTTGAGGGGGTCACTATGTAAGTAAACCAACAAAAATCGACGTCTATTCCTTGGTACCAGTTTACCCGGGTGTTCCACCATTGATACAACTACTATTCTCCGGGGGTTCTACCTCATCTTATGTATGGCTTGTTTTCATTACATCCTCAACCATTGATAACTGAGCGAAAATCAGCTGGCCATCCCTATAATAATGAATGTAAGGATCCCCGGAAATACCCAGCACTTTGATCTACCTTAGTCCTAGTTCCAAGCCGTTCTGTTAACCATTACTCTACCAAGGTTGACTTGCTTTCCAAGGCACACTTGTTGAAATCTTTTTTTTAGACCAAAGATATTTTTTGATATTGTTGATACTTTTAAAAACATAAAACTAAAACATCTAACTTGATGAAATATCTCACTCATATGGTTATCAAGGTGAGAGTCAAGGTCATGTATTTAAAGGTGGGTGAAGCTTTTTCCATGATTTTCAACAGTTTTATATATAATTTTTATTTGTCCAGGCATTTGAGTCCCAGGAACTCGAGGTGTGTAGTTTAGTGCAGTACCTGATGAGAGGCAAGATGTACCAACTGCATGGCTTCTTCTGGGTTCTGGTCAACACCAAGCAGCACCAACTTGTAGAGATGCTGGGCTTCCCTGCCAAACATTATGTGGATATCCAGACAAGGCTTAAGTAAGTAGTTTGTTTAGTCTCACCTTAAAGCCGAAACACAATATAGGAATCCAAAAATTTTCTTTTGCAAATAGCAGGAACATTATAGTCTTAGGATTAATTTTGCAGCATATCATAGTGATCGTTATCATTATTTACCGGCAAAAGCATAAGAAAAGAAGTCCCCTCCTCTCTTACAAGGAGGCAGACATATTGGTGAGCAACAGCGTCACTGGTGGTAAATTACGTTTATTGGTGACGTCACGGGCCCTCTTGGTCTGCGTGACTGGTCACCCAGCCAGGGACATATGCCTGAGTGGACATCATTTTTCAATTGATTTGAACTATTGTTTTGTAATTATACGAATGATGAGCATTGTATAACGGGTTGCCTTTAAGCCTGAATATACCATAAACAAATGCTGGAGAAGGTGTTAAAACTAGGAGGGTTAAGGTGAGGTGGGGGAGAGGAGTGAAAGTGTTAAAACATTGCCGCCGACCCCCCGCCATATATACATGTATATATAGCGTTAAGTTTCAGCGTGACGGGGAGATTTGCAGAGTAAAATAGGATGTTTCTCGGATGAGTGAGGGTGTATTTATAATCTGTTTACCATAGTATGAATATCCAAAACGTCTAAATGTATATCTACCATATCTGTATATGCATACCCATGCCTCAAATGGAACTGTTATAGTTTGATATTTGTTTACATATAGCAGGGGCCTCGTTGTGAGTTGAGGGTATCATACGTCATCAGAAGTCACATGACTTACAGTAATGGCGGCATCCATAAGAGTTGTCTGCTACAATTTATTCCATGTAAAATAGCTCCCCACTTCTTTAATAGATGAGAATTACATAAAACACATATGTGAGATTGTTGGATACGATTTTCCCGCCTACAAAATGTATACACCCTACCTAGAATAAGTCTAAGCCTAAAGACAAATTTGACCATTCCTGATTTACTTTTTTTTAAAAAAACTAATAAAAGCAGGAAAACAGGCTTTCTTAACCAGGAACCATTAAAAGGCACATTTCCCTTGTTTAAAACAACTATTGTTATGAAAATATTAATAGACATTTTTTTCCAATTCCTTGAATTGAAAGTGGTTTTTATAAAAACAAGTTACCATTCCCCCACCCCCTGCCTAGTTTTTAGCTAGATAAATCGGAAACACACATTATTTTAGCCTTATACTAAATGTCACAATAGAGGTTAGTATTGCGGTAAGGCATGCTGGTCAATCAATATGTGGGGCGATAATCAATTGAAAATGGCACGTCATTGTCAAAGTTTTGATTTCTACAACTGTATATAAAACCAGGAATGGTCCAAAAATTATTGACCGTTCAGAAACTGGGAACAGATTGTTGTATAAGCACTGTGTTTGCACAGATAAATGCCCGAACGTTTTTACCCCTGTTCTAATCTACAGCTTTTATTGCCATCTGCCGAATTAAATGTATTCGCTTAGTCGTAATATTACACAGACTAACTGCACCTCGTTTTTCACGAGGTATAGGTAGATCTATTTAAAATTTCCCGAGGTGACACACAAAACCCCTTTCCTTCCTTCCCTTTTCCTAGCCCATTCCTGGCCCCTCCCTTCCTCCCCCTTCCCCATCTCCTCTGTTATCCCGGGCTCTTCTGTTCCCTTCCTCTCCCTTCCTCTCCCTTCCCCACCTTCCCCCATCTCCAACGTGAAGGATAACAGTGGACAATCTATGTCAGGCATGTTGCTATGGAGCTTTTCTATGCTCACAAAGTTGTGAAAGGCTAACCTTTTGTCTTTCAGATCAACCTGTATCAAATGCCCATCATGCCTAGAGGTGTTTTCTAACAAGGCATACATCCTTGTTCAGTGTGGGCACTATGTCTGCCGGCCGTGCATCAAGGGGGCCAGTTACAGCATGGAAGACAACAAGACAGAGGCCATATTATGTCCAGTGCCTGACTGTTGTCAGGTAACGAAGGCACTGCCAAACCTGAGTGATGAAATCGGACTTGAAAAGGACGAGATTTTCATGGATATCGTTGTAGATCTGATGAATGATTGTTCCAAAGAAGAAATATGTCACCTCTGTTCTTGCAAACTTGACTTATCCTTCAGGAAGCATTTCTGTACTGGGTGTAAGAAGTTACTGTGTGGTGCCTGCATCAGTAATCATGAAGGTAAAGACCATCAGATCATCCACAAGCATTCTGCAGATGTATGTTGCCTCCATGGGAAGAAAACAGAAACATTCTGTTTGACATGTAATGTCTTCAGATGTGATTCCAGAGAAGAGAAGCCATGTGATCATAAGGCTCCAACCAAAGAAGACAAAATGAATACAAGCCTTCTGTTTATGGGAAAACAAATCCAAGAAATTGGTAGGAAAGCAGAAGTTTTTGAGAAGCTTGATGGAGTTCTGGAGAAACGTGGGGCTGAAATTGTGGACTTTGCACAACACCAACATGATCAAGTTAAAAAAGAAATGGAAAAATGGTTAGATGAAAATGTATCATACATTTCAAGGATGACCCGTCATGTAAGTACATATACATTAAATACCTCATAATATGATGATTCTCCCAATTATTGTGATTTAACTCTATATGTATTGATTTATGATCAAAAAGGTGTGTTATAAGTGACTATATCTGTTTTTATTTGCTGGACAAATTTGATTTAGAAACGGTTTTTTGTACCTTTGTTTTTATTTAGGCCACAAAAACTACAAAAAAAGGGTTTATGTGGGAATCGCCTAGGGCGTTGTTTTTGCTGCTATCTATCCTGTATTTTGAATAACTTTAAAATGATTAATTTTTCCCAGTCTTCATGATGTAGTTGTATTGTGTATCTTGTATGAGTTTAGTTTGATTAAGCTTATTCCTGCTGTCTATATGATGAACTGTGTTGTAATGTAGAATATGCCATGGGTGTGGTTATGAAGTCACATTTATTGTTTAAACTTAAATCATTAATTTATTTTTTATTTTTCATGAGGAAGTTGTATTAATCGAAATTTGAAAAATTTCTCAACATGAAATGTATCACAAGCGTGAAATAGTTTGGGAAATAAACCCTTATTTAAATATGAACCATATGGATTATGGTTTTTATTTAAGAGATTAAAGGCCAGGAATAAGGATTCACTTGTGAAGGGTGGGATTATGGGTTGTTATACAATGATTATCATTATGTCATCACATCACATTCATTATAAAATCAGTCCAACATATGTTCCTTATCTATCTAAGGGTTGGTGTCCAATAAGCCACAACCATTTATGTTTGACTTTATACTGTACAATAATGCTAGCTTTGCTGTTCTCCATCTTTGGGGATTTACTTTAAAGCTTTGTAACTTGCTATCTACTGTTCTGGTAGAATGTCCTCATTGGATGGTGTTTATTTGGTTAATTATGTAAAGGAACCACATAAATGGATAGATATTTATTTAAACTTTATAATATGTCAGTTGATGGTGAAGCACAAGCAGTCCCTTCAATGGAAGACACTATCGTCAGATCTCATTAGTATTCAAGCAGATCTGCCTTGGGTGGACCTTCCCCTGGACAAGCTGGACCTTACCTTGTCTCCTGAGGTGGCGGTATTTGTGTCTAAAGTCAGAGATGGTGAGCCTCCATCAAACATACTCTCTGGTGTTCCATATGTGCCTGCACCTGCTCCTGTAGCTGCACCTGCACCAACCAAAGGTGAGGAAAACGGTTTCACTAATATGTCGATCCTGATTACAGTTTTTCTGATTTCAACATTTGGATCTGGCTCAAATTTTAGCATATACTCCACCTACTAATTGTCTAGGTACATGCCATATTTGACCCTCTTAATATTGAACGAGTTTTATTTAAACAAAATCAAAAACATTTGTGATCATTATAATGCTATTTTCTTATCAGAACGTCATATTCATGGTCAGGATAATTGATTTCCCTTTCATCTTCCCATCTCATCTATCATCATCCCCCCCTCTTCCCTCCTCCATATCCTGCTCTTCCTCCCCTCTCCCTGAGATTGGATGAGATAGTCAGAGTGTAAACTTTTGATCAAGGGGTGGAGGGGGTAGGTGCACAAGGAGTGCAGGGGGTAGGTGGACAAGGGGTGGAGGGGGTAGGTGAACAAGGGATGGAGGGGATAGGTGAACAAGGGGTGGAGGGGGTAGGTGAACAAGGGATGGAGGGGGTAGGTGAACAAGGAATTCGCCTATGTATTGATACCAACACTGACTAGCCTTTGAACATATGCTAGTTCCAGGTTGACAAGAACCTGTGTTAGTGAACCTGCCCTGGTAGATGACAACAATTGTATATTTTATTAGGACTCTGGTTGATCAATCAATCACAAGAATCAATGCTAAGGAACAAGAATAATAGGATATTGCATTCCATTTGCATGTTTCCTGTCTCATTCTGAATATGACCAAATATGTAAATAGGTTAAGAGTGCATACAGCAACAAGTCTCCCACCCCCTCCAACAAAATTTGCCTTTTTCTGCTTAAAAGCACAGTTATGATAAATTCAAAATTTAGTTTAATCACAGGTGAATCAGTTGATACAGCTATTTTTATAAACATAACTAGAGGGTCTGCTGCTACTTTTTGTGTTTTCTTCAGATTTTAATGATATTTATTACACATGGATTGCTCTGAAAACAACGAATCTAGAGTGATTTACGCATAGTGCGTATTTCGCTAGTGATTTACCTGGGGTTGTCATGGCAACCAATCTGTTATTAGTACTAAGATTACCGGTAAAATTGATGACTTGTTTTGTTTCTATTTTCATGATTGAAAGCATGTATAATAAATCTGTTGACTAACTCGTTGGTTTCAGTCACTTAGAATATTGCACTTGTTGCTATGCAACTCATGCAATATTCACGCTCCTTCAATCAACTCGTTAGTTAACCTGTATATATTTCACTGTATTTTCAGCCAAGTACATGACAGAGTGGAAGATTCCATCTACTGGATACAGCCCAACAGTAGCCTGGACACCTGATGGTCAAGTGTTGGTTACTACATCTACAGGCCTCCACCAGGTTAACTATGATGTGGCATCATCCACATGTACAGCTTCACTCATACATGCTGCAACAGACCCTTCACACATCAGCACAGCTGAGGATGGATCCTGGGTTATGTCTGTATATGGTACAGGTAAACTGGTGATTAATGATGTGAACATGGGAGGGGTCAGGGAGTGGACTCCTCCTGGTGTAAGGGCTTTCAGTGCAGCTATAGATAACTCAGGTATCTATGTCAGAGAGCATGATTCACCAGCAGTATATGTGTACAGCAAGGATCTCGTGGAGCAAAGGCAGTATCAAATAGATGCTAAGTGGAATAACAACCTCAGTTATATTCATTTAGGCCAAACTGGTGAATTATTGCTTGGTTTGTGTTGCAGTAATGCTGTCCTTGTCATGAATCATGAAACAGGTGAAAGCAGATCATTCCACGCCAAAGGTACCAAGGGTAAACTCAACTTTCCATATGATGTGTGTACTGTGGGTGGGGGTGAGTACATCCTTGTATCTGAGGTTAACAACCGTTGTGTGAGTGTGTTCACATATGAGGGTGAATACCTGCATGATCTACAGGTAGAAGATGGGGCTGGAGAACCATGGAGTGTGAGCATACTGGAGAGGCGGGGAGAGCCAACTCTCATGGCTCTCACTACAAAGATAACTGGTCTCTATTATTATGTGAAGTTGTACACACTGTCATGAGCTGCTCTTGTGTATTGTATTAGATACCAGCAGCTTGGTCCTAACTGTCTGATTTGTTACTATAACACTGAATAGTGTATTACTTGTTACACTTACACATAAAAGAAGACATATATTCCTTTCCATAAATCCCTTTACCGTTAAAAATTAGCTAAACATGTATAATTAAGTGTATTGAGATAAACTGGTCTCAAGTTTCACAAAGCATGTAAAATGTTTACTGGGTGGATACTCATCAAAACTGTTCAATCAGATTACAGTTCCATTCCCAACTCAATTACAAACTGATATGCACTAGGAGGAGAAAGTTGTTATAAATCTTGCAAAATAGTGAGTAAAGAAACTGAATAAAACTAATTTAAGTATTTAGAAAAACCTGCTTTGACGGTTTTATGTCTCCTGACTTTGAAAAATGCGTCAGCGATGGTTTAAATTGATGTTTAAATTATATTTGTATAGTATACGTCCGTATGTGGATGACCATTTAAATTGATGTTTTAGGTCTTTTTGAATAGTATTATATCCGTATGTGGATTACCAATTCTTTCTTGTTATTTTCTAAAAAGAACATAATATTGGAATTGTAGATATTCAGCAATTACTGAAAATAGTGTATGTGATATATTATGTTTTGGTTGAATACAAAATTATTAAATACAAATACAATGTATAAGTTCAAGGTCTGATTCCACTGGATCGCTTATATATGTGCTCATGGCTTGCTCTTGCTGCGCTTGTTTATAGTGTGCATTTCATTCGCTCTTCATCCGCTAATATTTTTGGCCCAAGACAAGTGCAGAGCGATTCTACTGGTACGCTTGTTTCCTTAAGGTGCGATTCCACAGGATCGCTTGTATCTGCGCTCATTGCTTGCTCTTGCTGCGCTTGTTTATAGTGCGCTTAAATTGTCATTCGCTCTTCATCCGCTAATATTTTTAGCACAATACAAGTGCAGAGCAATTCTACTGTTGCGCTCGTTTCCTATTTGAAATCAATAGCAAATGTGTTTGTGCGCTCTTGGTCTGCTAGTTTAACAGGTAGAAAGAGCGTTGTGTTGCTGCGCTTAAATCAAACACATCAGATATTAGCGCAGTGTCAAAAAGAAGCGACAACATCAAATTTTAAGAGCGTATAGAAAGCGCAATAACCAATTCTATTGGACCGCTCAGGGTGCGCTCTGAGTTCGCTTGTTAGGCACTTGGGGAAATAAAAAGAGCGGGCCATAAGCATACGAAAAGAGCGAGCCAGTGGAATCGCAGCCTTATCAAATCAATAGCAAATGCGTTGGTGCACTCTCACTGTGCTCTTGGTCCGCTAGTTTAACAGGTAGAAAGAGTGGCGCATTGTTGCGCTCAAATCAGACACAACAGATATTAGCGCAACGTCAAAAAGAAGTGCAAGTAGCAGTTTTTAAGAGCGTATAGAAAGTGCAATAACCGATTCTATTATCTACTGGTTTCGCTCTAACTTCGCTTGTTAAGTGCTCGGGAAATAAAAAGAGCGGGTCATGAGCGGAACAAAAGAGCGAGCCAGTGGAATCGCAGCCTTACAATTATATAACTTTAGATTGTCCTTGATTGATAGCGAGAAGCATGCTTGTCCTACCAAGAGGTTTTGATCAAAACCTTTGCTGATGTCTTTTTATTTTTATAATAGATAATCTAGCTGTTCTTTTGCAATCATTCGAATTTTGCATTAAACGGCTGCAAATGGACTAGGAAGACCAAAAATGAAGAAGAAATCAGATCAATCGACGTGTATTTAACATCAAACCTAATACAAATACTTGGTCACAAGTCTTTGTCGTTGACAGTAATGCATAAACCTTCATTTGTCTTAACTTAACGCACATGTATATGGGTCAGATTTTCAGAAAATGTACAATTGGCAGCTCTACATACTAGTACTTAGTAATTTCTGCTAAATTCTGCTAAAAAATGATGAATTTTGGGTATATCTGAGTAGATTGGTATCGCACTGATTTAAAGTATCAGTTCCGTTATGTTAAACTGCATTTTGAAGCTGATGTTTGTCTTAAATGTGGGCTATTTGAGAGCATTGGTGAAGTTGAATTGTACATTTTCTGAAAATCTTACCTATATTTGTGAGACTGATTAGTGCCGATATAAATACCAGGAGGTCTGCTGTTACAGGTGTAGAATGGCGCAACCAAACTAGAGAGTTTTTGTATTTTGACTAGAGATATTCTGTAACAAAGTCTTGCTGTAATTAATGATTGGGTTAATCACCCTAAGTTCAGTACTTCTCGTTGTGTTTTGTCATGAATTCAGACCAAGCAAGGCCAGAAGGCAAGGATGTAACACCTGAGTGGTGTACCATTCCCAGTCTGGCTGGGACTTATAATCCTATAGAAGGAAGCCTCATGATATGGTACCTGATTAATGATATAGGTGTAAGCCTCATAACATCGATTAATAAACGTTTCTAAAAGAAAAACATAGTAAAATGGCCATAGTAACATGGAAAAATTGTCAATACTAGATATATCTGAATATATTTGGTATTGGGTTGATTGAAGGAATCTGTTTGGTTATGTTGAACTGCAATTTGAACGTCAATTTTGGCTTAAATTTGGGTTATCAGAGAGGATTGGTGAAGCTGAATTGTATATTTTCTAACGATTTCACCCGTATGATCAAAGTTTTAAGGGCGGTTTAATAGTATATGATATTAGAGTAGCTTTTTATGGGTACATGGACACCCGAAAGTACTGGTATTAACTCTTGAGAAATACATTATTACATAACGAAAAGTATAAATAAATAAAATTTATGCGCCTTTGTCATCGGTGAAGCTGATATTGTAACTTCTCTTAAAGATTTGTTTTGTAAGGTAAAGAGGGAATGAAAACCTCCCTAGTTAGAGATATGGCCCCCTGTATTATCAGCATTTTGATGAATAAAAGTGCCCATATGGACACACGGGCTAGTTGCTGCTGTTTCGTCCTTGGCCAGATGGATGGAACAAGGACGAAGGACAAGGCAGATCCTTCCACCTAATGCACCAGCTATATATAGGCGGATCGTCCATCCATTCATGCGCTTAAAGCGGGCGGATCAAGGCAGAGGAGGGAGCGTGCCAAGCTTGGCCGTCGCACATGATGCAAGGCATTGCCGTCCTGGCTTTCACACATGGGATGCCCTGGACACGCTGTATTGCCGCGCGTCCAGGGGTCCAAAATACAGGGGGGGCAGCCATGGTGATACTCAACGAAATTTAGTGGGGAGCAGCAAGGGTAATGAGGGGAATTATTAGCTTTAATATAGTTTGTTTATTCCCGATTTTTTTTTTTTATTTGGGTGGGGAGTTATTTTCCCTCAGATAATCATCATTTCATCATTTTCATTTCAAACGTTCTCCCTCACTTTCTCTCCAGCTTCTGTAAGAAAAAAATAGACATAATATTATAATATATTAGGTGCATACAGATTCATCTTCATATAGCATAATGTAAAGCGTCACCAGGTATCATGGTACCACGGTGACTGCGGGGAGCAGGACCCGTGACCAGACACCTAGATAACAGGCTGAATGTAGCCCCCAGAGCCTGCATGTCTAGCCTCTGGCTTGGTACAGTCAGTCAGTTGGAACAACGCTTGGGTTCTTTTCACCTTGGCCTTAGACAAATTTAAAATCCAGCTAAAACAGCTAAATAGCTCTTACCTTCACTTTCTGTATGGCTGGCGTTTGTCCACATCATAATCCTATCCTGTGAGACATTTCCTAAACAATAATAAATGGTACAGGATAAAGATACTATACCAGCTATGCACACCATTATAGCGACTATTACAGTTACATAATTGTGAAGTTTATATCACTGCATCAGTTATCTACTTCATTCTGTCTGCTATTTGTCTTAAAGCTTTTCTATGAGTTTATCCTCAGATGTTAACATGTATTATGTTAACCTGCCATGATGTGGTAAAAGTGCAAAAACCTTACCTTAAATAGAAAGTATAGCCTCCCATTGTGTTTGTAAACTGAACAAATGAACCATCTTGCATGAACTGCGGCCGCCGATTGAGCCTCCCGCGAAAGCTTGTAACATGTTGTAAGTTTCTGTGACCTACATAGCCTATACATAGCCTACCTGCCGCCCCCACGTTGTCTAATACCCTCCCCCCCCCCCCCCCCGTATATAGAATGTAACTCTACAACACAAACAGCCTAAGCTGAGTGTATTGTTGTTATAGGCATATGAGTAATTGTCCCAATCGGCATCATTTGGTTTTCCAGCCTAGGGTATCTACAACCTGTATTTAGGATGTCCAATGACCATTTTATTTGAATTTCTTGGCAAAAATAAGGGTGTGGGAACCTCACTTTCAAAGTTCTTATGCCAAAATCTTTGCCGCTATTGTGATAAAAGGGCATTTTTCAGGCTAGAATATAGGTAATAGTTATGGAATTTGAATGTAATACACTGATGCATTTGGAAAATATATTACTTCTACTAGAAAAAATGGTTTCTACACATGCACACATGTTCGTTTTTATGAAAAAAAAACACAATATTTATGTAATCACTAATTTAGACTGTTACGACATGTGATATGTCTCCAATTTTTTTAAAAAATATTTTCATGTAATTTCGGCCTTCCTAATAATTATCTAAGCCTGCCTTAAAACGATGAAAAATATAAATATGATTGAATATTGGTGTTGTTAACGTCAGGAGAGTTTGTCTACCAATATCGCCGTTATGCTATAGCATCACCGTCATGACATAACAATTACAAATAAAGAGACCCTCCAATTTAAACAGTGATTTTATAGTAATAAAATGGATATTCTTTTACAGAATCAAATCAAACTTCTCATTAGAACCAGGCCCTCTTTTGCTGGCCAACATACATTCTCCATCTCTGACTTTTCATTTAATTTTACTAGCCGAATTATTGGGTAATTTAAATGGTGTTTAAAGTATAGGCTAAATCATGCACACAGCTATGGTTCGCACATCAGGATTACGTAATATGAAGGTGTGAAAAGTAGCGCGGCCAGTCGCCCAGTTTAAGCATGAATGACTCTCAAGCCTTCTGGGCTTGGCTTTCAGGTATGAGCTTATGATAAGTGCTCCTGCACGGCCAGCCAGGTGTGCTGAATACATGAAGGAGAAGCAGGCGTTGAATCCTCGGCTGGCCACAGGCCATTCGGCCACTCTAATTACAGCCTAAATTAGCGGACGGCCATCCCTCGGCCGTCTTCTTGGGTGTGTATCAATCAGTCCAAGGAGGTATATTATAGGGAGTAGTCAGGGTGTATTGGTTCCAGTATTACAGATATGCACCTCTATGTGTTAAGCTAGGTCTTGGCAAAATTTGCATGTGTGTTTGCAAAATTTCCACAAGGGTGCACTTATATGGACTATACACTAGCTATGGTGAGGCATAGCAGAAATCCGAGAAGCTCTTTGATATAACATTAACATCTGATCTGTCATATAATAGTCGGAATTGCAAGATTTTAATGTTGAAAAGGGTGGTCTCCACTGGCTGCTGTAAGTTCTGCGGTATGCCTTGCGATGTTGTTGTGATAGTTCTGTAGGTGGAGAGGAGTGGTGAGGTGGCCAGTAAACCATATAGGGAGGACCTCGTCACTCCTCTCCACCTACAGAACCATTGCAACACCATTGCAAGGCTTACCGCAGAGCTTACCGCAACCAGTGGAGACTCCCTTTAATATGTACTTTTTTCTTAAACCCATGCGGTATTCTACACATTTCCAGGCAATTTGAAGCTAGGATATATGGTGCTGGATTCATTCCCAGCTGGAAAGTGAATTATATAATTCCTGTGGCCCCAGAAGATTCACAGATTGGTATATATATATATAATAGTGACTACCATCTGTAGTTAATATACTGCGTTTAAAATGATCAGTATCAGATGTCTGCTCAAATGCTATTATAGCTGAAGGTCGTATAGAGGTAGCCTACTAGAATGTGATTACTTCAGGATTGGGGAAAACATATCAGTTATGTGCTTTATGTTTTTATCCTGCGTGTAAGGATGATATGTAATATTACATATTACATTGTTGTCTTAAATACCCATTAGATCCTCAATTGTCAACAGAATTTACGATCTACAAAATATAATTATTAAATTAGAGTTCATGTCTGAACCTAACGATCAGTAAAAATGTATTTGAAGGAAAAGTTCTTAAATCTAAACTTTGATGAAAGAATTGAATGTGTCTAATATATTTTATCAAAGGCAAGACATAATAAATTTTGAATTATATATATTACTCCATTGATTTCTCGTTGAATTTATTGTACGTATCTAGTAACTAAATGTAGTCCATATGAGGTCCTTTAAAACGAAAGGATATATAACATAGATTGTCCTGAAATTTGAAACATCGATTGATATTGCTGTAAGTGATAACCCCTCTAAAAATCAGAACATTCCAATAATGTGATCTTGTGAAAAAAACACTTTGAAAAATATCAATTTTGCGACTTATGACTCATTTTCCTGAAACACAACACATATGAAAAGGTAAAGCTTCGATCTGAATGATGTAATGAAGTAAATGAGAAGCGACGAGGTCAAGATGCGGTTTCAACGTTGATCCAGCTCTTGTTAAAGTTGAACATATTTCATGTTCATTATTATCCACCCTTGGCCTTTGATACAGCGATTAGTTCTTTCCCCAACTATCCTTATTAAACATATTCATATCATATTCTCGCAGAATGAACCTATAAGATCGCGATTATATTATTACTACATATCAGTAGTGTTTAAGCCCGGAAGAGATCCGGATGCTATATCACTGATATGCAACACTGGCTCATTACTCAATGGAAAGAATACATGGGTCAGATTGTCAGAAAATGTACAATTGGCAGCTGTACAAATTCTGCTAAATTAGGCTGCAATTTGGTCAATACTAGGTAAATTCGAGCATATTCGGCATTGCATTGATTCTAGCAATCTGTTTGGTTAGGTTGAACTTTATTTTCGTCTGAAATTTGGATTATTCGAAAAGATTGGCGAAGTTGAATTGTACATTTTCTGAAAACCTGACCCATAAGCAATATTCGCAACACATGAGAAACACGAAGAAGTTCAAGAAATGACAGTTTTCCTTTATTTCCAGTAATATTCCATTCTAAAACAGCAAAGAATCAAAATAATTGTGGAAATAATTACGCCGATTACGCTGAGAATGCATCTCTAGTCAAACAATTATCTAACATCATGTTTAGACATTCGTGATATCCGTCTTATAAAGGAAATCCCACACGAAGACGACACCCAGTGCACTTTTTCCTGACATTCGATGTAAACTAAGTAACAGAAATGTCCGGGATGACAGGAGCAATATGTCTACCTGGGGGAGTCGGAGCGGGGGGAGGGGGGGGGGGGTAGATCCGATGTTTCGGGCAACATGTGGGTCAGATTTTCAGAAAATGCACAATTCACCTTCACCAATCTTCACAAATAACCCAAATTTCAGACGAAAATAAAGTTCAAAATACAGTTCTACCTACCCAAACAGATTGCTAGAACCACTGCAATGCCAAATATACTCGAATTTACCTAGTATTGACCAAATTACAGCCTAATGTAGCAGAACTTACTAAATGTGTACAGCTGAAAATCTGTTCGACCCATGTCCTCTATAGAGAAATGCATACTGAAGTGTATTCCTCTATGTTGAGGAGGAGGGGTTAGAGCAGACCGAAAACACCCCTGGGCCACTGTACCACCACCAATCAGTAGTAGTCTAAGGGCGATTCATGCGCACATTTTGGCGACACCTTAGATTAGGCTGGATAAGACCCACTTGAGTAGGCCCCTGACCTTTGGAACAGCGATAAGGGAGAGATAAGGGTCAAGGGTACTTGACCTAGTAGATAAGACCCCCCTACCCTGTCCTAGTGCAGGTGTACTGACCTAGTACAGGTGCACCTAAACATGAGTGCCCTAGTTACCTGTGACCCCTAACCTAGTACAGGTGAACATAAACATGAGTGCCCTAGTTACCTGTGACCCCTAACCTAGTACAGGTGAACCTAAACATGAGTGCCCTAGTGACCTGTGACCCCTAACCTAGTACAGGTGAACCTAAACATGAGTGCCCTGTTTACCTAAACATGGGGGTGACCTAGTACAGGTTACCTGCCCTAGTGACCTGTGAACCCTAAACATGAGTGCCCTGCTTACCTGTGACCGCTAAACTTGTCTTAGAGTACAACATGGATAACCTGAAACCTACCTTCGAATTGAATGTGTGTGTGTGGAATATTAGCTTTAGCCAGGAGAAATACCCTGTCCCCCAATTGTATGTACTACTCACGACAAGCTGTGGTGAACTTTATTTTCCCCAATTGTATGTACTACTCACATTTTGCTGTGAATGTTGGTTCTGTTTGCGAATAAGGTGCGGGGAAGCGAAACACCGAGGAGCGAGGGTTTTTTTTATCGCACTGTTGATTGGGAGTGAAAAGGAACACTGGAGATTAGAGACAATTGTGTTAGACTGACCCGATAATTAAAGTCGACATAGATACCTTTTGAATGATATAAAAAAAATAAATGTAGAGTTAATTAGAATTATGGATGGAGTAGAACGTGCAGATTCTAAACCCATAGCTGGTAGCAAAGGTTTTTGGTTTTGCGTTTTAGGGCTGTTTGAGAGAAAAAATAAAGTAGGCGGGTTTAGACTAATGCTAATACTTTATTAAGTAGCTTTAGAATACACATATGGGTAAACATGAGTGACATGTGTGCGTAGAAACATATAGTGTTCTAACTGTTGATCCACAATGTTATTGAACAGAACAATACATGCTGTATTTGTATGTTTTAAAGGTTTTCAATAGAAGCACGTTTAACCTTATAGTAATATGAACAATAACCAAGGTGATAAAGGGAAAAACAATGAATAGAATCACGTTTATCGACATAGAAGTGGAGTACCGAACGGCTTAAATAGATAATATAAGCTTGCTGCCGATTTGTAACTGAATGATATCAGTTGCGCACATTAGTTGACCACTACAGTTTGACAAGGTAAGCACCATTTGTTTAACCCTGAGGCTAATACTGACTGTAAACTGTTTTGAAGGAAAACATTACACACACATAAATAACCTAACCCCTGAGACTATGATATAGAAAAAAGCAAATATGAACAGTACGGTTGTTAGCTAGTAACTGTATAAATGACTATACTATCTATAATAACCACAAGAACAATAGTAAATATAAAACCGTTTTGAAGTAAAACGTCACACACATGAACAGCATACAGAACTGTTATTTATATTGAAGATGAAGATTACATACCAAGGCCTGACTGTTATTGCCATTAAGGCCGAGGAGGGTTTTATTGAGATTTTGATATCGCGTCCGAACGACAGCTGCCGACTAAGAGTTAACCCACATGAGGCGTTCTGGTACGAACGCGAGTTTGGGATGGTTCGTCTCATAATGCACTTCAACGGACCAACGTTTACAGTGGAAATCGTGAATGGTGACGAAGATGAGCCTTACGTATGTGAGCTATAATTAGGTAAGTTATTAATAGACACATTACCTACGCAATACAAATATTGGTATAGGGATATGACGTAGGACTAAGGTATAAAATAAGGTACGGCTGAAACTGGGTAACTGAGTTAGTATACTGTAAACCATGGAGCTAAGCACGTTTGTGACAGCCCACACAGGGGAGACAAATGTTAAGTTTGTAAGAACCAAAAGTGATGGAAAGACACGGTTTGTGTTGATTCCAAATCACATAGTTCAGGATGCAGTTACACACGGTGCAGAAGTACTGAACACAGGTACTGGACTGGTTAGAGGACTATGGGAGTTACAGTTGTCAGAACACATGGAGGCAAAGTATTTGGCATTTGTGAAAAAAGACGAGGAAGGCAACAGAATACCGTAAGTTTACCTTATATATATATGGCCAATTCCACCAATTTGACAACATTTGGCCCCCAACCGTGGAAAGTGATAAAATGGGCTTCGATCAAATTAATTACCATTAATTTGATTATTTTTTTTGATTGGATGGTTCTACTAACCTGTGGAACAACATTTTTGGCATTTTTAGCACAATTTTTTTTTTATTATTATTTCAAAATCACATTTTGGGGGCAAAAATCGTTTTTTTTAAGTGCCAATAGTCCGTGGAATTGCTAAATTTCTAAATAATCTTCAAAGTTGTGATAGTAGGTTACATGAATATGATCTGTGTAAAAAAAAAATGCAAAAAAAATATTTTTTGGCCAAAAGCCATCAAAATAATTAAAAAAAAAATGTGGGTACCCCCCTCCTGTATCCTACCGTCGGCACAGTTGCTTAAGGTGGAAAAATCTAAAAAAAAAAATGAAAATTATCAATGATGTTAAATAATGGTAAAATGCATTGGGTTACAAATGTATAGAATATCAGATATATTTATTTAAGTTTTTCATGACTCATAGGCCAAAAATAGCATGTTTTCAAAAGTCAGTGGAACAGGAGACTTTGTATCCTACCGTCGGCCTCATTTTAGGGATTTTAGGGTATTAATTAATTAATAAATTGATAATAAGCTTTAAATTGGACATTTATTATTGACTTTGCTTAATACCAGTCTATGTATATCAAAATTCATAGTTTCCGAGTAGTTTTTACATGATCCTTACATCAAAATGTTGTGCTGTCTCCTACCGTCGCCCTTGCTGTCTCCTATGTATCCTACCGTCGCCCTTGCTGTCTCCTACCGTTTTTTGCTATCTTCACAAAATGTTATTTGGCTGTAACTTTTGTTCTAGTTAGAATATTTTCACAAACTAAAAAGCATTATGACCCTTATGTCGAGCCCTATCAGGTACAAAATAGTTCAATACAGCATGTGCATATTTTGTTTCTTTTATTTCTAATTTAAATACCCATTTATTTCCTTACTTTGTTAGGCAAAGCACAGAAGTGAAGCAGAAAATATATACCTGTTCCCCAGCTCGATTTGTGATGTATTTATACACATTTACTGTCATAATCATTTTATATCATTTTCTGAGTCTTTATCTATACATAATTATATAGTATGATGGCAAATAAAATACAAATATTAATTTTACTTGCATTTCATGTTCTTATTCACATAGGCCGACGGTAGGAGACATGCTATTTTTGGCATTTTTTCCATATTTGGGAGCTATTTTTCAACCCCCTGTAAAAAAGTAACTAATAATCAGAATTGTTCCATTCTTGGTAGTTCAATGCGCATATATATACGATTGATAAATAATAGCAACTCAACTGGTTAATGTAAAATTTATTTTTGGGTACCCAGGGGGGGTCTAGGGGGCATAATGTTGTCAAATTGGTGGAAATGGCCATATACATATACAACAATACATTTGTAAACACTATACATGTATAACTAGAGCTGTGAAACAATAGAATTATATTACCCGTTGAAACATAAAATTGGCTAAAAGAATTTAAATAGTGTAAAATAGTTTGTTTGTGACTTTAGGTTTGACTGCTTCAATATATCGCAAGCGGAGCACAAGGCACTGTGCGAGATGAACATAGGAAAAAAGAGCCGAAAAAGGAAGTTTAGTGATGACAAAACAGAGCTAAGCAGTGCTACAGGATCCACATACAAAGAGTACCATTGGCATACGGAAAGGACGACCGGCGCCTTAACCTTTCTGACAAGAGAAGTGTGCGTTGAAAATGCGGAAAATGAGACAGGCTGCGCCAACTATACCGTTGACGAAAGAACAATGAACAGTCCCAGCGTTAAGGAGCTGTTAAAAATGACCTACAACTACATGATGAGAAGAGAATACGAGGATAGAATTCGAAAGTACTGCCCTGGGTGTATTATATCGGCACCTGGGCAAGAAGGTCACATGGCTGGCTGCATGTCACACCAAGTAATAACAGAGCATGTTAAGTTATGTCACCTAAAGATGTCTGTAATGCGACTAAGCTTAGCAGCTCGCCGACTTTGCTCCATGTATAACATAAGGTATGGTGATGTTTCGTTTGAAACAGCCGGACGTGTTTTAAGGGAAATGTATCACAACATATGCAATGTAACTTCCTTTGAGGGTATATGGCCAGCGGAATATAAAAACATTGACAACATGTAGAAAATACAAACATTTGGGAAGACATGCACTAACAAAACAAGAGAAGGAGTATAAGTGAAAAAACAGTATAAATGTAATATACCTGTAACATGCTTTACAAACTAATAAACAAGCAAATAAAAAAACCAGCCTATGCCTGTATGTTTTCGTTGTTGCGATAAGTCGTAGATACGTTTGCTAGCTGCCTATGTGAGTCAAATGTTTAGAAAATGTACAATCTTTGACCACCCATTTTTGTAAATAACCCACATGTAGACCTGACAAGTGTACATTTACTGAAAATTGGACCCACGTATAACCCTGACCACTAGATGTACACCTGTAGTTATATGTGGCCATAGGGTTATATGTTCACCACAAAATGAAACAATTCCTTTAACATGAGTGAAACTCCTGCTCACGCAAAGCTGGATTTGGTGTGTCCTCATAGCTTAAAGCGCGGGGTGGGCGATGAGCAAGACCTGGCCGACCTGCAGGAGTTTTTCTACAGCTGCTTTGCAGCTCATACATGTTAACAGTTGGGTCGTTGGTAGCCTTGGCTTGCATATAGGCCACAGCCTTTCGAACATAGGGAGCTAGCAAACGCATGCCTATATCTTTTAGGTTGCCGGTCAGTTCGGGAGATAGATCAGACTCAGAAAGCGACCTCTTAAAAGATCTACGTGAGGAAAGAAGGGGTGTAGTTCCACATAGTTCGTTTTGTTTGTTCACCCTATGAAAACCAAAAGCATTTCTGCGGCTAATGCGCTTCTTAATCTTATAAATGAAGCCTATGGTTGATAACAAAGCCGACAAACCTGCAGCTACTAAGACAATAATTCGCAGGGTTGTTGACTCCCAGTTGCTTTCTTTACCGTTGTTGTTGTTGTTGTTGTTGTCGGGGGAGGTAGGTGAACGAATAGGAGCTATGTTAGATGTACCTTTCTTTACTGCCGCCAACAGCACATCCTCTACACTTTTTATCTTTGTCAGCATTTCAAGTTGATCCTTTAAATAAAACAGCGCATACAACTAACAATATGAATATGTGACAACGATAACTAATATTATTGGGAAAAGTGCATTAGGACCTAAACCAAAACAAAAGTGAATACTAAGACATAAAACAACGACGTGTTCCACAGGAAAGAGAATACATAATGTTTTTCAGAAAGTAATGGTTAACCCGCTTAAAGTAACATGTAATGGACATACCTGTGATTTTTATAACATTATTGGAAAAGGTGTATTTGGGTCTAAACCAAAACAAAAGTGAATACTAAGACATAAAACTACAACGTGTTTCACAGGAAAATAAAATACATGATGTCTTTTAGAAAGTAATGGTTAACACGTTTAAAGTAAAATGTAATGTTTATACCTCTGATTTCTTTAGCAGTCCTAAAAGAGTATCTGAACTATAAGAAGATGCTGCGTCTTGGTGATTACCAATGATTTCGTCATTTGTTGTCGATTCGCCATCCGAGGGTGTAAGACCATTACCAATACTGTCAGTTTCATCCTGCAATAATTATGGGTTGATATATATATAAAATAACAAACCCAATGTGTAATGTTAATAGAACTAAAGTGGAGAAAAAAATAAAGGATAACACGTCATTCCACATTAGTTTACGACCTAAACAGATTACACAATACATGTTGACTTATAGAAAGCAATGGTTAGCAGGTTGTAAAGTAAGAAAACAAAAAAAAAATGACACCATACCTGAGCACTTTCCAGTAGTTTTAGAAGTCCATTAGAGTTACGTGAAGACACTGGAGCATCGTTGTTCACATGGATATTCTTACTAGCCAATGTTTCGGTGACTGAGGGCGTAGCGATTTCATAACCAGAGTCTTTTTCCATGCTTTCCTCCTGCAATATTTATGCAATAATATGTATAAAAGAAAACAAAGTGTACTGTGAATAGGGTAGGAGAGGAAAAGGTACAAACAACGATTTGAAGAACCACGTGCTTTACCAAGGTGTTATTAATATAGGCAGGTTGATTAAGTTACTATAATAGATTTCTTACCTTGGGTGCTTTACAGTCGGTTAAGACATTAACCATGGTGGAACTGAGAACGTCTGTGGTAAATGTCACACAGTCCACATTTGTGCGTTGCAAGTCCAGTTTGTTGAGCATTGGCATAGCCGTTTTGAGTGATGCGATTTCCTCTACCGAATCTATTGAGGCCCAGGAGTTTAGCCGCAAGTCCAACTCCGTAACCCACTCAATCGGATCTTCAGAAAACAGCACTGCCTTTCCAGCAGACCGACACACGGCCCTACCTTCCTCAGGTGTACATATGCACGCACTACAAAAACTAACCTGCGCTTGGGCATAGATAATTAATTTTGCCAGCAAGACAAAAATAACTATAAGGTTTGACATCTTCATGGTGCCGACCTCGTGTATGACGCCAGTCACCGTAGCGGGTCAGAGATGCGTTGGGGATCATAAAACAATAAACATTGAGCGGCGTGAATATGAGAGGTGGGATTCTGGGTATAAACAATAGTTACATCCCTGACCTTTACTTTTGAAAATACAGGCTAAATGCTTTATTTTTTAGTATAAATATCTTAGTATGAGCAATGGACAAAGTAAACTGGTTGCATTGACTAAAACTAAGACTAACTATGATTAATCACACACAAGCGAGACACTAACTAGCTTCCAGTAGCCGGCGGCCATGACAGTGACGAGAATAAGACCTGGACTGATGAAATCCGAACAAAGACAGGCGCGTGGACAAACATGTTTAATCAGGGAGTATACGTATCAGTTATTTGAATGGTGAATATGTATATCTAAACTGTTGACTGCTGAAACAATGGCATTGAAACTAGGGTGAATATATAGATATGGTGTCAGTCGAGATATTCCAATGTGGAGCGAGGCTATGCTGTAGGACTTTGTTATCCGAAGGAGTGCACGTGGATTGCTAAAACCGGGTGACCGATATTTGTTAGCTTGTGACTTTCATTGTGTGATTACAGTAAACACCCAAAGTAACCTGCAATGTTTGATTAAACTATAATATTTATTAGCCACACAATGCAAGGGAATAGGTGATTAGATTAGAACACAGATTAAAGTAAGGTTAGTGTGACAGTGAGGGGGGCGTGTTTTGATTAATGGTCTAATGTGTGAGTAGAAGGAGGCCTATATTAACAAGTAAATTGAAAGGTACGCCTGCAAACAGAATAAAGTAGTCTTTTGCTCACAGAGACACTATGCATTTGTTAATAGTGTTGTTGGGGGTTGCTGGTATCGCGATGATACATGGTCTGAAGGATTTGTGTGTGGACTTTCCGTCTGAGTGTCGTTGTAGTATTGAAGTTTTGGATAATGGCCTAATAAGGAGAAGTGTAACATGTAGACTGCAAGAGGACGATCCGCAAAAGTACATGGCACCCAGTGTATATACACACTTTGACTTTAGAATGTGTTCAGTGAGAGCATTTAATCCACATTTTGCTCAACAGTTTAAGCACATTGACCAAATAGATATTCGCCAATCAACTGACACAATTGACTGTTCTACCGTACTTTGTTATGGAATTAAATATATTGTGCTGTCAGACTGTGAATGTAAACACCTGTCCACAGTTTTACCGACGTTAATCACTGCAGGAACTACTAATAATGACTCTGTTTCATTTAGTCAAAGTACCGATTACAACACGGTAACCGAATTAAATGGTGCTAGCGACGCCGGTCATACTAGTTCCTCAAACTTAACCTCCACTCCTACTACGGTGTCTGTTACTGTTACACCTAGCACTGAAGCGATTGCCAATGCAACTGAAAGCAACGATTATACCACGCTGTCTAATATAACTACAGTGGAAACAGTAGTAGAAACCAACAAACCGTTAAGTGTTGGGTTAATTATTGCTATTAGTGTAATAGTTGTTATAGGTATCGTTTTTATTGTAACGCTAATGATGTTTATATTATATTACTGTAAACACAGAAACCAATATGTGGCTGGTCGTCGAATATACACGGGCAATGAAGTATATGAAAACATCGTACTGCAGGACGTGCCTTCGACAGACAGCGGAAGCAGCTGCTAGGAATAATATAAAATGGTTTGTATGCTATTCAAGTAAGAAAACAATAGTACTGTTATAATATTTATTGACTGTATATACATTGCAATATTGATGGATAAACGAAGAAAAGAGTACAGTAATTAGTTTAAACACAACTTGGTGTACATGTAATTAACTGTGTAGTCGTTTTGCAATAGACATTCATTCGTAAACAAAGACATGTAAGATTCCATTGACATATTAAGTATGGTTCCTAGCTTAATAAACATAATGCAATATTGTCCACAAACCGACACCTGTTTATCATTGTACTTGTATGTTGGACCGTTTAATTGTATGCAATTAATCACCTTTTCATTGTAAAATAATGGCCCGCGCCCTAAAGAATCGAATAGTTCTACAGGTCCTGAGGTAGGAAAGTACATGACAAACCAGTGTTCTCCCTTTAGGTGTTTAGGCGAAGAGTTAACAACATAATAGCACGGACGATTATAAATTAATTCAGGAAGATCCTCGTAGGAAATGGCACCGTTAAAACCATTAACATTGTTCAAACATAACTCTATGTCAAGTTCACTTAGTCCCACGCCGTACATAAGGTTGTTAATGTTCGGTGTATACATTGCGAGCGTGGTCAATCTTTAACAGTGCAGGAAGTGTTCCGTATGCGATAAGTGTTACTGGAGCCGTAAGACTTTTGCTAAATGATACAGATAGTCTAGTGTGTCCTTTTTTCATAGGAGTTGTGAGATACTCTTCGGTCTTGTTTTTAGCGACATCAAGGCAGTACAGTGTACAGCCGTCAATATAGTCTGTTTTGCTGATTGCTGGGCTTTCCTTTTGGTTGGCTGGGCGACTCTCAAACAGGGTTGCATAGGCCTCTGTTACTTCCTTTTTGGCAAAGTTAGGCTGTAATGGCTTTGCAGGAACAGACTTTCCATCCACCTCGAAGCTGATCCTGTTTAATCCAAAGTTCTGGAAGTAAAACGGGTTTCTCTTGTTGGACCCGTTGTATGCCTCTGCTAAAACCAATCCAACAATAAGCTGCCTGGGGATGTTGTCCTGGAAAAGGTTTTCTGTGCTCCACTCAAGGTTTGTGGTGGGGATCGTAAACGCTTTTACGTCACTTCGGGTATACTGGTACAGCACAGGTTGTTTTAGATGCATGGCATTGTGTGACATGAGTAAACCTGGATTAACTTTAGCAAAGGGTACACGCATCACAACCTCCTTAATGCTAACTGAATATTCTTTTGACGTTCGAGCCTGAGTAACTGGTTTTTTACTGCGAGCCCCTTTATGTAGTTTTGGTCGTTTGGCTGGGCGTTGGCCTCCTTTAGCTTTTCTTTTTTTTTTGGTCTCCTTCGTTTGTCCTTGCTCCTCCTCCTCCTTCTTTTCCTCCTCCTCCTCCTCATCACCCACAACCTCTTCTTCTTCTTCTTCTTCTTCGTCATTCTGTTGATCACCTGACTTGGTGTATGATAGCGCGCCGTACAATAGTCTAAACTTGTCCTGCGTTGGTATAAGCCTAATGTTGATGGGAACACCGTTTACGAGTAGCTTGTTCTGTTCGGCAATGTCACAGGGTAATAATGTTGCTTCCCTGCCCTCCTTTGTAAGTTTATGCCTCTCTGTTAGACCTGTATTGGCGCTTGTAGACGCAGCTACATCATCCCCGGCCCCGGCCGTATCCTTAAAAAATCCTCCAATGCTAAACCAACTAAGATGGTCATTGACTCCGTATCGCAGAAGTGTGTCTATTACAGCTTTGTAAGGTAAATTAGATCCACAACTGTTGTTCACGTGTGTTTGTTGAAGCATGACCTCCATCTGCTTGAATATTGTTATTGCCGGCATGTTAATAAGACTGACGTCATCGTCAGCTGATATGGCTTTACCTTCGTCATTCAACAGCTGAAGCTTTACCATCAGCCGAATGTTTCGTAGATCAATGTAGTCAGATGAGTTGTTTTCAATGTTAAACTCTATGGGAGATGATCCTGTAAATGTCCCCGTTGGTCGAATGTCCTTTACATACACTTCTCCAACGGATGTGTCGGCTGGTATAAGGGAGAATAGGTCTAGCCAATTTGAAAAACCCTCCTCTGCTTCGTCAATGACATAGGTCGCCATAGCTAACTTTTGTACTTATGTTCTTCTAAACCGCCTTTTGTTGGAAGAAGAACTGGAGCGTTTTGTTCCGCGAGACTTGGCTGGTTGTTTTCTTTTGCGTTTCTTTGTCACCGATCCGCTTTTTCGTGTTCTTTTTGGCTGTGTTTTTCTTTTAGATCCCTTTCCACGACCTTTTCTTTTGGTCGAATGACTGGTTGTTCTCATTCCTGATGTATTTATACCCAGCGCAAGAGCAGCTTTGTCCACGGCCTCCTCGTGCTCCTCCTTTAGAACAGCTTTAGCTCGCTGAACAACTTGTTGCGCCGGACTGACAATAACCGTTGAACCCTTTCCCTTCTGTACAGTGTTAAAATGGCTGTGTTGATGCGTCTTTGTAAGGTGTTTCCACTTGTCGACATTGGGTATGTACGGAACAAAAGTCATTTTTTTAGTAGATGAAGCGTGCACTGAACCTCCTTAATCCCATATGATGGAACTGCTCCCGACAGTGTTCTTATATACATGTGCATGTGCTGGCAACCATATTGTCTCTTTGCGGGCATGTAGTAAGGGTTTGCTATTTCACCGTGTTCAAGTACAAACCGAAGTAACGAAGTAACCTCGCCTCTCAGAACAGTGGTATAGTCTACTATATCGCAATAGACACACAGCTTAACAGTCTTTTTTCTAAAGGAAACGCCTGGTTTAGCAATAAGGATAATGTCCATAAGAGCCACCTCCCACCCAGCATGCGACAGGTCTATACAGGTGGGCAGGTCTACCGTAAAATCCCAAGGACCGTTGGATGGGTACTTGTCAGCTGAATCATTTGATGACAACACCATATATAACTGTTGGCTGCTGCAGCTGTTTATACAGCTGTTGTTGTTGTTTCCACTGTCAATGTCCATGGTAGTTCTAATGGTACTGATGCTGCTGCTGCTACTGCTACTGCTGCTCCTGTTGTTGTTGTTGTTGCTATTTGCTACAGGTCTTTGTATTCCTTCTCACTAATCCAAGAATCATAGTCGGGTCCCCAGCCGTGCCAACGGACGATGTAACCAGGCTGTCCCCGTACCTTCTTCTTTTTAACAATCTTTTCTATTTTGTAGACGGTGTTGTCGTTCACCTGTACTTTCTCCAGCTCCTCTGTGTAAAAACGTCCCTCAATCGGTTCGTTGTTCCATGCTTTTATAGTGTACATGGGGATACCCTGGCGAGCCTGTTTACTCACAACCAGAAAGAGTTCGTGCGTAAAGCTTTCATCATACTGTCTTGAAAATGCATGCTTGGAGCGAGAAAGACGCACCACATCGCCCTCCTTAAACTTGTAAATGGTTTTGAATGGGGGAGCCCGTCGTTTTCTCTTTCCTTTGGTTAAAAATGACTTGCTTTTCTTTCTAAGAGGAGCAAACTGTTTGTTCCACAGATCAACTGTATTAGCTGACAGCGCTTCTGTAGGGGTCATGCCGATACTGCTGTGTTCGTCGTTATTGTATGCACTTGTTATGTCCTGTAAAATGTCAATCCAACGCTTTGTTTGATGGTAGTACATGTATCTGGTTAGTTTAGTCTTCAGTGTTTTAATCACTCGTTCTGCATAGTTTGCCTTAATCTCTGGGTTAAGTGTTATCACCTGCTTCACTCCCTTACTCTCAAGAAAGCGTGTCACGTCCCTGTTTTTGTTTTCGGGACCACCGTCCGACCTCAACACCCTGGGTGGTTTTGACTGTGCAAATATTTCCTTAAGACATTTAACAGTTTCTTTTCCCTTTAGAGTCTTCATCGCAACACAGAACGTAAACCTTGTAAAAATGTCAATTGAAATTAAAATGTATCCATAGCCATCGTTATCATCCTTCCACTTGCTGAGATGGGCCGTATCCACATCGCTTTGGTAATACTTGCGTGGAACGACCACCCTAGGTCTTTCTACTGTGTTGGGCGCTGTTTTAAAAAGGGTATAGGTTTCCTGTCCCTCCAACCAGTGTTCTACATCGGTAATTGGAATGTTCTTTCCACTTTCCTTTCTGGCTCGTGTGCGAAGTTTACCCACTGTTGAAAAGGAGGCAGGGTTGGATGGGTCGTAGTATATATCAGTCAACAGGTCCGCTAGCGCATTGGTTTCCATAGTCTGACATAGGCTTCCAGTGAGTTGTTTGGCTTTCTTTTAATGCGACTTGTTAGGTGTTCTCTTGGATGTTTTGTACCGTCTCCGCTCATGATACCCTTATCCTCCTCCTCCTCCTCCTCCTCCTCCTCCTTGTCCTTGTCCTTCTGTAAGGGTGTAAGTCGTCTTTTTTTTCTACCCTGAGGTATTCCGGGTGGAGGGACTTGTGTTGCAGCAGCAGCAGCAGCGGCGCTAAAAGAACGGTTGCGACGGTGACGGTGAGATGCTGAGGGTGATGATGAGAATGATGATCTTATTCGGGGTAAATGATGCACGATTCGGGGTAAATGGTGCGCGCCGTGCACCATTTACCCCGACTCGGGGTAAATGGTGCACGAGTTCCAAAAAGTCGGGGTAAATGGTGCACGAGCTGGGGCAATGTGTACATTTGATGATGATCACCTCTAATCGGGGTAATTGTTACACGGATCATATATGGGACTTCGGGGTAAGTGGTGCACAGGCTCACATACTGAAATTTGTATTATACGTATTTTGGCAAATACATCTTTTGGAGAAGGCCATCAGGTTTTAATGTCGATAGACTTCCTGTAAGCATTGTAAGTGTCAAGTACATCAATTTAAGTAAGATTCCACAATAGATGACTGCTTGAATATTACCTGACAAATCTAATTAACTCTGCATAAGGCAAATGCGACTATGGCCACCTTCGCCAGAATTCGCCCTTTCTTATCGAAAAACATAGCCTTTTGGATACTCAAGACAATGATCCTCCCCCACCTCGAATTCAGTTCTTGCTTTCTGGACATGGCAAACGCCACATCCAAGAAAAACTCGAAAGAACCCTAAGGAGAGCTGTCCGCATTGCATCCCTGTCAAGGAGGAACAGCAACATAAGTAAAATTATGTCAGAACATAATCTCCTTCCTTTACAGACCAGACACACTCTCCAACTACTCCTCTTAATGCACAGGAGAGCCCATAGTGGTCCCCCCCCCAAACCCCCCTACCTATAACCAAATTAGGGACATTAGGGCCTCTTCCATTTATAACCTCCCCATTCCACCCCAAAAAAAGGAGGCCTGCAGACGCGCGCCTGCCTACTCAAAGTGCCAAAATCTGTGAAAAACGAACATGATTCACAAGCCTTCAAAAACATAGCCCTACTAATCCTAAAATCAGGCTTTTATCATGACCTGCCTACAGGCATTATCAAATGTACACATAATTGCAACTGCATGAATCACACACTGTAATCCAGGTTCACATTGTCTATTGCATACACTAATTGTGTTGTAACACTGATACTTTATGTACTAAGTCAGTGGGTGCCAACTGCCTACATACTAATAATGCTAATAATTATTACTGTCACAACCTATGTATCCCTATAATTAAGGAAACCACTTGCTCGTCTCTAAGATGCATTTGTCCCTTGATCTGCTTATCTTTGAGTATATCACTAATTTTAATCATATATTGCAATGTATCAATCAATTGTATAGCAAACTGTAGTAGTTTTTATAATCAATGTTACACAAGTAGACTGCAGCATCAGGTAGAACACCACAGAGTTGTAATGTGTTACCTGTTCTCGACTGTATCATGAATACATGTTTGGAGAAGCTGGATAAATAAAATCATTAAAAAGAAATAAAAAATTAGGAGGATATTAAAGTTTAGAGATCAGTAGAGTTCAGTATTTCATGGAAGCAACGCTGTTTACAACTGTAGAAATCAGTCCCTCGTGTAACAAGGTATAGAAGCTAGTACCTCATGTAGGGATGGTTGTATTTTCATACAAGACTAGATAACAACAATGGTCTTCCTCTAGTATCAGGAGGGGGGGAAGAGGGGTCATTAGTTAATTCAGGAAAGCTAATATATAAGTCTAGCAGTCATTAGAGGTCAGTATTTAATGCAGGGATTGTCATATACAAGTCTAGAGGTCATTAGAGGACAGTTCTTAATCCAGGAAAGGTCATACAAGTATAGTGGTCATCATAATATCTTTACTTAATGCAGGGAAGGTCATATATACAAGTCTAGAGGTCATTATAGGTATATAGGGGTACACTTGATGCAGGGAAGGTCATATATAAGTCTAGAGATATTTGGAGGTCAGTTCATAAACCGGGAAGGTCATACACAAGTCTAGAGGTCAAGAGAGGTCTGTACTTGATGCAGAGAAGGTCATATGTAAGTCTAGAGGTCAGAGGAGATTAGTACTTAATGCAGGGATGGTCACACATAAGTCTAGCGGTAATTAGAGGTTGGTTCTTAATCTAGGGAAGGTCATACACTAGTCTAAAGGTGATTAGACATCAATTCGTAATCCAGGGAAGGTCATATACAAGTGTAGTGGTCATTAGAAAGTCTGTACTTAATGCAGGGAAGGTCATATACAAATTTATAGGTCATAAGAGGTCATCAGTTTTACAAACTTATGGCGGGGAAGGCCATTTACATGTCTAGTTTATTAGAGGACTATACCTTATGCTGGAAAGGTCATACACAAGTTTAGAGGTCAGTTCTAAATGAAGGGAAGGTCATATACAAGGCTAGAAGTCATTAGAGGTCATCCGTTGTCCAAACTTATGGCAGGGAAGGTGATCTACAAGTCTACAAGACCATACAAGTCTAGAGGTCATTAGAGGTTTGTTCTTAATCCAGAGAAGTAAGTAAAGCGGTCATCATAATGTCTTTACTTAATGCAGGGAAGGTTATATACCAGTCTAGAGGTGAAGATCTCTACTTGATGTGGGGAAGGTCATAGAGGACCATGCAGGGAAGGTCTCATATAAGTCTAGAGATTGTTAGGGGACCGTACTTAATGCAGGGAAGGTCATACACAAGTCTAGAGGTCATTAGAGGTCAGTTCTTAAAGGTTAAAAGTTAAATACAAGTATAGGGGTCATTAGAATGTCTTTACTTATTGCAGAGAAGGTCATGTACAAGTCTAGAAGTCATTAGAGGTCAACGGAGGTACATACTTGATGCCAGGAAGGTCTTATATACGTCTTAATACTTAATGCAGAGAAGGTCATATACAAGTCTAGAGGAAGTCTATATGTCATGTATAAGTCTAGAGGTCATTAGAGGTCAATGGAGGTACATACTTGATACCAGGAAGGTCTTATATACGTCTTAATACTTAATGCAGAGAAGGTCATATACAAGTCTAGAGGAAGTCTATATGTCATGTATAAGTCTAGAGGTCATTAGAGGTCAATGGAGGTACATACTTGATACCAGGAAGGTCTTATATAAGTCTTAATACTTAATGCAGAGAAGGCCATATACAAGTCTAGAGGAAGTCTATATGTCATGTATAAGTCTAGAGGTCATTAGAGGTCAATGGAGGTACATACTTGATACCAGGAAGGTCTTATATAAGTCTTAAGGTCCTTAGAGGACCATACTTAATGCAGAGAAGGTCATATACAAATCTAGAGGAAGTCTATATGTCATTAAAGGTACATACTTGATACAGGGAAGGTCTTATTAAAGGCTGGATGTTGTTAGAGGAGCATACTTAATGCAAAGAAGGTCATACACAACTCTAAAATTAGAGGTCAGTTCTTAATCCAGGGAAGGTCATATACAAGTCTAGAGAGGTCATGAGAGGTTAGTTCTTAATCCAGGGAAGGTCATTTACAAGTACAGTCATCACTAGAATGTCTGTACTTAATGCAGGGATGTTTGTGTACAAATATAGAGGTTGTTAGAGGACCATATATAATGCAGGGAAGGTCATACACTTGTCCAGAATTCATTAGAGGTCAGCTCTTTATCCAGGGATGTTCAGGTCTAGAGGTCATTAGATGTCTGTTCTTAATGTAGGGAATGTCATTTACAGCAAGTTTAGAGGTCACTAGAGGTCAGTGTCCCATACGGCAAATGTGATCATTTATTAAAAACAACAGCTGAGTACATATGTGTGTAGAAGAAGCCTAGCCAGTACCTCTTGTAAGAAAGGATGACATAAGCAGGCATTGTAAGTGTCCAGTATGGTTCTTTATTTACATGTATAACTTGGTTGACATATATAACATGATTGTCATAAAATAGAATAAAATCATTGCTCCTCATATACGTACAAACATGCATACATTGCACCTCATATACATATATACATACATGTACATACATACATACATGCATACATACATACATACACACAAAGAGACAGACACACATAAACACAGATGCAAACATAAACGAAGCAGCTTCATCTTTAAAACAGATGCTTTAAAATTAGAATACAAGTGATAAAAGCATTGAACATAGTTAGCATATAAAGCAGGCATATGTAACAGGTATGTCTACCACACATAAAACATGGTTGACATTAAAATAGAATTATAAAAAGCATGCAGTATAATTATCATATAAAGCAGTCATATGTAACAGGTATGTCTACCACACCTAAAAACATGGTTGACATTCAACATAAAATAGAATTATTATCAACATCCACACTGACCATTATCATATTATAAGACATAGAGCTGTTTTGTATATATACAAAAAAGCTTTATCTCTTATAATTCCATAAAGTTATTCCTGAGCATCGGTTACACCATTCCATTGTGTGAATATCAAACTTTATTAGAAATATTGTTAAAAGTAATCACTTTTACTTCATTGCTTTACAGCATTGAAAACCCATTTACAGTGTGAATATCTAATATTTATCAGAAGAATTGTAAATCCTAATGGCTACTACTACAAAGTGTAGATGAAAAGTGAAATGCTCCAAGGTGATTCTCAGTCATGACATTATCTTTGATGAGACAAAGCATTGGATCTGCAGGGAAGGTCATAGATACAATTGACAGTAAGCAGAAGCATATACAATGTTGTGTAGAAATTATACACACATATACACCACCAAAACATCACAATGTGGCTTTTAGGTATTCCTTTATGTTGGGCCAGGTATTCGTTTTCACCTGTGGGGGAAGTTTGTTCCACATAACACAACCTTTAGTTGGTAATTCAAACAATACTTTATGCAGTGACAGAGTTATGCTGTACATTCTAACATATGAATCAATCGCTCGCAAGCCCGTCCTGCTTGCTTCGCGGGTACGGGTTAAACCACTTGCGAGTGGCACTCTTATAACAATGGGGTATGCGGTCTTTGACTTTGAGATCGCAGAGCGTTTGTACCCAAACGTCTAGAGGCCTAGACAGTGAGGTCAAGACTTCATGTGGCGCTATGATACCAGCATGACAGGGCCTGGGAAGAAGCTCCTGGAAGGCGGCAAGAACCACGTATTCTGCCACCGGAAAGGTGCGATATTGACTGCGTTCCTACGGGAGGATGTGCGGTTGGCCGCATTTGATGTGAAGGTTGCGTCAGTGGATGTGTCCCTACCCGAGCAATTGTCTTGACACACTAGGCAGTCATGGGGGGGCTTAATGGCAAGTTCTGTGTGGTTTATTTGGACGACATGATCCTTTTGGGCAAAACCATAGCGAACACAGGATTAGTGTTTGACAGGCTAGTGGCTAAGAAGTGTCACCTCTTACCTAAAGAGGTTCAGTAACTAGGACGTATTGTATCTAAGGAGGGGATACGGGTGGACCCGGAGAAGACACGGGCAGTGGAAACTTGGCCCATACCTCTTACGTTGAAGGATATGTGGTCATTTCTGGGTTTCGCTTCTTACTACCGTCAGTTCATTCCAGGTTTTAACATTCTTGTAAGGCCATTGCAGGAGACTGCGACAGCTGGACAAAAGGTACTACGGTATAAGCTTACATGGAATGATAAGCTTGATGATGCTTTTGAGGCCACGAAGAAGGCCTTGCTCGTCCACTTTCTGGATACAGACGCGAGTGGTACGGCAATGGGGGCGGTCCTGTCGCAGGTTCAGGACGAGCAAGAGTCGGTAATCGCATATGTGAGTAACTCTCTCTCGAAATCGCTGAAAAACTACTGTACTACGTACAGAGAGCTGTTAGTGGTCGTATATCATGTGCATAAATTCAAACACTATTTAGACGGAGCTGACTTCATAGTCCATACAGACCACTTGGCTCTTACATGGCTTATGACGTTCATGGAACCAGAAAATATGCTATGAACAACAACTCATGGACGATACAACAAACCATAGCATGGGCTTATTGGAGCAAAACGAGGAACCTGCAGATCTCGCGAGCGAAAGCGATAAATTCAGAACTATCTGGAGTCATAAAGCTGATTTGTGCCTGGAAGGAGGAGTGTTAACCTATCAATGGACGAAATTCATGTTTTAAACATGAGTTAACTAGGACAGCGATGATTTGTCTTGCTGTGTTGTTGATACAAATGGTATTATCCGATATACAATATGGATTCAATTCTAATATAGGTACTATTACTACAATTTCAAGCTCAATATGAAGAGTGGAAATTGAAGAGGGAGGCTCAGTGCCTAACCATTTTCTTCTCTTTACTTTCACCGAGAACATACCGTTCTAACCCGACCACATTACAATCTTGCAGCAGATACTTTCTAGATATAATGAATGGAAACAATTATTATATTATAAGACTTTTTAAGAAATGTCACCCCTATGTATCTACAGTAGTAGACAAATATTTACAGCAGCGTACAGTAATTATAATGGAGTAAAGCGATATTGATATCTCAATCATTGGCTGAGGTATTGTTATTCTAATGTAATTATAGGTGTGCATATCAAAAAAAACATGGCCAGATTAGACCATAGACTGACTTCATAGTCCATACAGAGGGAGGATGGCATGCCTCTGATAGGCTTAGCTGACTGACTTGGGGGTTCAGTCAGCCACTCAGCAGCGCTCTGATGAAGAGCATTTGGAAACGAAATATAAATATAGTACATAGGTAAAAGGGGATATGATACATACCAATGTCCGTTTGGCCTGATTAAGACAAATAAATAAGTGAGAGAACTACTTTGGGCCTTAGCTCAAATAAAATAATATAATATTAAAGTGTAAACATGGGGAAATTCCCTACTAAAACAATAGAAAGATCCCTGCATTGTCATCTTAACCATGGTAAAAATATAAACGCGCATTGCTCGTATAGATTACTATAGAATATAAGTATAATTAAACTTCACCCTACTGAAAATAATATCTTCCAGTACAGGTGGATCTTTCACCAGACCAGTAGCGATCTGACCAGCTAACAGCCACAATTGGCAATGAAATATCTATAAATGTACACATGTATATGAAGTTGCCCATCTATGCCCAGTACAGGACGCAAATCATTTTCTCATAAAAGAGTAAACTCAGACAAGTCACATAAAAATATAAAAACATTTACTCTTATAATCCGCCAAACCACGCCAAGTAGCTACTCAGATAGATAACAGAGATTCATAGGGATATACATTCTACAAGATGGATAACATAAATAATTCTTAAATGTGGCCAGCAAGCCTTGCCATATAGTACATTTTCTTTACTAGGTCCTTCACACTATAGGATGGCCCATACTTGTTCAGCAGCATCGACAGGACCTCTCCGGATTCACTATACACTGCCCGGGAGGTGTCCATGTTCACTGGGCGATGTCCGAAATACCCGAGAACGATGTTCTTTTCTTCTTTTGAGAAGTACACTGGCCTTTGCTATAGAATGAAATAAAAATAGCAAATAATGAGCATACATATATCCGTATAATATACACAGAAGAGAGAGGGTGGGCAAGGAACAGAGAGAGGGGTGGGGCAGTGGAAGATGGCTGAAAGAGGGTGGGCGAATCATACAGGGGATGGGAGGGAGAAGACAAGGTGAGAGGGAGGAAGGGAAGAGGGGAGGGGGAGGGAGGGAGAAGTAGAGAGGGAGAGAGAAGAGAGGGTGAGAGTTGGGGAGAGAGAAGAAGAGAGGGAAGAGGTACAGATGGAGAGAGAAAAAAACGGGAGGGGAGAAGAGGAGTTGGAAGGGATAAAGGTTGGGAGGGAGTAGAGGGGAGAGAGGAAAAGAGGGGACGGAGAGAGTGGGGAGAAAAAGAGATGGAGAGAGTGAATGAGGAGAGGGTGGGCAAGGGGAAGGAAGGAACAGGAAGAGAGAGAAGAGTGGGGGATGAGGGAGGGAGGGCGAATGGAGGAGGGGAGAGTGAGTGAGAGAAGAAGAGGGTGAGAGATCTTTATCTAACATTTCCTATTCATTTTTGATGTACCTTTCATAGAGAACCTACCTGTTATTAACCATCCAAAAGATGGGTATACTATGCTAGTAATTATCTAAAATGGCAGTTGGACTTTCCAGTAGTAGATGATATGTATATGTTCTTTCTTTAGAATAAATTTTATCTAATTCTTTGTAGCAATTTCATAATCTCTATGTAATGTACTACTCCCTCAAATCATATTACTCTATCAATATGAGAAGAGCTATGAAAAGGAAAATGCTATTTACTTTTGAGCCTATTTTAGGGTATCCTGGTCCAGGGGCTGCGGGGATACTGAAGCTAGCAGCTGCGGGGATACTGAAGCTAGCAGCTGCAGGGATACTGAAGCTAGCAGCTGTAGGGGCTGCGGGAGGCCTGGAGGAGGAAGCTGGCAGCTGGCAGGAGGACATTGGAGTTTGCTGAAAAAGATTGGAACGTTACTTCAATAAAACACCTCTTAATTTATTCAGGCCTAAAAAATTATAATTAAATTCTTCTATCTAAGAGTTGTGTTCTATATTGATTTAATAGGAACTACATAATATTCACCTCTAAACACCTCTGTTCAGCATCTTGTTGTTCTGAAAAGTAGTAGGTAAACCATAAAAGAAACAGTTAACATGTTTTACTGAACTCTTGCAGACAAAGCAAAATCATACTGTGATACTGTACATAACATAAATTAGTGTTGTAAGTAAACAGGGACACGTTGTAGGTTTTTTCTTCCAAATTTTGCTGAAAACATCTTGATAAAATGATATCTAGCATAGACCTCACCTTGACCCAAAAAATCCTGGATGAGGGAAGATGCCTGGACAGCCTCTCCCTTCCTGTCCATGAGGTTGTACACCTTGGCCTGTGTTGCCATGCGGTGTTTCAGGTGATTTGCCAGCACCGGGGCCACTTCCTGGCCAGATTGTTTAAGCACCTACAAGGATATTGATATAATGATTGACAAGTTTTATTATCCCTTCACATTATAGTATATTGAATGGATCAATTCAATTTTATTTTCATTGTTTAATGTATATTACGCCATTATAGGTGTGCATATCCACAAAAACATGGCCAGATTAGTCTGTGGCATATGTATGCCTGGATTTCACTAGTACAGGCTGCCTTTTGAATGCAACCAATTTACAACTCTACTTTGATTGGTTGTGTAAATTTAGTTTTGCCAATCAATGATGCTCATTTCATGACACAAGGCTGTAGGCACTTGCTTTTGCTGAGTCGGAGGGTGGCGAGACATTAACTGAAGGTCAAATAATAAGGTAAATAATGGTCAAATATTGCTTAAAAGTATATCATGGCATAACATTAGAACTAAACGTGAGCTGCATATGTGACAACGCATTCACAAAACGTGAGTGGCTTTTGGTCAATGTCTTTCATGCATGCCTTTGACACTTGTGAAAGACATTCACCAAAAGCCACTCGCATTTGTGAATATGTTGTCGCATATGCAGCTCGCATTAAGTTCTATCTTAGTGTCTATTCTTTAAGCTTCAACAAATTTAGAAAAATAGAGACTTAGGGGAAGATATTCAAGCTTAGGGATGTTCATTTACGGGTTTCCAATGTCTGGACAGCCATATGTCCTTCATCAGGGGATCAGGAAGGAATAAAAAATACTTACACCTGTCACCACAGATTTCCGCAGGAGGGATGGTGTATGTTCTATCCACTCCTGCAGGATTTGTGATACATCCCCGGACTGCAGTGGGTTGCCCCTTCCATTTACAAATAAGCAGTCGCTCTGGGTGGCAGGCCTCCACGTGTCAATGTAGGTTTGAATATGGTGTAACAGCTCATCTGTCACTACCACTTCTGCAGCCCCATGGGTGTCAAGGGTTTTGTGACGTGCTACCTGAAGAAGAAAGTGTATATAATATTTCTTAGAGGACTTAAGGGAAATTAATACACTATCTGATATGTATATATATAATGGTCAATCTCAGTTAAGTCTTTCATTTGCTGTCTCAATGGTTCTTACCCATGCAGCTCATATCTTACAATTAATTTATATCCTTAATCCGTCTCAATGAATGGATACTACATATATTAAGCTTAACAATTAAAGTTTCATTGAATAAACTCACTGAAAGGACCCAGCAGTCCCCATGCCTGCTGGCCCCACTGATGCTCTTCAGCATCAGATTCACAATGCACCCTGGCCGACAGGCATTGCTTAAAAGGATCTCTGTGATTATAAAATCCCTCACGGTGGTGTGATCCCCTGGCTTTTTTATGTTCTTTGATCTTGAGAGGTTGATGATATTGATGGCTGTCTGCCGCTTCTCTCCACTGCGGTACTGTTGGTAATTGTCCGCAGTGAAGAGATTACCTGTAAGTAAAAGCACACCAAATTAAATGTGGAACTATGTTTTTTGTTTATATCACCCAGAAGGAAAAGATTGTAAAAATTAAGGTTGGGGAGGTGGGAGAAAAAGTGGTAGGAAGATCTTGAATATAAGATAGTTAGAAAAAGAGTGAAGGGAGGGAAAGAGGAACATGGGAAAGATGAGGAGAGATGGTTGGAAAAGGGAGGGATAATAGAAAATAAGGATAAAGTTTTCTCATTTCATATTCAAATATTTTGTCTGGTGATATGATCATAATAATTGCGAATGATCAGACCTTTTTTAAAAATCAAATTAAAAAAATCTGCACAAATGCTTTCTCTGATAGTCAGAATACTTGGGTAATAGCTGAACCAGAAAACCTCTGTGAATAAGCTATGACATCTATCTATTTTTTGTTTGTATTCTAGTTTACTTTATTTTGATGAGAATTGATCTATGTTTTGAGAAGCCCTTTTGTTCGTACATGCCTGGATTTATTAGCATTTCTCTTGACTGATTTGTATATTGTCTACGATAAACACGATACGATATACACTTGTGAAGCTCCTCGGATTGTAATAATAGGATGCTGCCCTTGTTGTAATGAATGTATATTTGTAAAACCTTTTTCACTCATATCAGCCTCAGTGAGAATCATGTATAACTACATAATTTCACTCTGCTGAATAAACATCTTTAAAAACGAAAATGACTTCCAATACCCAAGACTATGGACAAATGAACAAACCTCTATCTTTGATGGCCTTCTCTGCCCTTTCGATGTTTATGCCTCGGCCTAGGGCTCTATTCCAGCGTTGAATCTGGGTTTTCATTATATCTACCCTGTCCGCCCATTTAAACTTCTGTATGGCACCAAAATCTAAAAAGTGAGGCAGTGTGGCCAGGTAGCACTTCTTTGTTTGTGCTGACACTGGCCCTGCAACAAACCTAAAATAAAATACTTTCTTATTAGAAATATCTTTTTTTATCGGTGAATAACAAATTATTGTCAGTCATGATTCTGTATGCATAACTAATTGATTTATATTATAGATGCCTGGTCTATATATACATATATATATACATTACTTCACTGAACATCAATGAACATTAAGGTGTGATTGTGGAACCTACTCTTCGATGGCGCCAAAATTGTCATCGAAGCCCTCGATGTGGCCGGCCAATTCCACCAAAAACTGGGCCTGCTGGCGCATTTGTTTTGCCCTCCTCTCATCCTTGCTCCCCCCTGATGGTCGCTGTAGCCAACTTTCAAAGTCAGACAACACCGACCTTCAAAGGAAAATACCACACATTGAACCTCCTTTATCATATACACTGACTCAAACATAATTGATATATGATATGAATTATAAATGATATAGACTGAAATTATATGTGATATACATTTAAATAAATATAATAATATGTTTATCATGAATTGCACCCTTTGAGAGGGTTGGTATTTTAAAATGTTGACATTTGACTTGAGGTTAATATAACAGGAGTTCTTGATCTAGTATTGATTTTCTGTAAAATATTTCAAACTTGTTTAACAGTCCGAACTGAGAACAGTGGACATAAAAATATACAAATAAAGGGAATTATCTTGGGAAATAAAAATGACACATACTCATCAGGGTGAAGCTCAATAGGGCCGTCTGGTTTTTTCTCTGCCCTTGCCAAGGACAAGGCCCTTCTCTGGCTGTATCCACTGAAGCCATGTGCCTGCTTCAAATGTTTGTCTAGTCTTGTGACTAGAGCAGCACATGACTCCACTGGACAAGCCAGGAAAGGGCGCTTGTCCTTGGAGCTTGGTTTCCTTCGAAAGGAACCCTCCTCTGTGTGCTACAAAACAACGTTCACTCATTGAGGAATTAAACACAAAGGTGCTATATAGATGAAAATGTTTAAACCAGAAATTCGTTAACATTGTAGTCATATATAAAGACCAAGAAAACTTAGACCATTCAAAATGCACATATAATTTCAAATGATGTCAATGGAAATCTGGAATCATTTTTCAAGATTTGACAGGAATTATGAGAACTAGATACCATATTCATATTTTATTTACCTTAGGTATTTTTGTCATCAAAACAAGATGAATCAAAAGTTAAATTTAAATCAATCAATAATTTTTAAAAATAGTACTAGGAACATTTAAAAGATTTTTCCCTCACTTTTTTCCAAGCCTTGGCTTGGCTTGCTAACATCTTGTGCTTTCGCACAAGATGTCTGGCCATTGATGATTTTAGTAGTTGGCCGCACAGGTGGCAGGCATGCTCTTTCCTGCCCGACTCCTTTGAGATTGACTTCATAACTTCTCCCTTTGCTATTGAAAGAATGATAGCGAACAAATTACATTACCCCACTCAGGCTTCACAAGTAAACTTGGATGATTTGGAAATGTCACAATATTAATTTTATTAACTTAAAGTTGCTAAAGGTGAATATCTTACCGAGTTTCCTTTTCTTTTTTACGGGTCCTACAACATAAAGATTGAATTTTGTGAAGCTGGCACTTCTAAAGCATTACATTACTGACCTCTACCAATATGTTCAGCTTACTCATATTACACAAGGACTGATTCAATGAATAAAGACACAAATGAATCAATCACTATATCAATCAATGAAGAAATATATAAGTCCTACCTGCCTATGCACAGAACACCGAGTTTATGGTATACACATGTACTGCACTGTATATGTGTAAACAAGGGAACCAAATTTAGGATACACACCTGTACTGTATTGTACATGTTTATACAGTGTACCAAATTTAGGATACACACCTGTACTGCATTGTACATGCATGTGTATACAGTGTACCGAATTTAGGATACACACCTGTACTGCATTGTACATGTTTATACAGTGTAGCGAATTTAGGTTACACACCTGTACTGCATTGTACATGTTTATACAGTGTAGCGAATTTAGGTTACACACCTGTACTGCATTGTACATGCGTATACAGTGTACCGAATTTAGGTTACACACCTGTACTGCATTGTACATGTTTATACAGTGTACCGAATTTAGGATACACACCTGTACTGCATTGTACATGTGTATACAGTGTACTGAATTTAGGATACACACCTGTACTGCATTGTACATGTGTATACAGTGAACCGAATTTAGGATACACACCTGTACTGCATTGTACATATGTATACAGTGAACCGAATTTAGGATACACACCTGTACTGCATTGTACATGTGTATACAGTGTACCGAATTTAGGATACACACCTGTACTGCATTGTACATGTTTATACAGTGTACCGAATTTAGGATACACAACTGTACTGCATTGTACATGTTTATACAGTGTACCGAATTTAGGATACACACCTGTACTGCATTGTACATGTTTATACAGTGTACCGAATTTAGGATACACACCTGTACTGCATTGTACATGTGTATACAGTGTACCGAATTTATGGTACATGCCTGTACTACATTGTACATGTTTATACAGTGTACCGAATTTAGGATACACACCTGTACTGTATTGTACATGTGTATACAGTGAACCGAATTTAGGATACACACCTGTACTGCATTGTACATGTGTATACAGTGTACCGAATTTAGGTTACACACCTGTACTGCATTGTACATGTTTATACAGTGTACCGAATTTAGGATACACACCTGTACTGCATTGTACATGTGTATACAGTGAACCGAATTTATGGTACATCCCTGTACTGTATTGTGCATGCATATTCAGATTTGAATATGACCTGTACTGGCCTCTAAATGTAGGTTAAGTTTATGATACACTGATGTACGGTTCTGCCATAAAACCTTGTTCATTTATTCAATACTAAATTAGTAATACAGTACTAACCTGTTCATGTATATGTTAATAAGCTATGATGCAGTCCTTCACTGACCTGGAAATCTGTATGCTCTCTATGGTCCGCAGAATCATCATGATTCAATCATGTTAAACCCATGTATAAATTTATGTATGAAAGGATGTAAAGTGGACCCCCACTAAGGAGACCATGATTGGTACTGAAAAAACATAGCAATGTGGTTGTATCAAATGGGCTAATCTATATAAAACAATAAGGGATGGAGAAAAACTGGTCTTAAAAATGGGTTGTTCTCAATAAAGAGGTTGTCAATATGTGAGGTTCAACTATACAGTCTGTCCATTGTTACAAGGTGTGCTAGGACCCAGGTTCTCAATTCATGTCCAAAGAATTCTGTTCATAGATGTTCACTAATTTTCTGTTTTGTCTTTCCTTGTTGTTGTTCTTTTTCCTTGATGATGTTGTCAAGACATTTGAATAGACAGGAATCCACAGGAAGTAGATCTCTGCAGCAGGAATTCTAATTTACTCCACGGTGAAGTATGTATCACATAACACTTGTATGAAGAGGCGTGTGGTAATACCGTGTGGTACATTGTTTTGTACCACATGGGCGGGGCTTATCGATGTGAAAAATAAACTCATTTGATTGGTTCCCGTCTACCTGAACGTACTCAGGCCACGCCTCCTAACAACAAGGGTAGGCTAATGATACCGACAATTATGAGGATGGAATTAATCAAGAAAAAATGAAAATTGAATATGTTCAAGGAGAGAAATGTTTCCCTGAAATCCCGCTTCTATTGTAGGGCCCATTAGAATAAATAGAACCCTCCCCCCTCACTCACCATCCCTCTCCATTCCACGCGGGAAAAAGCGTTCTCAAGGACGCTTAATTTAGCGCTACTCATATTGCGTCAATTAGTAGACGTTATGACGCACACTATTGCGTCGTCGCCGGCATCAGTGAGAGAAGAATGGCCATAACTTCGTAAGTAAATAAAGGACTTTGTGTTATAATTTAAAATTAATCTAATAGCACCGTGGAGTAAAAATAGGACCGCATCTCGTAGTTGGTCTGGCTCAAAGGATCACATTGACCCTCGACGATTCTTTTCAATATAACACACTCGCCTATCGGCTTGTGTGCCATGCGAAAAGAAACGTCTTGGGTCAATGTGATCCTTTGAGCCAGACCAACTACTCGTGCGGTCCTATCATATTCCATGTTTTGTTGATGGTCAATGACTCACTACTTCTATACACAATGTGTTGAGTGTAGAAGAATGGTAATCCAGTGAAGGTAATTGGTGGTAATTGGTTGCCTATACACATTTCCCCTCTACTTGTTCTAAGCTTAGGGGGAAGAAACAGTTTAAATATAATATGTAAAATTTGATCCTGATATTATTAATAATGGTATGCTTATATGTGGTATTCCTTAGACGTGTGAGTTTTAAATAATGATAAAACCCCTGAATTCTGTTCTACGATTACATACTGTTGTTTAGGTTCTGTACTTTTTGTTTAATGAAAGGCCAATCTATTTAATTCATGTGTTGTTGACAGAAGATACCACATTCTGCATATCTGATAAGGAAAATAAGATAGATTTATTAACGTCAGAATTACAATGAGTATATATGAAAATAATTACAGTATCAATATGTTGATAGGACAGTATCATTCTATCCAAGTTTCTTTCAAAGATATGCCTGAATCTTCTTCAGCATTTCATGTGTAAATAAATTAATTGTGCAAAGCATTGTATAACCAATGTTGAGAATGGGATGTCTCCATGTTTTGTTTCACCTCTGGAACAGAGTGTCCATAGACTTAGTATAGGAATGCTATATGCGAGTGAGCAGAAAGAAATATGTTTCATTCCTCCTTAGGGAAGAAACAGATGAACTGTATCATGTATGTATCATTTTTATACTTCTGCATTTTCATTGGTTATTCTAACACGTCATGCAAAGATGCTACATCGTCTGCTAAGCGTTGAAACTGTGGTGGACGTTGTTAACGTTACAATGGCCGTCATAAACTCAAGCCTCACTGGAACCATGCCACGCTCTTGCTGTATTTCTCTCGTAACAAGTTACCATAATTAAATGCATCGAGGATATTTAAGATAATTTGAAAGAGGTCAAATAAATTTCGAACTAACCTCATTTATGTCTGTGTGATCATTCTTCACCTTGTTTCCGGCATAGGAAAGCCTCAGTGCTACACTGCACTATGCAACTTGGGATTCCTCCTGCCTTCAATTTGGTGAAGAACAATCACACAGAGAGAACTGTGGTTAGTTCTACATATGTATTATGACCCTGACCCAATAGAACCTGTTTCAATGATCTTTCCCCAGCAGACACCACTATACTGTGAGAATGTAGCATAAGAAATAGTATTATACCATGATAGGGATACATGTCCACCAAAAGCAGGGCATATTACCTGAGGTCATGTGCATGGGTAGATGTCACTAGTGGAATCTGCTTTTTGAATGCACCCGAGAAACCACACAATTTTTATTGGATGCATAAATCTAGTTTCACCAATCAATGACACTCATTTCATGACACCTTCATAGGTGTCTGCTTTTGCAGTCTGAGGGTTGCGAGACATTAACTGAAGATAAATACCAATTGAATAAGGCTAAAATATATATCACAGTTAAAAAAGTAGAAATATAGAACCTAACTCGTGATGGGTAGAGGATGACACATTCACAAGACACTTGTGTGTTATTTTTCCACTTTTTCTATGAAAAACATAAGAACAAACAACACTTGTGAATACATCATCCTATATCATTCTCTCATTGAGTTCTATCTCATAATTTTGTGAAAAGTCGGTGCAGAGAGAGCCTGATCAAATGAACCTGAGGAAACCATGAGAAAAAATGAGACGACTATATGGTGGCCACCCTGGATTGCTCCATTCCTGGTTCCTCTTCCACTGTTTAGCATTGTTTCGAACTATTAAGATTGAAAGGAACTTCATGCAGATAAATTGAAATAGTCTTCATTGAACAGGCAAAGGCTTGCAATTTGGCCGTATTAGTGTAAGTAAGCGTTCTATTTGCAAATAATAAATGGACTAAATAAATGGATGTTTAAAGGTGAAGTTTATTGCTCTAAGGTTCATCACAAATAGCATATTAAAAAGCAAATGAAAGTGACAGCAGGAAATTTCATGTGGAAAACAATTAGAATATATATACCCTCAGTGAAACGATGATTCAATTCCAAACCAGATATATTTATGTAGTGAATGAAACTTGACATACCATTCTGTACTGAACTGTGAGTACTTGATATCAACAGAAGTTGAGAAGCAGTCCTGTACTAGACTCTAAATATGTAAACAGTAAAGGAAACTCAAAAGACAGTTCTGTACTGAACTGTGAATATGTATACATTAAACAAAACTCGAAAGACAGTTCTGTACTGAACTGTGAAAAGGTATACAAAAAGCAAAACTCAAAATACAGTTCTGTACTGAACTGTGAAAAGGTATACAAAAAGCAAAACTCAAAATACAGTCCTGTACTGAACTGTGAAAAGGTATACAAAAAGCAAAACTCAAAATACAGTCCTGTACTGAACTGTGAAAACGTTTTCAATAGACAAAACTCAAAAGACAGTTCTGTACTGAACTGTGAAAACGTTTTCAATAGACAAAATTAAGTTAAGTGCCGTACTGTAATGTATACAGTCTACCAAAAGCATGATACAAACCTGTACTGTAATGTATACAGTCTACCGAAATCATTGTACAGACTTGTACCTGGTATAAAGTCTCCTGTACTCATGTTACAGACCTGTATTGTAATGTATACAGTCTACCGAAATCATTGTACAGACTTGTACCTGGGTATAAAGTCTCCTGTACTCATGTTACAGACCTGTATTGTAATGTATACAGTCTACCGAAATCACTGTACAGACTTGTACCTGGGTATAAAGTCTCCTGTACTCATGTTACAGACCTGTATTGTAATGTATACAGTCTACCGAAATCACTGTACAGACTTGTACCTGGGTATAAAGTCTCCTGTACTCATGTTACAGACCTGTATTGTAATGTATACAGTCTACCGAAATCACTGTACAGCCTTGTACCTGGGTATAAAGTCTCCTGTACTCATGTTACAGACCTGTATTGTAATGTATACAGTCTACCGAAATCATTGTACAGACTTGTACCTGGGTATAAAGTCTCCTGTACTCATGTTACAGACCTGTATTGTAATGTATACAGTCTACCGAACTCATTGTACAGACTTGTACCTGGGTATAAAGTCTCCTGTACTCATGTTATTGTCCTGTATTGTAATGTATACAGTCTACCGAAATCACTGTACAGACTTGTACCTGGGTATAAAGTCTCCTGTACTCATGTTACAGACCTGTATTGTAATGTATACAGTCTCCTGTACTCATGTTACAGACCTGTATTGTAATGTATACAGTCTACCGAAATCATTGTACAGACTTGTACCTGGTATAAAGTCTCCTGTACTCATGTTACAGACCTGTATTGTAATGTATACAGTCTACCGAAATCATTGTACAGACTTGTACCAGGGTATAAAGTCTCCTGTACTCATGTTATTGTCCTGTATTGAAATGTATACAGTCTACCAAAATCATTGTACAGACTTGTACCTGGGTATAAAGTCTCCTGTACTCATGTTACAGACCTGTACTGTAAAGTATACAGTCTACCGAAATCATTGTACAGACTTGTACCTGGGTATAAAGTCTCCTGTACTCATGTTACAGACCTGTATTGTAATGTATACAGTCTACCGAAATCACTGTACAGACTTGTACCTGGGTATAAAGTCTCCTGTACTCATGTTACAAACCTGTACTGTAATGTATACAGTCTACCGAAATCACTGTACAGACTTGTACCTGGGTATAAAGTCTCCTGTACTCATGTTACAGACCTATATTGTAATGTATACAGTCTACCGAAATCACTGTACAGACTTGTACCTGGGTATAAAGTCTCCTGTACTCATGTTACAGACCTGTATTGTAATGTATACAGTCTACCGAAATCACTGTACAGACTTGTACCTGGGTATAAAGTCTCCTGTACTCATGTTACAAACCTGTACTGTAATGTATACAGTCTACCGAAATCACTGTACAGACTTGTACCTGGGTATAAAGTCTCCTGTACTCATGTTACAGACCTATATTGTAATGTATACAGTCTACCGAAATCACTGTACAGACTTGTACCTGGGTATAAAGTCTCCTGTACTCATGTTACAGACCTGTATTGTAATGTATACAGTCTACCGAAATCATTGTACAGACTTGTACCAGGGTATAAAGTCTCCTGTACTCATGTTATTGTCCTGTATTGTAATGTATACAGTCTACGGAAATCATTGTACAGACTTGTACCTGGGTATAAAGTCTCCTGTACTCATGTTACAGACCTGTATTGTAATGTATACAGTCTACCGAAATCATTGTACAGACTTGTACCTGGTATAAAGTCTCCTGTACTCATGTTACAGACCTGTATTGTAATGTATACAGTCTACCGAAATCATTGTACAGACTTGTACCAGGGTATAAAGTCTCCTGTACTCATGTTATTGTCCTGTATTGTAATGTATACAGTCTACCAAAATCACTGTACAGACTTGTACCTGGGTATAAAGTCTCCTGTACTCATGTTACAGACCTGTACTGTAAAGTATACAGTCTACCGAAATCATTGTACAGACTTGTACCTGGGTATAAAGTCTCCTGTACTCATGTTACAGACCTGTATTGTAATGTATACAGTCTACCGAAATCACTGTACAGACTTGTACCTGGGTATAAAGTCTCCTGTACTCATGTTACAGACCTGTATTGTAATGTATACAGTCTACCGAAATCACTGTACAGACTTGTACCTGGTATAAAGTCTCCTGTACTCATGTTACAGACCTGTATTGTAATGTATACAGTCTACCGAAATCACTGTACAGACTTGTACCTGGGTATAAAGTCTCCTGTACTCATGTTATTGTCCTGTATTGTAATGTATACAGTCTACCGAAATCACTGTACAGACTTGTACCTGGGTATAAAGTCTCCTGTACTCATGTTACAGACCTGTATTGTAATGTATACAGTCTCCTGTACTCATGTTACAGACCTGTATTGTAATGTATACAGTCTACCGAAATCATTGTACAGACTTGTACCTGGTATAAAGTCTCCTGTACTCATGTTACAGACCTGTATTGTAATGTATACAGTCTACCGAAATCATTGTACAGACTTGTACCAGGGTATAAAGTCTCCTGTACTCATGTTATTGTCCTGTATTGTAATGTATACAGTCTACCAAAATCATTGTACAGACTTGTACCTGGGTATAAAGTCTCCTGTACTCATGTTACAGACCTGTATTGTAATGTATACAGTCGACCGAAATCACTGTACAGACTTGTACCTGGGTATAAAGTCTCCTGTACTCATGTTATTGTCCTGTATTGTAATGTATACAGTCTACCGAAATCATGATACAAACCTGTACTGATCTGTACCTGAATATATATACAGCTTACTGAACTTCTGGTACATACCGAAAATGTCAGATATCTTATCATGATGTGTAATTAAATTTACCTAGACTTAAGGCTATAACTGAATTCTGGTAATTATGTTACTTGGCATAAATTCTGGCAGATAATTATCTATGTATAAATATCTAACACTGTAAATTGATATATCACCTGCTTGGAGGGAAGGTTCATCAACGGATGCACTGGCAGTTCTTTTAGGAGCACTGTTAGATGATTTATGCACTGCAATCAGACAATGTAAATTAGTAAGAGATGTGTGTCAAGGGTAGTTACAATTGTATATATCTATACCAGATTCATGAATAAAACAAGTACATAATTTTACTCAACTCACTGTTATTGTACTGTACTGTAATGTATACAGTCTACCGAAATCATGATACAAACCTGTACTGATCTGTACCTAATATTAATTAAATTTACCTAGACTTAAAGGGGAACCCTGGACTGCGTATAATACCATTTCAGACGTTGGGAAAAACTACAATTTCATGTTCTGTACATTCTAATATGTAATTCGATTATTTATAAGTCATTGGAGAGTGATTCCTTCATGTTCTAACTGGCTATTATCCGGTATGCTGGCGGGAACAATATTCCCAGCATGCTATGCGAAAATGACGTCATCAGAGCACTAGCATACTTCCGTCTCTTGTTAGCCTAAGCATAGAACTATAATCAATTAGGAGTTGAAGGCTACCAATTCGAGCAAAGAATGAAATCCATGAAGTCTTTCCTTTGCCAGAAGTTTGGGTGTTACACCCATATGCCTCGCAGATAGGCATCAATGAAAACAAGAGTTGTAGCCAATTGAGACAAACCCAAACACTCTCAACCTTAGGCCATAGAACTATAACCCATGGGTTATAGTTCTATGGCACTGTTTACTATTTATTGTCACACTCATTAGACCGTGACCACGCACTGACCACAGACCGGTAATGTACAGGCCCGTATTAGTGTCATACATGGGGCAATATGGCAGCACTCAGGAGAGGGTTTGGAGAGAGCGGGAAAGAAATTAGTTGATTGATTATGGCAATACAAGTGCACAGAAACCAGTATTATAATGTGGGTTCCCAGTTATCATCCATGATTGAGCTATATGACCTGCGATTGTTCCAGCCCAGTGTTTTACTTTAAGGCTATAACTGAATTCTGGTAATTATGTTTCTTGGCATAAATTTTGGCAGATAATTATCTATGAATAAATATCTAACAATGTAAATTGATATATCACCTGCTTGTAGGGAAGGTTCGTCAACAGATGCACTGGCAGTTCTTTTAGGGGCACTGTTAGATGATTTATGCACTGCAATCAGAATCAAGACAATGTAAATTAGTAAGAGATGTGTGTTAAGAGTAGTTACAATTGTATATATCTATACCAGATTCATGAATAAAACAAGTACATAATTTTACTCAACTCATGATTAGATAGAGAAATGCACTCTGTAAGAGGACACTACCTATGTATACAGTCTGTTGAATTCACTATACAGACCAAAGACCATAGGCAGAATAATGGAAATTGTAAAACGGATGGATTTACTGAAAACCTCGTTAATTCATCGGTACCAAACATGGGTATTCCCCATCATAGCCTGAGCATAGACACTTTAGTTATATCAAAAGCATGGATTTATTTTAGTTATACTATATTTCTTCAAGGTATCTATTTTTAGAGATACTTTTGTCAGCCAAGTAGGAGGAAAGTGTATACGTGTGGGCATATATATACAGCAAGTAAAGAATGATCAGAATTAGTGGACATATTCGACATACAACATATCCAGATATTGATATATTACCTTTGTATCCTACAATGGAAGGAGGGATAATCCCTGTGCTTTCCGTTAAGCCAGAGGCAGCACTTGCATCATCTGAAACAAATGATTGAACATTTGAATTATACTAAATAGAAATATGGCATAGAGTGTGTGGGGAGGATAGTCATGGTACCATCAGAACCTGACATTATTCTTTAGGTTAAAACCCTTACCCTCTGTAAATAGATGCGATTACAGTTTTTGACTACATCTATTTTTAGAACAAACATAACTTCTATCAGTTAGCTGTAATCTGTTTATCAGTGATAATATTTGGTAGCAGCTGCTTCTTTCCCCACCCTCCAGGTAGATATTATTTGTAGCCATTTTATTCAAATTGCAAACATTCTGATTGGAAAAACACTGCAAAAAATGAATACAAAGAACTAATTACTGTATGCTTACCTTCGTCATTAGCCAAATCCTTATAGTCAGGATCTCCATCACCTGCAACAACATATGGTTTAATTCAATGGCGAATTCTGTCCCCATAATGGGATAGGGCTTTGTACTCGTAAATAATGAGTTCATTTTGCTGTGGATGATTACCATTGCTGGTGCACTCGTCCACAATTACAAGTAACAAAACAGGGCAAATTAAAAGACTGGCCCAAACTTAACTGATTTTTCCATAAGATTGATGCATTGATTTTCGTGATAAAGGTACCATGGAGAAAGCCACTCAATATTTGTGGGTGCAGTAAACAGTTAATATCTACATTGATTTTGGGAGTTTGAAGCTAAGATTTGGGACGTTGGTTGGATAGTTATAAGGAAATGTCACTTCTACAATTCAGTCAATTTTATCCATCTTGGTTAGGCTGGGGAAGAGTGGTGAGTGGTTGTGGACGAGTACCTCCATTAGTCCACTCGTCCACAAGGCTTACTACGACCCCTGAGGCATTTCATATGTGAATGAGTTAAATTGAACTAAACAGATTTTTCAAACCAATCTCAATTGATATCCGAATGAAACTTACTATCGTCAAATGGAGAGTCCACATCAGAATCTGATGAAAACAAAATATGGATATATGTATGAATTTTCTTGATGTCTGGTGAAGGATGACAAAGGTAATAGACTTAAATTGAAATAAAATGGAACTAAATTAAATTGTGTGGTAGAATTTCTAGTTTAAATTCATTTGTTTTGCCAAAGATAGATCCTAGAAATTACAGGGTAATAGAGAGTAATCTAATCGTTAAAATGAAACTTACCATCACTAAATATATTGTCCTGATTGGAATCTGATCAAAAGAAAATATAGATATAAGAACATTATTGATTAAAATTCTTTCAATTGCGTTCAATTACATGCAGGGTATATTTTTTTTTGGACAATATATTTATTCAGGAGGCATGTACAATTCAAACCAAAACAATTTCGCTCCGCAGAGCAATTTTCCTCATGCCCTGATCTACTGGGCTGTATCTCTTGTCCATATGGTGGGTGAAAGCATTGTTATAAATTTACTATTTAATATATAGAGTATATCTATGTTATAGAAGAATATGGTATGTACAATAAAAAAATAATGACTGTAATGACTGTGAAATTGTTTTAAAGTTTGCTGAAATGAAATACTTACCATCCACTGGTTCTTTCTTTACACGTCTGCAAATATAAGATAAAACGGTCATGTGAATGATTTATATGAACAACTATGAAATAAAGTTCAACTGCTTACATTATCCCAACCCGACTTATCTCTCTCTCTCTCTCTATTCTCGCTCTCTGTCTCTATCCTCACTCTCTGTCTCTCAGAATCCTTGCTCTCTGTCTCTCTCAATCTCCACTCTCTTTCTCTATATCCCCACTCACTGTCTTTCTCTAACCCCGCTCTCTGTTTCTCTCTATCCCCGCTCTCTATCTCTCATTATGCCCACTCTCTATCTCTATCCCCAATCTCTCTCACAATCCCCGCTCTCTGTCTCTCTCACAATCCCCGCTCTCTTTCTCTCTATCCCCGCTCTCTTTTTCTCTATATCCCCACTCTCTGTCTCTATCTATCCCCGCTCTCTTTCTCTCTATATCCCTGCTCTCTTTCTCTCTATATCCCCGCTCTTTTTCTCTCTACATCCCCGCTATCTTTCTCTATATATCCCCGCTCTCTTTCTCTCTATATTCCCGACCTCTTTCTCTCTATATCCCCACTCTCTTTCTCTCTATATCCCCGCTCTCTTTCTCTCTATATCCCCGCTCTCTCTATTTAGGGGTCTTTGGTCCAGTTTTGTCCCTAAATTGCCCTTGTAACGGACAATCCTACCAGCGGATAGAGTCTGTGGTCGACCCCTAAAGGACTTGGAAGGTTGTGGTTTGGAGGGAATAGCCTTATGGACATGGGATAGAGAGCTCGCTATCGCTCGCCCTCTATCCCATGCCATAAGACTCTTCCCTCCAAACCACAACCTTCTAAGTCCATAATATATATCCCCGACCTCTTTCTCTCTCTATCCCCGCTCTCTTTCTCTCCATATCCCCGCTCTATTTCTCTCCATTTCCCCGCTCTCTGTTTCTCTATATTCCTGCTCTCTGTCTCTCTGTATCCCCTCTATCTTTCTCTCTATATCCCCGACCTCTTTCTCTCTATATCGCCGCCATCTTTCTCTCTATATCCCCGCTCTCTTTCTCTCTCTCTATCCCCACTCTCTTTCTCTATGTATCCCCGCTCTCTTTCTCTCTATATCCCCGCTCTCTGTCTCTCTCTATCCCCGCTCTCTGTCTCTCATTATGCCTCTCTGTACCCGCTCTCAGTCTCTGTCTGTCCCCGCTCTCTGTCTCTCATTATGCCTCTCTGTACCCGCTCTCAGTCTCTCTATATCCCCGCTCTCTGTCTCTCTATATCCCCGACCTCTTTCTCTCCATATCCCCGCTCTCTGTCTCTCTATACCCTGCTATCTTTCTCTCTATATCCCCACTCTTTTTCTCTATATATCCCCGCTCTCTTTCTCTCTATATCCCCGACCTCTTTCTTTCTATATCCCCGACCTCTTTCTCTCTATATTCCCGCTCTCTTTCTGTCTATATCCCCGCTCTTTTTCTGTCTATATCCCCGCTCTCTTTCTCTCCATATCCCCGCTCTCTTTCTCTCCATTTCCCCGCTCTCTCTTTCTCTCTATCCCCGCTCTCATTCTCTCTATATTCCCGACCTCTTTCTTTCTCTATCCCCGCTCTCTTTCTCTCTATATCCCCGACCTCTTTCTCTCCATATCCCCGCTCTTATTCTCTCTCTATCCCCGCTCTCTTTCTCTCTATATCCCCGACCTCTTTCTCTCCATATCCCCGCTCTCTGTCTCTCTATATCCCTGCTCTCTTTCTCTCTATATCCCCGCTCTTTTTCTCTCTATATCCCCGCTATCTTTCTCTATATATCCCCGCTCTCTTTCTCTCTATATCCCCGCTCTCTTTCTCTCTATATCCCCGCTCTCTTTCGCTCTATATCCCCGCTCTTTCTCTCTATATCCCCGACCTCTTTCTCTCTATATTCCCGACCTCTTTCTCTCTATATCCCCGCTCTCTTTCTCTCTATATCCCCGACCTCTTTCTCTCTATATTCCCGACCTCTTTCTCCCTATATTCCCGACCTCTTTCTCTCTATATCCCCGCTCTCTTTCTCTCTATATCCCCGCTCTTTTTCTCTCTATATCCCCGCTCTCTTTCTCTCTATATCCCCGACCTCTTTCTCTCTATATCCCCGACCTCTTTCTCTCTATATCCCCGCTCTCTTTCTCTCTATATCCCCGCTCTTTTTCTCTCTATATCCCCGACCTCTTTCTCTCTATATTCCCGACCTCTTTCTCTCTATATCCCCGACCTCTTTCTCTCTATATCCCCGACCTCTTTCTCTCTATATTCCCGACCTCTTTCTCTCGATATCCCCGCTCTCTTTCTCTCTATATCCCCGCTCTCTTTTTCTCTACATCCCTGCTCTGTCTCTCTCTGTACCGGACTTCTCGACTTGCACATTGAACGGTTGCTAGGGTAACCATACGTCTGACGGTGACTGCATATTAAGTCGTTTAACAAAATGAATGGGTATCAAGGCCCTCCAAAATAGCTACTAAAATTCCAGAGGAAAGAACAATAATTATGTTTTACCTTGGCCTGTGTGAAGCTTGGCATCTGGCAACTGCATCTAGATTTCCCCACTGTGCATCACAAAAGAGGCAGTTGTACAACGCTGGAATGATGTTAAGTTTGGTAGTTAGTTCCCTTATCATGTAACATGCATTTATCATTATCAGCACCTTTCTACACCCGCAAACCCAGCACTGACATATCACACAGCTAGTTCTACCTTCTGCTAGACATGAGTTGCTGTTGTGTCCCAGAGTTGTCATCTGTATGATATGTGTAATATTACAGACTTTTCCTGTTTTTTTTCACATATTACGCATAGCCAAAATACATTACTAAGACACCTTTTCCTATTACCAACCAGATATTCCTATTCCTGGAACAAATAGTTTCATGGCACCAACTATTTCTTCATTACTGAGATCTTTTCTCCCATTCTTTTTACTATGACCACTTCCCTAATACCTATGACCTGTGTCATCTGCGGCTATGACAATCACAGTTGGTCTTTTTAAAATATGACAGTGAGGATTCTTCCTCTTTTGCTCCTTTCCTAAGCGTCATGGATAGACTTGCGCACCTTGATTATTTTTATAATCTAAATAATATCAATATATACAAATAAATGCAATTTATCCACAGCCAACCACTATTTCTTGACCATTACCTACAAAACAATAATTATTAAACTTATTATTCTTTACCAGAAATGAAATGTATCATATAATAACCATCTTTACTTTGGTCGGATTTCTGGTGTATGAGAATAGCCTAAGGACTCAGTGCTAGTCTACTAGCCACTATCAGGCACCACATAGTAGTATATGAAAATGAGCAACTGACTCTGGCATAAGAAAGATGGCTATGTCGATATCTCTGTGAGAGAAAGAAAACAAAATATCTCTTTGGATATTAAGATATCCATAAGTCATATTGATTATGTGTTGGAATATCTTAGAAAAGGAACAAGATATTTGAAAAAAAAAATGACGCATTTTTATCCTGACAGTTTGGGGACAAAACAGTTGCTCAGTGAGTTGCTCAGTGGTAAAAATACATACTTTCAGAGGGATGCCTCTCTGCTGCTTTGCTGCGGGACTCAGTGGTCTTCTGATCTATGAAAAGAAAAATATCATGCCTATTGTAAATTCCAATATTTAATGAACCATCAATAATTACAGAATGTTTTCTTTCTCATTCATTATTTCATTCATTCATTCTGTATTCTAATTAAGTACTGACCCCTACTGGTATATAGTCCCCAAGATACAGTTAGTAATATTTTATCTCTAGCCATATGATGCCCGGGGGCATAATTATGCCACCAAACATATTTCTCCAGACACATAGACAGTAGTGACCAAGGGTGATCTTGGTGGTACATATTGCACCAGGACATAGCGATTTCAGAGAGTGCATTTAGACTACTTTTTTTTTAGGAGGGGGTAATACAGCAGGAAGATGTGGGTAAAATAGAGTTGCTTTTACCAATTTCAGATATGAGGCTCAGTATCATACCAACCTCTAGAAATAAAAATGATTTATATTCTTATGTCTAGTCAGATATATATGCTGTCCCACATTCATTATCAACAGACCTTAAATGAGGCTAAAACAAGCATATATAATGTTATAATAACTTTTTTAAAAAGGGGATTGACATATATGGATTTGATTAATTTACTTACCTATGTGGCTACTGTTAACCCACTGTTGTGTTCGCTTGAACTTTTTGGAAGCTTCGGTTGTATCTGTTACAAGAGGAGTTAAACAATCAAGTCACACATTAGAGACTACAAATGCATGTGAAATGTAATTTGGTGGATGTGGCCAGGGAAGGCAGATTATTCCTTATTTTCCTTTCCCTAGTTATACACTACAGTCCAAGAGAGATATGATAGAGAGGAAAAGTGGTAACTCTTACATGACAAGAGAAGCCAATGAATATCATTCACAAAAGTACCTACCTTCAGGGGGGTGCCTCTCTGCTGCTGTACCTCTTTGTCTGCTGGGGGCTATGTCCGCTGCTTTGTCCGGCTCAGCAGCCTTCAGACCTAAGAAACGGAAAATACCACACTTAGGTTAATTACGGACTTCTACTGGTCTACAGGAAAAGTAAAGACCTTTACTGGTCCTTAAACCGACCTTCAACACACCTTACATTAAGTACTGAACTCTACTGGTCCTTAGACTGACTTTGTAAGATTGCCATCAAATTGTATCTGATGATTTGAATTTAATGTTTCATGCGATAAATCTCATGTTAGGGTGTGTTAAAAAATCTCCAAACGCTTGGGACACAACACCTGACAACAGGAGGGGCCCCGGCCCTCCTGAGGAGTGCAGCACACCTTTCAGTGATGTAATAATCATCGCTAAAGGGTATATTACCTGTCTCTGAGCGGACGGCAACATCAATCACTATATTGCTAAGCAAATCCAACCCACCAAACTAAGTGATCTTGGTAATTTTAATTTTTGAACATTTCAACAGAATTTTGTAAAGCAAATTGTGTGACTTTTTTTTGACAATTTGAGAATTTTTAGATATTGATTTAGGTAAAAACAAAAAAAGGTATTTGGTGGAAATACGACAGTTCTAGTAAGTTCTCAAAAATACTGTTTCAGTAGAAATACTAAAGACTTTCCTCCCTGGACTAATGCATGGATCGCTTCAACCTCCTCCCCCATCTGCTATGTCTTATCAATGACTTGTAACAGCTTCAATATATATTGTAAACACTCTCACAGAGGGTTCTGTCGGAAGAACTGTCAAGGCAGAGATATGTGACCTATTTTTTCGAGTAAGCCGTATGTACAAAATTTGGAAAAATAAAGTTTCACCATACAGACCATGCCCACCCTCACAAAAGATACATGGATACCCACCCACTGCCCACTGTCACAGACCATACATTGGTTGGGTTAGTAGTTACCACCATCTCCTCCCTATACATCCACCTCCTCCCTACCTTCTCCTACTCCTCCCTATGAGAGCTTTAATATATATCAGACTCCTCCCAATACATCCACCCCCTGCCTCCCTACCTCCTACTCCTCCCTATACATCCACCCCATCCCTACAACATACAACCCAGTCAGCACTAGCCATGCGGTCTGCTTTGTTATTGTTGTTACAGAGTAGGGCCGGTCATTCCTGGTACCGCCCAAAGTGATATCAGAACGGAATCCTAAATCATGAAAACAGAATAAAAGAGCAACCCCTAGCCTCCTTAATAATGAGAATAAAATTAGAGCTGAATCTTACCACTTCTATCGTCGTGTCTAGATTTCTTGTCATCCCGTTTTACTTTCACAAGGTCTCCATGAGTCATCTCCAATCTAGTCACTGTGGGAAGAAATAGGAATATAAAGAAACTTCAGCTAGCGTTCCATTTTTATAGCATATCTAGTAACTAGTATATTACCAGACATGGCGAAAACTTTAAGAACTTTCACCGGTCCTCCTAAGGTTTCACTAGTCCTCCAAAGGTTTTTTCAACGTTTCATAGACCTTTTTCACAGGACAGTCGGACCGGAGACACTTTAGTTTCACCAGTCCGACATGTCTTTCACTGGTCAAGGACTGCGGTCCGGCAGGTTTTGCCATGTCTGTATTACTATTCTATTGCATGAAAAAAGCGAAGAATAATGACAGAGATTCAAATGGATCTTAAAGTATATCAATATTAGATATTTCTAATGTTGTCAGCTGGTACAGAATATACATTTTATATCACATTCTAATCTTAGAATGAATACCTAGGTGTATAAATTATCAGTTGTTAAATGTGATTTAAAAATCAATATTTCATATACATGTAAGGTAGACAATTCCATATTACTTACGTAAGACGGTAGGGTTAGATATCATCGACAGGGCCTGAATAAACAATGATAATATATTAAATATTTTCCTCAGTTAGAGAAACAGATCAATCATAGCTGAGATTAGTACTAGATTCAGTTCAGTGGAGGAAGGGGTAATTAAATATATGACACTGAATCCACTGGAGGTACTGGCTATGAGGGTGGGTGGCAGGGCAATACGGGGATCATGCTGTTTTCTCGCCGTCACTACAAAGCTTGCTACTGCGCTATATATAAAGCAGAGGCATTGAAATCTGTCTTACCGCCCAATCAAGAGGCTCTAGAACGACCACTGGTTCTGCTGATTTGGTTGAAGATTTGTGCCGCGAAGACCGTACCTCACTCTGACTGTTTCCATGGTTACCATCATGACTCAGGGGGAAAGGTGGGCCTCCTCTGTGTCCCACTGATTCTGCAGGTGGAGGAACGGTAGCAGCCTGGGCCGGAGATGAAACTGGAACCGCAGAGAAGGAAATAAAGGGTTAGAAATAAAAAAGTACTAATGCGTTAAAGGATACCTGGTGGAGATGGTGAAATTTTTATTTTATCTTATTTTTTTTAATTGTTTTAACCAGGACTAGATCTTCCTCTAGTACCTGGGGGAAGAGGTGAAATTGTAAAATACCAATAGGTAAAAGGATACCTGGTGGAGATTTTGATTGAGGAATGCTTTAGAAGTAATTATCTGTGAGGAAAGTGGGGCCATGACAATACTGAAATATTTCTGGCAAGGGAATAGGCAGGGAGAAATTGAAAACATTAAGTACTGACCTCTACTGGTCCATAGACTGACCTTCAACACACCTTACATTAAGTACACACCTCTACTGGTCCTTAGACTGACCTTCAACACACCTTACATTAAGTACTGAACTCTACTGGTCCTTAGACAGACCTTCAACACACCTTACATTAAGTACTGACCTCTACTGGTCCATAGACTGACCTTCAACACACCATACATTAAGTACAGACCTCTACTGGTCCTTAGACTGACCTTCAACACACCATACATTAAGTACAGACCTCTACTGGTCCATAGACTGACCTTCAACACACCTTACATTAAGTACTGAACTCTACTGGTCTATAGACTGACCTTCAACACACCTTACATTAAGTACTGACCTCTACTGGTCCATAGACTGACCTTCAACACACCTTACATTAAGTACTGACCTCTACTGGTCCATAGACTGACCTTCAACACACCTTACATTAAGTACAGACCTCTACTGGTCCTTAGACTGACCTTCAACACACCATACATTAAGTACACTCCTCTACTGGTCTATAGACTGACCTTCAACACACCATACATTAAGTACACTCCTCTACTGGTCCATAGACTGACCTTCAACACACCATACATTAAGTACAGACCTCTACTGGTCTATAGACTGACCTTCAACACACCATACATTAAGTACACTCCTCTACTGGTCCATAGACTGACCTTCAACACACCTTACATTAAGTACTGACCTCTACTGGTCCTTAGACTGACCTTCAACACACCATACATTAAGTACAGACCTCTACTGGTCCTTAGACTGACCTTCAACACACCATACATTAAGTACACTCCTCTACTGGTCTATAGACTGACCTTCAACACACCATACATTAAGTACACTCCTCTACTGGTCCATAGACTGACCTTCAACACACCATACATTAAGTACAGACCTCTACTGGTCTATAGACTGACCTTCAACACACCATACATTAAGTACACTCCTCTACTGGTCCATAGACTGACCTTCAACACACCTTACATTAAGTACTGACCTCTACTGGTCCTTAGACTGACCTTCAACACACCATACATTAAGTACAGACCTCTACTGGTCCTTAAACTGACCTTCAACACACCATACATTAAGTACAGACCTCTACTGGTCTATAGACTGACCTTCAACACACCATACATTAAGTACACTCCTCTACTGGTCCATAGACTGACCTTCAACACACCTTACACTAAGTACTGACCTCTACTGGTCCTTAGACTGACCTTCAACACACCATACATTAAGTACAGACCTCTACTGGTCCTTACACTGACCTTCAACACACCATACATTAAGTACAGACCTCTACTGGTCCTTAGACTGACCTTCAACACACCATACATTAAGTACAGACCTCTACTGGTCCATAGACTGACCTTCAACACACCTTACATTAAGTACTGACCTCTACTGGTCTATAGACTGACCTTCAACACACCTTACATTAAGTACACTCCTCTACTGGTCCATAGACTGACCTTCAACACACCTTACATTAAGTACAGACCTCTACTGGTCCATAGACTGACCTTCAACACACCTTACATTAAGCACAGACCTCTACTGGTCCATAGACTGACCTTCAACACACCTTACATTAAGTACAGACCTCTACTGGTCCATAGACTGACCTTCAACACACCATACATTAAGTACAGACCTCTACTGACCTTCAACACACCTTACATTAAGTACAGACATCTACTGGTCTATAGACTGACCTTCAACACACCTTACATTAGGTACTGACCTCTACCGGTCCTTAGACTGACCTTCAACACACCATACATTAAGTACTGACCTCTACTGGTCCATAGACTGACCTTTAACACACCTTATATTAAGTACTGACCTCTACTGGTCAATAGACTGACCTTCAACACACCTTACATTAAGTACTGACCTCTACTGGTCCATAGACAGACCTTCAACACACCTTACATTAAGTACAGACCTCTACTGGTCCTTAGACTGACCTTCAACACACCATACATTAAGTATAGACCTCTACTGGTCTATAGACTGACCTTCAACACACCATACATTAAGTACAGACCTCTACTGGTCCTTAGACTGACCTTCAACACACCATACATTAAGTACAGACCTCTACTGGTCCTTAGACTGACCTTCAACACACCTAACATTAAGTACTGACCTCTACTGGTCCATAGACTGACCTTGAACACACCTTACATTAAGTACAGACATCTACTGGTCCATAGACTGACCTTCAACACAACTTACATTAAGTACTGACCTCTACTGGTCCTTACACTGACCTTCAACACACCTTACATTAAGTACAGACATCTACTGGTCCATAGACTGACCTTCAACACACCTTACATTAAGTACAGACCTCTACTGGTCCTTAGACTGACCTTGAACACACCTTACATTAAGTACTGACCTCTACTGGTCCTTACACTGACCTTCAACACACCATACATTAAGTACAGACCTCTACTGGTCCATAGACTGACCTTCAACACACCATACATTAAGTACAGACCTCTACTGGTCCATAGACTGACCTTCAACACACCTTACATTAAGTACAGACCTCTACTGGTCCTTACACTGACCTTCAACACACCATACATTAAGTACAGACCTCTACTGGTCCTTAGACTGACCTTCAACACACCATACATTAAGTACAGACCTCTACTGGTCCATAGACTGACCTTCAACACACCTTACATTAAGTACAGACCTCTACTGGTCCATAGACTGACCTTCAACACACCTTACATTAAGTACTGACCTCTACTGGTCTATAGACTGACCTTGAACACATCTTACATTAAGCACAGACCTCTACTGGTCCATAGACTGACTTTCAACACACCTTACATTAAGTACAGACATCTACTGGTCTATAGACTGACCTTCAACACACCATACATTAAGTACAGACCTCTACTGGTCCATAGACTGACCTTCAACACACCTTACATTAAGTACAGACATCTACTGGTCTATAGACTGACCTTCAACACACCTTACATTAGGTACTGACCTCTACCGGTCCTTAGACAGACCTTCAACACACCTTACATTAAGTACAGACCTCTACTGGTCCTTAGACTGACCTTCAACACACCATACATTAAGTACAGACCTCTACTGGTCCTTACACTGACCTTCAACACACCATACATTAAGTACAGACCTCTACTGGTCCTTAGACAGACCTTCAACACACCATACATTAAGTACTGAACTCTACTGGTCCATAGACTGACCTTCAACACACCTTACATTAAGTACAGACCTCTACTGGTCCTTAGACTGACCTTCAACACACCTTACATTAAGTACAGACCTCTACTGGTCCTTAGACTGACCTTCAACACACCATACATTAAGTACAGACCTCTACTGGTCCTTACACTGACCTTCAACACACCTTACATTAAGTACAGACCTCTACTGACCTTCAACACACCATACATTAAGTACAGACCTCTACTGGTCCTTACACTGACCTTCAACACACCTTACATTAAGTACTGACCTCTACTGACCTTCAACACACCTTACATTAAGTACAGACCTCTACTGGTCCTTAGACAGACCTTCAACACACCTTACATTAAGTACTGACCTCTACTGACCTTCAACACACCTTACATTAAGTACTGACCTCTACTGGTCCATAGACTGACCTTGAACACACCTTACATTAAGTACAGACCTCTACTGGTCCATAGACTGACCTTCAACACACCATACATTAAGTACAGACCTCTACTGACCTTCAACACACCTTACATTAAGTACAGACATCTACTGGTCTATAGACTGACCTTCAACACACCATACATTAAGGACAGACCTCTACTGGTCTATAGACTGACCTTCAACACACCTTACATTAAGTACAGACCTCTACTGGTCCATAGACTGACCTTCAACACACCTTACATTAAGTACAGACCTCTACTGACCTTCAACACACCTTACATTAAGTACAGACATCTACTGGTCTATAGACTGACCTTCAACACACCTTACATTAGGTACTGACCTCTACCAGTCCTTAGACTGACCTTCAACACACCATACATTAAGTACTGACCTCTACTGGTCCTTAGACTGACCTTCAACACACCTTACATTAAGTACAGACCTCTACTGGTCCATAGACTGACCTTTAACACACCTTACATTAAGTACTGACCTCTACTGGTCCATAGACAGACCTTCAACACACCTTACATTAAGTACAGACCTCTACTGGTCCTTACACTGACCTTCAACACACCATACATTAAGTACAGACCTCTACTGGTCCTTAGACAGACCTTCAACACACCATACATTAAGTACTGAACTCTACTGGTCCATAGACTGACCTTCAACACACCTTACATTAAGTACAGACCTCTACTGGTCCTTAGACTGACCTTCAACACACCTTACATTAAGTACAGACCTCTACTGGTCCTTAGACTGACCTTCAACACACCATACATTAAGTACAGACCTCTACTGGTCCTTACACTGACCTTCAACACACCTTACATTAAGTACAGACCTCTACTGACCTTCAACACACCATACATTAATCACAGACCTCTACTGGTCCTTACACTGACCTTCAACACACCTTACATTAAGTACTGACCTCTACTGACCTTCAACACACCTTACATTAAGTACAGACCTCTACTGGTCCTTAGACAGACCTTCAACACACCTTACATTAAGTACAGACCTCTACTGGTCCATAGACTGACCTTCAACACACCATACATTAAGTACAGACCTCTACTGACCTTCAACACACCTTACATTAAGTACAGACATCTACTGGTCTATAGACTGACCTTCAAAACACCATACATTAAGGACAGACCTCTACTGGTCTATAGACTGACCTTCAACACACCTTACATTAAGTACAGACCTCTACTGGTCCATAGACTGACCTTCAACACACCTTACATTAAGTACAGACCTCTACTGACCTTCAACACACCTTACATTAAGTACAGACATCTACTGGCCTTCAACACACCTTACATTAGGTACTGACCTCTACTGGTCCATAGACTGACCTTCAACACACCTTACATTAAGTACTGACCTCTACTGGTCCATAGACTGACCTTCAACACACCTTACATTAAGTACAGACCTCTACTGGTCCTTAGACAGACCTTCAACACACCTTACATTAAGTACTGACCTCTACTGACCTTCAACACACCTTACATTAAGTACTGACCTCTACTGGTCCATAGACTGACCTTGAACACACCTTACATCAAGTACAGACCTCTACTGGTCCATAGACTGACCTTCAACACACCATACATTAAGTACAGACCTCTACTGACCTTCAACACACCTTACATTAAGTACTGACCTCTACTGACCTTCAACACACCTTACATTAAGTACAGACCTCTACTGGTCCTTAGACAGACCTTCAACACACCTTACATTAAGTACTGACCTCTACTGACCTTCAACACACCTTACATTAAGTACAGACATCTACTGGTCTATAGACTGACCTTCAACACACCATACATTAAGTACAGACCTCTACTGGTCTATAGACTTACCTTCAACACACCATACATTAAGTACTGAACTCTACTGGTCTATAGACTGACCTTCAACACACCATACATTAAGTACAGACCTCTACTGGTCTATACACCTTACATTAAGTACTGACCTCTACTGGTCCATAGACTGACCTTGAACACACCTTACATTAAGTACTGACCTCTACTGGTCTATAGACTGACCTTCAACACACCATACATTAAGTACAGACCTCTACTGGTCCATAGACTGACCTTCAACACACCTTACATTAAGTACAGACCTCTACTGGTCCTTAGACAGACCTTCAACACACCATACATTAAGTACAGACCTCTACTGACCTTCAACACACCTTACATTAAGTACTGAACTCTACTGGTCTATAGACTGACCTTCAACACACCATACATTAAGGACAGACCTCTACTGGTCTATAGACTGACCTTCAACACACCTTACATTAAGTACTGACCTCTACAGGTCCATAGACTGACCTTCAACACACCTTACATTAAGTACTGACCTCTACTGGTCCATAGACTGACCTTTAACACACCTTACATTAAGTACTGACCTCTACTGGTCCATAGACTGACCTTCAACACACCTTACATTAAGTACAGACCTCTACTGGTCCTTACACTGACCTTCAACACACCTTACATTAAGTACTGACCTCTACTGGTCCATAGACTGACCTTCAACACACCTTACATTAAGTACTGACCTCTACTGGTCCATAGACTGACCTTCAACACACCTTACATTAAGTACTGACCTCTACTGGTCCATAGACTGACCTTCAACATACCATACATTAAGTACAGACCTCTACTTGTCCTTAGACTGACCTTCAACACACCTTACATTAAGTACTGACCTCTACTGGTCCTTAGACCAGTGCTGCCACTCAGATTATCAGCAAAAAAAGTATAGAAATCAGCAAAAGAAAAGTATCATCAGACCCAAAATAAAGTATAAATAAAGTATAATCTTCAATCACTTACTGCTGTTTCAAAAGGATTTTTGCAAAGGCTTTTTAACTTACAACTCAAATAAAACCCAGCTGATAGGAGCTTTTCTTCTGCCCAGGCCTCCCAGTGACATTTCTTTTAAAAAAAAGTTTTTTTCTATATAAAAAGAAAAGTTTCCCAATGGGTTTTGAGAGGGAAAAAAAGTTATTTTCATGCAAATGTTAATGCGATGTTAAAGCTACATATATAGAGGTCTAGTCATGCAGAGGTGCCTGTGACAGTGAGGATTGCACATCTTAGAATTGTGTAGGGAGCTTTGTGCCAAAGGCAAGAAACTTTGAGGAGGAGGGTCTAGGGGCATGCCCATCAATTTTTTTTTAAAATTAGGAGTCAAATGTTGCATTCTGGAGGACATTTTGCTTCATAATTGACTTTCAGAAATGTCGGGGTTTCTTGAGCCACACAGTTATGTAACCATTAACAGTATTGTTTGGGGAGCTTTGTGTCAAAGGCATCACTACTAGGGGGGGGGGGTCTGGAAAATCTTTACAAATTGGGAGTCAAATGGTGCATTCTGGCAGTAATATCACCTCACAATTGACTTTCAGAAATGTCAAGATTTCTTGAGCCACACAGTATATAAATCCTAGTATTGTGTGGGGAGCTTTGTGCCAAAGGCATCACTACTGGGGGGTGGGGGTCTGGAAAATTTTAACAAATTAGGAGTCAAATGGTGCATTCTGGCAGTAATATTAACTCATAATTGACTCAGAAATGTCAGAATTTCTTGAGCCACACAGTATATAAATCCTAGTATTGTGTACTAGGTGGGTCTGGAAATTTTTTAAAAATTAGGAATCAAATGGTGCATTCTGATGGTAATATTACCTCATAATTGACTTTCAGAAATGTCATGATTTCTTGAGCCACAGTACACTATAAATCCTAGTATTGTGTGGGGAGCTTTGTGCCAAAGATGTGAAGCACTTCTAGGGGTGTCAGGGGGCATGCACCCCTGGATTTTTTTAAAAAATTTGCAGTCAAATGGTGCTTTCTGGAGGTTCTTTTGATGAGTGATGAGTACCACCTGAACAACCTATACAAACCCAAATCTAAGAGACAACTCCAACAAACCAGTCATCTTAAACATGTGCTGGTCCTAAACTTACCTAAAATCATAATTTTATCGTACAGACGAAATTGGGTAAATTGCCACTTTATGTAATATTCTGATAGTGGTAGGTGTTGCTGTTCTCAATTCTGATAAGATAGATCTTATTCTTTGCCTTTGAGAAATTGTTGTTACTACACCAACTGTTAATTAAACAAACTTTACAAAGTAATAATTTTTTAAATATGAAATATCAAATTGAAGTAGAATTGTAACCGTTTGTGTTAGCAAATGAAACTTATCATTCTTATGAAATTTTGACCAATAACATTTTACTGAGCCCTGTCTGCATAATGACTGTTCACATATGCTTCATCGTGCCACCGGCCCAGGAAAAAACACACAAATTAAGGGGCCCAGAAGCCTCTGGAGCTGGATGCAAGAACCTATTGTGATCCAGAAACTCCAATCAGCCTACAAACCTACTAAAAAATTCTTAGAACATTTTTTCACAATGACGACTTTCTCTATAAGAGTGGAAAAAAAAGTATGAAAAGCATCAAACATGTATCATTTGTCAGAAATCAGTGGAAAAAAAAGTATAAAAAAGTATAGAGACCAAAATAAAGTATAAATAAAGTATTTTTCAGGGAAAAGGCAAAAATAAAGTATATACTTTAAATAAAGTATAAAGTGGCAGCACTGTTAGACTGACCTTCAACACACCTTACATTAAGTACTGACCTCTACTGGTCCTTAGACTGACCTTCAACACACCATACATTAAGTACTGACCTCTACTGGTCTATAGACTGACCTTCAACACACCATACATTAAGTCCTGACCTCTACTGGTCCATAGACTGACCTTCAACACACCTTACATTAAGTACAGACCTCTACTGGTCCTTAGACTGACCTTCAACACACCATACATTAAGTACACTCCTCTACTGGTCCATAGACTGACCTTCAACACACCTTACATTAAGTACTGACCTCTACTGGTCCTTAGACTGACCTTCAACACACCTTACATCAAGTACTGACCCCTACTGGTCCTTAGACTGACCTTCAAAACACCATACATTAAGTACTGAACTCTACTGGTCTATAAACTGGTCAATAGGATGAACTAATCATATGAAACAGGGATCAATACCAATTTAAAAAAACAAAAAAACTTAAAACATGCATTTTACCTACTGGGCTATAGACTGACCTTCAACACACATACCATTAAGTACTGACCTCTACTGACCTTCAACACACAATACATTAAGTACTGACATCTACAGGTCTATAGACAAGTCAATTGGATGAACTTATCATATGAAACATGGATCAATACCAATTTTTAAAAAAAAACACAAAAAAAACTTGCATTTTAACTTGAACCTGCCATTATGTCTTAATGCAACATTGTCAGAAGTTATGAAACTTAGTACTTGCCTCTGGTACGTATCATGACTTTGTCCGTTTCCGGTTCCTCCTGTTTGATCCGTTTTTCTGTAAAAGTAAGTTCATTTGTGAGGACTGCAGATAAATAAATGTTATTTTACATATACTCAAATAAGTCTTATAAAGAACATTCTATATCAGTTTCCAAAAGGGCCTAAAGCTCATTAATTTTTGAAGAAATATAACCCTTAGAAATTGCTTTATGTAATCAGAAAAACAAGTGAGAATATACTTTTACATGATAAGAAATTTATTCGGCTGTCCTAAAATCATATGATTATCCTCATTGAGCCATAATGGACCTTCAATCCATCATACATTAAATATTGCAATTCTATAATATATAATATATATAGATAATATATATATTATAATATAATGCAATTCTATTTGCAATTGTAATCAATCACAAGTTCTAGTTCTTCATACCTATCAAAGTAGCTTAATATACTCTAAAGGATGAGCTTCGAAACGTATCTATAGATATATTGAATACATTAACTTGAGATTTAGTATGACAGAGGAGATTATATAAGAGTCATGATACAACAAAGTCTTTGGTAATTATATGCGTTATATAAGGTTGCATAGTGGACAGGTTTTTTAAGCTATAAAGTAATTGCAAAACTATCAGACAGAGCAGGGATAGAGGCTGAGAACGGGGATAGAGTGAGAAAGAGAGAGCGGGGATATAGAGAGACAGAGAGCGGGGACAGAGACTGACTGAGAGCGGGGATATAGAGAGATTGAGAGGGGGGATATAGAGAGACTGAGGGCGGGGATATAGACAGATTGAGAGCGGGGATATTGGGCAATTAGAGCCTGAGTTTATTGTCCGAGCTGGCCCTCTATGCCTGACGGGAATCCTGTCGAGGCCGGATTTAGGTTCCCGAAGGCATAGAGGGCCAGCAAGGACAATAAACGAAGGCTCTAATGGCTTTAGTCCCCGTTGGTTGGGCTGTTTACCGGAAGTTCTCTAGGCATAGAGGGCCAGCGGGACCGGTAGTGACCACTGGTCCTCTATGCGTCTATAACGGGCCAGCTCAGACCAACCAACAGGGACTAAAGAGAGACAGAGAGCGGGGATATAGAGAGACTGAGGGCGGGGATATAGAGAGACTGAGGGCGGGGATATAGAGAGACAGAGAGCGGGGATATAGAGAGACTGAGGGCGGGGATAGAGAGAGACTGAGGGCGGGGATATAGAGACTGAGGGCGGGGATATAGAGAGACTGAGAGCGGGGATATAGAGAGACTGAGGGCGGGGATATAGAGAGACAGAGAGCGGGGATATAGAGAGACTGAGAGCGGGGATATAGAGAGACTGAGAGCGGGGATATAGAGAGACTACACTCTCCCGCGCAACGTATCCGCACGATACGAAAATGAATACGATTTTCTTGTACCCACTTTTGATACGATTTTTTTCGTCTCAGGCGTTTTTCGTACCTGGGAAAGCTAAATCTCCTAATGCCTGGTGTGCGGTGGTGCGTTAAGAGTTGGCGCGCCTGGCCGTGTGCGGCAGTGCGTGAAGGGGTGTGCGCTCACCCGTGACGGTGTGAGAAAGCAGAGAAAAAAACCTGCCCATGCTTGGGTTTGATCTAGCAACCTTGTGATTGAGAATCAGGTGCTCTAACCATTACACCACTGAACTAGCTATCAACATGGCCTCAACTAATCAATCTGAATGTTAATAGTGTGTGTGTGAGAGAGAGAGGGAGGAAGAGAGAGAGAAACAGAGAGAGAAAGAGGGGGAGAGGCAGACAGGGAGATTGCAATTGATTTTGAAATGGGTAATAATCAAAACACCCCATATAACACTATACAGAAATGGTATGGGTGCTATGAGTGCTCTGTAGATGTTGTACAAGTGCACACACACACTAACGTCACCTACAGGTAGGCATACCTGCCTGCTGTCATGGTGGATTGGAAAGAGATGAGGAAAATGATGTCAAACTATTATAAGTGTCTAACATGATAATAACAATGATTAAATAATTGATGTATTACCATGGATAATTAGTTATGAATAATTTCGAATGATATTATTCTGCAAAAAAAAGCTATGTAATAACGGGAAAATTGTGCATAAAGTATCCTGCTAAAAAAGCCATAAGAATTTGCTAATTTTTGCTTTGATATTGCGTTATACCCTTAGCGTGACCATCTCGTGATGATTGCGCAATAATTATTGCGTGAAAAGCGTCCACTCTCATCACAGAACTCTAGCGAGATGATTGCGCATTAAAAATCGCGCAGAATCGCGTTCATTTGCCCGTCGGGTGGAATGCAGCTTGGGGAGGACCCCGGTCTTTAATGGAACAAGGCCTGCCGCCTATACCCCACTGCTGACGGGGACAGGGTGACCAAACAGGCTGCCTGTTTCTCAGAGATCAGTAGATATTCAACTATACTAAAAAAAAACACATATATATATACATACATATAAAAGTGAAAATATTGGGTTCAATGAAGAAGAAAACATGTAAATATTGTGGAGATTCTGAATACTTTTTGGAAGTATGGATATTCATTAATTCATGGAAGACTGGCATCCCTGTAAATATGGTTGTTCATATTATATAGAAAATGTACTGGGCTTCTTGAAGGTGTTAAAGCATTGCAATAACACCCACTCAAGCGTGGTGCGTCCAAGCATGACCAGACCAACAGACATTGAGGAGCCATGTCCAACATCCAAAAACGGAGCGCGAATACGGAGCATATCATATTTCGTCTCCGTGATTCAAATGACCGTTTTTCGTATCAGAAGTTCAGGCAATTTCGTCACCACTGTTCACCAGTAGCCTTCGCGGTGCTCTGTAGACAAAAATCGTCACAATGAAGACGAAAAAACTTGCCGCTCCGTATCGCCCGGGTACGGTGCGCGGGAGAGTGTAAGGGCGGGGATATAGAGAGACAGAGAGCGGGGATATAGAGAGATTGAGAGCGGGGATATAGAGAGATTGAGAGCGGGGATATAGAGAGACTGAGGGCGGGGATATAGAGAGACTGAGAGCGGGGATATTGTGAGCGGGGATATAGAGAAATTGAGAGCGGGGATAGAGAGAGACTGCGGGCGGGGATATAGAGAGATTGAGAGCGGGGATATAGAGAGACAGAGAGCGGGGATATAGAGAGACTGAGGGCGGGGATATAGAGAGACTGAGGGCGGGGATATAGAGAGACAGAGAGTGGGGATATAGAGAGACTGAGGACGGGGATATAGAGAGACTTAGGGCGGGGATATAGAGAGACTGAGAGCGTGGATATAGAGAGATTAAGAGCGGGGATATATAGAGAGACTGAGAGCGGGGATATAGAGAGACTGAGAGCGGGCATATAGAGAGACTGAGAGCGGGGATATAGAGAGACAGAGAGCGGGGATATAGAGAGATTGAGAGCGGGGATATAGAGAGATTGAGAGCGGGGATATAGAGAGATTGAGAGCGGGGATATAGAGAGACTGAGGGCGGGGATATTGTGAGTGGGGATATAGAGAAATTGAGAGCGGGGATAGAGAGAGACAGAGAGCGGGGATATAGAGACTGAGGGCGGGGATATAGAGAGACTGAGAGCGGGGATATAGAGAGACAGAGAGCGGGGATATAGAGAGATTGAGGGCGGGGATATAGAGAGATTGAGAGCGGGGATATAGAGAGACTGAGAGCGGGGATATAGAGAGATTGAGAGCGGGGATATAGAGAGATTGAGAGCGGGGATATAGAGAGACTGAAAGCGGGAATATAGAGAGACTGAGAGCGGGGATATAGAGAGACAGAGAGCGGGGACAGAGAGAGACTGAGGGCTGGGATATAGAGAGACAGAGAGCGGGGATATAGAGAGATTGAGAGCGGGGATATAGAGAGATTGAGAGCGGGGATATAAAGAGATTGAGAGGGGGGATATAGAGAGACTGAAAGTGGGGATATAGAGAGACAGAGAGCGGGGATATAGAGAGATTGAGAGCGGGGATATAGAGAGATTGAGAGCGGGGATATAGAGAGACTGAGGGCGGGGATATAGAGAGACTGAGGGCGGGGATATAGAGAGACAGAGAGCATGGATATAGAGAGATTGAGAGCGGGGATATAGAGAAATTGAGAGCGGGGATATAGAGAGACTGAGGGCGGGGATATAGAGAGACAGAGAGCATGGATATAGAGAGATTGAGAGCGGGGATATAGAGAAATTGAGAGCATGGATATAGAGAGACTGAGGGCGGGGATAGAGAGAGACAGAGAGCGGGGATATAGAGAGACTGAGGTCGGGGATATAGAGAGATTGAGAGGGGGGATATAGAGAGACTGAGAGCGGGAATATAGAGAGACTGAGAGCGGGGATATAGAGAGACTGAGGGCGGGGATATAGAGAGACTGAGGGCGGGGATATAGAGAGACTGAGAGCGGGGATATAGAGAGACTGAGAGCGGGGATATAGAGAGATTGAGAGCGGGGATATATAGAGAGACTGAGAGCGGGGATATAGAGAGACTGAGAGCGGGGATATAGAGAGACTGAGAGCGGGGATATAGAGAGACAGAGAGCGGGGATATAGAGAGACTGAGGGCGGGGATATAGAGAGATTGAGAGCGGGGATATAGAGAGACTGAGAGCGGGGACAGAGAGAGACAGTGAGCGGGGATATAGAGAGACTGAGGGCGGGGATATAGAGACTGAGAGCGGGGATATAGAGAGACTGAGAGCGGGGATATAGAGAGACAGAGAGCGGGGATATAGAGAGACTGAGGGCGGGGATATAGAGAGATTGAGAGCGGGGATATAGAGAGACTGAGAGCGGGGACAGAGAGAGACAGTGAGCGGGGATAGAGAGAGACAGAGAGCGGGAATAGAGAGATAAACTATTTGAGGTTTTCACGAAATCCAAAACAATTTAAACAGAGATTAGCATCGAGCTAAGAATTTTGTGGAATATGGAAGAAAATGAAAATTCTGAATTGACCAAACCTTTTGTTCTTTGCAAAACTTAACCTAAAATAGAAATGCATACCTGGAGGGGGGTGACTCTCTGATGCCAAGTCTCTCTGGCTGAGGCTCACTGGCTGAGGTGTGGCAGCTTTCTGACCTATGAAAAGAAAAAAATATGACGCTTATTGTAAATTGTATTATTTGATGAAATTTCAATAATTGAAAAATGTTTCTAAGTGATAGGGAGGGAAAGAAAGATAGATAGCAAGATTCAAATCTTTCAATTCCCCATAAATAATTCGGTAGAACAAGCCAAGTGCAATATAAGTTTTTTAAACTAATGTTCTTTCTTTTATCAAGTGTCATTCCATATTTGTCTCAAGCCCAAGCTTTTTATAACAAAAAAAAATCAACTATGAAAATATTTTATGCTGCACCTAAATTCTGAGTGCTTAATGTAAATGATTGTGTTACTTTTAGAGACTATTATGTTCATATTTCTAGGTGTAGAAAGAAGCCCATTAATAGGAATCACAAAATACATACCATCAGAGGGATGCCTCTCTGCCGCATGGCTGCAGGGCTCAGGTTCAGCAGCTTTCTGACCTATAAAGAAAAATATGCTATTTGTAGATTCCAATATGTAATGAAACATCAATAATTGATTGTACCAAGTGTCATTTCATATTTTTTGCAAGCCCAATGTTTTATCAATAAATTAACATTTGTTAAAGTCATTGTTATATTAAAACCTCTATTATATTTAATCAAAGAGATATTAAGTTTAATAAGTATGCTACAACGTGGTATAACACATTGTTAATAATAACAGAATAATCAATTATGAAATTATTGTATGCTGCACCTTAATTCAGAAATGTTTATGAGTACCTCAAGGTAGATAAAAATGTTACCTGATGAGGCTACTGTGTGCCGGACATTATGCCGTTTTCTCTTCATTTCAGTTGAATATACTATGTATATTATACTAAAAAAAGTATAACAGAATATTAGATATATGGTGAGGTATCAAATATTATGATAAATGTGTTCGCACATGTGCATACGTTGTAAAATGAAACAAGTAGTTATGAATGACGATATATTGAACTGTTTATTTCAATATGCATGGCGTAAACTTGACATTGTGTATAATTGGCAAAGCACAAAGGGAATCATTTAAATGTTTATGCATCTTTTCTAATGAAAGAATGCATTAAGGCAAATAAAAATACTTTTTTAAAAAGCAAAGTCAAGCAAAGAAGAAGCGAACAACAGTGGGAAAGACAGCGGTGGGTGTAGAGAGAGACAAAGAATGGGGATAGAGAGAGACTGAGAGCGGGGATAGAGACAGACAGAGGTCGGGGACAGAGAGAGACAGACTGAGAGCGGGGATATAGAGAGACTAAAAGCGGGGATAGTGAGAGACTGAGAGCTTGGATAGTGAGAGACTGAGACAAGAGAGTGGGGACAGAGAGAGAAAAACAGCTGGGAAAGAGAGAGACAGAGGTCGGGGAAAGAGCTGGGACAGAAAATAGAAAGAGAGCGAGGACAGAGAAAGAAAGAGAGCGGGGACAGAGAGAAAAACAGACTAAAAACAGCTGGGAAGGAGAAAGACAGAGGTCGGGGACAGAGAGAGACAGAGGTCGGGGACAGAGAGACAAAGAGAGCGGCGACAGAGAGAGAAAGAGAGCGGGCACAGGAAGGGAAAGAGAACGGGTACAGAGAGAGAAAGAGAGCGGGGACAGAGAGAGGCAGGGGTCGGGGACAGAGAGAGAAAGAGAGCGGGTACAGGGAGAGACAGAGAGCGGGTACAGAGAGAGAAAGAGGTCGTGGATAGAGAGAGAAAGAGGTCGAGGATAGAGAGACAGAGGTCGGGGATAGAGAGAGACAGAGGTCGGGGACAGAGAGAGACAGAGGTCGGGGACAGAGAGAGACGGAGGTCGGGGAAAGAGAGAGACAGAGGTCGGGGACAGAGAGAGAAAGAGAGCGGGGACAGAGAAAGAGAGCGGGTACAGGGAGAGAAAGAGAGCGGGTACAGAGAGAGAAAGAGAGCGGGGACAGAGAGAGGCAGGGGTCGGGGACAGAGAGAGAAAGAGAGCGGGTACAGGGAGAGACAGAGAGCGGGTACAGAGAGAGAAAGAGGTCGTGGATAGAGAGAAAGAGGTCGAGGATAGAGAGACAGAGGTCGGGGATAGAGAGAGACAGAGGTCGGGGATAGAGAGAGACAGAGGTCGGGGATAGAGAGACAGAGGTCGGGGATAGAGAGACAGAGGTCGGGGATAGAGAGAGACAGAGGTCGGGGATAGAGAGAGACAGAGGTCGGGGACAGAGAGAGAAAAAAGAGAGCGGGGACAGAGAGAGACAGAGAGCTGGAATAGAGAGAGAAAGAGAAAAGGGACAGAGAGAGACAGAGGTCGGGGACAGAGAGAGAAAGAGAACAGGGACAGAGAGAGACAGAGAGCAGGTACACAGAGAGAGAAAGAGAACAGGGACAGAGAGAGACAGAGAGCGGGTACACAGAGAGAAAAAGAGCTGGGACAGAGAGAGAAAAGCATACTAAAAACAGCTGGGACAGAGAGAGACTGAGGTCGGGGACAGAGAGAGACAGAGGTCGGGGACAGAGAGAGAAAGAGAGCGGGGACAGAGGGAGAAAGAGAGCGGGGACAGAGAGAAAGAGAGTGGGGATAGAGAGAGAAAGAGAGCGGGTACACAGAGAGACAGAAGTCGGGTACACAGAGACAGAAGTCGGGTACACAGAGAGACAGAAGTCGGGTACACAGAGCAGGGAGAGAGAGACAGAATGTCAGAAAACAAAGAGACAAAGATTGGAGGTACAGAGGAATAATGCCCAAGGTTGTTTACACAACTGAAGAGGTCATATGCTTATGAACTATGGCCGTTCACCTCCGTCGTCAGTTACGTTTTTCAAATTGTGATATGGCCCCTCACTAGAAATGACATTTTTGGTGATTAAAGGTTTCTATGACTTCTATATGCAATATTCCAATATCAATCAACTTGCAACAGTGCACAGATTGTATAATACATACAAATTTAGTAGCTTACTCACCTAGATGAAGTGACGATCAGAAATCGTTGGAAAAAGGCAAAAAATCAACCGGCGCAGGCTGCAACTACCGTTGTAACCAGTTCCGCCACGTACAGTAGATGGCAGCAGTGTCTCCAATGCAACTTCAATGGGGATTTGGACTGTTTTGTTCGATGATTTTTGCTATTAAAATCGGTGAACTAACTAGATGTTAAGCATTGAATTTCAAGTTTATATCAAGAGTGATACTGTGCAAAAAGAAAATTGGTAAAAAGTTATTTCCTTGAACATGTAATTAATGACATAAGAAAATGAGGTTGGTATGGGGTAAATGGTGCACCAAATCGATGATGGTCCATTTTAATGGGGAAATATTTATTCTTTTGCACTGAATTTCTCTATGCAGGACGATTTTGCCCCAAATATTGGGATATATTAAACAGATTTGTCCTAAGTGCCATAATTTTCCAGAAATCGGAATTTCAAAATTTGATGATGGCATGGGGTAAATGGTGCACGGGCCTAAAATGTGTTTGTGACCCCTGACCTTCAAATTTTGATGGATTTATTTGAAATCAAGGGAAACACATCTCAAGGGGTAGTTCTACGTGCACACAAAATTTTGTGCGGAAATAACAATTTTAACCATTACTTTTCTTAATTCAATGTCATGTGTGTTCAGTCCAGAGGGGACCTAGTAATTTACTATAAATTGGAGAGTGCTTTTTTTTCTTTATCTCTATTCTTCCGAATTTCTCAGTTTATTTTCAAATAATAATATGTTGCAATTGCATCATTCATGCATCACCCTCAGAACTGATATTTTGGCTGAGCAACACCTCTTTTTTCCCTGTCAAATTCCCGTGCATCATTTACCCCGAGGTGAAAATTGTTTGCTCCCATATCTTTGTTGCTATGCGTTGCTAGGAGACCAAATTTGCACATAATGAAGACCCCTTAGAGGACCTCATATGACATTAATATTGATTAATTTTAATTAATTTATCAAAGCAAGAATAGCAAAAACAACCAAATTCCCAGATCATGATGATGATGATGATGATGAGGGTGATGATAATGGGGATGAGGTTGCAGGGCGCGGTGACGGTGATGATGATGCTGGTGATGATGCTGGTGCTGGGACTGATGATGATGATGATGGAGCTGATGATGGTAGATGATGATGGAACTGATAGATGATGATGATGATGATGAGTCCAAGGATGTGCTTCCTAGTCCAACAGCTACGTTAGATGGTGTGGTGTCACTGCTATTGTTCATCATGCACTGATAGCGCTGAAACGGCACGAGCACCATTTTCTGCATATTGGGAAATGTGTAGTATGATGTCCTTAACGGCGTCCAAAAGATCCAATATAATAATAGGATGTTTGCTCAACAACTTGGCCTTGATCTTTCTGCTTTTCTTTTTGTCGGCCAATGTTGTTAGTATTCGTCGTCTATGTTCTACCTGTTTTTTTACAGTGGGATCCAATGGTAATGTTAGCAGGTTAAAGGCTATTTCACTTATTGCCGTAACCTGCTCTGGTGTGGCCGTATCCAACAGAGATAGGGCTTGGCTCCGACTAGGTGTTGTTAGCAGAAGTTGTAAATAGGCTCTGTGTGGTCCTAGTGTCCCCCTCATGACTAAATGCTGTTGTTGTAAAACGTGTCCTTTTATACAGGTGTTAAAGAGGAATAATTAATCACTATTTAAAAGTTTTTGTTTTTTTTTCTGGTTTTCTGGTTTTCCTGGTTGACCAATGTTTGTTATCATTCACCTTTCTGATTAGCCCTGGTTTTATCTGGTTGTCCAATGTTTGTTATCATTCACCTTTCTGATTAGCCCACCACGTCCTCATCCTCATCATCACCGTCGCACTGGCCGAATAATCCCTCATTGATTTGCTGTGTGAGTTCCGGTGTGGGGATGCCCAGTGTTACAAGAGCAGTGGCTGCCTCTTCTCTGCGAGTGCATTCCTCTCTGCGACTGTTAATGCTGTTGAAGTCGAACTGAGTTTCCATGCTGTGGGAACGCTGGGCCAAATCTGAGAAGGTCATGTTGTCGTTGCCAGTCGAGTTTGTAGAAAACATTTGAAATGGTCTAACCACTGCGTACGGAGGAGGAGGAGTAGGCGATGAAGAAGAAGAAGAAGAAGAAAATGTTGATGAATAAGAAGGTGGTGGTGCAGCTGGTGAACCAGAGTCGCTTACCACCATGTTTGGACTGTAAGGTGGTGGTGGTGGTGATGATGTGCCGGAATCACTTACCACCAGTCCTGTTGTTGTTGTTGTTGCAGAGTCACACTCCACCCGCCCGTACGTAGGTAGTTGTCCAAACGCAGGATTTCGGGAAAAGCCTGCTGTATCCAGTCTAAGAGGTCTGCGTTGAGCGTTCTTGTCTTTCTTTGGGGCGTAGCAGGACCGAACTGGTGGTTGCCGTCCAACGGGTGTAGTCACAGCAAACGCCGAGCCACCAGCAACAGCAGCGGCGGACGACGATTGTCCATGGGATGTAACAGTTGAGGGTGAGCAAGGTGCGTTGGTCGGGAAAGGAGTCACTCTATTATGGATATGTGCAAAGGAGGTCATCCTTCTAACATCACCCTCCAGACGGGCACAACGGTGTTCCAGGCGGTCGGCCCGTTCGTCAGCCTTCATTGCCTTTCCACACATATAGACAGCTAGCTGCGTCAAACTCCGGGTGCTGTTTTCCAGCCTTTGCTGGGCAAACTGACACTGTGGAGAAAATCTAATGTGCTCAATCTCCACGATGTCCGATGCCTCCCAGGAATGAATACGAATGCCACACTTAAAGCACTGTACGGCATCTCTATTTTGTAAATATACAAATCCATTAGAAACCAGATCCATACAGTCAGGAAAGTCATTACGCCATGAAATAAAAGACATATACCTCTTATTGGCGCTGGTGAATTCAGGAGCAGAAGAACGTGCAAAATCCATAACTACAATAGTGTTGATAACAAATTGTGTCTTTTCTGGCTTCTCTTCTTCTTGTTTTGCTTGACTTTCAAATGGCTAATGTCTGTGCGAATGGAGTCTCAACAGTGGTAAAGGTGTAAAGCAAATCAGTAGCTGAGAAGGTGGTCGTAGAGAACAAATGTGTGATGAATAGATCCCAGCGTTTCAGTCTCTTATATACCTAACATCAGGTGCTTGTAATCAGTGTAAGTGTGTGTACACGATTGTGTCCTCGTCCGGAAACAAATGTGTCAACAGCTTAATGTCACTGTGATTGTGAGGTGAAAGGTCAACCATTAGATAGCCATACCTTTCCCTGGTAGCATCATTAAACGCACGAACAAGGTCCTCCTTCATTCCTGTTTGCGCTGCTAGTCGTCCTATTTGAAGCATATCTCTGGGATTCCTAAACAATACATTAACATGTGTGTTAAGTGCAATGGACCTGCTTGATTTTCCTTGACAGTAAATGTTCTGGGAAATGTAGATAACCGATATGTTCAGGTGATGACTCCCTCTTGTAAATAACTGCTCCGCCTCCTTGTTGCTACACACATCTGACATCAAATCATCTATTATCCACAGGGAGTGAAAGCTGCTGTCTGCTAGTGAACCAATGTTTGTAGGTAGTCCTTGAATAAACTCCACATTCTTTATTTCTTCAAAGCCCTTTTGCCATATCCCATAAAAGTATATTACTTTTGACGGTGCTGAGCTAAACATGATATTGCGGTGGTTTAAAATTCTCTTTACGAATTCCGTTTTTCCAGACGACGTAGCTCCGCTAACACAAATGGTTGTTGGAGAGTAAAACACAAATGGATGCCTCATAAGCTCCTTCATGGCGATGAATAACGCTCTCTAATTTTTTTCCACGCCGTTCCTAACTTGTTGTTACCGGCGTACTCCTCTGGAAGTGTATAATAGGCCAGCTTCTTTTCAATACCTGTTGACCAGTATCTGTCACGCGAATTAAAGCAAACAATGTCTTTTGTTTGGGAATAATTAATAGCCTGCTTAACAGCGTCCTGGGAAAGATATTTCAGCTTGCAAATTAGGTCCATGCACTTGTCTTTGGCTAATTCCTCCCATTCACTGGACGTCTCAAGACCCTTTAGTATGTCTTTAACTGTAAATCGCAGTGCAATTGCCGGCGTTAGATACACACGTGCGGCCCTGTCAACACTCTTGTGGTAAATGCATAATGCATAGTAAAACAATTGTTCGGCAGAGTAAAACAGTTTACCCTCGTAATCAAGCTGACACAAATAGTCTAATGATAAGGGGTCGGTTTTGTCTCCAAACGGGTAAATGTTTAATGACTTCCATGGGCATAACGTCATATCCAGTGGCTTGGTGTTAATACCGTCTGGCAACACCTCCCTTTTGCAGTAAAAATAGGCAAATCCTCCCCTGGCCTGTTCATATGTCATAATGCCATTGGCTCTAGCTCTGAAACCTCTGTTCGTTGAGCTAACTACCTCCTTAGTCTCCAGCACATGTCGATATATGCTCAATGGGTCTATCACTCTGCGTCGACTAACTCCCTTACACGTAACCTTGGTCGTGTTGTCCGCTTTACTGTGCAAAACATAGGTTTTGCTGGAAAGGGCAATAAACTCATCGCCCTCAGCTTCCAGCTTAAACGCTCCTGGACGTCATGCATCGGTCCTCTTGTGTTCAGCGCAACACATTCGAGGAAACCACTTTGGACCTTCACCATCACTGCATTTAGAGTATATGTCATCGGTAAACTCTTTCAATAGGTTGGGCTTTACAACATCCTGAAGTTTGGAGGCGCTTATGGCAAAGTACAGCGAGTCTGTGTCGGTTTCACCTAAAATATAGTCACTACGGTCGACATACGTGTCAATACAGTCGTAGTAAAATTCCAACATTCTTAGTTTTGCGTATTGGAGTATAAAATAACCCAAGTGAATGGGAAGGTCAAGCACAATCCTACTCTTTACATACTCCAACTCGTAGTAGTCGTCATCCAGCTCCATTAGCTTTCTAAACTTTGGACTGTTGACAATTCCCATTGCACACTTTTTACTGTTCGTATAGGCAACCGTGTGGTGTTTTTCCTTCGACATAATAAGCCCGCCATAACTTGAGTTACCAATTAATTTCATGGTGTCTGCGATTATCGCCTGCGTTGGGTCTTTGTCTCCAAGCAAACGTGCATTTGTCACGTCGGTAGTAAAGTCGGAAAAGCAGGGGGAAGGGCAGAACTCAAGCACCTGGTGAATGTCGTCTACTTTCATGCCGTGCGTCAAATACCAGCGCAGCAAGGGTGTGGCAATAAGCAGTCTTTTTCCCCTTGTTCCTCCCACAAGAAGCCTGCGGTCTGCTTGGGAAAGGTCCTTGGAAATAACGTGTTCCTGCATATGGGCTCCTATTTTGCTAAAGGGCACGTCTGTGGTACAAAAAAGCGGGCACATTTCCTCAAAGTATCTGTCGGGGCTCATTGCTGGTGGTGAGGACGGTGTAAATGATGCTTGACTCCAGGTGGCCGGCGTGCTCAGGCTCACTTCCAGCATTCCAAACAGCGTACGGTCATAAACAGCCTTTAAAAGAGTTTCTTTGCTAACCTTTCCCTTATGTTTTTGAAAAAACTTGGGGTAAAACGACTGGGAAAACTCCCGTAGCTCCTTGTTTTCAAACATCTTTTTCCTAAGTTGACACTCACGTATTGTCTCCACCTTGTACCCCCACCTCGTTAAATCATCTCGCTTGCGTTTGGTGTGCGCTTCTTTCTTAAGACGTTCTTTCTCATTCATTCGCCCGACCTGGCATAGCTCACAACCGTGAAAATAACACCCATCAACCTCGTAGGCGGTGCGTGTGTTTACACATATTGCATCCAAATAGTAGCAACCAACCCTAACTTCCTCTCCATAGTTACATCTGTGCTTTAACTCTGGTTTGCCGCAAGCCCTTCTCTGTTTGTTTAGCCATTCCAACCATATGTACATTAGCATGTGGGACTGAGCTTTTTCAGGCACAAAGCCTGTTTCCGCTCGCCTCCGTACATAAAACCCTGTCGGCATGTCCTGTCCAATGGCCCAAAGGTACAGTGCGTTGGCGTCATAACCTACAATCTTTTGACATGTTTTGTTTCCTCCTCTAATACGAGTCTCTCCGCTAACCAATTGTCTAGTAAAAATAATGGACGGTCCACCTACAATATTGCGTTTAATCATGGCATGAACATCCTTGTCTTGTGATGCTATCCGACAAAAAAACTGACCCTTTTCCTGGGCGGCCATGTGCAACATTCGGCGAGCCAGTCCAGGAACTGAAATGGCCAGTTTAAACACATCAATTCCCCTTTCAAAGTAGAACTGCTGTAACTTGCTTGTTGCAATAATAAACCCCTTTGTATCCAGGTTGTTGTAGTAAATCATAAAGTCCTTCATTGTTGTCATGTTATTGTCTTTCCATACAGTCTGCAACCCGTTGTACTCATCTGCTGATATGTTGCTGTCTTTCAGCGTAGAAAAAAATGCATCGTGTGGTGGCAAACACGGATCGTTCAACTTGGCTACACTGTCCATGTACTCGTAGGGAAAGTGTCCTTTTAAATACTTTTCCTCCACTCCGTATGCTCTCAAAAACTTGTCGTACGAACACCCAGGAGCTAAAAAGTTTGCTATATCTAAAAACTTGTATGTCCCATTTTCAATAACAAGGTATGCATTGTTCCTTTTAACAACAAAGCTGTTTTTCTGTACATCTTCACACGCCAGGTCCAAATATTTGAATATCTTGCTTTTCACCAGGTTAATGTCATAGTTGGCTGAATTAAAACCAAACACAGGTAACACTGTCATGTATCTCAACAGCTTTGATTTCAGTGTCAACAAGTGCCTTGTCATGGGTTGTCTTTTCAGTGGTTCCTTCTTCGTTCCTAAAGCTTTATGCCCGGTTGCTTTGACTCCCTCGTTCCCTTCATCCTCCGTTTCCTCCTCATCCTCAGTCTCCTCATCCTCAGTCTCCTCAGTCTCCTCCTCAGAATTGGTTTGTTCAGCAAGCCTGCTGTTTAGTTTTTCGGTTTCTCTTTCCTTCCACTCCTTTATAAGATCATCTAACTGCGTAAGCATTTGTCCCCACCTCTCGCTGGCAAGTGCAAAAGCCTTTTGTTGGATGCAGGAAAGCTTATCAAACATCTTTTGCAGCAGGCTGTCTAAATTTTCCTCTACATAGCAGGTTGGCTCCGTGTAACCTTCAACATTGCTGCACACAGACACAGATATTGGACGGTGGCGCTGAAACCACACCAGCTTCTCAGAGTTCTGTATATGTTCTCTTTCCAAAAGGGCCTCAAAGTCATAGGCAGCAAAGAATTCGTATGTTTTATAGTCTGTAAATACACCAACATCTTCTAGCTCTTCAAACACTGTTTTCGGCTGGCTGTAAATGCCTCCTTTGTATTTAAACTTTGTTCGCGCGGTGCAGGTTAACCTGTGACGTGAAAGCCTGCAACGTTTGTTAAAATGCCGACTGCACACTTCACACTGAAACTTTTGAGCGTACAAACCAAAGTCTGTTACAAACGATAAATGACCTTCATACACGTTTAACACCATCTCGCTTTCAAATCCGGCCTTTGACAAATATATCAAAAACACAGAGTCGTCCGACTGTAAATCGTACACATTGATATTAAGCCTAAAACATTGCTCAAAGTAGGGTAGTTCTGTCATGCATAATCCATTAAATGCAAGTGCATCCTTTGGAATTTTCTTGTTGTCCACTTCCTCAATGTATATACGCCATCTTTCATAGTAATCTAACACCACATCTGTCATTGAGTTCATGCTGTAACCATAATGCAAGGCCAAACAACGAAATGCGCACAGGTTATCTCCAATAGGTTTCTTGCGCAGTTTATCACGATCTAAGCATATCAAGCTTTGTTTTGTGCGCAGGTAGGTCGGGCAAATACCTTTTCCCAATGGATAGGCTGTAAATGTCACAAAATAGGTTATATTGGTAATCATCCACGGTTTCCATTTGGAGTCGGGTCTAATCATTCTCATATATGTGTGTATGTCCAGTTGCTGCATTTTGTTCTTCAGAACAGCTACATCGGCTCTACGCGATACAGAAAAGGGTTCTGGAAACAGGCTTGCGTTTGTGTATGGAATAAAGTATCTAACTTCATTGGTTTCACTGTTCCTAAGAACTGTCCCTACAGCAACGTCAATTTTAAAGGCAGTGTCTACCTGAGACATAATGTAGTCAATATGATCGTTAATCTCTGCACTTCTTCCGTCCAGGTCGTTGGTGGGAAAATTAAACTGGGCTGACATGTCACCCCTTCTGTGTGGACCTAGTATGTGACCCCTGTTCACATGAAACATTTCAGCCATTGCCTCGTCCATTACTTCTCCGTCCTCAGCAATCCAGGGTGCTCTGTTCCACGCAGGGGGTTGCAATACGTCTCCTCTACCGTGCAGCAACTGTCTGTGAGCGTAAAGCTTGGTTCTATTGCTAAAGCACTCGGAACACGACCGACACTTGTATTGTTTTTCACGGTGTGTAAGGCGGTGCAATGTAAAGTCCCTGTTGTTCTTCGCTTTATATCCACACACTGTACAACACGGTTTCTGCGAGCATTTATGTGTGTGTTTGTACAGCTGTCTGTGTGATTTATATCCAGACTGACCGCAGTGTGGGCATTTGTAAGCATTAGCCTTCCCTTCCTTTTCGCCTGTCTTCTTCTTCTTTTTCTTCGTCAAAGGTTTTGCAGCATTCCTTTGTTCTTCGGCATCCTATTATGTAAAGCAATAGCACCAACATTACACTCTCAACAAACCTCACCACAACTGTATATTAATTATATAAATCCCACAAATAGTGTCATAACTTCAATTATAATTTATAATATAAACACTTTTAGTACCTTGCTTTTTTTGTGTGGACACAGGTCAATATGCTTTTTAATGTTGTGCTCCCTCTTAAATTTACGACTGCAGTGGGGACATTCATATTCCCCTTCTGTACGCAGTGGTACCACATTGTTGTGTGCTTTTTCGAAATCTTCATGGTCAGCTCCCTTTTCGTTACACTCCATGGTATGCTTTGCAAACCTTTTACGCCCATTGTAGGTTTGGTGACACTTTTCACATACAAACATCTATTTGAATAAATAAAAAAGAACAGTTATAACTCAATTTCTTTCTTTCAGCTATAGGTCGCTAGTCTTACAACAACACAACAGTTTCTATCTTGTTATATATTTCAGACACTGTACCCACCTTTTGATCTACCGACTTTTTAAATCTCTTCTTGGGAGGGAGAACTGATGCACCGTCGTCCGGAATCTTCTTAACTTCAGCCTCGTCACCACTGTATAATGTTGGATCCAACCTTTCTATCTCTGTTAGCACGTCGGCTACTGCTCGCGGACTTACAACTTCCATATCATGACGTCCAAGCATGCAGATCACGTCCTTAAACACTCCATCTGAACTCTGTGTGTATGCAATAATAACTATATTAGCAAGCAAGTAGTCTATTCTTTTGTTGTTCCTGTCATTCTAAACAAACTTCTGTCTCTATATATTCACAAAATATAAATACGTTTTATAAAGCATTACATTATAGCTCACCTCTGTAGCAATATCTGGTTCCACGCTTTTGCCGCTATCGCTATGTTCACGACTGGAGCTAGCTTCTGGTCCATTACTTTCGGCGGCGTGTGTATCATCTCTTTCAATCTACACATACATTTCATGTTTATATTTAATATTGCGCCTCTCTGTTCAACTATAATCAAATTGTAAAGTCACAAAATTATACAAAAAAGTAGTTAATGTTATTACCAGCTCCAAGATTGTTTCCATGTCGGGATCCGGGTGCCCGTCTATAATATCTGCCAGTGTGCATGGGTCCTACAATTATTTTACATTCCTAATTACTATTCACATCTTTCAATCAGCGTCATATTTCTCAAACCATGTATCACCAATTAAATCAAAATTAATAAAGCAGTCCTTCTCAACTTACCGCATTTGTGTTCTTGAATAAATCGTGCCAAAACTCCTCATCGTCCTGCAAGTTGTCCATCGCTATTCAACTCTAAATCTCCAAGTTTAGCTCTACTCACCTGTGCTGTTTGCATCTACTTTTATACCTACGCACCCTTATCAACCCATTCACGTTTTACCCACCCACTTTCTTCATGTAATCTATATTTAAATCTTCGCAAACTATTCTATTTATAAGTCTTAACAAAGGTTAATCTTATTATTCCCACTTATCTATAAGTGTGGATACACATAGTATTGTTCGGCTCTCCAAACGCTTATCTGTTTTCATAACCCGCTGCCTTCTTTCCTTATCCATGTGTGTACGCACACATAGTTACAATACCATTTATCGCTTCCCCGCACCTTATTCGCAAACAGAACCAACATTCACAGCAAAATGTGAGTAGTACATACAATTGGGGAAAATAAAGTTCACCACAGCTTGTCGTGAGTAGTACATACAATTGGGGGACAGGGTATTTCTCCTGGCTAAAGCTAATATTCCACACACACACATTCAATTCGAAGGCAGGTTTCAGGTTATCCATGTTGTACTCTAAGACAAGTTTAGCGGTCACAGGTAAGCAGGGCACTCATGTTTAGGGTTCACAGGTCACTAGGGCAGGTAACCTGTACTAGGTCACCCCCATGTTTAGGTAAACAGGGCACTCATGTTTATGTTCACCTGTACTAGGTTAGGGGTCACAGGTCACTAGGGCACTCATGTTTAGGTTCACCTATACTAGGTTAGGGGTCACAGGTAACTAGGGCACTCATGTTTATGTTCACCTGTACTAGGTTAGGGGTCACAGGTAACTAGGGCACTCATGTTTAGGTGCACCTGTACTAGGTCAGTACACCTGCACTAGGACAGGGTAGGGGGGTCTTATCTACTAGGTCAAGTACCCTTGACCCTTATCTCTCCCTTATCGCTGTTCCAAAGGTCAGGGGCCTACTCAAGTGGGTCTTATCCAGCCTAATCTAAGGTGTCGCCAAAATGTGCGCATGAATCGCCCTTAGACTACTACTCCAATCAAGTTTAAGTTATTAAATTATTGTCAAATCAACTCAAATCATAGACAATATTATGTTAATGTATGGGGGACTCAGTGATCCCTCTTGCCTCCAGTTGTGTGTTTGTGCTACTTCCAACTACAATGTCAGCATTGTTTATCAATAATAAAGTACGAATGCATTCAGTGTGACGGTTTTAGCGCACCCCAGTGAACACACATGAGGCCTCTGGGGCACACACACATACAGCCTCTGGGGCCTAGTGCACAACAGAGTCTATCCTTACTTAACATTTCCCTACCTTGGCTATATGGGTCAGATTTTAAGAAAATGTACAATTCGCCTTCACCAATCTTCTCAAATAACCCAAATTTCAGACGAAAATAAAGTTCAAAATACAGTTCAGCCTAACCAACCAGATTGCTAGAATCAATGCAATGCCGAATATACTCGAATTTACCTGGTATTGACCAAATTGAAGCTTAATTCAGAAGAATTTACTAAATGTGTACATCTGCCGATTGTACAATTTTCTGAAAATCTGACCCATAAACATTGATAATTTTTATTTCTCATCAAGCATACAATGACATAAAAGGGATAGCACATAATCTGTCAGCACTACCCTGCATGTAGTGTGTTGATCTTCCCAGATTTCCTAATAATTGAATTGCAATTCTGTTTTTTCTGAGAATGAGTCACAAGTCAAAAATTGCTATTTTTCAAAGTGTTTTGGTAACAAGAAGTAGTTGTGGGAATCTGTTCATTTTTGGAGTGATTAACGCTTCTCGTAGCGTGAATACGTGTACCAAATTTTCAGACAGTGTATTAAATATATCCATGGAGTTCTATAAGGTCATCTGGTATAGGATATTTAGCTATTTTGCTAGTAAATGTCCACCCAGAGATCATGAGAGATATTGCAAACCTTTATCCAAACTTAAATATATCATACAAAATATAGAAATACTTATAAGATGATGTCCTAAATATTACTATCATTGGAATCGGCATGATCTCATTCTTTTCAAATATGATGATATCTCAAAGTCGACTTGTGACTCATTTCTCTGGAACACATTACATATGCTATACAGACAATCCTCATTTTCGTACCTGCAGTAAAAAGTTTCTATCTAACCTTATGCAACAGGCCCGGTTGGTTGTATAGGTTACAACAATCATCAACAGTAGTGGAGAAGAAACTTAAGGCGTCTGTACCAATGCCTATAAATAGAATTAACATTTCATCTGGTGGTAGTATACATCTGTTTATTATACGCGCATGCTATATGAGAGGTGCTATAAGTGGGGTGCTATAAAAATAGTCATATAGGACGCGTCCTATATGAATTCGACTTCGTCAAAAGTAGCGCTGCAAGTAGGCCCCAAATGAGGATATGAAAGCAGTATTTACATGCAAGCTATGAATTGTCGTCTGACTTGACGTTTGTTAGTGCCACAAGTGGGCCCCAAATGAGGATATGAAAGCAGTATTTACGCGCGAGCTATGAATTATCGTCTGAAGTGACGTTTGTTAGTAAACATCAAGCAAGATGGACAGGGAAAGTCTTGAGAGCTACATAAGAGACAAACGAAGCAAGAATACTCGTCAACAAACAGACCTAAGTGTTGCCAAATTCAAGAAATGGCTTGCCAATCAGGGTATGTATCTTAAAAGTAAAAAAATAAAAAAATATTAATTCTTTTGCATCGATCTAATTGACCCTTGTTGCTCACGCAGCCTATTACTCAGGTTAACAAACTTTCTACTTGTTTCTTTACAGGAAAAAGTCAAGAATTCCTTCAACTGTCTGCTCGGGAACTTGATACATTACTGGGACATTTTATACTGAATGTAAAAAAGGATGATGGCTTAGAATATCAACCCGATAGTATCACTAGCATCGTTCATGGAGTGCACCGCTACTTGAAAGAAGAGAACTACCCCCATGGAAATGTGATGGAAAGTGAGGAGTTTGAGCTCTGTCGCAAGATTTTAGAAAGTAAGAGAAAAGAACTTAAGGAAAAGGGTATGGGGAACAAGCCCAACAAAGCCGAATGTCTGACAGTAGAGGAGGAGAATAAACTCTGGGAAACTGGGCAGTTGGGAATTCATTCCCCTGAATCGATGCTTAATACTGTCTGGTATTTCAACACAAAGTTGCTTGGCTTTCGGGGCAACGACGAAAACAGACAATTAAAGTGGGGGGATTTACAGCTGAAAACTAGTGATGACGGGGAAGAGTATATAGAGTGGAATGAGAGAACCTCTAAAACTCGACAGGGAAAAGTTTCATCCCATCTTCGTGCTTTCCCCCCTCGTATGTACGTTAATTCTGAGAATTCTGACAGGTGCCCCATCGCAACTTACATGTCCTACTGTCGCCGAAGGCCAGCTGAGGAGTTGGCTCCTGAGAGTGACTTTTACTTGGCGATTAATTACCAGAGGAGGGCTGAGGATTACATCTGGTTTAAGAGATCACCCCTTGGGATAAATATGCTCAAGGTAATGATGAAAAACATGGCGACAAAGGCAGGTCTACATGGGAAAAAAACAAATCACTCACTTCGTAAAACTGCATGCACTCAGCTGCTACATGCTGGTGTTCCTCCGTCGACTATCGTCCAGCTATCAGGACACAAGAACATACAGTCCCTCAATAATTATGCAGTCGCCAGTAAAGCCCAGCAAAAGGCTATGTGTTCCATACTGTCAAAACCTAGTTCCATGTCAGGAAATGCTTTGCCTTTCGCCACTGGTAATCCTCCTGCCCCTCTCCCTCTCCCAGTCCCTGACAGCACGCCATCTTCCACTGTTCAATCAGCTGTTCTGCCAGCCAACTCGGCGCCGGCAAATACAAATACGGAGATTTCAGAGAGGCACAACACAATGCTCTCTGGAATGTTTTCAGGCGCCCACATGAGTAACTTTAGTTTTGTTATAAATTTCAACAAAGATGTCGACCAAGATGTTGCAGTAAAGAGGCCTAGGATCACTGAGTCCGATGAGTAGCCTAATATGATAAATCCATGAACACATGTTGTTGTTGTCAAACTGACAGTCTTGTTGTGACAGTTACGGACTTTACCGATTTTTACCGAGGAGGCCTAAGTACTCAAGAGTTGTTTTATCACCGTTTGTATTCAAAATAAAGTTGAAAACAAGTTTAATATTGTCTTCTTTGTTAGTAAATCAAGTAAACAATAAATAAATATCGCATAAAGTTAGTTTTAGAGAAGCCACTCGGGAAACGAGGAAGACATGGCTGGGCCTAGTTCCCATGCACTCATAATGTAGGCCTATCGGCGGGATTTGATCAGGGAGAAAGGGTTTAAAATGATGATGATTAAATGTGTGATTATTTTCATTTAATATTTGGTCGCATTGTAAGGGCATATAATAAATATAGAATGGAACTCGCGTTGCATAATCGAAAATTTATGGGACTCGATTCCTCCGCAGGAGCACTCTGCCTACGGCATCGTGCTCCTGCGGAGGAATCTCGTCCCATAAATTTTCGATTATGCGCCGCTCGTCCCATTCTCTCTATATATCACCTGTTTGTATTTCACTTCATCTCGATTATGGATTGGGGTCAAATCACGGTCAGGTAAGATTGAGATATTTGTTTGCTATAATCATGTATAACACATGTTTATCTTTTACCATATTTAGAATCAGTTACTTGGCCTCTTTTGTGTTGTTCTTTGGTATGACTCTCGATATGGATATATATATGATAGAGCTATAGGTAGGAGAGAGTGGTGTCGAATTATAGGCTATAGGATAGCCTCGCTGGATATTAATTATAATAATACGTGAACAAGTAGTGCTGTTTCTAGAATAATTAGTAATCCTTATTGCCGTCTTTTATACATCATATCATGTGACCTATGTCTATTACGCATGCGCCTTAATTAAACACAACTAACTATAATTTCCAATTAATTCTGTCTTTGACAGCAGCAATTCTTCGAAAGGCAACACAGGTTTGATCACACATTAAACACCAAAATTAATCCTATTACAATTTATCAATTCATTTAAGAACCAATATAAGACCACAAAAGTAAATAATGATTAACATTAGAGAATAATCAACGCAATTTCCGACTTGGAAGGTTATTCCGTTCATCTATGTGGGTCAGATTTCCAGAAAATGTACAATTCGCCTTCACCAATCCTCTCGAATAACCCACATTTAAGACAAAAATTAGCTTCAAAATGCAGTTTCACATAACAAAACTGATACTCTAAATCAATGTGATCCCAAATATACTCAGATATACCCAATATTCATAATTTCTCAGCTTAATTTAGCAGAATTTCCTAAATGTGGAGAGCTGCCAATTGTACATTTTCTCAAAATCTGACCCATATGATTCCTATTCAAGTCAAAATGCCAAACTTAGCCGTGAGAAAGTTATACATGATTTCTAAACTATTAGTATGTCTTTAATTTCAGAGACTCTTTGTTCCTGTTGATGGATTAATAAAAGCATACATACATGCTTACTAGAACAGCCGGCTGAATAGTCATGATCCGTGGAAGTATTCAATCAACCTCAACTTTATTTTTCTGACAAGGATTTTCACTAGAAGGGAGTTAAGACTGTCTGGATTGGGATTTGATCTTGGAATAGATTGGAACAAAGTGCACAATTATATATAGAACTTTTATTCAGTCATGAATAAGAAGGATACTGAAAAGGACTACGACTTCTACAAATAGATCTTCCAGACTACCCAAAATCAGGGAAAATTAAAGTTTAACATTTAATATCCAGTTGAAATAACATCGAGATGAAATTTACTTACTGCTAGATAGTATAGAAGAATTTATTGTCTTCAATGATACTTATGATAATCATTTTGGTGTAATTCTTCAGGTTAATATTTTCATGTCATCTGCCAAGAATTTCGACAAAGCAGATATTTGTCAACCATTTTGAATTAACTAATTAATTCTTGTCTAGGTAGAAATTAAAGAGACATACAACCAAAAACTAAAGAACATGGAATCAACCAAAAACATTGATCTCAGAAGCTGTACTTGATTCTGTGCTTGTCAGAGGACAGTCTTAATTTTTAGTTCTCTAAAAAATCTACAGCGATCTCAAAAGAAGCAAAAATTGAGGAAAATAGATTTTGGTTTGATTTAGCTGGGATTCCGGCTTTAACGGCAGCAAAAAAGATGGCCACAAATAATACATCAAGTAGCACGATAATTGTGAGAGTGCCTAATATAATATGTGGGGCGCTCTATCAAAAAGGTTCCCATGTCGGCGAGATCGATTTTGGAGTTAGCTATTGGATGGGTAAGCACCAGAAAAGAGCTTTCCAATGATGTATAGAGCTTAATTTTAGGCCTATTAGGTATATTTCTAAGGTTGCGGTGAGTATTTAAGGGACGCGGTTACTGGAGGAGCCGGAAACTGAGATACAGACGGTCAAAGTTCGGCGAGTGACCTTCGGCGCGCCGTCCTTGGTTACGGGCATTTGTTATCAAGCGATTTCTATGAAATTTGAGACACACTTTACTAACTACCATAGCCATAAGATATACTAAATTCAGTTCATTTACTTAGTAACTTATTATTTTATCCCGCGATGAAAATTGGGTGAAATTTGGGCAAAATACATTTCTAGGAGACTTTTGTGGGATTTATGTCGGACGCGTCGTCATGCAAAATGACCAGTTCATATGATTCGATTTTTCTCAGATTTGGGGCAGGTATTATAGACTAGTAGGGCCACAATATATAAAAAAATCAGTGCATTTCATTTAATATTTTTTATTTTATTACCCTGTTAACATGAGTATAATAATTCTGTACAAAATTCTTCGGTGCAGTGCTTGCAATATATACATGATAACACACCTATTCATTCTAACAAAACAAAATGTACAACAGTATTCACCAGTAATAAAATCAGTAATAAAATCAGTAATAAAATCAATAAAATAGCAGTCAGCCCCTACCCCTCCCCCTCCCTGGCCGGCGTTGCTCAACATTTCCCCTCCCCCTCCCCCTACCTCTCTTTGCTGGAGGAGGTGCAACCTCCCCATCAGAAGAAGATTCTGAAGATTCCCTTACCCTGCCCCTTCCCCTCACTGTTCCTCTACCCCTACCCCTACCCCTAGCTTGACGTTCCTCTTGACGTTCCTCTTCCTCCTCAGAAGATTCATCACCACCTAATTGTAATGATTCGTCAGAAGAAGATTCCCTGTCCCTTCCCCTTCCCCTTCCTCTACCCCTCCCTCTTCCTCTAGCCCTTCCACTTCCCCTCCCTCTACCTCTTACTGGGGCGACTGCAGGAGCCTGTACAATGTAGCCATTCCCCCCCCTCCCTAGCCCTTCTTCAGGTACAGTTGGTTTGGGGCACATAATGTCTTTGGTTTCTTCGGTACAAAAATTACGAATAGAATTAAAAAGATACCACTGTCTGTATGCAGACAGTCCAGGAGAAGGTACAATGGGTGGGTTATCCTGAGGGACATCACCCACATCAACAGTAAGCATTTTAAAAGTACCACTATTTTCAGGGCCTACAAATGGCCTGAAAGAAATAACACCAGGTTTGTCACTAGAAAATTCAAAATGATGATACCCTTTGATACCTGGAAAAGATTTGGAGAAAGGTGACAGGAATGCCTGCCAGTCGTACAATGGAACAAAAACAGTACCCCTTTCATCACCTACAAGTTGGGCCTGGTTGACCCCCCCTGGCGTACTGCGCTGCACACTGTCTTTTAATTGCTGAAGAGAAGAAACGTTGTCCCGACGAAATTGTTTTTTCAAGAGACCAAAGCACCAGTCGGGGGCAAACTTAGTGTGCCCAGTAATCAAAAAGTTAAGTGTAATAGACCTGTGCCTTCCAGTAAGGACACGCCACATCAAATAGGCCAAAACATACTTGTTCTTGTTCTGGCCACTACAATTGTCACAGTTAAGATCTAAATCTTTCTCCCCAAGACCATAGTTTTCAAAGTAATGATTCAGATAAGAAATTACTGCATTTGACCCCTTACTGGTGCAATGGCTCTCATCTATAAGGTAATTAACTTGTCTAGGCATTCCTTCCATGCAAATACCGAACAGGCCTACCTTCCTCGGGGTCAGAAAATAAAGGGGACCTGGTTGCATCTGATAGGAAGGTAAATGCACTTGTTGTGCAAAGTCAAAACTGAGATGTACTCGAATGTCACATGAGCAAGGGGCATGTTTGCCAAGGGGGGGTTCACCATTGTCTCTGTATGCTTCTTTGGCATCAGCACAAAATTTCTGATAAAGAGTTCTCTCGTCTGCTACAGTGTCTAAATGTTTTTGCTGTTTCTTTAACTTGGCAGCTTTCACAACTTCAGGTAAATTACTACTACAGGAAATGTCTCTGTTATTATGCTGGCACTCCCAGCAGAGGTCTGTCATGGGACGACTTGTGACTATTTTAGGAAGATATCTGCGCCACAGTTGAACAAAAGTGGAGTAGGCAACAGCCCTATTGTCAGTCTCGTGCATGGCTTGTGTGTAAAGACGATGAACTTCGGCATTTGTAGAATGGCAGGGGAGAATGAGGATGTCGTCTCTGTGGTGTGAAGCTACTCTGCCTGGCAAGGCAAGAGCATGTATTTCGGCATAAGATGTGATGAAGTTGATTGTGTTCTTCAGGTCATTTATTGGCAATGACCTGACAGCATGGTGACCACCACCACGTCGTAGACGAGGGATCAGACCATCCTCGCTGAAGGATTTTAGTACAGCAGTCAGCTTGTTTTGGCTAATCCTAGAAGAGAAGAGAGAGAAGAGAAAATAGAAAAATAATAATTTAATCATTTGCAAAGGAAGAAATTAAACATAATGCAGGATTGTAAATGAGAATACAAAATAATGATTCTTAGCAAATAATCCATGTTATCATGAATAGCTATGTAATGTTCAGTATTAATGGGCACAACAAGATTCATTACTCACTTGTAAAGGAATTTAAAGGTAGCTTTGCAAACAGGCTTGTTAGACACCCTGTAGTGGCTCTTTGGGTGTTTTCGTTCTCCCTTCCATTGGGGCCCCTTCTTTGTTGGACTGCATTGTTCACTGTTGTCAGTAACAGTATTGAAAACGCCTAAGAGTGCCATGTCAAGCTCATCTGAAACGACAGTATAACAAAATATAAAATGATGTGACCCACCAAAATATCACCGACACAAATCTTAAATCCTACTGGAGTAGCAAGACATTCCCTACAGTTTTCCTACATAATTAGTTATCATATCTGATTAGTTATCCGTGTCCTCATAATTGAACTACAGCTTAAAATACTGATTGAGTATTATACATGCATGTATGGGCAAAGAAAAGGCAATAGAGAAAAACATTATTTAAAATTACCTCGATTGATTTGATCATGTTCCAACCGATGAGAGATGCGCTGTTCCACAGTGAACTGGTCTATGCACGGCCCGTTGTTAAACAAATGGCAGTTACAACTGAAATGGACAAAATCCTAGATTTCAATTTGCCCAAAACTGACATGTTGTTACAAGTAATACATTTTTAACCCTACATTCCACACGAGACGATTATGGAATATCAGACATCCTAGGTAAATAGTTTACTCCCCCGATCTCGACTCGATGCTTCCGAGTCCCCATGCACAAACAGCACGAGGCGAGGTAAAACCTCTACCGATCAAATTTAGAACATTTAAATATACACACAATATATCTCTCACACATAACAGCATTGGATTATAGATTTGATTGATTTCCAGGGATGACATAGCATAGTTTTCCGATCGCCTCCCCCAACGCGTCAACACACACGATAGAAAACATGGCCGTAGAGCACCGACACTTACCTAAATGTGGAGCACTTTTCCCGTTCCTTGTCCAGGACTGCCTGCATGTGGTCAATAATAATAATAGGTTCTGGTTCTTCCTCAGCTTCTTCCTCATTCGTGTCCTGAGTTTCAGGAGGATCTGGGACGTCTGGTTCTCCATCCGAGTCAGATTCCACCGTCTCTGTTTCCTCGTTGAACACAAAATATTCCTCGATGAGGTTACGCCATTCGGAGTTGTCGACAACACCTCCCAAATTGGCTCGAGCGATGCCATTAAGAGCTTCTGTGACGGTGGCCTCAGCTTCCATGTTTAAATAATAAACCTTGGTCCATTTAAAACTTTGTTGGAGAGTAAAACACGTCTTGAATCGTCTGGAATCGAGGAATAACTGGTCGCTTCGATTCAAATCCAAGACCACGCTAGAAGATGGCGTCAGCCGGAAGTTGATCTTTCGGAGCGGCTGAACCAATCACAGCGCTGTATCCACTACACGTGGGCTCCCTAGCAACAAGTGTTTACGCCGAATGCACTTTAATAGAGCTCTGTGATTGGTTAACTTACGCGGGCATTCAAAAGGGAAGACTGGGATTGGATAGAGGAGATTTGCGGCTTTCCGAGGATACCAAATGTGCTGGGGTACCCTACGCTCAAATGTCCACGGCGTACGAGTGAATTTAGTGAAAAATAGCCTCCGACTCCTTTGTTTTAACCCATCCAACCATGTTATGAAAATGTTTACCGGCGATTATGAAGCATAAATTATTGTTTATTTTACAAAATACTTTCCAGTCTCACAAAAAACATATTAAAGATTAATATTACAGGAAAAAACGATTTCGGCCAAAAAAGTCATATACCATCTTTTGAGCCCTATATCTCAAAACGAAAGTTGCCGACATGGGACTCATTTTGATGAATCGAGACACCTATACAGTATGACTTGGCAGAAATCCTCACTATTGTTTTCAGTGCATTAGGAATCACAGGAAACATCTTAAACTTTGTTGTCTTCTCCAGACCTTCTTTCTCTCACCTAAGTGTCTCTATATTCCTCCGAACTCTCGCGCTAATGGATATATCTGTCCTGGTGTTTGGTACCGCTGGGGAGTTGTACCAAAAGATTATGAATTCCCACCCTGGTACTTGCCCCTACCACTCTGGCTTTATATACAGCATACTTGTACCTGCAGTTACCTCAACGTGGATGGTAGCTGTCATAAGTGTGGAGAGAGCAATGGCCGTTTGGAGACCACTTCATGTGAAAATTTTCTTCCCAAGGACAAGAGCCATTGTGCTGAGTGTATGTACTTTGGTTGCAGCGCTTCTACTGCTCATACCAGTACTCATATTAACATGTAACGCAGGGGATATCATCCCTCTGCCTCAGTACTTCGCAGTGATATACTCCCTGCTGCCATCTAGTGTTGTAATAGTGAGTAATGTATTGCTAATGGTGAAGCTCTGTAAAGGCAATTTCTACCAGAACATGGATCAAGAGAAGAAAGGCCTGACTATAATGTTATTGGTGAATAGTGTGATGTTTGTGTGCCTGACACTAGCTTTCCCTGTATACGAACTTATTGATAATTCACAAAGAATTGAACGAAAAATATATACATATATTTTACTCCTGGCTGGACTGAATCATATCCTTAACTTTGTGTTTTATGGGATATCAGGAGCACAGTTTCGAAAGGAACTCAAAAGTTGTTTTTGTAAGCGGTGCTGCAATCGAGAAGACAAGTCTATCGGAAGGCAGAATGAAGCCCCTGATAACCTGAGTGTTATGAGCAGTGCTGGTACTGACAGGACAAGATCGACAAGTACCAGTTGCATCATATCTGGGGTGTAGTAAATAGAAGAGACTATTATATATGTGATGTGTTACCAAAAAATGAATCACAAGTCGCCAAATTGATAGTAATTTTGTCAAAGTGTTTTATTCACAAGATACCTTTGCGGGAATGTTTTCATATCTTTGGAGTGCTTGACGCTGTTTATAGTCTGAATACATTTACCAAATCCTAGAACGGTTTATTAAAAATATATTCATGCATTTCTCACATACTACTGCAGACGGGAGTTCTGGAAACTAATGCATGAAAAATATTTTTTTCAAACTTTGTCTTGAGAAAGAACACGTTTGGGTGATAACAAAAACGGTAATAAATGTCAGGGCTCCCTGAAATGAAAACTAACCTGGTGAAATAATGTTTTAATTGGCATTTTTTAATCACTCAACCAAATTTAATGTTATTTTCTGGGGGGTTTTCTGTTGAACAGTGGTTTGTCCCTCTAAGGTCATCCATATAATATACGGCTAGAGCGATTTCTAGGAAAGGAGGTAGAAAAGAAATGGTAGAAAGAAGGTTTTCTTTGTCCAGAATGTTCTCGGAATTTGTTGTTTTAAAAACCACTTTACTCATCTGTAGAGGTCTGTCCCCCCTCTCTGGATGTTGTCGTATGTGGTTTGTGAAGGTTTTTGGGGTGGAAATATGATTTTGAAGCCCTTTTTATTCATTTTTGTATACAACTATTTTTAGCACGGGAAAGCCCCTGTTAGAAAGTAAAAGAGATTGACGTCATGCCTCTCCCACCGTCTGTGGCAACGTGGGATTCCCTAGCAATTGGAGGGAGAGGAAAGAAGAGTTCAAGAGGGAGGGAGGGAAAGGGTGGGAGAGGGAATGAGAAAAAATTAAGGAAGCATAAGGATAGGGTGGGAGAAATCGGATAGGGTCAGGGACAAGAGGATATCTGGGGTGGAAAACAAATGTAAAATATAGAAAACATTATGTAACAGCAACTTCATCATAAAAAAATAAAACAAAATGTAATCCAAAATATATCAGGCAAGTTCAGAGTAGTGCTGACAGATCATATGCTGAAAAACAGGTATGAAAGACAGAGAAGAGGGGGAGGGAAAACAGGGAGAGGAGGAAGTGTGGGGAGAGAGAGTGACCGTCCGGAGGACGGGTACTTTGCTAGTCTAATATAATGGTGTATAATTAGCAACTTTACTAGTAAATGTCCACACAGAATTATTATACACTTTTAAAAAAAAAAAAATAGGCCTACAAATATCAAACCTAAAATATAGAAATAGTTATTAGATGTCCAACTGTTTACTATCATTGGAATCGGATTGATCTCATCTTTTAAAATAATTATGGTGATATCTCAAAATCCAATTTTTGGGGCATGTGACTCATTACCCTGTAACATATCACATATATGGCTGTTACTTATTATATAATAAATAAGGGTATAGCTGTGGAATGTACTTTGTTTGCATGGTTGCTAACTGGCTTGCCGCCAGTTCTACGTATACATGGGTCAGATTTTCAGAAAAATGTACAATTAGCAGCTGTACATATTTAGGAAATTCTCCTAAATTAGGCTGAACAATGATAAATATCGGGTATATCTGAGTACATCTGGTATGGCATTGATTTAAGTATCAGTTCTGTTATGTCAAACTGCATTTTGAAGCTCATTTTTGTCTTAAATTGGGTCATTTGAGAGGATCGGTGAAGACGAATTGTACATTTTCTGAAAATCTGTCCCACATCCTAACAACCACCTCAGTTTGGCGTGGACCTCCGTCTGATTCAGTCCGTCTATTTGATTCCTTGTCCGAGAATTGTTTTTGTATTGCCTTGTTTAAATAAAGGGCAGGCTCATAGATGCCACTTAATCTGCCTTCCATCTGTTTTCATTCATTTTCAGTTTATATAGAGCCTCAACAGCACATTTTATTCTCGAATTCTCAACGTGAATTCAGATCAATAACAATTATTTGTATTTGTATTATTATTGCGATTTCTTTAGAGAAACAGTCAATATTCTTACATAGATATCCATATATGGGTCAGATTTTCAGAAAATGTACAATTGGCAGCTCTACACATTTAGGAAATTCTCCTAAATTAGGCTAAAAAATGAAGAATATCGGGTATATCTGAGTATATTTGGTGTCACATTGATTTAATGTATCAGTTCTGTTATGTTAAACTGCATTTTGAAGCTCATTTTGATTTAAATATGGGTTATTTGAGAAGATTGTCGAGGTTGAATTGTACTTTTTCTGAAAATCTGACCCATATCTAGCTAAATCAAAATCCCATGGCCAGTTATTATAGTTATATGATATGAAGATATAAAAGATGTTCCTTTTCCTTGAGTCGAGGCTGTGAATCAGATAAAGATGGAATAAAACTATGCATATATATGTAATTTTTTACTTCCTAACTTCTGCTATAAGCAGGTCTTCCAACCGTCCCTGTGTAGGCCTACTTAGATTTTTTGCGCCAAGGGCGCGGGAAATAAGTTAGTGCTGCCCTCTTTGATCAGTACCCAAACCTAAAAGTTGTCGTTCAGCGCCTGAAGGTGGCGGTAGCGGCGGCCGTGGACTGGGGGGAAAGCATGCGACATTTTGAAACTCCAGACACAATCTACCAAAATATTGAGACAAGTAGCTACAACAAGAAGACACCGTAGTAAGTGATTCCTATTATCCTAACTGTTTTAACTGACTCTTTTTTCAGAAGTTGTGTGCAGCTGTAATCTAACACTTGTTATCATTTCTTGGTCCCGTTCAACGGCGTTCAACTTCATTGAAGCTTCGTGGTCGACGATAGATAGGGATCATAGGGTTCCAGCCCGGTTCCAGCCCTGGCTCTTAGGCCAGTGCTGATCATTGGGGACAGGGATTATTTTGGCTTGGGATTCGGGGTTAAAAGGGCCTACGGGAAAAGGATACAGAGTAGCCTCAAGCACATGCGAGTAGCTTATGCCCCCTGGTCAGAGAAACCCGGAAAATTTGGTCGGATCCAGACCCGAGACCGCCACCCCTCGATTTATTTAATAGGCCTAAAAAATATGCACCGCGCGGCAAGGTTTGTCGCGCTCGCATCTACGCGATAGTAGAGTCAACGATCCTGGTAGAGTGCCTAGCCTAAGTGTCATTTCTATGTCAGCTTATGCCCCCCCCCCCCCCCCCATGCCCCATGGGGGGGGGGGGGGGGGGGATTCCCCTTCTTTTCTTATTCAGGATTCCCAATTTGTGTAGAGCGTCCATAAGTTACGCAGAGCCAAGTTGGAAGTGGTAGAAAACGGGAGATGTCCCGGTTACCTTTGGTCAGTTTTAATAGTATTTACTATTGGTGAGCCGGGGGGGGGGGGGGGGAGCCTTATCGGGGTCCTGGGGCATCCCCCTGGCCCTGGAACTAGCGCATTCTAGGGTCATTTTCACGATATAAGTTCCAGAAATATCTACTAATAACGGGACTAATAATGCATATGATATGAATTGAATTAGTATCTGCTATTACATATGTAGGCCTATACGGCCCATCTTTTTTCTATTCCAAATAGTTATGTCAATAATCACAAAAATGATATTTAATATTTGGAATAGAATATAGGCCTAGGCCTATATATAGTAGCAGATAATTGATATATTCATTATAAGTAGATATTTTCTGAAAGTTAGATCTTTTTTTTAATATATACTTCTATTCATTTTAATTTTCATTTTGTTTCAGGCCAATGCATATATTTAGAGCACAAAAAAACATTCAATTGAAAAAACGCAATATCCCGTGCGGCGCCTATTTAAATTGAAAGTTACATTGAATGGTAAGGGTGGATCGATACTGATGAAAACATGGATTGATTCCAAAATATGTACCCTACCCGATTTTTTAAATAAAAGTTATCATATCAAATCAATTGGTTGGGACAAGGAGGCTCTCATGTAAAGAAAACCTTTCACAATATATTCAAAAAAACATATTTGAATAGATCTAATATTATATAAGTGGGGGAAAAGGATTTTATAGAACTGTCTTCTAAATGCTATTTCCATTCGCACTTTCTTGGTAAGCCTGATTGTATATCGATCCTGTATGGTTGGTTGCAGCGAACAGAATGGCTAAGACTCCAGAATTTATGGGCCTGCCAAATGCTTGCGCTTTCTCGTGTTTGTTTCACATTTATATATCAAATGGGCAGCCCAGATCAGAGGGGAGTAATTCTCCTTATCACTGTGTTTGCTGTACATTGTGTGGTGACAGTTATAAAGGAAATACAGGATGCTGCCTTTGTCCTAGTGTTAGTACCCGCAGGAGGTAGCTTACTTGAGATTGCAGTATTAGACGGGAGATTTTGATTCGGAAACGGGGGGATGAGAGTGTGTGTGTGGTGGTGCGGGGGGGGGGGGGTGAGCGGGACGTCACACAAATATAATTAGATGAGAACCTATAAGAAATATACTGTATTCCCGTATGTTGAACTATATTTTGAACATCATTTTTGTTTTTAAAATGTTGGCATTTGGAGAGAATTGATTCTGATTAATCAATTTTGCTCCTACTGCCGTTCTTCCTTTCCTCCTCTCCTACTAGCTGTTACACGCCTTAGCTTCCTCCTCCTCCCCTTCTCTTCCTCCACCCCCTCCTCCCCACTACCTATTACACACCAGGATTGGAAACATCGCTTCGAAATGTCCTGAGGACAACCACTTTTCAAAATATGGTTGTCCGACATAAATATATGACAATATGTGGTGGTCCACTCACACCAATGAAAGGTGAAACCTGGTTGTTCGCCGCCCAAATATTCATTCATGAACATACTTTAAGACCACATTCTCTCAGATGGAATCTAGGCTTGGAAAAGATTTTAAGTATTTGTGTTTAATTGACCTTGCAGTAGTCCTACAGAAATACATTTTATGGGGGGAAATCATTATTGTGATTGTATTAGTGGACTATTAAGTGTAAACCTAGTAAATATTTCGATAGATGCTTTCACAATCTAACTTCTTTGGGGGGGGGGGGGCAGGGGGGAGGTGGTCAAGCACGAAATAACGTCACGGTAGGAGGTGGGGGTCTATCAAAACGTGACAAAGTGTGATCAGGGCTAGTGGAGGGGGGGGGGGGGGGGGGGGTTGAATATGGCACAGTATAGCGTGATGTAATTGCGATGATTTTGCAGTATTTGACGGCTCAAAAAGGCTGCCGAGAACCCTGAATCATTTGGGAATGGTATTTTGTCCCAAATATCCAAATTGAAATTTCTTGCGCCACACAGATTTTCTTTTTGCCATTGGCATGAGTCCAGGGTTTTGATCACACCAGACATTGCGAAAACTTTAGAACTTTCACTGGTCCTCCAAAGGTTTCACCGGTCCTTAAATAGGTTTCTCCAACGTTTCATAGACCTTTTTCACTGGACAGTCGGACCGGTGAAACTTCAGATTCACCGGCCCGGCAGGTTTCGCCATGTTTGCCACACAACCTCCCAATCCTGCATGCTGCCACTCATTTTGATGTTTTTTTGTTATTTTTCCCAACAAGTTTTCAAGGGGGAAGCGGTTTACACTATCAGTTTACAACGCTCCGAAAAAGGGAATATAGTTGGCCTTGGCCTTTTCTTAATAGCACCTCCGACTCACTGTCCTCGAGAAATACAATTCATGACAATATATATACCAGCTACTGGAAGCTGTTTGGAGACAAATAATAAAATGTGTGAATAAGCTACAAGTTAGAATAAAATTCTTTCCACAATCTAAACTCGTTTGTGTGAGATTGACCATATATCTCATTTTGATGTTTTAATCATTTTATAGGTGAAGACACCTTTGGATTGAGGAACCATGCCCAAGGTTAAGGATAAGGGCCTTAATGTCGCCAAGGACCACCCATATTGGGGGATGACAATAAAAGAGCTGAGGGAACAACTCAAGAAGAGAGGAGCTGAAGTGTTAGGTCGTAAGGCTGACCTTGTGGCGAGGCAAGTATAAACAGATTTTAAGGTTTTGGAGTCTATGCCTCAATTTACTGAAGGCACTGATGAGGATATTCTAAATTTTTAATCCCAGTTCTCTCTTAAAGTTGGATTATTTGAGAGGTGTGATGAGGGCGATTTCTGTATTTTAAACAGCTCTAGTATGTAACCCCCCTCCCCGCCCCACACACACATTAATCTACAGCAAAGCTTTGGCAAATACTGTTTCAGCTCTAACATTCCGCAGTGTCTACCAAGTGCTATAGGCCTACATGTCGCCAGCAGCAAGATTCTCATTGTCAATATACCTTATATATTATTTGTCTACTATGTGTCTATTTTTTTATTTTTTTTATTTATTTTTTATTCAATTACGGGCCAAAACATTTAACAAAGTAGCATTCAAATGTAAAAACGTAGTGTTCACCATGGACGTGCTTCATACGGTGCCCTGGGCTATAAATCTGCCTCTTAGGGAGAACTTCTAGCACAATTACATCACTACACATTACTGCCTATCATAAGGCTAAACAGAGTCTGAAAAAATTAGAGTGGGCATAATCTTTCGACAAAAAACATGTAACAACAGTTGCCAAGGTCTGGAGTTGCATATACACAAAAAACACAAGTAAATTATATCAAAAGGCCAGTGGCCTGTTCCTTCCGATATGCGTAGTGGTCGATCTCAGTATGGGACTATGTGACATGACGTGATAGTCAGCTCGCTACCGCCAGCCAGGGTCAGACCCTACATTGGTAATAGCTCCCCATAGTTGAACTCGTAAGTGAGTGGCTCTCACAGTAGTAATCTCCCCGTTTGGTCCACAGACAAGACCCACCCTAGCTAAGGGTTGTGGCTGTCCAACCCCCACCCACCCTCCAGTCTGTGGTGGGGTTCTAATGTGTAACACATCAATTATCATAAAACATTTGTGTATTTTCTCTAGATTGGAATCATGTGATAAAAGTACTAACGAGGTTCCTGAGGAGGGACCAGTCAATGTGGATCTGCCTGCTGTTTCAACCCACAGAGACAATAACAATGACACAAAGGTAAATATGTTTTTCATTTCATTGAAGCTGCATTCTCAGCTATTACAACAAACAAATCTGACCAAATTCACTCATATTATAATTTATATGACTATTTATTAATATTCTGCCGTTGTATATATATTTGTACAAGAATTTGAAGACTTAATCACCAAAAGAAAAAAGCTGTGGTGAGCGATAATAAGTGAAGTCATAGTAAGAAAGGATTTGGGCAGGTCCTCCAAATACAAATGATGACGTCTTAGAAGCCCTGTAGTAAAAACGACCAGACAAAATCCTCCAAAATTAACAGTGCAGCTTTAATAGATGAATTTATGAGGACTTATATTACAATTTTTTTTAATAATAGGGACCCTAAGTGTCATGGCAGCGAGCACATTTATGTAATTTCCATGCACACTTATACTGGTGTGTTGACCGGAATTAAAAAATCCCCATAGACTAGCATTGCAAACTGTTTCAAATTCCGATGTTTTATTTTATTTTATTCTGTTGGTAGAATAGTTTTTGTTGTGAGAATAGAAAATTGCACATTTGAATTTAAATTTTGTATTCAGAATTCCGGGATTGTACTTAAAGATCTTTTTTCTCTGAAATTTCAGATATTGAATATGGCAGACGCTTGGTGAGTATATACTTGGCATTCATTGAAACAGTGCGAGTGTTCCACCATACAGAATGAGTTTAGTACATGCTGAGACACACAGCCTATAGTTGGACTACTAATGGGAGTGTTGCACCATACAGACTGAGTTAATTCTTATATAAACATATAAGAGCCTCAGAATATTGATAAATCCAGTCCTATACGTCATAATATGAGTAAATTTGCTGTGTGTCAGTTTTAAACAAAAGGTTCCCTTTTCAATTCAATGCGACGGCAAACAGTGTGAAATGTCCAAATCAGGACACTTCAAATAGCTAATATGAGTACCCCTAGCCGTCTCTCCTGTGTTGATAATTACGTTAAAATAAGGTTTCAGATACCGATCAATATAATATGTTAACTCTAAGCATTGTAGAAGCACTTTCGAAATGATTCTAGCATTGATTATTATTTTGATCTGTATTTAATAAAGATTCAAATATATATATTATATAACATAATAATGATTGTGATTGTAGCTCTGCATTATCAAATGTCTGCATCAGGGATTTCCCTTATAACATGATAATAGTTAGTTTGATTTCATTTGTTGTCGGAGGATACGCTGTATAAAAGTTCTAAATAAAATTTAGTTTTGTTCCTTTTTGTTCCAGTACTGACCCCAGCACTAAACCTTGGGAAGAGAACCATGAAGAGGGACAGAAGAGGCTAGCTGATGACAAAACACTGGTCAATTTGTTGTTTAATTCCATCCAAGTACTTGGGTCGGAAATTATATTGTCGGAAGAGTTCTGGGAGCTGTTGCTGAAAAAAGGAGTTATCAATGGGAAGGAGAAGTCTGATATACAGGTATTCATAATGAGCTTTTCTTAGTTTTTTCTTTCATAACATGCCCATTTATCAAATCCGGAAGAAATGAAAAGAAAGGTCGCTCTCAGTACAATGATTCTTTGAGACAAGAATCCAGGTATTTACAGGTGGCGCTTAGATGGGCGGCAAGCGCTCGGGTGAATACAACAGCTGAGTCCCATAGGCGCTAACGCTAATATACCTGTTTTTAACCCCTTTGAAATATTACATAAACGGGTCAAAATGCTATGATCTTACATGGATACATCAAGTATTGTTCATACATGCCATCGCTTGTTCTGTTTTGCCGACAATTGTGTATACTTTAAGAAATCAAGGGGGAAAGTTGGAGATTTTAAGCTGGGTTGCTATGGTCGTCAAGGGCGGGAGTCCCCCACGGCCCAGCCCACTGCCTGCCAATCGGGCAAAAGTAAACAATGGGTTAAATCTAAGTATTAATGTTGTTTTTAGGCAATAAATGTTGCGGAAATGTTTCTGATGTCCATGATAAATATATTTTATGATATGGAATTAATATTACATCTGATTAATAGTTCAAAATTGGACAAAATCAGTTCGATGGATGCAGTCACGTGACCAGATGAGTGGAGGCGGTCTCAAAGAATAGCCCTATCCCTAGTTCTTTAGGTAAAATTACTGTCAGTTAGGTTCAAACATAATTATGGTGAATAATAAGAGAGTCCTGGAGGGCTTACAATCGTGGCTTATGATGTTTAATGAAGGCAGACATCTTCGGAAGATTCATGACATCACTGATGAGAGAATGGCGTGGCAGGAGTGCCGTGGTCATTCTCCTCCTCCTACTGGTATTTTTCCAATGACACCTGAAATAGGCATGTCCTCATTAGATCTGAATCTCTACATGCTATTCCTGGTCAGATTTCACATTTTGAAGTTGATTTAGTGTTCCAAACTCCTAGATTATTCCCCAACATTGAACCAGAAGTGTTGTTGGTCATTCTATTTCTGCTATCATCACTCCCAACAAATCCTTTCCTAGATCACACAGGCTTCATATCAAACCATCCAGGGTCAAACAAACTCACACCAGTCCTGCTATAACATGTTCCACACTCACTTATAGCAAAAAAAATGCCTATTAGTGATCTAAAGTGAGGAAAACAGGAATTAAACTTCAACCAAACCATGCCCACATCCCACTCGCTCTGCCCACTGGCCGAGGCTGAGTCAGCAGAGTCTATACTGAGTCTATGGGCAAGGCTACCTCAATGTTTGGACTACCTGATTATATGGAAAATTCTTACTTTATGCATCTTTATGCATCTAAATGGGGGTTTCTTGTCTTATGAATGTAATCAAAATTCATTTTGGAGGTGTTTTTGTGTATTTTATAAGTTGATGTGAATGGTGTGCTAGGAGATTAAGGGATGACGTTTATTTATAATGTTCACTGATCATATAAAGAGAGAGTAATCTTACGCTATAGTATTGCGCTAAGCTAGCCGTAATTAGGTCATGTTATGACGACCAGGCCGCTCATTTGAGACGCCCTCTTGTGTCAGGAAATGACAAAATCATGAAAGAGCGAATTGAACTCAAAATGGCGCCAGTTATGTACCGTATATACCCGTGTATAAGCCGGACCCCGTATATAAGCCCACCCCGTTTATAAGCCGGGGGTTCAGGACGTCCGGGAACTGGATGGAAACATGCCGGGAACTGGATGGAAACATGAAGGGCCTGGCCTGTTCTGAGGGGGGAAGATGCTGAAGAAATTGGCCAGAACAAGTTCTTAGAGGATGATGAATGATAGTTTAAATAACAGAACTCAGTTGTTGTTGATCGATTCTGAATTCTGGTAGTGTTTTCTTGTTAAATTGAAGCTTAAAACATGAAAACCAGAGCAATAATTAAAGATAATAATAAAAATGTGTTTCAGTTAGATCTACTGTTTTTCAGTTATTGTATTATAAGCCGGGCCCCGAATATAAGCCGGGCCCCGAATATAAGCCGGGTCAAATCACCATTTGAAATTAATATAAGCCAGGGCTTATACACGGGTATATACGGTATCTTGAATCGTGCCTATTTTGGACATTTTGAATGCTTCTATCATGGTTTAATAAACACTGGGGATATTTCTATACCACAGGTATGTTTTTATTTAATAAAAGAACTTATTGCGACACCATTGTACTGAAGGCGATACTTCATTTTAAATGATGAATTTCTTAGCTATTTACTGTTTTCATTCAATTCATGTTTTCATAATATTTTTCAACATTTGACTTATGAATCATATTCATAACCTGGTTAGTATGTATTGATACTCCAGCAATCAGGCAGTTATCATTAATATAGTATTCTTCAGATGTCAGAGATATAGGCTATACTAGGTTGGCTATTTTGCTCTTTGCTTCATTACTCTGAGGAAGACCGCCAGCTAGGTCGAAATGCATAGGGAAAAGCCCTACATCTCAGCAAAGAAAAGAACACATACAGAAACTGACAGGAGTCATTTGTTTCTACGGTGCCACCTAGATATTACATATTTTGCCTTTAATTGTTATCTCATGTTCTGTATGGGGATTAATTTTAAATAATTCGATGGGATGTATAAATGTTATCAGAGCTATCATGTCAGTAGTGTACGAATTGTATTGCCTGCTTTCCGACCTGCCCGACATCAGTGCGGACGGATGGATTGGATTAGCTTCAGTGACTTACCCTCGGATATGTCATTTATCAATTTCATATTATAGGCCAGATTTTGGGCAACTTGAATACCACTGGACGTTATTGATTCTCGGTGTATGAGTGTTCAACTATGTGCATAGATATACATTTATGGACAGAGTTAATCACTTGTAGGTTTGGCTTAGCGGTTAGCGGAAACAGATATGCTTCCCAATGAAAGGATCATGGAATCGAGTCCAAGCTCAGGCAGCATTTTAGCACTTTTTTTAATTTTTCATTTAAAAAAAAGTCACAGAATATCACCCTTTGCTTATGAAAAAATCTGTACTAAAAAGAATGGCAGAATGGCAGTGATTTTTGCTAGATAGGTCCAATAATGAGTACAATGCATGGTACATATGTCTGAAGGATTGGTTGGGGGTGCCGTGTCCTTGCCTGGTAGGTTCCGCTCGCGGAATTGCTTGGAATTAGCTAGATGCTACCGGCGGTCTAGATGTGATAAGGAATGCTGGTGAAGCACAAATTATCATTTTTATCTTCAGGCATTTGATTCCCAGGAATTTCAAGTCTGTGATTTGGTGCGGCACCTCGTAAGAAGCAAGATGTACCAACTGCATGGTTTCATCTGGGTGCTGGTCAACACCAAGCAGCACCACCTTGTAGAGATGCTGGGCTTCCCTGCCAGGAAATATGTTGATGTCCAGCAGATACTAAAGTAAGTAGTTTATTTAGTCTTACCCAAACCCATACTAAACCAAATTCATGCAAAATCAATCAATACCAAAGATACAACCGCTGATAGGAATTGGGTGTCGATGGTATCAACACCAGCTGCATGCAATCCAGCAGTACTCCCATTCGTCCAGCATGGCCACAAAACTATTCTATTTAAAGATACACAGGACAATCTAAATATCTATCATCTCATTGACTAGTTCCATCACCATTTCCATCATTTTCGCACATGTCCTCTTATTGCCATGCCAAATGAAATATTTTCACTGTGGGAAGTATAATCAGGGTCATTCAAAAACCTTATCTGCCAAAGATGACACTGACATAAACCAGTTAGAAGTCTTTGCAATGAAGAATATGAATGGAAAATGAATGAAAGTCTTAGCACAGGAAGATATGCTTTTTTCTTGTTAACCTATAGGATAAGACTTCTAATAAAGGTGTAGCAAATCTAAACAACATGGGACTTGTCATATTTTTTTATTCAGTAAAACGGGAACAAAAATCACATTTTCCTATAAACTCCTATGGTAAACAACCGTTTTTTTTCAAATGACTAGAAACAAAGTTACTGGGGTAACATCTTTTTTTCACTTATTTGTTTCTTATGTAGAAAGGAACATTACTTTATGTGGTGTATGTACCACATGCTATTTGTATGGACGGGAGTAGTGTGGTAACTTTCACCAGTTTAACACGTGTGGTATGACATTGCCATTCCCTCTTCTAAGGTTCCTCCTCCAGTACACATAGCCATATAAGGTAAACCGGTGGGAGGAGTTTAGCTATTGGAAGGGTCAGGTAGTAACAAGCGTGCCCATAGGTTGATGCAGGTTGAATCCAAGCTAGATTATATTATTAGTTTTTCATAACCCACTCGCTTTTCGGCTTGTGGGCCATGAAAAAAACCAAACAACTCGGAGAGTGCAATAGTGTCCCTTGTACCACGTTCTCATTAGATTCTATCTATATCCATGAAAGTTTTATGACAATTGTACTGGTCAATTTCTTTTCATTGAACTGTCCTCTATACCGTTGAGACTACATCTGTTGGCAATGTGTGTTCATCAGTTACAAGCATCACCGCCTAAGCTTCATCATAAATTGTTGAGTTGTATTCATTCATTGTATATTGTAATAGATCATAAGGAGGGCAGAGGGAAGACCATCAAGGTGATACTGCTGTATGTGTAATAATAAATTTATAAATATATTACTACAAAAAGGTTTTCATATTCTTTTCTTTCAGATCATCCTCCATCAAGTGTCCTTCTTGTTGTGAGATATTTTCCAGCAAGACATACATACTAGTTCAGTGTGGGCACTATGTGTGCCGTCCGTGTATCAAGGGTGCCCAATACTCAGTGGAAGATAACAAAACAGAGGCCATTAAATGTCCAGTACCAGATTGCGGTGATGTAACAAAGACACTCCAAAACATGGATGGTGACATCGGGCTAGAAAAGGATGAAGTTTTCCTGGACTTTGTTGGAGACCTCATGAAGGATTTGACCAAAGAAGAAACATGTCATCTGTGTTCTTGGAATTTGAACTTATCTTACAGGAAGCATTTCTGTACTGGGTGTAAGAAGTTACTGTGTGGTGCCTGCATCAGTAATCATGAAGGTAAAGACCATCAGATCATCCACAAGCATTCTGCTGAAGTGTGTTGCCTCCATGGGAAGAAAACAGAAATGTTCTGTTCACCATGTAATATCTACAGATGTGTTTTAAAAGATGAGAAGCCATGTGAGCATCAGGTACAAAGTGGGGAGTCTGACAAGAAGAACACGAGCTTGCAGTACATGGTAAATCAAGTTCAAGAAATTGGTGCCAAGGCTGAAGAATTTGAGAAGTTTGATGGAATTCTGGAGGATCGCAGGACAGAAATGGTTGAGTATGTGGAACATCATCGTGATGAAATCAGAAAGATTATTGATGGATGGTCTGATGACAATTTATCATACATCTCAAGGATGAGTCGCCTTGTAAGTACATTTGGTGGGTGACTAGTTTATTATGAGCAAAGCGAATTTTACCTATCACTTCTGAGAATGACCTACTGATAGACACATAGAGTAGAAATAAGAATAACCTAATGTGTGTCTTTGGTGATCTGGTACATGCCTTTCTTGTCAAGCTATTTCTTTCATGTTTGGTAAATGGCTCAGGAAAACCGATTGTGGTTGAATAGGGTCATTTAAATTTTTAAATTGTTTTATTGAAAAGAGTTATTTCCAAAAGCGGTAAACCACCTGGCTTAGCTTTCGGTAGTAGCTGGGCTCAGGAGCCTGTGAGTCAGCCTGTGGCCCAGAGCCTGTGACTTAGCTGTCCCCCTGATACTGCTTGACCCCTGAAAGCTTTGGAATGTGAGGGGTAATGGAGTTAATTGGACACCCTCCCCCCCTTCTCTTCCTCGTCCTGCTCCTGCCCTACACCCCGGTCACAACAACCACCTGTAGGGTAATTAAATAGATACGGAGGTGGCCGGCCAATAGCCCTGCCCCTCTCCTTTGCTATCATGGGGTTGATGAGGACGGTGAGATAGTGTATAGCCCTAGACCCCCTTCATTGCTTTATACTGATGACAATCAATAGTTTCCAGGTCCCCCCCCCCCCCCCACACACACACACATCCTCACCCTGGACGTGATTAAGCACATTCCAGAACTAGGCTCTCTCTCTAATCATAGAATTAGATTCTTTAATAGAACCCATAGATCTTTAATAGAACCCATAGATCACAAAAGTAAATCATGAAATATCACTCTTTCTTTGTACCAAAATAATTTATTTTTGGTAGTGACACCAAGTCCCCCTCTCTCTCTCAGTACCACTTTGTACCAATTATGAGATAATTACTCACCCTGCTCCACCCTGCTCCTCCTCCCACTCCCACAAGGAGTAATTACCCTTGTAAGGTGCAGGAGGACGGCCGTCCTCTGTCTCCCATATATGCTCTCAGTTACACATCTGTTCCTCATGAAGGAGGAGGTAGGAGGGGAAGGAAGTATGGGCTTGTTTTCCTCTGATTAGATTAGCCCATTTTAAGAATGATCATTTAGTCCAAATGGTTATATGCAGTAGTCCTATGTGAAAAGGAAATGTAGAAATTCTATTTCTTTCAATCCAGCTTCGCAATATGTGGCTACAAGTTGCCACATGTTTTATGTCCTCCTTGTTGTTAACCATTATGGGTTAAAACTTTCAGTCACTTTATATAGTACTAGCAAAGTAAAATACCCGTCCTCTGGATGGTCACCCTCTTCCTCTCACTCTCTTTCTCTGACTCTCCTCCTTTTCTTTCCCCTCTCTCTCTCTCTCTCCCTGTCCCTACTGTCTCCCTCTACCCTCCCCTGCCCTCTTCTCTCTCTGCCTTTTCTTTCTGTATCCCCTTCTTTCTCTCCCTATCCGATTTCCTACACTTCTATCATTCTCTCCCTAGCTCCACTCCCTTTTCCTTTCCCTCCCGTCCTTTTCTCTCCCCCTCCCCCTTTTCCCTATGTCATGTGCTCCCTACTTTTGACATTTGTCCATACAAAAGCTTTAGAGCTTTAACAATTACCGTGAGATGCTTATGCCCTTCTTCAACATAAGGAGCTGCAGCATCCGAACAGCTGTCTTCCTGTGCTGCTTTAGGCTTTGGATTCTTATCAGAGATCACATCTATACTACTTGGGTAGCTTCCTCCTCTTCTTTTCAGTATTTCAGAAACAAAGTTAAAGTAAAAAATACATGACGATCAAAAAAATTATACTTGGCCCGGGTCCCAGCTCTAAAATAAGCCCTGCATATGAAAACGATTTCCCCAGCAAAAAAATATGCATCAAAAGTTTATTTTTTGTCAGAAATTATTAAAAATAACTGTACCAAGTATTTTTCAAGGATATTTTTTCCTGGCTTCTGTACTTTTTCTTTGTGGAGGATCTCAGTAGTAGCTCTGAAAATTTGCTTATATAATTTTACAGGTGAGAGTGAAGCACAAGCAGTCATTACAATGGAAGGCCTTATCATCAGATCTCATTGGTATTCAAGCAGATCAGCCTTGGGTGGACCTTCCCCTGGACAAGCTGGACCTTACCTTGTCTCCTGAGGTGGAGGCATTTGTGTTTAAAGTCAGAGACGGTGAGCCTCCATCAAACATACTCTCTGGGCTTCCATATGTGCCTGCACCTGCTCCTGTACCTGAACCACCTGCCCCTGCACCAACCAAAGGTAAGGAATATTTTTTATCCTCAGAGTAATTTCACTTTTTATGAGGGACAGATCAGGTAAAGTCCTTTACTAAACCCAACTTTATCATACAACTATTGGTCCCTCATTTTGACATTGTAGTCCAGTCATCAATTTATGAAAAAGGTAAAAAAATAACTAGAACAGAAATGCGGTTTTCACCATGCTTTCCCACAAGGGCCCTGTATTAACATACTAAAAATGTAGAAAAATTCAACTTTCAGAGTAGCCAAATTCCACATTCCTACTAGTGTACAGTTATGGTTAGGCAACTACAGCCTTCAGCCCACAGACTAGGGGTGGGAAGTGAAAGGTCTGATGTATCCAGCAATGATGGACAAGCCACCAGCACCAGATTAACTGTTGGTGATGATTAAATGCAGCTGTACATCAGGATGTAGCAACATGAAGTGCAATTGCAAAAAATATGTCATTGACTGCTCCTTCCGCTAAGGTGAATGTCATGGAACATGCTCTGACAAGAAACCAAAATAAAATTTGTACTAAGTTCTATCAAACTTTATGAATTATTCAAACACAGTTGGATAATTTCTGGGGTGGCCATCTTGGATATATGACAGGTAATGTTTAAAATGATTCTAAATGTCACCACTGTGTTGAAGCATACTTGAAAACCTGTTAATAGCAAATAAAATTGGTCTTTATACCATATTCCACAGAACTAGATAAAGATGGAACACCGATTCAGCTGATCGGGGGCGGAGCTTGTGGGACGTGATGCGCGCGCATTCTTTATTACGTAGGGGGATTGTTTACTTCCGGCGTCGATTGCTAGCAGAGAGGCCGTCGTGACAAAAACTAAATTATTTTCGCTGTTTCCACAATATATATTCGCCGTCAACATATGACAAAGATAGCGGAACTTAAAGGACAGCAAGGTTCAGCAATGTGGACTGTTGTAACAAAGTTGAACAACGAGTACATCCAGGATTGACCAAAATTAGTTTGGAACTTCTCACTCAGCAGTGTTGTCAAGTCAGTGGGAGGAGGGCGTGACCAATCTTTTCGAGGTAAGTAGCCTGCATTAAGATTAATAACTTTTCAAAATCTAGCATTACTTTACATACATCATGATGGTATAAATTAATGGTGTAGAAGCACATGCAAAAAAACGAAGGACTAAAAAAAAACAAATAAAAATAAGTTCCCAGGTCGGGAGTCGAACCCCGGCCCCTCGCACCCAAGGCAGGCACCTTATCCATTACACCACTGAGTCAGTCACTCTGCAGCTGCCGTTTTCTTGTATCTATATTGGCTGCCTGCTATTGGCTATCATTCAAGTTTGTTCTGACACTCGGGAATAAGCTGGAATAGGGGTATTATTAAGATGTGTAGAAGCGGGAATACTAATTTGAAACAGATGATATAGCCAGAAATTAACTGCAAAACTCACCGCATGGAAACAATAATAAACGTCGTCATAAATGGCAGTTAAAATCCACAGAGCATTTATGATTTAGTTGTGATACCATTACCAACGCAATATAGTTAGTTATGTGGGTCACTCTGCTCAAACAGCTAATCTGATGACAGCAACAGGACGAAAAAAAAGTTGCTGGGACGTAGAAATGACATAGTTTGTCCATTTAACTGTTTTCCTGTGGGAGAGGGGGAGGGGAAGTGAGGGGGAGAAAGCGGAGGGGGAAAGGAGGAGTTCAAGAATCTCTGCAAGGGAAGGGGGACGGGGAGGCAGGGGGAGGGACTTTTATTACCATATTCACCACCCCTGAAAATTTTATTTTATAGGTCTAAGTTTAAACTGCTTTTTATACATGTAAATATCTACCCTGTATTAAACTTGGGAGGCTATAGTAAAGCCCCTATAATTATTTTCCGGATTTTGCTAGGCCTAATCTGCTGACCAGTAACTCTTTTAGTTGAGGGTTGGGGGCAGGAGGGGGAAATAGGGGGAGCTTATTAACCTCTGTATTTTCCCAGATTTTACTAATTTGAGGCCAGTAATTCATCTATGGTATGCCAGAGAGGACAGTAATTTTATTATGGTATGCCTGAGTAAATGCAAACGTAGGCCTACTTTGGGGACATGCTCCCCCCAAAAAACTTTTTTTGTATTCTGGTGAATTTAAAAATGTTGGAGACGAACTTTTACAACCCATTAATTCCTATCCTCTGCTCTCTCCATGGCGCGCAGGTAAGCAATAGGCCTAACTTGTCATTCACACTCACCTGTTAGGCCTACTTCAGCCACAAAGTAGCAGCTGTTAAATATCAAACATGTATGATAGTACCAGGAGCACTCTACGCTTCTAAAATCCGCCAAAAGAATTAACATGGCTAACTGGTGGGAGCCAGTAGCACCTGTCCCTGTTACTGCTCCTGCTTCTTTAATCAAGAAGCAAAAGCAATAGCAGGGGAAGTAGCCGGCAGTGGAACCCGGGCCTGAGTTTAGTAAATGAGGCTCACATGCTTGTGTTGTATATCAAAACGTAAGGCTTGGAGAGAGGAGAGGAGAACTGAAAGCCATTTCCTGATATATTGGGTAGGGCCTAAGTTATAGGGGTCGATTAGGTCAGAAAGTGCTGTTTCTTATATATTGAAAAATTGGGTGGGGGGTCGGGGAGGGGGGGGGGGGGGGGGTCGGTGATTATGTCCCTGTTGTATATCAAAACATTGGGCTAGGTGAGGGAAGAAGAGAACTGAAAACCATTTCTTAATATTTTGATTAGGGCCTGAGTTATGGGGGGTTGATTATGTCAGAAAGCGCCATTTCTTATATATCGGCAAATTCAAGTCGGAGATAAATAAGGCTTACATGCTTGTGTTGTATATCAAAACGTAAGGCTTGAAGAGAGGAGAGGAAAACTGAAAGCCATTTCCTGATATCTTCATTAGGGCCTGAGTTATAGGGGTCAATTAGGTCAGAAAGTGCCGTTTCTTATATATCGGCAAATTGGGTGGGTGGGGGGGTCGGTGATTATGTCCCTGTTGTATATCAAAACATTGGGCTAGGTGAGGGAAGAAGAGAACTGAAAGCCATTTCTTAATATTTTGATTAGGGCCTGAGTTATGGGGGGTTGATTATGTCAGAAAAGCGCCATTTCTTATATATCGGCAAATTCAAGTCAGAGATAAATAAGGCTCACATGCTTGTGTTGTATATCAAAACGTAAGGCTTGAAGAGAGGAGAGGAAAACTGAAAGCCATTTCCTGATATCTTCATTAGGGCCTGAGTTATAGGGGTCAATTAGGTCAGAAAGTGCCGTTTCTTATATATCGGCAAATTGGGTGGGTGGGGGGGTCGGTGATTATGTCCCTGTTGTATATCAAAACATTGGGCTAGGTGAGGGAAGAAGAGAACTGAAAGCCATTTCTTAATATTTTGATTAGGGCCTGAGTTATGGGGGGTTGATTATGTCAGAAAAGCGCCATTTCTTATATATCGGCAAATTCAAGTCAGAGATAAATAAGGCTTACATGCTTGTGTTGTATATCAAAACGTAAGGCTTGAAGAGAGGAGAGGAAAACTGAAAGCCATTTCCTGATATCTTCATTAGGGCCTGAGTTATAGGGGTCAATTAGGTCAGAAAGTGCCGTTTCTTATATATCGGCAAATTGGGTGGGTGGGGGGGGTCGGTGATTATGTCCCTGTTGTAAATCAAAACATTGGGCTAGGTGAGGGAAGAAGAGAACTGAATGCCATTTCTTAATATTTTGATTAGGGCCTGAGTTATGGGGGTTGATTATGTCAGAAAGCGCCATTTCTTATATATCGGCAAATTCAAGTCGGAGATGGCTAAAGGCTTACATGCTTGTGTTGTATATCAAAACGTAAGGCTTGAAGAGAGGAGAGGAAAACTGAAAGCCATTTCTTGATATCTTTTTTTATTTCAAAATCATCAATTTTGACTGATATCAATATAAACTAATAATGAAACATTTAACCTATTTGAAACAAGGCACAAGGATTACATTTTCCTGAATTATAGTACAAATGCAACAATGTTAGAGGGCCTTTTGACCCATATTTTCTTGGAAAATCCTTGAAAAGTTATCTTCTCTGTTATTACATGAGAGTGTAGGTGTTATGCTTCAGAATGAACTAAAACAAATGGACAAAAAAACAGTTTTAAATTTTGGTGTTGATGTCACTTTTTGAAACAAGATCGAATTACCCCTCATATCTTAATTCTCATCCGATTTATAACATTTTGCAGTTCGTATTGGCACTCAATCTTAATGATGTAAGGGCTGCGACATCTAACATTTATTGCAGGTAAGAAATTTATGAAGTATGACCACTGATATCTCACTCTGATGTTTCAAGATATTCACATATAATTTGAATTTATTTTCATCATTACATGTGTCTGGAGGTAACTGGTGAAATATATAAGATTTATCATGGTCGCTGTAGATATTCTGTGCTTCAAACGTTTAGGGATTCCTTCACTTGCCCTTCCTTTTCATGGCTCTGAAACACATAAAACATATCATATAATTACTACATTTGTTTGACTCTTGCTTGTCATTTTAGGGAACATTGCAAATAAATAGTCCTGTGTAATTCCATTAAATTGTGAATTCATTTAATGATTACTAGCCATTGACATATGAGCAATTCCACCAGTTGGTCGTCATTTGACCATCCAGGGCTGAAAATTCTTAATTTTTTAAAAAATCAACATTGGTGATAAAGAATATGGTAGTCAGGGCAGCTTGGTAGAGACTGACTGGAAATTTGCTGATAAGGGCACAGGAGAATCGTTCATATTTCTAAATAAATGAGGATTTAAATTAGAGATAAATAAACAAAATATGCACATAATGTTTTGAATTATTGTGTAACTCATAGGTCTCGACGTAAGGGTGATAACCGTTTCTTTTGTGAAAATATTCCAACTAGAATCAAAGTTAAATAAACAAAAAACAAGAAACGATTCAGTAATGGTAATGGTAATGGCAGCGGCAAGGATCTCAGGGCATTGATCCTCTGTCCATATAATAGACATGTATTCCATTATGTTTAGAATTTATACAAAAATATATCACATTCTTTCCCTCGTTTTCCTGTTAAGATGACTTGAATACTTGTATTGGTTGTTTATGAAGTTAAATATAAATTCTGTCTAAGTATTTAGAGGCAAAATTATTAGGGAAAAGGTTCTTTATGTCCACACAATACATGCATAAATAGTGTCACATAATTTATGTCACCATAACTTGTCAGCATGTTACAGTGACATCATGTTTTAGCACTGCAGGGGGATAATATGACTGTTTATGTTTGAGCTATATGATGACTTACCCTCAGCCCTACTCTTTTTTTTATTAAGTAAAATGTCCACACATTACAGTGACATAAAACCTTCCGTAAATATATATTGTATGCTCTAATTCCGAAGAAAATTATAATATTCAACTTCATTCATGATTATATGGGCAAATACATCAAAACCTATCTAAAACATCTCTACTTTACCTATCTTTGACTTTCAAATCTATTTTCATTCTAGGTTTAAATAGGCACGTTATGGTGGCATACAGACTTCCCCAGACTTTTTTGCATTGCAAATCAACCAATGGATATTAGAAATATATTTTTTTCAAATTATTCGGTAGCCAGGGGCGATACAAGGTCTATAAAGTCATGACAGCTTTAAATTTTATTATTTCAGTGAATCACTTAGCCAACATGACAGGTGACAATTGCTGCATCGTAGATTGCAGAACTACAAAGAACAAGTGCCCTGCACTATCATATCATCTTCTCCCCAAAAAAGGTAAATTCATTCTCTTTAATGTATGATCTGATTATGATGACAGAAATCCTCATTTTCAATGAGCTGTTTCTGTTCAGATGACAGGCAATGCAAGGGGATTTCTGACTGTTGACCAAGACCTTTAATGGGTTTCATGGTAGACAAACCCAAAAGCACGTATTCTTGGAACTTACTATAGCCATTATTTTTTTTAAATCTATAGCCATTATTAATAATTTGTTCAGGTTACAGGTTGTTTTATGTTATTAGATATATTTCAACAGAATCATTACTAAAGAAACATCCAATAATCAACAAAGGAATATTTGTGATGTAAACATGGATAAAACCCCAACAGTATTTGCTATAGTTGGTAACCTGATAACCTCGCAGCGGTGATATTTCTTTGATGGGGATGTGGGGAAGACGGAATTCCATTAAACCTCTCGAAATATGTCACCTCCTCATTAAAACAACAGCTGGGTTAGGATAGAGGAACTCAGATTTGGGGGACAGCTCCCCTTGTCTTATCATCACCCTCTCCCTCACGGCCGTGATGGCGGTCATGCACAACACCGTAATGGCCGGGATGGCAGTGAGGTGTATCAGTATGTATCAGGATGGCGGGCCTCATTACCAAAAGAAGTGGTCCTCCCTCCCCTCAGCTTCGAGCTTGTCCAGTTAAGAACTATACACAGTACTTACTTTCTCTTCAAATGCCTTCATTGCAGGGATTTCGGAAAAAGCAGATGAATGGAGGAAGGAACTCATTCGAATTATTGATCGCCGTGACCACTCGTTCAATCCTGAAAGGGCAAAGATATGTTCAAGACATTTTCAAGATACATGTATAATAACAAGTAAGATTATACTTTCCTGAATAGTATTGTAGGATTCTCATGGCATAATGAAATTTAATTAGTTGTTGTGCCTATTTTAAACATTTTTGTATTGTCTTCTAATGGTTAAGGAGGCTGGCCACAATTTAAAAAAGTCATCAGATCTTCCCCCAAATTCTTTCACTTATGCTCTGAAGTATACTAAATTCAAAGATAAAATTGATTAATTAAGTCTCTTTCCATACTTATTTTCCCACTGTGAGATCAAGCTCCTTCAGGAAGATTTACCATAGTCTACTAAGGGGAAAATGTCATAATTCCAGTGTAAGGTTGAGGTCAACTCAGGGGTCGAGTTTGCGGTAAATTTCATTGTTTACATCATTGTTTGCTGTTGTCAACCCTAATTTACATTTGGTAAACCTCGATACTAATGCATTCTACAACCTTTCCATGCCTTTTACATATTGATTTCAATGAAACAACCATGTTTTATACTGAAACACTAGGCCCTCAGCGATTTGTAAACAAACAGATTAGAGCAAGATTTAGTTAAACTTAAAACAAACATTGTCAACTTGTTAGTATTTCATTTTTTAATATGATTTGTTAACACTTACCCATTAATTACTAGACATGATATTTTGCAAAAGAGAATATGACAAGCATACAACGACAAACTATGACCAACAAATTGTGCACTCTCCCCAACCTCAGAATTCTGGCCAACCTCCTTAACAAATAAAATAATGAAAAGATGAATAAAGGGGCATTCTAGTGAGGAACATTTGGCATCCAAGTACAGGTGATATAGATTAAAATCATGTATACATATATAAGAGAAGAGGCTACCAAATGTATCCTCCAACCTGACCCAAGAGAACCCTAAATTGATGGTTTATACATAGATCTGTAATAGGGCACTTCACAAATTATGGTTGAAGTGACCGGAAGTCCTAAGTTACTCTCACTGCGCAGGTCATAACTGGCCAGTGGTGGCTGGAATGCAGGCACCTAGCTGTACACTGAGACGGGGAGCGGGGAAGGCCCAGAGAGGGAGAGAGGGGCAGCACACACCAAACCACCAGTCACCAGACTTGCACAGTCTCTCTCTATATACAATGCCTGTACACTCACACTAGTTCTGACCCCCTAGAGGCATACTGCAAGTCTATGCATGGTCTCTGTGTGTACATTCGTCCCGCTCCTCTGCCTGCACAATCCCTGTGTGCATGCTTCTTCCCACCCTATGTTTTGATGGATTCACTTGACAAAAGTTGTTATTATTATAAGATCTAGCGGATAAAATCTACTTGAGCTTAGGCAAAAATACTCTCAACATGTGATCTGATAATCCTGGAATAGCTATCCAGCCACAAAGCAAATTGTATTCCTAGAATAAGGAGGCAAAGTTTGCCACCTAGTCCCGTCCCCGGGGCATAGTCACCACTGCAAAGTTTGTCATCAACCTATTCGTGAAGGACCCTATTAAACTGGTCTAAAAGAACATGAAGTACAGTAAAAATAGATCAGGTTATTCATACCTTGTGGTTTTATTTGTAGAAGATAGTGGTCGTAAAGTATTGACACATGGCAGTTTACCAACACGCTTCATGCCATTAAAGTCAATTATTACACCAAAGCCAGCACCAAGAAAACCTCCAGTATGAAATTCTTTATTTCAATAATTGTGTTCTGCTGTCAGTCCATCTGAAATTACAATTACATATATATTTCTAGTTTCATTTTGCATTCATCTTGTTGATAAGTTAACCAGTAAACTTCTACATATTTTCAAGGGAATGTTTCTTAAAACATGAAATGGAGAGAAATACTTTTGTTCCAAACAATAGTGGTCATAGTTGCAGACAGGTCATAAAGTGGAAGTTTATACTGTAATTCATATTTCAAAGAGAAAAAAAAGTTAGCCCCTGTGTTGTATAATTTGTCAAATTTCATGGATATTTGGTTTAACTGGAAAGATAAACTAAAAAGAACTTTTAAATAATTAATTCAGAACCTTCATGTAGAAAATTAGAAAAAAGGTATTACATAACTTGTCAGGCTGTTTTTACTTACAATATATCGTGTTGAACTATGTATTGACCATAAATTGTTGCAAACCTTAGACCATTAACTTATGATTCATTCTTTTTGAAGGCACAACGTTTGCCTTCAGTTGAAGAGTGCAATGCTGAGGCCTCAACATCAGAGGGCAGGACAGAATCAGCAATCCCTGATACTGATTTTTTGCCAGAATCGGCAGCCCAAAGTTTACCACAACCATGCCCTGGCATTACAGATTCTGAACTGCAGAAGTATGCTGAACTTCCACCACCATGCAACTGTACTAAACCATATGCCTCATATTACCTACATGTTACATATGACCAATGTGGTGATAAAGTAACTTGCTCAACATCTATACGATCTCATGGGTGCAAAGGTTCCTTTGTAGGTGAAAAAGCAAATATTTGCAAGTCTTGCAGGGAAAGTAAGAGGATGATATTAAAAAAACATTCCAGGTTGTGCTCTCTTGAAAGAACATCGATAAACAAATTTACACCATTATCCAAGATATCAAGTTACGAAATTGCTGAAGCCTTAAAAAAAGAAAGGGTAAAAACAACACAGGCTACAAAACAGCTGAACGAGATTGGGAGGCAGTTGGCTGAGGAATCCATTAAAGTCAATGAGGAGAGCCACAAGGTATTGATGGATTTAATGGAACATGCAGAAAAAGATAGCTTTACAGAACTCTTTTGGCAAGAACAAAAAAAGGCATTTGAGAGGAAAAAAAATGGCATCCGTTGGCACCCCATGATGGTACGCTTTGCCATCCTCCTGCATAGCACAAGCCCAGCCGCATACAGGTCATTGCGGGAGATTGGAGCATTGAAATTGCCTTCAGAATCCACCTTGAGGGATTACACTAATGTGTTACACCCTAGAGCAGGCTTCCAGTTAGAAGTCATGAAAGAACTAAAACGGCAAGCTCAACCATTGAGTGACAATGAAAGGTGGGTTTGCCTTCTCCATGACGAAATTGCCATCAAGCGTGACCTAGTATATGACCCCCGAAGTGGAGACCTTGTTGGGTTTGTAAAGAGCAACGAAAAAATCACATCGTCAGAGGGCACATTAGCCACTCATGCCCTGGTCTTCATGGTGGTTGGGGTAACATCAAATCTGAAAATGTCAATTGGGTATTTCCCCACCACTACAGCGACTGCTGATGAAATATTCCCCCTGTTCTGGAGAGCCGTTGGGCTAATTGAGAGTGTGGCCAACCTAAAAGTGAGATTTGTTCATATATAAGTATTAAGTAATAATTACAGAATATGTTATCACAATTATAGTTACATAGTAACTCTTCAGGGCGTCCAAGAGACAGTAAAATAGTCTAAAAATTATAATCTTGCAGAGTTTAGATAATACTAATGCATATATATAGGTCAGATTTTCAGAAAATGTACAATTCAACTTCGCCAATCCTCTCAAATAACTCAAGTTCTAGACGAAAATAAAGTTCAACATGCAGTTCAACCTGACCAAACAGATTGCTGGAATCAATGTAATGCCTAATATACTCAAATTTACCTAATATTGGTTATATTGCAGTCTAATTTAGCAGAATTTTCTAAATATGTAGAGCTGCCAATTGTACATTTTCTGAAAATTTGACCCATATATCAACTTAGCTATGCATAGAGACCATTTTGCAATGCCCACTTTAAATGTGAGTGTTCTAGTAGCCTGTCTAATGTGTACTAATTGATAATCAATTTTTTTCCACTTAGAAAAATGTAATATGTTGATATTCAGGTAATAGCAGCCACCAGCGATAAGGCTTCACCAAACCAACGGTTTATTAGGATGCATGGGGACAATGGTTTCAAGACTACGAACATCTATGCCCCAGAGAGGGAGATATTTTTCTTCAGCGATGCCCCCCATCTGATCAAGACAATAAGAAACAACCTAAATAGCTCTGGGTTTGGCAAGAACACCAAACATCTATGGGTGTGTAAATTAATGTCTGATTTCTTTATGTCCTTTACTAGTGCCAAGCCGTTTCACTGACCTTGCATACATGGCCAATTCCACCAATTTGACAACATTTGGGCCCCAACCGTGGAAAGTGATAAAATGGGCTTAAATCAAATTATTTACTATTAATTTGATTTTTTTTTTGGATTGGATGGTTCTAACAACCTGTGGAACCACATTTTTGGCATTTTTAGTCCAATTTTTTTTTTTTTTTGTTTCAAAATTCCATTTTGGGGGCAAAAATCATTTTTTAAAACTGCCATCAGTCCATGGAATTGCTGAATTTCTAAATAATCTTCAAAATTGACCATTTTTTTTAATATGTTGTGATAGTAGGTTACGTGAACATGATCTGTGTAAAAAAAAATTGCAAAAAACTGATTTTTTGACCAAAATAAAAAAAAAACTGATTTTTTTTAAGTGGGTACCCCTGATGTCTCTTGCCGTCACGCACTGTGCTTAAGGTGGAATAAAAAAATAAAAAAAATATTTAAACATCCAATTATGTTGAATAATAATAAAACTCATAGGATTTAATATTTATGGACCATCAACTGTATTGGTTAGAGTTTTTCTTGAATACTAGCAGAGAAAAAACATGGTGGCAAAAAGTGGTGGAAACAGGGGGTAATGTCTCTTGCCGTCACGCATTTTTAGGGTTTTTAGAGCCATATAAAGCATTATTTTAATGATAAACTTTAATTTTGACATTTATTATCGATTTTGCTTATTAGCAGCCCATGTAGATCGATATTCATAATGTCTGAGTATTTTTTATATGATTCTTATGGCAAAATGCTTGAAAGTCTTGCCGTCACGCATTTGTCTCTTGCCGTCACGCATTTTTAGGGTTTTTAGAGCCATATAAGGCATAATTTTAATGATAAACTTTAATTTTGACATTTATTATCGATTTTGCTTATTAGCAGCCTATGTAGATCGATATTCATAATGTCTGAGTATTTTTTACATGATTCTTATGGCAAAATGCTTGAAAGTCTTGCCGTCACGCATTTGTCTCTTGCCGTCACGCATTTGCCGTCACGCATTTGCCGTCACAGGGTGACGGCGAGAGTGATTTCAACATTTATAAATGACTATTCAAATTAGAAATAAATGAAAAACATATATGCACATAATGTTTTGAATTAGGGTGTATGTCAGAGGTATCGATGTATGGGTCATAATGTCTTTTAGTTTGTGAACATATTCCAACTAGAAAAAAAGTTACAGCCAAAAAACGATATAATGGGCAGAGGGTCAATGAACTGTCACCCTTGCCGCTGCCATTATGATTGCCATTACAGAATGGTTATTTGGCTATAACTTTTCTTCTAGTTACAATATTTTCACAAACTAAATGGTGTTATTACCCTTATGTCGAGGCCTATCAAATATAAAATAGTTCAATACATTATGTGCATATTTGTTTTATTTATTTCTAATCTAAATTCTCATTCATGTAGACATATGAACCATTATTTGACATGCTATATTTGGCATTTTTGCCATATTTGGGATCTATTTTTCGAACCCCTGTAAAAAAAATACTAATAATCAGAATGGTTCCATACTTGGTAGTTCAATGCACATATATATAAGGTTGATAAAAAATAACAAATTAACTGATTAATGTAAAATCTATTTTTTGGTACCCAGGGGGGGTCTAGGTGGCCAAATGTTGTCAAATTGGTGGAATTGGCCACATATGTGTTATTATCATAATATTAACTATCATAATATTATTATCATTATTATTATTTTTGAAAAGGTCTTCCCTGCATGCCCTCAGCTTTGTGGGGAGGGGCCGACCTAGGGTGCAATTTATGTCCAAATACTGTTTATTCAATAAATTTGTTCTTATCAATTTCCAGAATAACGGACAGGAGATTCTCTGGACTCACATCAAAAGGCTATATGATGAGGACAAAGACAGGGAACTTCACAGGACAAAATTAACAGCTGAACATATATACTTGACACCCCAGTCAACTATGCGTGTTTACCTTGCAGCACAGGTTGGTGTCCCAAGTATTTTGGCAGGTGCCTATATGGGGCCAGCCCTTATTGCAATACAGGCATAAATAAACAATCAGAGATATGAGTTTAAATGACCCGGGGGTTAATATTGGGGTAGCCTTTTAATGGACCCAGCGTTTTTCTCAATGAAAAACAGTATTTAACACATTTTTTTTATTAACTTGCAGGTCCTAAGCCACTCAGTCGGCTCAGTCATGCAAAGATTTGGTGGGGAAGTTTGCCAGGAAACTGCAAAATTCATCTTGCTTGTGGATAAATTCTTTGATTGTGTCAATGTGAGGTAATGTCAATAAAGTTCTTAATATATGGGATCAATTTGGGTCTGGCAGACTGTTTTGGTGGATTTCAGGCTGCCTGAATTCCTTGGCACTTGTTTAGAACACAATGAATATCCACTTAGTATAGGAAAACCCTGCAAAAATCAATCAATAAAATCAAAATCTTATTAGCAATATTGGAAGTAATCATAAATCTATTGTCTTTTCTGTGCTACTGTAGGTGTTCTGAGGAAGGCAGGAAGAAGAATAATGCGTACTTGAGCCCTTACACATCACATGATGATGACAGATTTAGGGTTTGTAAATTTATATAGATCTATATTCAGTTTACTCCTCAACTATATCATATTACTGAGTGAGAAATGCATGGCACACATAATTATGTTTTTTTAAAAACATGTTTCCATTCTTTAATTTTCTTTAGTTTTTGGCTGAGGATTTCCTCAGATACATTGACGAATGGAGAAACTCAGTCAATAACCGGGAAGGCTTCACAAGGCGTGAACGTGAGAAAATGTTCCTGAGTAGGCAGACATATGAAGGAATAAAAACCACAGGTGATGTCCAATCATAACATTTTTAACATATAAGGGGATTCCTTATGAAAAATAATTGTGTTCTGTTGAGGGTTGAAAATTACCTTTAGAAGAGACACTAGGTTGGTCCTTATAACTGATTTCTGTGAACCGATATTGATTTTTATTACACCTCTCACCATAGTCCCTAGAATTTTCATCTACCTATTCCACTCATGCATGTATATGTTTAATAATATTGATGTCTCTTCATTGCAGTGAACTCAATGATAGAGGCAACCCGTTATCTTCTAAACTCAGGAGTGCAAATGGTTCTCTCCAACAAATTCTGCCAGGATCCATTGGAGGCTCATTTTGGCAGGCACAGAGCATTGGGTGTTCGATCCGAAAATCCTTCAATATGGACTTATGGGTATTTATATTGGAGATATTCACCAAAGAAGTAACTTAGGTTGCAGAAGACCAAAATCACACATAAATCAGCTAGATTAATAAACATGATTTTGAGTAATAGTATGAAAATGGAAAGATCTGGGGTTATCAAGAAAAATTTGGGTGATCCCTATATTTGTGGTTATAAAGAAGACCAGATGAGTCTACAAGTCTACGACAATTAGAATTAGAAGGAAGGCCCACCTATTTGAAATGGGTAGCACAGTATAGTGAGAATATGGATGATAGGAAAGTTAACCTTAGAAATCAGGCCAACGGCAGAAGAATGAAAGTGATTCATTCTATGTCAGAAAAACATTTACGCTATACTGGCACTTTGGAACAGCTTAGCCCCTAAGCATCAGTGTTATGAATCCATAGTAGAGTTAAAGAGATATTTAAGACAGGAATACGATCCTGGTTAAATTCCATGTATAAAGGCACATGAGTAGATGCTGCTTTAATTAGGACAGTGTCTTGCCTGCAGCGAAAATTGATTGATGTTTTCAATTATCAATACCTCATTAAAGTGCCGCATGACAATTCAAACAAGGTAAACATTCATATAATTGAATAAAAATACTGTATTTAGCTTAATTTAGTCTATACAAAGCACAAAGTGGACTTTAGAAGTGAAGGAAAACTAGTACATACATGGCAAACTGCCAAATAGAACTCTCTTGAAATGATGATCAATCCAAATAGTTGGATGATTTCATATGAGTTATCAAGAGCAAAGGCAAGAGTTTTAAGTAACTAAAGAAAACCAATTGTAAAATAACAATGGTGAAGAGAAAGTACAAGATTTATTGTATTTTAGAGAAGCTTACCTAAAGGTACTTAGTATTTATTATCCATCAGTAGAGAGGATAATATATTATTGTATCAGACACCAAACAACAGTTGAGAGGCTGAAAAGACCTCTGGTGTATGTTTTAAATTTCAATTACAATTTGTCATACAGAGAATCATTATTATATTCAATTTCAATATACCATGGAAACCTTTAAAGATCAACATTTTGTTGACAAGTCAGGTCCCTTTTCTATACATATATTCATTAAAACTATATATTCCTCAGATACCAAGAAAACAAGCTGAGGATGCAGCGGAGCCTGGCCTTATGTATTCTCCCTAAGGGCAACGTTAGAGGAAAGAGGAGCCCCTGTACAATTCTGGTTGATCCAACACCTATGCCCAAGATTAAAAGAAATGTCTGACAATAGATGCAATATTATAAGTAAGTATTTGATGTAAGAATATTTTTTATGAATACATCTCATTTCATAGTGGTATCCTATTTTGCTAATTTGCTCCTTAGAGCCTTTTCTTTCTTTGAATCAGGCCTTCTGCCTATACACCTTTCAACAATAACTCTGCACTTAGAATGGACCTTGAAATATAATGATATCAAATCAGAGAACACTTTGTCTAATTGTTGAGAAACAATGGTGCCTGTGGCACTATGATAACAATTTTGAATCACTTCATTTGATTCGCAAGACTTGAAAAGGTGGATCATGGAAAATTAACTCAAGCTCAATAAAAAGTGCTTTCCCATCTTGGGTTAAGTGGGTCAGTCTACCCCTTGACTTTGCTGCAACAAGGGTAGCTTCCTCAGCTTCTTGGTCACTTATCATTGTGTTCACTATATCGTTGTAATCATGATCTACATTCCTCTGTTTTAGCTTACTACAGACAAAGCCGCCAATGTAATGAGTAACATCAGCTTCAGAAGAGGAAATCTCATGGCTTTTTACGGTTTGCTGTGGGTCTTCTAATGCATCTAGATAAACTTGGAGCAGATTGGTACATAACCACATTGTCAACTGATGATGCCTTGTCACCTGTGTCAGATCTGGGGCACCAAGGCACATAATCTTGAAAAATTTGGCTTCAGTGGCCTCCTTGTTTAGGCCTCTGACTCTTGATGTAGTTACAAGGCTATCAATCATTTTACTGAGTACCAATTTGCTGAACTCTGAAACTGCAGAGAACATGGCCATTTCTTCCAAAATCCTGACAATCATAAACACGGTCTCATGAAAATGAAGTTTATATATTTTATATTTATAAAGATATATATCGTTGAGAGTGCATTGGACCAGGATCTGTAAATACTTATGTTCTCTATTTTCTCTTGAACTAGCAAAGTGGAAATGATATTTAAAAGGTTTATATAATAGCCCTATGCCCTACCCCTATCTATGAAGCATAGCATTCCATTGCACTGTGCTTAATGGGATAATGTGTAGCACTATGATGATGACAATTCTTGTGCAATAAATTCATGAGAAGATTCCGATAGTACTAGAATATCAATATCACTAAATTCTGGTGCAATAGGTCCCGAGTTCCAATGTTTAAGGTGTATTCTATGGTGATTTAATGATTTAATTTGCAATAACATTGCAAATAATTAGCATAGATTTTAAATTATTTTGATATCAGGCTGTGTCAGTCCTACTAACCTTTTGCTGAATCAGTGAGCATTAGTTTTGCCTCAGCCGAAAAATTGAAGCTTTCATCTACTTCACCAAGTATGCACATCACTGATTCCTCACATTTTGTAGTCTGAAAAGTAGGGTTTACCCTTGAGGAGATAATAGATATCACCTGGTGTGTACCATGATGTGTACCATTTGTCTTGTCTAATTCCACCATATTAATTCTCTAATAATTGTATTATTGTGGTCTCAGTCTTGAGAAATATCTCATTGAGATTGCTGATATAGCTATACACAGTGTACATACTTACCGACATAGTAGTCAAACAACTAATCGATGGTCTGGGGCCAGGCTGCTGTTCTTCGAGGGTGATTTCCTGCATGAAAAATGGAAAGTCAAATATAGAAAACACCTAATCTGCAGCAAGTTATCTTCAGATGTGACAATTCATTTGTAATAATCAATGTTTTACCATTAATGTGAGACCCAAACCACATTTTCTTGTGAGATGACCATGAAATATAACCTCACTTTCTTTAGCTACTGTCTCCATGTAAAGACCATTATTATTGATGCTATTTAGAACCTTTTGTATGTGCCATCGCTATACAAACATAATAATAACTTTAAAATTATACAATTTAGGTACTAAAATTTTCCCATGCGTGTGTTGTGTAACTTATATATCCTACTGCCACTGTAATATTCAATACTGGTTTTCCAGGACAGAATGAAAAACACTCTTCTAATGAGAATATATCTACCTGAATAAAGATATTTGTGCAAAAAATGACCTCCAATGTTTTTATGGTTTTCAGTTACCTTGTTACCACTGAACATAATTAACACTATTTATAAACAGGACACTATTTCACAAGGCACTTTCCTGCTTTAATAACACAAGTTACATCATAATTTATGCTAACCCGGCCAATACATTGGCTATACCGTAAATAATATATAGACAGATTGAGTCGTAATTTGTCATACCAATTGTCACAATTCATTATAATTTATATTAACAATGTCTTACCTCCAACAGATCTGCTATTTCACTTGTCATGGGATTGGCCATTCTGAGTAATGAACTGAACCCCTTTTATTTAAACGGAGCTGAAATAACATAGATATAGAATGATAACATTTAAATGAATCAAGATATGAAGAAATGACTTAAGTTCCCTTTTCCCCCACCAAACCCTAACGTTTTGATATACAACACAACCATGTGAGCCTCATTTACCTCGGACTTGAATTTTGCCAATAATATATAAAGAAACAGAGCTTTTCAACACAACCAACCCCCGTAACCCAGGCCCTAATCAGGATATTATAAAATGGCTTTCAGTTTTCTTCTGCCCTCATCAAACCCTATGTTTTGATATAAAACACAAGCATGTAAGCTTCATTTACGTCTGACTTGAATTTCCTACATAATTATAAGAAATGGGTCTTTCTGACATTTTCAACATAACCAACCCCCATAACTCAAGTCCTAGTTGAGATATCAAGAAATGACCTTCAGTTGTCTTCTTCCCTCACCAAGTCCTGTGATTTGATATACAACACAATCATCATTTGCCTTTGACTTGAATTTTGCCGCTATTATAAGAAACGGGACTTCTCAACATAACCAACCCCGTAACTCAGGCCCTAATCAAGATATTAAAAAATGGCTTTCAGTTTTCTTCTGCCCTCATCAAACCTTATGTTTTGATATAAAACACAAGTATGTAAGCCTCATTTAGCTCTGATTTGAATTTGCCGATATAAAGAAACGGGACTTTTCAACATAACCAACACCCTTAACTCAGGCCGTAATCAAGATATCAAGAAATAGATTTCAGTTACCTACTGCCCCCAACAAACCCTATGTTTTGATATACAACACAAGCAAATAAACCTCATTTACCTCTGAATTGAATTTGCCGATATAAAGAAACAGGGCTTTTGACATGATCAAACCCCATAACTCAGGCCCCAGTCAAGATATCAAGAAATGGCTTTCAGTTTTCTTCTTCCCTCACCAAGTCCTATGTTTTAATATGCAATTTACTTTAACTTGAATTTGCTGATATATAAGAAACATGGCTTTCTTATTATTATATTATTGATTTGCGACCATATAAGATGCTTAACTATGCTTTTTTCGTGGGTAGGCATCACTATAAGGGTTGCAGAGTGGCACCTGGCAGATTTGAAATCAGGAGATTTTGGAGATTTAAGCTGTCTCTACACCAGTCCCGATACTGGTGACACTTGTGATCACCATTTTTTTCCGATAGTACAGATTTCCCTGATACAAGCATGCACGTTGAGACCTGTCGGGAAAGCCTCTACACTGGCGATTTTCTTCTGCTGACTGTTGGTGACTCACACAATATTTCAAACAAGTGATCGGCGACTATCGCCAACAGCTGCCGATAGCTACAAGTGTTGGGAGGCCGTCGGGAAGCCCTCTACACCACCCCAGAAAAAGTATCGGCAGGTATCGCCAAATGTTGGCGATGCACAACCGGGACTGGTGTAGAGGCAGCTTTAGAATTAATCCAAAAACAATGTATGACCCAAAATGCAAGGTTCACCCTCCTGCTTCCGGACTATCAAGTTTGGTGGCAATATTAGATGTTTTTTTCTGCCTCTCAAATGACTTTTAATAAGGAGCCCTCTCTACGTCCATTGGATTGTGTACATACATGTATTCTCAAGACATTATATTACAATGCTTGGACTAGGTCTAGAATCATGAAATCAATGGAAAATAATAATTTTGAAATATTAAGCTTGCAGATCGTTGCAGTCAAACTGAATCCTATCTGATATGGATGTAAATTACATTCTCCAGAGTTTTTACCAAAATAAAACATTAAATAAAGCCAAAATAGTCCGCTGCCACAAATCACATTAGCATATTATTTATTTTTAACAGAAATAGATCATGCCTCCCCCCCCCCAAAACTCAGGGCTAAAAAGTGTACGCTTTTCTGTTCCAGCTTTTCAAAAATACCCCCTTTCCGTGAATTTTCAAGGCATTTTACCCCCCCCCCCCCTTTTTGTGGCAAAACACGGAAAATCTGATGTTAAAAAAGACCCCTTTTCATGATTTCAGGGGAGGCGTGAGATCATGTTAGCAGGGGGAGGCGTGAGATCATGTTAGCAGAAATTGTGTTACAACGTTAGCCTGACTGTCATAGGCATATATATTTGGCACTGCCTGCTGTCGAAAATATTCTAAAATCACTACCTCTACCCAGTCTCTATGTAAATCGATTCTGCCATTGAGCAGTATTTTATATGCAATTGAAATGTCTAGGCGAGACAGGCAGTTACATCCCTGAGTGAGATTAGTATTTTTTTCTTTATTAAATTACGGCTACGCTGACAGCAGCATCACCACACCACCGCTCCTCTGCCACTGTGTTTGACAGTCGTGCTACCGTACCCCCGTCACTTTGCGTGAATCTTTCATGTTTTTCAACTCATTCAAATTGATAGTTAAAATCGCTTCACAAAAAAAAGATTCACCTGGTTTTCAAGCTATTTTTCTCAGCTTGCGCATGGTGGAACGGTATTTTGATATCTGCATTTTGAAATGAGCGACGATCACTTATGTGCGGCCAAAATTTGTGACGTTTTACTCGCTCAAAACTCTTAGACACGGCGACAGTAGACATATATAGCCTAGGCATGTGGTAATGCCCTCCCTTACGGTAACGAAGCTGTCAGGAAATATTCTGATCAAATAAAGGAGACAAATCGTGCAAATATATGTACAAGATTTAACCGATCATTAGGTGAATGATAATGTTACTTACCGCATTTCTTTCTGACAGGATTGTCTTCTGAAAACACACTAGCTCAATCTTGGTTGTCTGCTCGCACACTGTCGCACGCGTAACAACCGGAAGTGAAGTATCCCCCTTCCTGCGACCTCACGCTGATTTCTCGCGGCCGCAACCTCACGTCATGACGTCAATACGCTTCGCGCTCGAGTCGGTGTTCCATCTATACTCTATTTCTGTGGTCAGATCAAAGTGAATCTATCCTATGCACTGTAACAGATAAGCACAGTGGCACATGCAAATCGCCTATTCTTCACAACAGACGTCCCTCACCCCCTCCCACCCTAGAACATCTAACGATTCACTTTCATTGAATATCAGGTGGGTGGGGGGCAGTGCAATGTATCTGTGGGGTCAATTCACATATTTTAATAGGGGCTATCATAAATTATAATATATTTTCAATAGAAAATTAAATTTAAATTGCATTTCGGTCTCATGATTTCAGCCCCTTTTGTTTCCTTTGCTTTAATGTTGGGATGTATATTTAAATGTTTTAGGTCTGAAAGTTTCTTTACATTTCAAGTATTATCTCTGTACAAAAAATGAGTCATTAGTTGTGATAATAAACATGTTGGTCTCACGATTTGAGCCCCATTTATTCATATAAAACAAAATATAGACAATAAATAAACAAAAAGCTAATGAGTTCAGATTTTGTTCAGCCCTTTATTTGTTTGTTTTATATGCAAACAAAACTCACAACTCATAATATCCAAGTCAAGCATTCTCAACGATTAATCAGACTTTCTTAGAGCACAGGCTCTGGGTTGTAATAGACAATGACACATACACACGTTTCCCAAACATGTAATGCTGTAATTTACAGTATCAGTTATCAAGCTCATAGCAATATGAAATTAGTGACGTAGGTACAGTGTTTGTCTTACTACAGTACAGTCTTACTTTCTCTGTCCCTTATAATGATTATAGAAAGTTGCATCATGTTACATAACATTATATAAGAGTGGACATTTGGATGGACGTACTCCAGATGATGTTAAAACTGTAATCTTAAAGCAGAAATTCACATACATTAAGGCTGAACGATGCTAGTGATGATGCTAGTGCTTGGTGATCACTTGCAGCTACAATAATTCTGCAGTGCCTATATAAGCCAATCACGGGCATTTGAACCCTGGAACATATGTACATCATGTTTATACCTCGATTTGAAGTACAGATGTTATTATAATGGTAAGAATACATAATGTACGGTGACATACATATCATAATCATGTAATATTGCGTAATAGAATTAACCTTGAAGAGGGCATGAGTTGACGAGACCAACAAAGCTATGATTAATGAACAATCGCATGAATTATTATAACACAATGTTATAGTATAAAAATATGAATAACGACAAAAAAAAAAAATATGAATAATGATAATCAAATATGATACACCGTGACATAAGATTACATCATATAACATAATAAAATGCAAGGGATCAATAAAAACTTGTGCGAGATTCAGCTTAATGCCACCATTCCCTCACATCTCGCCAGGATGAAGGAGTTTCACATAAGATTTATATCAAGATCTGTGCAATGATTGTGATTCTGGGTCAAAGTATATACAACATAACAATTACATTATCATTAGGACATTTCTTTCCCTCTCAAACACTATGATGAAAAGGCACCAGCACCGATCTGAGTTCAACACCTTATAAATAGTATCAGAACTCATATTTCCTAGATTTGAGGGATTTTAGAGCACTAGAGAGATAAGAGATTATATGTAACCCAGTTGCTAGACAATGCACATGCCACCAATTAATTTAACTTCACCTTATTTTGATGGTAATCTAGCCGCTAGATGGGATCATGAACAGTAGAGTTGATACATGGTACAAACATTCAAATATTATAACAGGGTCACGATCACATGAGGGTAACCTAAGTGTATATTGTTTCTTTGCATTAATCACTAACCATTGGAAATCAATCTTTAGCCATCAGTGATAGATATCAGGTGAGCATTGTGTCCACGATAGATAGAGTGCAAAGATTAGGAAGTTGTATTTATTTGCTTAAAGTTATTTTAAACCTTGATCTTCTCTGTCGGATCATTTCCCGTTTAGATATTGCTGGCCTTGCTATCTGTCTGGGAATGTTTGATGGTCTTACTGCTATCGTGAGTTCCTTGTCTCCCATTCTATGTGTTCCAACTATGTTTCCCAACATTACTTTGAGGTAATCATGTGACTTGCGCTCCATGATTGGCACAAGAACATGGTACCCTTGGTTCCGTCTAAATGATTGGGTAAACATCAATTCTCCCTTCTTTCCAGCCCCATTCTTGGGATTTCTCACGATTCTCTGTTTTCGTCCCAAATTCATGTTGTGGTCTAATGCGGCTAATTTCACCCGTGCATCCATCTGACACCAGTCAAATTCGAGTCGCTTGGGCGCGTAACGCAGAATAAGACTATGGTATGCTTCAAGTGCTCCAGTGTGGCAGAAATTGGCGAGGTGACGAATGTCCTTCAGTAACCGTTTATCCTCTACAACTTGCTTGAGGGCCTTGTGCACATCCGAATCCTTTTTCATCCACTTTTTGCGTCTGCCATGTGTCGTACTTGGCAATATTGGATGAGGGCATTTCTTATATTTCTGGTTGTCTGGGAATGAATGCACATCTGTGATGTGATATGGGAGGGATTTCCACATTTCCACTAATAAATCAGCATCACCACCACAGGTCGCAGAGCACCACCAGAGGTGGTTTGTAATGGCTTTTTGCCATTCAGCCAATTTCTCATAGCCCTTTCTTTTTGCCTTTGCTTTGATCTTTTTTTTTATGGAATTCGCTAGATGGTAGACATCGAACTCATGGGCTATGCCCTTTGATTGGTACGTCTCACGATGGAATTTTCTTATACCACTATGGCGGTCAGTGGCTATAATGGATATATCAAGACCATCCTCTAAAAGTTGGTCGACAGCACGTCTATACCCTTCTTTCTCCATCCTTGGAGAACTGCCTTCCGTTTCTGATTTCTGCACCTGTTGGATTTCAATAATACGTTCACTGTGCTGATCCATCAAGGTATAAGTGAGGTATTTGGCAGAATACCCAGGAGAGTCACACCGACCATCTCCACTTAGTCGCAGAGGTTGTGTAGCCATATCAGTCTTCATATAGCGTTGAGCCATATACCAGGTGTCTTGTACTTCAGGCAGGAGATACTTATTTTGAATCCTGTTATAGGTGCTGGCTGCAATAAACTTTATGTTCACCATGTTGAACATAGCAGCTATTCTGGTGTATGTCAGCCCTGAATATAGTATAGAGCCAGCGCATAACAGATTTCCTACAGCCATCTGGTTTACAATTGGTTGGGATGACCAATCCAATAGGCAATGTCCAAAGGGGCACTTAGCTTTAACTCTTAGGTTACATCCACGGGTCTTGAATGAGATGTCGTCAGCAGTAGACTTGCAGGACTTTTCTTTACACCTTATCTGCCTGATCAGATCTACAAGACAACTTTTGAAAACAATAAATTTGTCTTCACATACGTAACCTATATCATCTGTGTCAACCTGTCTAGGTGTGTTTATTACAGTATCATCTGTAGCTAGTCCACTCTTATTCACTGAACATTCATGTGGTACAAAAGTCTCATCTCTAGGGTCATCGTGGAAGCTGAAACTAGAGTCAAGAGTTATGTTTGGTGTTGAGCATCTAGGACCAGTTTCCTCATTCAGAATTATGTCATTCATGCTGGGTACATCGATTGTATGTACTTTAAGTGACTGTAAAGGCCCTGGAATTATGCTTGCATTGAAGCTTTTGATTGTATGTACTTTACTAGGAACTGATTGTAAAGGCCCTGGAATCATGCCTGCATTGAAGCTTTCGATTGTATGTACTTTACTAGGAACTGATTGTAAAGGCCCTGGAATCATGCTTGCATTGATGCTTTCAAGGATCTTCTGAGTAACATCTAGGATATTTGTGGTTGAGAGCGTGCTTATATGAGAGCCCATTGTCTTGAGGATGTTAAAAAGGGCAAACGACTGCTGTTCAGGTTCAGCTGCTAATGTGTTGAGAGCAATGTCTGTGATGTCCCCGAAGGCTTGTTTGATGCCAGATATAGCATCAGCTATGTATGATGGCTGTGTATAAGTATGGTCAAGGGATACAGCATATAGATTTGCAGGCGTTTCAGGCATCTGAGTGGCAACATGTCTGGTTGGTGATTCTGCTGGAGTTTCGGGAGGATTATCAGCTGGAGTTTCGGGAGGATCATCTGCTGGAGTTTTGGGAGGAGGATTATCTGCTGGAGTTTCGGGAGGAGGATTATCTGCTGGAGTTCCTGCATCAGCCATCCCATTATCACAGCATGTCTGAAAATAAATTTAATCACAGTGATTATCATAAAAACGCAATTTTCAATTTCCATAACAGTCTAAGTTTATTAAGTCAGCAGCATTGCATCACAATAATCACATACAGTTGCTCCAGGCTATGCCTGATAAAAATGCACATGGGCCAGTCAAGTGCATACTGTGGATACAAATAAATCTTTAAATTTAAATATGTGTATTTCAAAGCCTATCCCCCTCTCTCGTCCTCCTTCCTCTCCCACAGCTACTATTTCAATTCCTCCCTCCTTTATTACATCCATGATCCTACCAGTCCCTCCCTCTTCCTCTCACCCTCCTCCCTCTTGCATAATCACATGTATCTGTTTCTCTCCCTGCCTATGTTTATCTATCTCTCTCTCTGCCCACTCCTCTTCTCACAACAATTCCCACCTACACTCTATTTGAGATCTACTTGGAGCGGCTTGCCATAGGGTTACCATTGGGTCATTTTGGTGTTGGTGTTTAAATGTAAAATAAGATAACAATGATGTAATATTGACAGGAGTGAAGAAATTCCCTGTACTTACAAATTGAATGGTATATTAAGTATTGTACGAGCTAAATGTATGCATACTATTTATTGTACTTGTAAAGAAGAAATCAATCACAAATATGAATTAAGAAAACAAACAAACCTTTGCCTTTTTATTAGGCCTAGATATTCCTTTATTGTGCTTTCTTCTGGTTGCAGACAAACTTCCTGTAACTCGTTCTTCATTTTCATCAACATCTTGGATCAAATTGTCCTATAATAAAAAAGTAATTTATAAAATCAGTTATGATTGTTGCATATATGTACATGGAAGCATAGGCAGGACTTGACAGGGAGAATTACTGGATATATCATTACCTTAGATAAATTGTCAATAATTTAGGAAATGAATGACACAATTTTGGTTTTAATTCTGGCTGTGTAAACCACCGATATTGGTCGAAATATATCTCATCTCTATATCCTCAGAATGTCCTAAAATAGCTGTCATTTTGCTAAAATTGTCCAGGGGGGGCATGCCCCTGGACCCCCTAGCTACGAGGCCTTTGGCATGCACCATACTTGGACACAAAAACGCTCAGGCTTTTTGGCCTTCCCCAGGTTGGCAGCCCTGCTTCACTGACTATTATTATCATGAATTATTATCCCCCTTTTCGGATTGGCTTTAAATCAATCTCAGGCACTTGATATTTGGCATATAAATAGGTTGATATATTGACTAACAATATCCCAAAGCACAGCTCTAAACTCGTTCAATTTCCTCAAATATATATGAACCCATTGGGGTGGTAACATCACACCAGTGAACACCCATCTCACAGACTATATATCATGAATTATTATCCCCCCTTTCGGATTGGCTTTAAATCGATCTCAGGGACTTGATATTTGGCATATAAATAGCTGTACATATTGACTAGCCATATTCCAAAGCACAATTATGAACTTATTCAAATTTCTAAAATAACCATTATTTATATATGCCATTGACTTGGTAACATAAGTACAATAACAGGTTCGATTTCGATTTAAATTCATCAGCTGGCATTTTCCTTATTCTATAAGGGAAATGCATGGTAATTTCTTCAAATATAAAATCGTTTTCCCAGTTGCAGCATACAATCTCATGGGACTACCTAGATAGATATAAATTGAAATATTAATAAAGTTATTTACTCACATGTGACGAATCAAATGGGTGGTGAGTTAGGTCAGCATCATCTGCAATGTCTATGTTGCTTGTATTTGGAAAATCCAAAGTCTCAACGATGAACTGCAAAAAAAGAGTTTTAGAATTAAAGTTGATATTGGCATGGGGGAACATTCTTCATATCACTACTTGGGAAATGTGATTCTTGTGAAAGGCATGGGGAAAGAGAGGAAGATGGGGCTTAGCCAAATCAATTAAGGAACTATAATTTGGACAAATCTTTGGGATCGACTGGACAAACGTTTACCCTTATTTATTATATTAATTCCTCATCCTGCGTGAGAGAGGGTGAGTGCATGTGTGTCCAGGGATAAACAACCCTGAACCAAATCCCAATATGAAAATGAAAGGTGTCATACCCACTGGGGACAACACAATGAAGGAAAGCTTCACAACTTTACAAGGTGTTGAAACAATGTTTGCCATAACATAATCATAGCCTAACTCAGCTAGCATGCACTAGCAGTAGAGTCGGGGAAAAGTTTGCTGGCTAAAATTCCTGGTTCACTTGAGTTGGAGTCAGAGAATGTTTATACTAGGTTGATAATAATGACATGATTACCGTACTGAAATAGCTCACCGCATATCAATGGTATTTATATGGACAAATCGTTTCAAACTTACCTTCCTGTTTTCCCGATCAGCTATTCGTTTTGCTCTCTGTGTGTCCTGGGGCTTAGTTTTTCTGTGTACAAATACGGAGGGTATGGCACCTGGTTTGAGAGCTTTGTGATATCTGGGTTGACGTCCCATCAGTTTACAGCTTTTGATATGGTAATCTTCACAAAAATCATCTTCAGTAAAGTGATCTTCACATACAAGCTGTTTCGAATGAAACACAAACTTATCCACTGTGTGGCCAGTCCCGATTCGGTGTAGCCAATGGCTGGCAATTTCCCTCAGACTTGGCTCCTTATGTGGGTTAGGAATGACAAAAAATCGCTTCCCATGGTAGCCTTTTTCACCCTGCCGATTGGTGCATCCATAAGCTTTGCATTCAGGCATTTTTCCTGAGTCTGTGATCTCCAAAACTCTCAGTATTAAAACAAAATTCGCGCGGCGGGGCGGACCGCCATGTTGAAAGTTTGTTTACTAGGTTACAAGTGTCCCACATAGCGGTCAGCCAAAGCGAGGCTGTCACCAGATGAGGGTGACCTACGTCATCAATAAGCCTAAATGACCGGTGGTGGCGCTGTTACCCGCCAACATGTCTGCCGCCATGGGTAGAGGCTGCGAGCACAGAACAGGCCAAACTATCTTCAGTTTGGGCTGTTTAATAATGGTATCGTTCGTTTTAATGATGCAGAAGTAATCTTATGACTATAATGGTTCTATTTCATGCAAAAATAAAAATTCAGTTTCCTATTTGGTGTTTCGGCTTTAAGAATATTTTCATTATTTTTCTGCAATAGAAATCAATAAAAAAATCCAAAAAACTATATTGTACCTCTGAGCTTTTGTTATTATTATCTTTTTCTAACGCAATGATTCATACTAAAAATTCGGTAAAAAAAAAATTAAAAAAATCTACTTTTAGTTTAAATTTTTATCAACTCTTCCAACAATCATTTGACCAACATTTTGGAAAATTTGGTACAGTTGTCCTTATTTGTATTTCAAGGACATTTTTGCATGAATGCTGACTTATTTTATATCAATGGACACCTTTTTTTGTTCCCACTAGTTTGGGGATAGTTTTCCTATTAAACAAGGAGTGAGATTGTGTATCATTGTGAGTGGCAAAATTTCACTTTGTTACAGTTGAGTTTATATTCCTTATTTACACCATAGCTCCCCTTACCTGTTTTAATGATGAAAGTTACTTCTTGGTTGTCCACTTACATCAGCCATTTCCAAATGCCATGTGATGGAACACAATGTGTATTTTCTCAAGACACAGTGTGGAAAGTTCCCAACATGACAATAAGCTAAGTTGTTGCTCCATGGCTGTTCCAATCCATCACTTTTTATAAATGTGCATGCAGTGTGAGAGATATCTGGCAGATAGTGGTGTTTGTTTGGTTTAGTACCACACACAACATAATCCCAATACAGGGGAGAAAACGGGAAAGGCAGTAGTAGGCATTAGTAAAGGCCTACTGGTGGTGTTACATCATGTTACGCAATAATGACGTAACAATGAGTAACCACTTTTATGACTATAATTACCATTTATTAATACGAATATACTTAGTTACTTGATTAAGTATCATGTTCATAATTCATAAGGTAATAGTACCCAGGAATTTATTGCTTTGAATACGGTAGCATGTGAAGGCTCAGGTAGCACCCTCACCTCATTATATATTCCTCCAATAAGCTAGAGGCACATGGATCAACTATGCACCTGTATACCGATACTACATTAAACATTATTCTAGATCTTAGGATCACAGCCTTAGGACTTCTTTTATATTCTTCTTATTAGTTTACAATAGTTCCATAACTATTCCAGAGTTTTATTCACTCTCTTAAACTCTATACGAGTGGCAAATGGGACCCATACAATTTTATCCCTAACACTCACCGAAAGTTGAAGTGGCAAAGTGGATAATGAACCAGATGTATACTTCTGCTTAACATGTGACCCATATTGACCAAAATGTATCTTAGCATTCCATACACAACCCAAAGTAAACGAAAAATTTTATCACTAACACTCACTATAAGTTGATGTGGCAAAGTGACAATTGAAAGGTAACCTATAAAACTGCTTCATGTAAACCCCTATCTCATCTAGCCGAATATGTATCTGTTATGTATAACTTGAAACCAACAATACATTATCACTAACACTCTATGAAAATGGAAAGTGGCAAAGTGAAATAACGTAAGATGATATTTCTTCTATATAACTATTTAGACTGATGCATGTTTAATATATCTCCACTTTATGTATATATGTATATAAGATGAAACATCAGAGACTCTGTATCAAACACAGCTGCATCTTGGCCCGACAGAACTAACCCCGAAAAGGGGAGTCGGTAACCAAGTTTAAATAAAATCTTAAAAAAAAAAAGAAAAAAAAGATACAGTATAGACAAACCTTCATACAACACTGGTGGACTGAATTTCACTGACCAGTGCAGTAGACTTAAATAATTTGTTCTATTTTTCCAAATATTTGTTATTATGATATAATTATTAAATAAGTTTAGGAAAGAATGAGGTAGGCAAAATTATCAAAGATACCATTACCATCAATGGAATCACGTATGAACATGATCAACTAGGAAATCTGCCAGAGGGATTAACCCTTGGTGACGCCAAAACAGTAGAGAACAATCACGGAATATACTTTCAATCCAAATATAGTCCGCTCAGTAACTTTTATAAATGCAAAATCATGGTTAGAGGCGAGGAATATCACAGTGTAGAACAAGCCTATCAATTCTGCCGAGCGAATGTACTTGGAGATAGAGACAGGGCGTCCCAGATATTCAATTGTTACGAGGCTAAAGAAGCTAAACGAATCGGTGGACAGATCGAATCTACTGACAAATGGGACAAAGTGAAGGTTGATGTCATGAGGGCAATTCTAAATGAGAAATTTGAGCAAAATGAAGAGCTACAGGACTATTTAGTTAGAACTGGACCGGTGCGGCTAAATGAGGCGACAAATGACAAATTCTGGGCAGCCGGGTGACGATTGGGATCAGCATTGATGGAAGAAAAATCTCACAAAGGAGCAAACATAGTGGGACAATTGCTTGAAGAAATTAGACACCACTACAATACCAATTCGGAATTACCCGATAGACTTCAATTTCAATTTACGGGATTAGATGAAACAGAAACGGACCGAACCACTAGTAACTCGCCCCGTAGAAGGCATTATGTAAGAGGTGGACAGAGGAATGACAATAGGAGAGAGAGAACACCAAGATCAAATGAAACTGACCACACTAGCATGATTACTGACCAATCAGGAACAAACATGATAGGACAGCCGATTCGAAATACTGAAGTCAAATCAAAAGACGAGTTGGAGAACAGATTTCAGCCAGAGTGGAGGAGAGGAGCCCGTGCTGATCAGATCATAGACAGAACTCAGCAAAATAGGAACAGATCGCCCTCGGTTAAGCGGCCACATAGTGGATCGACAAGTGAAGAAGAGAAACATGTGAGTAAAAAACGAGATAAAAGTGAAATCCCCCTATATTCTGAGAAAGCTGACACGAATGTGGATAAATCATGGCGTTCAAACATGACACCTCTGTGTAAAACAAGCGATAATGTAACAGTAATATCTCCTCCCGCCAGGATCACACCGACTATTGATAATGGAAATGTTCCTCAAAGCAATAGTTTTGAAAACCTAAGATCCGACCCGTTAAGCGGCTTTGAGAAAGAAAATTCCAGTATATGCGCAGATGAAATGGAGTGCAATTGAAAATTGTTATATTCCCTTTGAACACATGTATTCATGATGGTAATTTCAATTATGTTTGCAGACGAAGAATCAGAAAGGTTTAGAGGATGAACATTGAAAAGCTTACGTTAGTCCTCTCCGACTCTAGAGGGAGACACTTGATAGATCACCTAGGAAACAACCCTAATATCGCAACCTACTCGTACCCAGGCTGGGGAATTGTAGAGTTGGCATATAAAGCAAAAGAGATCTTCCCTGAGCTAATTCCTTCAAATATTGTGTTGATTGGAGGCATATGCGATTTCTGTCGTAAAAACCATGTCACGAAAGAAATTGGTCTAGCAGAGGAAACTGAGGGCATGTTAGCGAGATTGATGTTTGATAAATATACGGAGGCATTATCAGTACTAGAGAGAGAACAAAGAATATCATATATAACACTGGGTGGATTGATCGGAATGGAACTCAATCGTGCGAACCAACTTGAAGGTATTTCTGAAAAGCAGAATATGATCAACAACGCAGTGATGACTATCAATGAGGATATACGCATGATGAATGAAAAACGGGGTATACAACACATCTATCTGCAGACCAGAGTGCACAGATATCAGCGTGGTAAACCTCGTCATTATTTGAACAAGATACCCGATGGTATACACGTAGACGATTCAATTGTGAAAGAGTGGGCTAAACAAATTCTAAATTACCATGATGACCCGATCAAATTCCAGTAGATATCATATTGCATTATTATTTTTGATCAGATTCCTCGCTGCCAGACGGCAGGATTTCATTTCATAAATAGCACGATGATTCGATTGAAGAACATAACAACAACAAAAGAGCCATGTGAACCCGTTCATGCACGGCCGAGTGATGTAACACAGACAATTGTTTTCTCAACACCTCAATACGCTGAATATGTTGTTTACTGGGGAGTGCGCTCAAAGCACCCCTCGACGAAGAATTAAAAGGATAATAGTGTGCCTATAGATATACTTAGAACTATATGACTTTCTGTCAAATCGGTCCCAGTAAGCGATGGCTGCGCTTACAATAAGCCAGTCACCCACTTGATAGGTTATATAGTGTGTAGAACAAATCTATCGCAACATGACTCACTCTTGTTCTTTTTCATTGCCTTCTATAAGTAAATTTGCATTGCTCCCATTTCAACGTGACGTCTGCGCTTACAATAAGCCATGCGAACGGTATATTATGCTTCGATCTGCCGACTATCATAATGATTATTGCTATTATTGTTGTATTATATGTTTCATTTAGAGTTGTATTATTTGTGAGATAATTTATGGATGGCGCTTACAATAAGCCAATTCCCGTATAAAACTATGTATTATGTATTGGAAGATGATAAAGAACGAAGCGCTTACAATAAGCCTTTCAATATAGGATTTGTCTTAACTAACGTGACATACTGACCACACTGACTATGGCCCTCAAAAACTGGACTGATATCACTAAAAAGAACGGTTTTAAAATTCTGCATTTGAACGTTAGATCAATAGTACAGAAAAAAGACTCAATACATTTCGACATATTAGAAAATAACCCAGAGGTTTTATGCCTATCTGAAACTTGGTTAAAATCGACTGTGGCGACAGAATACATATCTCATGACAACTATAACTGCATTAGAACAGATAGAGATACTGATAAACATGGAGGAGGACTATGTACATTTATTAGGAAAGATTTAGACATAGACGAAATTACATTCGATACTGAAAGAAACAAGAATATAGAAATTCAAGTGATGATTGTTAAGAAAGAGAACATGAAAAGGAAATTAATCTTGTGTGTTTATAGACCGCCGGCATGTAATGTATCAGAGGGACTAAGCAAACTATCAGACATATTAGAAGAAATTATAGCCAATAAGCTAGCAAACAAGAGTGATTATGACACCATTATAGTAGGGGACTTCAACATCGATCTGATGGAGAAAACCGATAGGAAGTATATATTATTAGACCGGTTTAGTAAAAAGCACAGTCTAGAGATAGGAATGGACAATATTACTAGATACGGATTGCATAAAAACTCTATATTAGATTTCTATATGGTAAATATTAAGATTAACTACAGCTATGGTACGATTGAATATAATATATCAGATCACCAGGGGATATACTTAAATATTAAATCAGAGAGAGAGATACGACAAGGAACAGAATTTACAGGAAGAGATTTTAAGAATTATACGCAAGAAAAATTAGCCAATTACTTGAAAGAATGTAACTGGGATAATTTATATTCCTGTTCAGATATTGACGAAGCATGGAACACGGTAGTAGAACAGCTGAAGGAAGGGGCAAACAGACTTGCACCAAGAAGAAAATATAAGTTTAAAGTAGAGAGACCTTCATGGTATGACGATAACCTAGTACAATTAGCTAGAGAAAGGAAATTAGCATATAGGTAGGCAAATAGATCCAAAAACTTGACTGACCTGAGCATCGCCAGACGATCTCGTAATGAGTTTAATAAAAGCCTGAAGCAAGCTAAGCAGCGATTCTACAGAAACCTATTAGAGGTTAATAAAACTGATGGAAAGAAATTCTGGAGAATTGTCTCAGAAATACAAGGGAAAAAAAATACCAGTATTACTAGCTTATATAATAAGGACGGAGAAATCTTAAAAGGGACAGAACTAGCAAATCATACTAATGCATTCTTTTGCGAGATAGGTGAAAAGATACAAAATGAAATACCTCATATTGAAAATAATATAATACGGGAAAATTACAATAGACCACTAGAACTGGAAGAGATACATGAAGAAGAGGTATCAAAATTAATAAGAAAAATAGACATCAGCAAACCCTCCGGCTGTACAGATCTCAATAGCAGATTGTATAAAGATGGACTAATAGCAGTAACGAAACAATTAACCTATATATTTAATATCTCGCTTAGGAAAGGCACCTTCCCGCTAGAGTGGAAGAGAAGCTTATGTAAAGCCATCCCGAAGAAGGAACTGCCCAGAACGGTGGAGGAAGTAAGACCGATTACCCTGGTACATACCGTAGGTAAAATACTGGAAAAATTAGTTACGCCGAGGATACAGGCACACTGCCTAGAAAACAATATTCTATGTAGAAATCAATATGGTTACCTGCCCGAAAGGGGAACAGCAGACGCACTGACAGCTCTGTTAAAACCACTAAATGAAGCTTTAAATAACCAGGAGTTAGTACTAGCAATATTCATCGATTTTAGTAAGGCCTTCAATAGTGTGAATCACAATATTTTAATAGAAAAAATGGAAAAATGCGGTATTGGAGGAGATTACTTAAAATGGGTTAAATCATACCTAGACAATCGGACGCAAAGAGTACAGGTAGGAGAGAACATTTCAGTGGAACTAGACATAGGATGCGGGGTACTGCAGGGGTTAGTATTAGGACCATTAATGTATCTGATTTACGCTAATGACATTAAAAATCTGAAAATGAAGAGTAATTGCATATTATATGCAGACGATACCGTTTTATACCTCAAAGGAACAGATTTGAACACGCTGGAAACAAGATTGGAGGAGGACATGACACTATTCTATGAGTGGTCAGTTGCAAATAAAATAAAAATAAATATTAAGAAGACGAAAAGTATGCTATTCACCCGGAAGAATATAGAAAGATCACCCAAAGTGCGAATTAATAATATAGCCTTAGAAAACGTTGATAACTATGAATACTTAGGAATAAACCTGGATAGGAAACTTAATAATTATGTTGAAACAAGTAGGTTTGTTGCATAAGAATCTAAACTATCGCATACACCAACTGAGTATTATGAGGCCCTATCTGACGGAACATGCGGCAATATTGATGCTGAAGACATATATATTATCCATATTGGATTATAGCCTGATTTTCCTAACGCCGGTATGTAAAACAAAATTGAAGAAAATACAACAATTGCAGAATAGAGCAATCAGAACAGCTCTGAAAGCCGATGTCAACATGTCTCGTGTTGAAATGCATGAAAAATGCAAGATTCTGTCAGTCACAAATAGACTAGAATTATTACTAATAAAAATGGGTAAGAAACAGAGCCAAAAAATAGAAAACATAGAACAGCCAGGAGTCACAAATAGAGCCACCAGACGGCATGAAGGCATAATACTAAAACGGTTTATGCCCAGAACTGAATGTGACAAAAAATCTCTAGCTTATCAAATATCCAGCAACTGGAATAAACTAAATAGTAACATAAGAAATCTAGACGACAATGGGTTAAAGTCTCATTTAAAATATAGTTTATTATTAAGCCAACGCGATCATGGCCACTTTGACTAAGACAACCTCGTGTCGGTAAAAATTTCACCCGCCCCCTCGACAAAACATTGACTCTGACGATGACAGACTAATCACATTTTATTGTATAAAAATTGTACATTGTTTTTATTTGATAGGAAAGAAGACTGTACATCACATTTATAACAATATTTGATTATATAGAAGAAAGAACAGTAAATAAGGCAGGTGGTCATAAAATCGCCTCGCCGCGAGACCATGAACTTGTATGTACTGTCGGATAAAAAATAAATAAAAAAAAAAAAAGAAAAAAAAAAAGTAATGGGCTGATAACGCATTCATTTGTTCTACAATTTGTTTCTTCAAATAAAATTTGAAACTATAGGAACCTATGGTCATTCCAAAGGAAACATATTTTTACAATGGAAATATGCATGGGCTCATTTTGTTTTAAAACTGGTTATTTTGAATCATGTTTTACTTATACTTTCTACCTCAACTAGAAATGAGTGGTTGTGAGTTCAAAGTATTTTTATTGCTCTTTCTAAAAACTGAAATGCTATCTGAAATGTTTACACAGGAAACACTTTTGTCTCCCCTGTCTCCCTCTCTCTATCTTTCTCATTATCTTTCTCTCTCTTCCTCCCTCCCTGCTGATCTCTCCCCACTCTTCTCCATCCCCCTTTCTTTTCTCTGTCTCCCCCACTCTCGTTCTCCCACTCTATCTCCTTTTTCTGCCTCCTTCTCCCTCGATCTCTCTCTCCCACCCTCCTTCCTTTCTCTCCAACTTCCATCTCTCTCGCTCTCCGCTCTCTCCATCCCCCTGTCTCTCTCCCCCCTGTCTCTCCCTCACTTTGTCTCTCTTCTCTGTCTCCCCTCTCTCGTCCTCCTCCCACTCCCTCTCTATCCCCTTTCTGTTCATCCTTCTCTCTCTCATCTCTCTTCCTTTCGTTGCCCTCTCACTCCCTTCTCTATGTCTTCCCCCTTTCGCATTTTCTCTCTCTCGTTTTCTGTCTCACTTTTTCTTTCCTCTCTCCCCTTCTCTAATTCCCCCACCCTCTTCAACACCCTTCCTCCCCCTCCTTCTCTCCTCCCTCCCCACCTCCCTCTCTTTCCCCTTTCCTTTGTTGGGGCCACATTGCCACTCCTGCCCCTCTTTTTCTCTCCCCTTCCCCCTCTTCTCTCGCTCCCCTTCCTCCTCCTCTCTCTCTCCCTCTTCCCTACCATTTCTTCTCTCTCTCCCCCCTCTCTTTGTCTCCCTCCCCTCCTTCTCCCTTCTCCTACACCCTCTCCTTCCAATCTTTTCCCTCACCCTCTTCTCTCTCTCACATACCTTTCATCTCTCCCCTTCCCCTCTCCCTCTCCCCCTCTAGCTCCCCCCTCTTCTTCACTCCCCATTCCACCTCCTTCACCCTCTCTCTCCCCCACCCCCATATCTCTTTTGTTCCCTGTTCCGTTGTCAAGGATGTGTTGCCACTTTGTCAGGGATGTGGTGGCTGGTAGTTGTTAATTTGTAACATAACACCATTTTGGATGAGCGGGGCCATTTATAAATTACTGAATATAGTGTTACTCTGCATGCCAGCACCACCCATGAAAAAATAGAGATTGTCATGTCCAAAACACTGTTTAGCCTCTTGATGTACACCTCCTCTCTTCCACATAGGCCAACCCTCCTCCTCCCTCCCTCACACCTTTCTCCCTCACACACCCTTCCTCCCGACACCCTCCTTCCTTGTAGACCCTTGATGCTCCCTTCCCATCCTTATTCCTTAAACCATCCTACCACAGCATATCATATCTCAGAACATCCTCTTTTATACCCTCCTCCCTTTTTTTGTTCCACTTTCATTTTATTACAGAGGACATCTCAATTTACATTGATTTTCATATGAGCCCTGTAATCTATTTAGTACATTCTACAGTAGGGCATCACAAATTCTCCCTGATTAAGATATAATACAATAATTCGTTACCTAAGTGAGTATACTATTCCGTGTACAGATCTATAAATTCAGTTACTTTTTTTTTATTTTTTTTATTTTTTTTTTTATTTTTCGGGAGAGCAGAGAGGGAGGCAGTTTAGGATCATACCTAGGAAATAGAGATAGAGAAGAAGGGAGAGAGAGACAGAGAAAAGAGACAGAAAGGCCCTTTAAGGTCTTACCTTTTATCACACCACATGATGAGGTTATGAAGCTGATGAGATGATATTAATAATCTAAAATGAGATGAATGATATTACAGACTATTTAAATTCTAGTCTAATTGTCGTAGTGAGTAGTTGGTGACTTATATTTAACGCTCTAAATGTGATATTGACTGACGAAAATGGTTATATAACCATTCATTCTTTGTTTCTAACCTTAGAAAAACAAACAATCATTCATTTGAGGTACGCTTATATGTTTAAACATAGCCTCGACCTAGGCTGTCATCCTTTACATATGTACATATATTATAGGAAATTACAATTCTATTTACAATAGTCCTGCATACAAATATATATACAATCATAATCGCAGATCGCTGACTCATTATTCGGCAGGGGCTACCCCTTTATCCGTTGCACCCTCCTCCATCACACCCTTCTCCCGCAAACCATCCTCCCTCAAGCTCTAAGAGGGAAATTTGAAAAAGAACCTCTGAAAAGAAATATAATAGTTGAGTATGTACCAGTTAGGATATGTAGGCATATAGACTAGTCAAACCCTTGCACTTGAAATAGGAAGCAAAATAGGCTCAAAACCACCTACATTTGATAATTATTGGGTTTTTTGATTAATTCAATCTTTTGATCTATGTTTTTCTGTACTGTGTTCCACCAATCTTTTTTACCTTAAGCCTTAAACATTGATTGTGATTGAAGGGACGGTTCACTGTATTGATCTGTGTCATTGCTCTTATGCTTGCTCCCAACGGTTACTATGATCCCTCTACTGCATATGAGTCAGATTTTCAGAAAATGTACAATTCGCCTTCACCAATCCTCTCAAATAACCCACATTTAAGACAAAAATGAGCTTCAAAATGCAGTTTAACATAACAGAACTGATACTTTAAATCAATGCTATACCAAATATACTCAGATATACCTGGTATTCTTCATTTTTCAGCCTAATTTAGGAGAATTCCCTAAATGTGTAGAGCTGCCAATTGTACATTTTCTGAAAACCTGACCCGTATATCACACACTGCACAGATGCAAGTTATACACCAGTTGTATATTTATCAGTAGCTGGATACATGCACTACACCAGTATTACTTGACGTGCACCCACAGCAGTAACAACACACACCATTGAAGGACTGCGGCCATTTCCTACCATCGGCGTCTGCTAAAGGCAAGTCATTATATGTAATTTTACTAAAAATTCTACAATAGGGTATAACGTTTAACCCCTTGTCTTTTCCCCTCAGGTTGTTTCAAGCCCAGGTTATTTCAAGCCTAGCTTGTTCAACCCCTGGTCTTTTTCAACCCCTTGTTGTTTCAAGCCCAGGTTGATCATCCCCAGGTTGTTCACCCCCAGGTTATTCAATCCAGGTTGTTTGAACCCCAGTTTTCCTGATTTTTCCTGCGATGAGTGGGGATCAATGGTGGATGGGTGAGAGGGTTGTATTTTTTTTATGGAACCAATGATAGAAATGGGATTTGAGCAAACCATTTGTTCATTGGTCATAGGTGACATTAATTTTATATTCATTACTTTCATTGGCATAATTGTCTGGATCATTATTGTTGTTGTTAGGGGGCTGAGTATGTTCAGTAAGACAGGAACCAATCAAATGAGTTTATTTTGCACATCAATAGGCCCCATCCATGTGGTACAAAACAATGTACCACACAGTATGTACCACATGCATCTACATACAAATGTTATGTGATGCACACTTCACCATCGAGTAAAATATTGAAATAATATCTGATCTGAACCTAATTGGAATGAGGAGAAAAAATGAGATAAGGTGTAAAACTCATAGAACTACTGCAATAATACGCCAATTTGAGCAGATCACATGTTAGTACATTTGTAATGAAACCACAATATGATACATTGGTAAGTAATATTAAGAGAAGGCGGAAATGTTCCAGCCTGTAAAGCTTTTGTAATAGGTAAAAAGTAAGATCTAGCTTGAGGTGTTCCATTTGTGTGATATCTGCTATTACTATGAAGTTTTATGAAGGCTAGTAAGTGAGAAAAATGAATGACAATCAATGCTTTTTAACTCATCTGTTAGAAAAAATATAGTAAATGTTACTATATTACTGACAAATAAAATTTATAATTCAATTCAATTATAGACTTATCATGTATTTTATTATTTATTCAGTAGTTTGCGGGGGCAAGCAGATTTGCCCTTAAGAGATATTAAGGAAATAATTCACTAAAAATTTACTTTAGTGAAATAATTTCAGAACCTGATAATTTCGGTGACAAAATTTATTAAGTGGTGAGTGCCCAACTGCCGAAATTCCAAAACCCGAAAAGCAAATGACAAATAAGCTACAATGTTTGGTACTCTAGGGTCTGAGATTTTGTGTTAATTAATTATTCATTGTATCAATATGCCAATTTTCAATGGATACGGATAATTGAAAATTTTCTGTGATGGTCACATGTTTGTGATTTCTTTGGTATATATGCAAGGAGCCTGTCTATACCTATAATTATGACTTGTTTATTCCTCCGGATTCCTGAAGAACATCTGGCCACCATTAGGAGCCGTAATGGAAAAATGTTGACGATATCACCTTCTTATATCATTCTAATGATTAATATTTATTTATTGGTTAATACTATACCAGCCGGACCTAGACATTTCATTTTGTTAAACGTCACTCTTCTTTCGGATATAAAGACTATTATCCAACTGCATCTCATAGCTGGTATGGCGTGAAGGATCACATGGACCCTCGATGATTCTTTTCAATATAACACACTCGCCTATCGGCTTGTGTGCCATGTGAAAAGAATCATCTTGGGTCCATGCTATCCTTCACGCCATACCAGCTACTCGTGCGGTACTATCATGTACTGTGTACAAATGTAATGATCTGTCATTGATTTCCAATGTATCGTTACGTTGGGGAACAAGGACCTCAACCTCACCTCATAAGGATGATAGGAATAAACTGGAATCTCTGAATACTTTCTCGCGTATTTCTTTTCTCAGAGGAGCAATTTAAAACATAGAATATTAGTCCACCCATGGCGTTTTATCACCCGGAATAGTTCTTTCCCCAGCTATCCTTAATGAATTACTCATAATCTTTATGCAGAAGCTACCTGTATTGGAATATCGATAGTGTTTAAGCCCAAAAGAGATCTGGAGGCGTTTCCACAGACAGTGCAACGACTGGCTCATCTACACCAAGAAAGAACTTAGGCTTGATGACTCACAATCTATATTAGTAGTCTACAGCATAGATTATTTTTCATGCGTGGACGTTACAATCATTACCAATTAGAATGTAATTAAAAAGGATGAATTTTTTCAGGCCTAGTTAAATATGTACCAAGAATGATTGAAAAAGAGGTTAAAAAATGATTATGATCATAAGACTATATTTGGGCATTTAGTAGAACTTTGAAAGCGAAAATTCTGTCAAGCTGGCACCTTCAATATTTTATTTTATTCATCCAATATTTCGCCGCTGAGTGGAATTTAATTTTGTAGAAAATAATTAAATGTTTACTAAGATAAAGATAAGTATTCGGACATTATTTCAGTGACCTTAGAACGATTGACAAATGAGGTACACATCAGCTTTATAATTAAAGTAAAGTGGAGTGATTAATTATCCACAGCAGGTTATATTTGCGTACATCACAGGAAATGAGTCACAAATAAAAAAAAATAGATTTAAATATGTTTTATTTGAAATAGGTAAATTACATGTTTATTTGAAGAGTCAATTCAAAATGATGAAGCATTTAAGGCAATCATAATTTTGTTAGTATATTTTTAAAAGATTCTAGATAATTGGCATTTATTCCACATGGTTCCTTTGTATTGTAGAAGATGTTGCATTTGAACCTACAGCAGATGCTGAAGCACCACCACCAGCCTGCCTCAAAGAGAAACCTGCACAATCAACCCAGACGGAAAGGCGGCGACTCAGCATACATGATTTTATTGGGGATTCAGTTGGGCTTCACCACTACACAGGGATGGAAGATTATGACAAATGTATTTTACTTTTCAACTGTTTGGGAACATCTGTGGACAATCTTATGTATTTTCGAGGTTTTGTTCCATCACTGCCTTCAGTTGATCAGTTGTTAGTGACCCTTATGAAATTACGTTATACTTTGGACGATTTTGAAATTTGTAGGAAGTTTGAGATAAATCCAACTGGTTTATCCAACATTTTCGTTACTTGGATAAATTTTTTGTGTTTACAACTTGAGGAACTTGATTTCTGGACTGATAAGGATTTAGTCCAGTTTTACTCTCCTAGAGATTTTTATTTGAAATATCCCTCAACAAGATGTATTTTGGACGGTACGGAAATTCCTATTTTAAAACCAAAGCAGCCAGTGGCACAGCAGGCCACATTTTCGACCTACAAGAATCGCAATACATTGAAGGTTCTTGTAGGCTCAACTCCAGGAGGGCTGATTTCTTACTGCTCCCCCGCCTATGGTGGATCCACTAGTGATAGGCAAATTGCTGAGAGAAGTTCTCTCACTCAGATGTGCGAGCCTGGCGATTCCCTGATGGCGGATAAAGGTTTTAATGTACAGGATTTGTTTGAACACATTGATGTAAAAATAAATATCCCCTCTTTCTTTTCAAAGAAAAACAGAATGAGCAATCTGCAGATTAAAACAGATCGACATATTGCTAGCAAAAGGGTCCACATTGAACGTTTAATTGGACTTGCTAAAACTTTTAAGATCCTTACACATCCATTGAAAAACACCCAGTCTGCATTGGGAACACAAATTGTCAAGGTCTGTTTTTATTTGTGTAACTTCAAGAAATGTATTGTACCTAAACATTCTTAAAGCTGCACTCTCAGGTAACGTCAGTAACAATCTAAATATTTTCTTTTTTTCTTCCTTTCTATTCCGGCCCATCTAAGAGTCATTTGACCAAGATTTTGGAAGATTCTGTCTGCTTGATTTTGAGGTCTTTTAAAACGTCCTCGTTTGTATTTAGAGGACCTGCCGGAATCTTTCCTCACTTATTATTGCTTGGAATCGGCTATTTCTCTCTGCGGATTTATTATTGTATGAACAAATGACAGCAGCAGAATATTGATAAATTCTCACTTAATAGTCATAATATGAGTGAACTTGGTAAGAGTCCTTTGGTTGCAAGAGCTGAGAATGCGGCTTTAAGGTTCTGTGGTCTTCCTATGGCTGAGAAATAATAGGAAAGCAGGATAGAGATAAACGATCGGTATGTAGCATTTTCACGATGTTGTGAACGTCACGTTTAAAGTCAATCAACTTTATAATCTATATTAATCATGGGTAGAGAAGCAGTGACCTGGGTTCCCTTCGTCACTGGTTTTGAAACTTCTAAATTTCGCTCAAAATGATCTATTTCTCATAAAGAATAAAGCCTAACCGTTCAGCCTACTATTATATAAGAATGAACAATCATTTAGTGTTTTGCCATCCTAGTATTGACCATGTATGACAACGCTTAACTTGGTAAACACAGATTACATTTGGCTTTGTGCCACAACTACTGTTTTATTTTGAAACTATTGAAATATTCTGAAAACTTTAATGAGTTTTATATTTGGGGTAGTAAAAAGCCAAAATTAGTTAAGTAAAAATATGCCCCTTAATTTTATGTCACAGGTTCATGTATTATCAGAAATTGTCATATATAATTATATGATAAAATAGATATGGTCATGTTCACATACTTTCGGCGAGAATTTCTAACTTCTATTTTCAAGATAGCAAATCATTTCACCATAATGGTTACCTATATTGCGTTAAACTGTCATATGAACTGGAATAATACAGAAGATACCTTATTGATGTGAATAAAATTTCTAGATGAAGTTGATCTTATAGTTATGAGTCGTCTTTGACAATTTCAAGCAATCTAAAATTTTATACTATATATATGAAATGTATGCATGAAACAAATAACGTTTCCTGATCTGATAATAATTACTAGTAGGTGAGAGATGGCGATCAATGGATCTATTTTCTCTCGACAAATTGTTTTCTATAATTGAATAAAACGTCTAGATATGAGGTCGGAAATCCTATTTGAAGTGTTCTCTCAAAAAGGCCAAATCTAAATTACAACACAAGATTTTTAGATGGTAATTCCTAAAAAATCTGGTGGTTAAATTATGCCTATACTAAATTGCCCCTAACTTCAGTGTGATCATCAACGGTAGGTTCTACCCTATCAAATGATTTTGTAGCTCAGTTTCCGTTTTTAGAGACTAATCTTAGTATTCCTATTAATGCAAATCAAGCATAAGCCTTACAAACCTTAATAAGAAAAATTGAAAGAAAGATAATTTTTGAAAAACTCTTTGTCCAGAAGGACTTTCTGGAATATGTCTTGATAAAAGATGACCAACTTTTCTTTCATCTTTGAAATGAATTCCTCATCTCTGCTGATTAGAATTTCTTTTTGATCCTTCAATGTAAAAACAATGAAATGGCAAACACTTCTGTTTGAACAAAAAAGTTGGCCTTGCACCTGATAGTAATAATCATGATTCCTTTTTAAGGCAAGATCATCCCCACACATTTCGAGATAGGGTACATTGATAGAATTGATCATTTTGTCCTTGGCAGTGTAAGGACATTTTACTTCAATGAGCTGCTTGTCATCAATGATTCTGTCGGGGGAAGCTCCCAAATAAGGGTGGGAGGCACTGATGAACAGCCCTGCGCCCTGCGTCACTATCCCACTCTTCTTCTCGAACCATTGCACTGCAACATCCTCATACTTTGTGCCATGCTCAATGGCAGCTCCAGATATGGGCTTGGGGGAGACAAGTCGCTGGGCTAGTTTAACCAGATCCTTTCTGACTGTAGCTTTGCATATTTCCCCAAAGTGTGATGCAGTGATCCGAATTTTCCGCTGCTCCCTCCACTCCATGGATCGGCCCTGGGCTCTTGTCATCTGCTCTATGGAGTCGATCTCAGCTCTGGAAATAACTGATATCTGCAGGAGGTGAAAAGAAAATATCCGATTAGACAATGGAATATACATTACTTTGGTTACGGCCATTACTGGCTTAAAATCTTAAGATAAGATAAGATAAGATAAGAAAATCTTTTATTTGTCTCATGGCTCACAGTTACACATTCAGGAAAATGACAAATAGGTTGATATGTCTGTATGAAAATAAATTCCATTTCTGCTGACAGTTACATTTAATTTCGAAAATATTAAGTGAGTCTTATACTAGACAGAGCAGAGAAAATGTAATAAGATAAAACCAAGTAAGGGAGAGAGATGGTAAATAGATAAGAGGGCTACACAAATATTTAGTGACACTGTATCTATCATGAGATTACCTCTTATGTTCACATGAGATTCGATAAGATATTATTAATAATGCTGTATTAATTACTAGCATATAAACTATTCTAACGACTAGCCATGTCAATATAGCATAAGATATATTTCTTACACTTACATGGTATAGCAGGTTGAACATTTTTGCATAGATCGAGAAGGTACATAATGATGACAATAATAAAGAAATAAAAAATATGTTCCTGCGCTGTACCAAACTGGGTTATAATAATAACATATTTTCATGGGATAACAGTACTAAAGGCAATGATAAACAAATAAATACCAACACTGTACTATACCGGGTTAATGATCTATTTTAGAGAAAAATCACATATAAGGAAGCATAGCCATTTATTTATTTATAAATAATGTTTTTCTACCTCCTGTCTAAATTGTTTTTGAGTTTCAATATTCTGAAGTTTAGCGGGGAGGAGATTCCAAGCAGATTTAATATAAGAAACTCTTTTGGAATAAGGACGATTTTGGGTGTTCAATTTCTATTTTTTTTCTATTTTTTTGCATGGTTTTCTATTTTATCAGATTGTAAATAATTTCATAATAATGTGCTTCACACATAAAATCTTAATAAACTACAAATTCCATAACAAATTGAATAACATCTTACTTCCATGTGGAAAATGTATATCAGGAAATAAATGTGGTAAATATTCTAGAATACGTTGTAATCTGGACAAAATCTTCTATTATTGATGTCTAATTTAGATTCATTGTTGTGAGTCGTTTATGTGTTATTATTACATTAATTATATACCTTCCTGTCTTTAAGGAACTGATCCTGGGGGTTGAGGCTCAAGTAGTCGTGATCATAAGCAACAGCCACAGTGTTAGCCGGTGGAATAGCCTGTAGAAGTGGCATTGGTGTGCTCCCAATATGGTTAGCCTGAGAGAAAAATAAAACAAAACAAAAAGACTTTGTTATGAGACATTATATAACATTGCATAACGTCATTATATTTACATTGATTGTTAATTATCACCTCTTTATTAGTATTATTAGGGTTAATTACTAGTAGTATGCAATCTACTTACTCAGGATATAAGGTAATAGGAGACACGCCCCCTTCTAGCTCAGTGACAGTCTGAACTTATTTATACTACATTAAAATTAGTACATTTTCCTTAAAATCTTCAATGACTGGGGAAATTTATTCTTGGGGATAGTGAATTATCATAGACAACTGCCTAATATTACAAATGATTATTAGTTAGATTATTTCACCTAGGGCATTAGTGCCCCTGCTGTAACATTGGGTAATATACCAATAAAAAAACATCCAAAATCAACTGAAAGTCTCTCTGCAAAACCCACAAACAACCCTTATTTATTTCGTTCTTGGTTGGTCCAGTTAATAGTGCGACTCTTTTATTATTAGTTATAGGTTCAATAGGATAGTGGCCAAACCAGACTACACACTATAAAGGTTTAGTATACTTTTACCAAATTTTGTATGAATATTTAGAAGACCTTAAAGCGTATTGAGTGAAATATCACCCATTCCCTCTATCCACAATTTTCTGCAACTAATTAAACACACCTGGTAATTGATGATCAGATTACGAGCTCTCTCTTTTAAGTTTTCCTCTGGCTCTGGACGGGGGTCATAAACGGTTGATTTCTTCTCTCTGATACTTTGGAGTTGGTGGCTTTTCAGAGGGCTTCCCTTGAAGGGTTTGGCCGTATGGAAGGTTTGCAAAACCTAAGATAAGATATACATTGTTATGAAAATTGACTTTTCTATGGAAAAAGCAATATCATCTAGCTATTTGTTCTAAGAATGCTTGTTCTAAAAATAATTGTATTTACCTGTGTGCAGGTTAACGCTGTGATGATCTTGCCATCACTCCACAGCTTACTGTAGGCATGGAGGAGGAGGCCCACGTGTTTGCAGTGTGCTGCAGGTCCCTGGCCAGCTCCGCACTCACACTGTGCCTCTACTACTACTCCATGTGTATCGATCTAGGAATGGAAAAATCATTGTTTACATTAAGACAAATGAAATAACCTTGATGATTCTTACCAATCATTCCTATCATCATGGCTACAGTGCAGCGAATAGAATAGGGTGTATTTTGGGGTTGGGATTCAAGAGGACCTACGGAATTTGGGAAAGGGATTCAAAGACAAATTTATTTTAGCCAGTTAGGGATTGAAATAGAAAAACAGCATTGACCATTTAAAGCCTGTGTGATTTGTGAAATGGGGCCTATAACAAACGGGAAACAGGATTCAACCAGGTTATACCATACCCTGTACTTGCCTTGCACAATATATAATTATGTGTTAAACCACTATTAGAAGTCTTTTAACTCTCTCTTAGCAATAGGTGCATTGCACTATAGAGAGTAGTCCTACTACCGTCATCAATCATAACCTTACTATTTTTTATGCTGATATGCGGTCAATTTTTATGACACCAGGAAAAAAGGATTCTCTGGATAAGAATGCAATAATCAGCCTAATAGTAGATACCGATATATGCACAGTCATATTTATCATATTTATAGGATACAAACGGTGAGTCATATAACCTTGTTCTGAATTTCCTTTAGATACTAATTAATCATTAATTACACATTTACCAAATCCTGTCGCTACTCCCCATACTAGAACATTCCCCCACCTACCATAATGATTTACTGCTATGATTGTAAGTAGTGGGTAATTGGGGTTTGATTGCTAGCTGGCTGCACATTAGAGATTTTGAATATTATAATTCACCTTCATGATGATTCAACTCTAAAATTGAATCACAAGTCTTGCTCGGTCAGATTTATACTATTCATTCAAAAAGTATTATATTGGTATGTTTTTGTCACCATTTTAGTTGTTTCAAAACACTAATATAATCTTATCATGTATAGTCTAATGCACTAAGTGGGACATATAATGTTGAGGGTATAGGCAACTACATCCCAGGGTTGTAATAAAAATTAAACTGTACCTTTATGTCAACTTTATAGCTAACATGTTTAGCCATCTCGGCCCAGGCTGCTGCTGACAAATATGTCTCTCCTCCCTGTATGCTGCTCCTTACATGCCTCAAGTACCTAAAAGATTCACAGATACAGGTGAAGAATGGGAATCTATTGATATAGGCCTATTGCGCCTGGGAAACACTTCACTAGAGACATTGATTTTAAATTCAAAATAACCAGTTATGTATGTATTTATTTATGTATTTTTTTTGGATGATCTAGATAGAGAAAAATAACTGAGATTGTATTATTCTATGTCTCATATCTTAATCATCATGAGTCTGTTCAGCATAAGGGATTAGCCACATGCACTTACATGAGAGGGGTTTGTTTCATCTAAAATTATTTTGGTTTGTATCTTAACCAGATGCTTGAATTATAGCATAGGCATGAACTGAAAACAACTGAAACAGAACAGTGAAGGAAGACTTAGGGACAAACAGAAATGTATGAACATTATTTAGCCACTTTGATGATGGAAATGAATAACAGAAATCTTTTGCAGAAACCAGAATTTCTCAAAAAACGAATATGGACATCAATGTGAACGGATCTAAATACCTTTCTTTGTACAAAGATGACACTTTGTCACTCTTCCACTTTGCATCATGTGCAACCATATATAAGTCGATCGCGCCTTCAGTGAGCTTAGGCAATTTGGCAAGCATACCTACATGGATATCCTTATAGGTTGAAACATCGGGTAGTTTCATGTGGTACTCAACACATGTCACCACTGAGACCCCATGCCTGTCAAGGAATTCTAGCCTGCAGCAATAAGAAAATTATAGTTAAATAACAAGTTTGATTTGTATCAATGAGAAAAAAATACAAATGATTGGTCTTGTTGTTTATTAATTAAAGTCTGCATTTGGTTGTAAATAAGGTACCCGATGGTTAATAACCAGGCCTGTATACTTCTAATTTAACATTAACAATTAATCCGTTTTCTTACTTACATATGGACCACTCAGTAGAGTGCCCTATGATTTTTATCCGCAAATTCAAATTAAATCTTTATAATATCATTACTAACTTCTTCATATTTGTCTTTTTATTCTTCAAAGCCTATAACATATCTGATCATTTATTCTTTGGTAAGCCTAATAATTAACCCAGACTCTCGATCTGAAATCTCTTCAAAAGATGAACTCTTTCATTGTGAAAAATGGGAAAATGTACCTCCCCTACCCATGACTAAGAGAGAGAGAGAGAGAGAGAGAGAGAGAGAGAGAGGGAGAGAGGGGGAGGGGGATTTAAATGTGTTTGAGACTAGTCTAAAGGAAAGATATCAACGGCGGCATTAAGTTTAATAAAGTAGTTATGAAAACAAAAGATATACAAAGGTTGAGGGGCATGGGGAGAGGGGGGGAGGGGGCATGGAAGGGGTAGAGCGAGAGAGGTAAGAGAAGATGTGGTGGTGGGGAAGGGGGCCTAAGAGTGAGAAAGGGAGAGGGGAAAAAAGAGGGAGAGAGGGAGAAAGATAAAGGTTTAAGCGAAGTTACATGAAATCAATGAGCTATAATTATTTTAGGGAGATTGTGCGTAGAGTATATGACCAGAGAGAGACGGTTAGAGAGATAGAGAGAGAGAAAAGGAAGGGAGATATACATATTACTCTGAGTTGAATAATCATCAGAGAGAGGAAATAGGAGGAATAGCGAGGAGAGGGAGGGAGGTGGGGGAAAGAAAAAAACGTTATCTAAGTATAAACAACTTTGAGAAAGCTCACGATCTGACACGGTTTATATAACAATTCAATAATTCAATAATTACATGTCATGATTATTATCAACACGTACACACTGTGCCACTGATATAATGATTAGTTTCAACTATCAACATTGCACATGCCGTGACATTGGGACTAGTGACACTGACAATATAGTTGTCTGTATTATCACTCACCGATTTACTAACTCTTGTTTCCTTCCACTGACTTTAGCATTCCGTTTCTTTAGCTCTAGCTTTAGAGCAGCTAGGGTCAGACTTCCATATGATGCCATGGGATAAAACTGTGAAAACAAACCGCAGGGCAGTAGAAAAAGGAGACAGAGTTGTGTTGGAAGATGTGTCATGGATGACTCGCATGGCTCTCGTGTCTGTGCGCACGAGGACGTTCCGACGTTCCGACGTCATGGCGCAGTTACTGAAGGCGCCACCTTGTGTATTAGTACCGAAGTAGCCCATTGATTCAAATAAAATCTGACGGACTTATGTTTATTTGAGAATTTTGTCACTTACTCACCAACCTAGAATGTTTTAATTATACCAAATTGTATTTATATGTGGCAAATGTTAGTGGAATTACTATTTGAAAAGAAAACGCACAATAGCCTACCTGTCCATTGTGCCAGAAGACCTAATATTAATTAATAAGGAGAACATACCATCTCAAATTTATATAGCTAGCAATTACAACTGCAGTAATACTATTCCTATCAGTTTGCATTACACATGTAGCAGGTATGTTATATCCCACATCAGTTATACCTCACAGTATAACTAACCTAAGTCTTACCTGGGGGTACCTTAGACCTAGGTTGAATACCCCCTCCAATGTACCCCCACTAGGTTGTATTTGTATTTAAGATTTTTATTCAGCAATTAAACATTATGTAGCAGTTACACTATTCTCAGAATTTGCTGGTGAACTTACAAAAGGGTAACAGCGTTGTGTCTGATACAAATATTCCAAAAGGGTGGATCCTATTTATGTATAAATAGATTTATGTATTTAGGTTCAAAGCACCCCCAAAGGGGAAACTAAATCTAAGTATTATATAATCTAGTACTAATGTAGCCCTATTGAAACATTAATTCATTAAATCATGACAATAAAAGTAATAATAAATAAAGTAGAGGCCTTGTAGACAGAACTGAATAATTTTATTAATGAATACCAATAATATTAGATTTTAAATGGGAAGTCGATGACAAATTTTGATATGAGGAAAGTAATGGAATTGTTAGAATTTGCGAAATCCATTGGAGTTGAACAATCAAAAATAAACAAGAATAATGTATCGAGAAAATCACTTTGTTTGTAAAATCAGTAAAAGCTGTAATAATTATTTCATTATTAGACCATGAAATTCTTACAATGTCTGAAAATAACATAAAGTTGGCCCTATCGTTGTTGGGTCCTATTGTTATTGGGCCCTAACGTCTATAGATCTGCTTATACAATATCTATAGCACCCACCAGGTGGAGACTCCTCTGCTTGCCCATCTAGCTAACCAGTCTCACCCCAAACAGACAGACTCTTACTTCCCACAGGCCAAACAGACGTGGTTTACCAGCACATATTTTGTCTTTTTTTCAAAGTTTGATAAATGGGTGGACAAAGCTATTTGTTGAGATGCCTGCAGCTCCCTTTCTGAGTTTCAAATAATTATCAATCATATATTGTAGATACACTGGCACAGGGGAAGACGTAAAGATGATTCTGCACCTTGCTGCATGGTGCCACCTTGTGGTCATGGTACAAACCTTGACTACCCACTCATGCCTCCTGGCGGCACACAAGCACAAGCTCTATCTGCCGCTCTGGAAGTGTAACGCCACCTTTCACGAGGAGCCCTGCATGGTTAATGACCGCGAGTCAATTAACCACAAGTTTGGCCCTCAAATTGGCAATGTAAGTTTTCAGGCCCCTAAATACTTTGTAAAGCTCAGCAGTCAGATTGCAAAGCTCTTTGAATTGAGGAAAGTTTATTAAAATATTTTTCATATAAAGGCAACTATTATTTAAATATTGATTGATGTCATTTATAGACACTTGGACCTTGAACTGAATCTAGAAATGTTGATGAGGATGCAAAACATAAGTAAAATTGTTTAGCGATATACAGATAAAATTCACAATGTAATGATGGTACTACACTTACAGCAGGTACCAGTGCCGCACAGAGTTGCAGTGTGTGGGTCGGGTGTCAAGGAGTCCAGAGAGTGTCAGTATGTAGACAATATCCATTCTGCTGAACTTGGTGAGTACATTAAATATCAAGCAATAACGGTTACCGCAATATTTGACTGCAGGACCAGGGCTCTGTTCTATAAGCTAATGGGCCGCTTCCACAGGTCGGAATAAGCCTTACGTCTGAATCGGTTTAAATAAGAAACCAAGCACATCGGTTTTCATAGGTTTCCATATGTTTCTCACTATTCCTACCGATCCAAACCTACACATTTTGGTCTCTTCAACTACTTGGCTCGGAATGAAATGCAACATTGGTTTCATAAAAAAACAATCGAAACCAATGAGAATTCAACCGGTCGGATTATCGTTTTTAGCCCTTCGGTTGGCTTGGTTAGCCTAAAATATTGCAACGGTGATATTCCGTTCCAATGGAGCCGAAACCGAACCGATCACCATGTCAACAGAGCAAGACAACATTTTTTAGGAGGATATTATTCTTATTTACTTCCCTTCAATATCTTCTTTGTTACACATTGGTACACTTAATTTTGTTCGACCCATATGGTCCCAAGGCAACGCACGAAGACACCCGGGTAGGGCTTATTTGCGTTTTTTCATATATTTCTATACTTAACTTAATGTAACTGGCCTTTCAAATGAAATAAAAAAAACAAAAAACCAACAGGTCGGAATTAATGATCGGTTTTTAGAATCAAACCGAACCGAACTGACAGCTATGTCACCAACAGGTCGTAATTAATGATCGTTTTTTTGGAAAACCGATTCAGACATAAGGTTTATTCCGACCTGGGGAAGCGGCCCATAAGCTAAGGAATTTTTTGTAGGAATTCATATATTTTTTTCCTTTACTTCAAAGGAAATGACTTTTCCTTCCCACCAAACAGAGGTATGCACATAGGAAATTACTAACACCTTTTCCTTCTTGAACCACTCAATATTCCCTGCCTAATTATTCAAGGAAGATGGTAAATCAGAGACCAATCCTTGTTCCCACTATAAATCAATATTATTGACACTCCAGCAATTCAGAAAAACTATATCAATTTGACCTATCAATCATTAGTTAACCACCCTTGGGGTTAACTGAGATTAATCATGCAAGCCACACCCACCAGTGGGGAGTGAGATGTGCACAATACTCATTTTATCAGCACTTGCCCCTGGGTTAGACAAGTGACCACATAATGTAATGATGGTACTACACATGTCCCAGGACAGCAGCGGTCAGCGTATTTTTGTTGCAATGTCAGGCAAGGAAGATGAGTTTGTGTTCCATGAGAGGGCAAAGAGTCATGGTTTGATCAGAAAAACCACCATGATCCTGGCTAGGAAAGCCTGTACAGTCTAGGCCCAAAGCCGAGATTGTCCCTTCAAACGAAGGGAAAGCCTCTCGCCTCAAACCGCAAAGTACCATTATACTTCCATTGAGACCACAAATTGTCATTATATTCTCATTAAAACGCCCAGTCTTAGGCTAGAAACCTGATTAGCGAAGTAGGCTGACATACCATTCTTATCTGATCTGAGGGTTTGGACCTAGAGTTTGTAACTTTTTGTTTATACTCAAAGTGATCTCCTTGATGGGAGTGAGTAAGATGGGGCTGCCCATCGGTCAGTATATTGCCATCAGATCTGCACTCTGAGACCTAGGCAATGAAAATGGTGGTGATCAGACACATACTGTGGATCCTAGGAAAAAAGTCAAGCAGTCCCAGCCAGCAGCATGCACAACAGACAAGGATGATGACCTTGACCTGGGGGATAATGAGGATATTTCTTGCATTCAGAAGGGAATGGAAAGCAGGGGAAGAGGATTTGGAGAAAGAGAATGACAAGCTCCAATCCAAGAAGAGAAATTAATGTCCCCAAATCTGAAGGAGTCTTCTGCCTGGGCTAGTAATGATTTGCATAAACTGGTGACTAATACTTCTAAGAAAAAGGTTTTCAAGGTGCCCAGTTGTCCGACGTTGAATCCTTTTAACAGCCATGTTCTTAAAATAGTAAAATGCGGTGACAATATCTATTGGTGAAACAAATGTCTTAATGGGAGATTTCCTATTATTTAATGTGTATTATTATATACGCATTGCTCTGAGATCAATGTATCTAGAGTGATTTACATACCCAGTGTAAGTCACTAGTGATTTATTTTAAGTAGTGCGACAGGACGAGATTGGACAGGACTACTTTCAGCCTAAACAAAAATCATCTGCTACCAGCACCATGGCTGGGATTGACGATGATAGCATCCTAAGGGAGTTTATAGAAACTAAACGAAATAAGAATACAATTAAAGCAACAGTGTGTGCTCAGTCAAAGTTTAAAGAATGGCTGCAGAAAAAAGGTAGGACTTCTTGAAAATTTAAAACATTTATTTCCATGAAAATGTACGAGTTGTGCACTCATTCAGCCATTGTGATGAGAGCTGAAACCTTGGCAATTCAGAGAATATGGATATAGCTTAATCTTAAGTGCTGGATTTTCAATGTCTAGAAGGTAATAGAAGCACAGCGAAAAAATCTTAAAAGTTCTGGCCTGGGAAACAGACCAAACAAAGCTGAGTGCCTATCAGAGGAGGAGGAAGAGTTGCTGTGGACAACAAACCAGCTTGGCAAGCCCAGAAATGAATACAGTGTGATTTTTCAACACAAAATTACTTGGTTTTAGAGGGAACCATGAAAATTGGCAGCTTAAATGGGGTGATCTAACTCTTCAAATTGATGAATATGGACGATATTTAGAATTTAATGAGCAGGCATGGATCCAGCGCCCAGGGGCACCTATGGGCCTATGGGCTGAGAGGTGTCCTCTACATTTCTGGGAAATATACATGAGACGTCGTCCTGCTGAGATGCTTGACCCAGCAAGTGATTTTTACCTTGCAATCAATTATTCCCATAAGAGCAATGACTATATATGGTTTAAGCGAGCCCCTCTAGGAATAAACTCCATCATTTCAATGCTGAAGAAGATGTGTGTAAAGGCAGGCATCCAAGGCTGCAAAACAAATCACAGCCTGAGGAAGACTATGTGTACAAGGCTTGTTGAAGCTGGTGTTCATCCTAACACAGTTGCACAATTGAGTGGGCACAAAATCATTGCCAGCATAAATAATTATGTCATAGCTTCGAAAAAGCAACAGATCACCATGAGCAAGATCCTCTCCCTCTCCAAAGCAAACCATCCACACTCCTTACCTTCTGTCATTCCTGCTGCTGATAGATGTACAGATACCATCCCCGAGTTGCCCTGCTCAACAACTCCTACAGTGATCACTGAAAACCAAGTACAGAAAAGAATGAGCAGTAATCAAACAATGCTGCAAGGAATGTTTGCTGGTGCAACTTGTAATTTTAGTTTCCAATTGGGCCCCTCCACAGCTAAGTCCCCTAATATCAACTCAATAAACGAAGCTGACTGGAGTGTTGAACTAGGCCCAAATCAGCAGTAAATCAAATATAAATTCCACATTTGGCAGATTGTTCAAGAGGCCCAATCCCAGCTGTTAAAACATAAATTCCTCTTCTACCATATGATATAACATATTCATGCTTTAAAGTAATTTGTTATTGTTAGAGTTGTGTCAAAGTTTGCTTCCACATGACATGTCACCCCGTTTCAAGTGACAGAAAAAAAAACTTTCCTTACCACGTTGTTTCACCAATGCTGAGATGTTGAAACGTGTTTTTCTGTTTCTTCATACTAAATATCCATGAATGCGGAATTTAAAGGTATCCAGCAGTAAAATTCTTGCATAATTTCCAAATGTCAAGACAGTGTAAAATCCGAAATAAGTTGTGCTAGCTAGGCCTAGTATTGACAGCCAACCATAGGTTGACAGCAGCTGATCGAGGCCGGCCACTCGCAAAAAATACTGCGGAATTTGAAACGTAAAAAGTCTCCTCATGAAGCTAAATGACGCCAATTTATACTTAATCTATATGTTTACATGTTAATCAAAACATGTATGACTTCATTCACTAGAAATATTGCGACAAACTATTTGGCTCCAAAATGTACACAGACCGAATCACCTTTTCCCTGCTTTGCCAGTCAATCATATTAATGCTGTAGCAGCGTAGTGATATGTCATCGATCGTTCAAAGTGATATGACATCAAAGTCACAAAATGTCAACAAAATGAAGGGATATGATTCCAAAATGGCTTCTCACAAACATATTGACACATATATAATAAATCTGTTAACTATCAAGGGGGTAGAAGCGGAGAGCGTATCACTTGAGTTCTCGCCGCTGAAATCACTCAGCTGGTGCTTCATGATTTCCACAGCAGGAACTCAAGCGATACCCTCCCTCCTTCCACCCCCTTGTTAGTTAACTTGTATTTATTGTGCAGTAGTCAATTCAAGATCTATTGTAAACAACGTGGTTGAAATAGGTTGAAATGTATGATCGCTTGGTGATTTGTTTTAACAAAGTTTGTCGCCGGCCAGGCCCATAAGGCCACATAGTTTAGAATGAAGCTATTGTTTATTATATATAGTAGCAGCGGAGTCTGATAGAGATCTGCTTGGTTGAAAAAGTAATTAAGATCGTGATTTGGATTTATTGGCGATGGACGAAAGAAAACTACATTTGTTAGTAATGCGTATTTTCTAACTCTTAAAGATCAGTGATGTTAAATTTAAGGCCAATAAATATATTTTTAAAAAAAGTTTGTCCCTGAGCAGGTAACAAAAGGATAGCTACCAAAGGAAAGAAAAGGGTTGTTTATGAAGCAGGAGCACTATTATTTTTCGATTCAAAGGGCTATCTCACTTGTGTCTTTGTATGAATGTGTTTCTATGACCCTTGGCTACCTCTATACCAAAGGGGACCTTTGTAACATGATCTGAAGTAAACAGCCTATTTCATGCACTAGACATAGTACCTATAGTACCTAATAAGAGGGTAACAACATTCTAGACGTATATATAATGTAATTAAATAAAGCTGTAATGTTTCATTACAGAGAGGCCCAAGGACTGCACAGAGGTCATTTCAGAGGAAAAGACCACCATCTTCCCTTACCCAGGTTCTAACTTCACCGTATCGACCTACTGTGATCTTTCATCCCCACAGAAATGTGAGTTATTTTTTAATCATTTTACCAAAGTTCAGGTTTAGGGTGATAGTTTCATGTAAGGATAACCAGTAGGTGTTTGGGTTAGGTGGGAAAGGTTGGTGTGGTCTAAGAGGGAGTGAAATGTGTCAGGGTCATAGTCTCTGTAAGATCTTCCCATTTTGGGGTCTTTTTAGGTTTTGAGCTCCCTTTCTATTTTACTAGATAGATTGGGGAGTGGTCACTAATATGGAGGGGAAAAATCGTCTGAATCAGAGATCACTAGATGGTTAAAATGTGATCAATTAGGTGTTTTTGGTTGCTCAGTTTATGTAGGGTACCTTTGTCTATGTAGGGTACCACAGTGTTGCCTATTATAGGGCACCTGAAATTGTTAGCTAACCATAACCAATGAAACTTTAAATAAATGGAGATATTTTGTCACAGGGAAACCCAAGGCCTGTACAGAGGTGAACACAGAGGGCATAAATACCATCTATCCTCACCAAGATACCAGCATTGCAGTGTCCGTCTACTGCAACACCTCCTTCTCACAGGGAGGTTGGACCGTAAGTGAAATTTTTTTTTAATAACCACTCACTCCCAGGAGACAATAGAGTGTGTAAGTGTCATGGCAGCAGTGGGTTAAGTAAATGATGTAGGCACTGGCACCAATGTGTTGACCAGCAGTAAAAAATCTCCATAGCCTTACCATTGCAAGCATAAATATCCGCACAGTCCAATAATGGCCAATAATAAGTTTAATTGCTCTGGTGGTTACAATTGAAATGTTTGGCTCCTAGAAGGAGATCTCATCATCAGAATCCTTCATCTCTTGGAGTGGTGAAAGAATAACATAAACATATTTTTTTTCAACAAGTTTATTTATTCAGGAAATTTTTTTACATAAATTTAAGCACGCTCATCCGGAGATGAATTTTCGTTGTGCTCTGATAGATCTACGGAAATTTAAACATATAGAGAGGGCTTGAGTTGGTATAATCACATTCAATATTCAGTATGTACATTTCGTCTTACAATCAATTGATGGTGAATTATGAGATGAGGTGAAAGATGGGTGATAGTGATAGGTTTCCAGCCTATTATATAGTCGTTCATATAGTAAGAGGTGTGAGAGGGAATTAGTGATTTTTGAACAGCTTGCAGTTACGTATATATACACATACAATTCAAAGTTTAAACAGGATCAATATATGGATTACTAATGTATCCATCTGCAATCAAACATGGGCCAGTCAAGCACATAGTGTGGATAGTAATCTGTAACAATCTCTATTATGAGGCCTATAGGGAGCTTAAGAGTCATGGTGGCCACGAGCATACTGACGTAAATTGTGATGTGTTTCAGGAAAATGAGTCATAAGTCGCAAAAAATAGATTTTGAGATACCATTATATTTGCAAAGATGAGATCAAGCCGATTCCAATGATAGTAAACAGTCTAATAGTCCAATAAGTATTTCTAGATTTTAAAATTTCCAATATCTCTAGGGGTCAATAAACAGTAAAGTAACTAAATGCGGTCCATATGAGCACCTTTAAAATGAAAGAATATATTACATAGATTGTCCTGAAATTTGAGACATCGATTGAGATAACTATAAGTGACACACTCTTCAAGAATCAGAACGTTCCAATAATGTGATCTTGTGAAAAAAACGCTTTGGAAAATATCAATTTTACGACTTATGACTCATTTTCCTAAAACACATCACAATTGGTTGCGCAGTTATAGTTATGTGTTGACTGGAAATAAAGAATCCCCCTAGATTCATCTTTGCGGCAATTAATATTCATATCCTTGTGGTGGACTACTTACATGTCCTATTGCTCCTTCTCTGTCTCCTTCCACCCCTCCCTCTTCAACAACTCTTTCAATTTCTGCCTCCTTTCCCCCTACTTATCTCTCCCTCCCTCTTAGCTCCTCTTCCTCTCCTTCCTCCCCAGTCTTCCTCCACTATGATATATAATATCTTAGAATATGATCATCCCCCTTCCTCGCCATTGCTCCCTCTATATTGTCATGTCACTCTTTCACCCTTTCTGTGCTCTCCATCCCCCCTGCCCTCCTCTCCCCCTCTCTTGCCCCCTCTCCCCATCCTTCTCTTCCCCCACCACCACCTTCCATAAAAGATATAAGCCTTTCAGTAATGTTTGTTCGTGAGAAAGGTGGGAGGGAAACAGGGGAATGGGAGAAAGTGTGAGGGCAGGGGGACAAGCAGCTGTTAACTAGCTTCTACTATGCTTGATTGAGTCTCCTCCAAAGCTTTCCAACCTTCTTACCTCAAATTGCATTAACTTGATAACATTATATGAATACCTGGATTCTAGCCAGAGATATGGTTAATGTGTTGAACTACTATCTCCTATTCTAGCTTTCCTCACTCCACTACCAGTCCTTAACCTTCTGTGCTAATCATATGCTATTTACTCAGAAAGTACCAGGTTTATTAACTTATTTGTAGACCTAAAGCAGGCATATACATGTGTGCCAGGAAAGCTTTATCCAATAATTTATACTATTGAGATTCAGTTAGGACTAATTAATTGTTGTTAACAGGATAAGAATATGAACTAAAACTGGCAAAATATATCACAAGGTTGCTCTACAGAAAACCAAGAGAGAACGGGAGGTGGAGGGGAAGGTTACAAGGCCATCTAAATGATATTTGGACAAAACAGAAAAATAAACGTCCCTGAAGATATATACCATACCATAGAGGAACATTATGGTGATTTATACCATAGAATAAAAGTATGACTACAAATTGAAGGATTCACCCTTTTATAAAGACTCACATATTCACTCACACTCGCACACCATTTCATGAAATATATCCCTTTTTTCAGGTCCTACAGAAGCGATATGATGGTAGCGTAGACTTCTACAGGACTTGGGCTGAGTACGAGGCAGGGTTTGGTGACCGGGCAGGAGAGCACTGGTTAGGGCTGGCGGCATTGCATGCCATGACTAATGGCATCCCCACAGAGCTGTACATTGGCCTCACTGACCACGACAATGTCTACAAGTACGCAAAGTATGGAACATTCTCTGTAATGGACAGTACCAATAAGTACCAGCTGGCCATTGGAGCTTACTCAGGAACTGCAGGTAGGTGAAAGTGCATGTGCCATCTCATGTGGCTTGATATAGACCATAGGTTAGTAAACTAAAGTATTACCATAGCACATGTTGTAGTAGTAAGTGCAGGGGCGTCGCTACCAGGGGGGGGCAAGGGGGGGACATGTTCCCCCCACTTTTGGTGGCAGCCTAAAAAGGTCCAGGCCCAAGGCTATAAAAATGTTGGCCCCAAATTTAAAGAAAGGTCCTCTGAATTACCTTCATTCTATAGCCTTGCAATATCTAGTACAAATTTAAGAGTCCAAGGCTCTAGAATTTTGTTTTAATCTAAAAACTGTAGGCTTTATTTGCGTCAGAAAACTTAATTACAAATGCACAATTTAGTAACACATAAGGATCCTTTTGTGTCTCTTCCTCTGAAAATGATTAGTTATGTCTAAACGCCTATATCAAATACCTTGTGGATCCCTAAAAATAGGCATTTCCTTAATTTTGAATTGAGAGGTACTGGTCTGTACCACCCAAATTGTCACTGGTCTGGTCCTTAATCAAGTTGTAAAAACACCAATTAATCAAATGTTTTCATCGCATACAGTAATTAATAACAGTACTTAATAACAAGCACTCCCTAAGCCAAAACAAATAACTGTCCTAAACACATACCGCAAATAACTGTCCAATGCAGTATACTACCACAAATCAATTTACCAACTAGAGTCACAAAAAAATCTGCGAAAACCATAGACCAAATTAACACCAATGCAAAATACATCAGAACCTGAGATTTAATTATTAACAATGATGGGTAGTGAATTCCGTCGATAGCAAATGGCTCTAATTAATAGACGATCACCCAACCCAGGTTCTTTCTCTGACGGCTCCAGATCTTGATGAAGGCAAAGAATAACACCTACACAGAAATGGCTCTTAATTGGGATTTATCGCCACCCATGACCAGACTGCAAGTCTAACCGAGACCGAACAACAATACTTTACAGCCAGGAGCAGGTTATGCCTGTCCTCTTGAACTTAAAAGGTTGTTGCACCAGGCGTACACTGACATTCCATGAATCACTACTCGGATGTAATAGGGAGTTGCGTAATTACTGTTAATGTTTGATGTAGATTCTCGTGGATCTTGATGAGTCTAGTTGATCTCGCTAGCTGTGTAATAATAACTCTAGTAGAGCGAAGGTCCACGTTTGGAGAGCTGTCAATCAGTCAATATAGTAGGTGCAAAGCTGGACCATAGTCAGAACATGCAGTCTAAGTCAGTCTAGTCAGTAAACTTCTAAGTCCAGTCCATTCAGTCAAGTCAGAGTAGTCTTGCTAGGTCTTCATGTATGGTGGGCAATATTGACTATTCCAAATCAATGAGCAGCTCATTAGATTACCATCGAGAATCACTAGTTCCACAGCAACAACTATTGACCTTATATTTACAAACTCAAACATAGTAAGTAAATGTGGCACACTAGATGTGAATTTAAGTGACCACAAGCCCACATATATCATTATGAACATATCGAAAGAAATCTATCATAAAATAATGTTCAGATGCAGATCCTATACCCACTTTGACCAAAATATATTCAAAACCAAGCTAAAGAATTTAGACTGGCCAAATATTTTATCATCTCCTGACCCTGAAGCTAATTGGAATGCTATGCTCCAATAAATCTTAAAACTGCTTGACCAAACCTGCCCAAGAATGGATTACAGGGGACCTATGGTTATAGTTCTTTGCCTAGAGGATTACAACTTATTATATAAATACCAATTTGGCTTTAGAGCTGGAAGATCCACACAAGATGCAATGGTCACATACTTGTCAAATGTTTATCACGCCCTCAATGAAAGCAACACTGTAAGGGCTGCCTATCTTGATCTGAGAAAGGCCTTTGACACAGTTTATCACACCCAACTATTAACCAAACTAGGAAAATATGGTATCGAAGGAAAAGAACTATCACCACCACAGCCAATTAGTTGTGGTGTACCTCTACCTATACTATTTAACTTATATATTAATGACCTGCCCCAAGTCATAAATAACTCAACGATACAAATGTTCGCTGACGATACTATAATATATTCTCAGGACCAAATTCCCCCAAACTAACATCAAACCTACAAGCTGATATAAATAACCTTGAACAGTAGTGTGAGATAAACAAAATTTCTCTGAATTTAGGTAAATCAAAGATCCAAACGATCTTTCGCTGCCCCTCGCTCAGATCAAGGTTGGTAGCCCAAAACCAAGCTTTGTTACCCCAGCACCAAATTACCCTGAATGGTACAATCCTAGATGTTTTCATGTATAAATATCTGGGTACAGAAATTGACGCTACTTTAAAATTCAATGAACAAATCGCAAAAATAAGTTATTGAGCTATAAATGTTGGCAATTTTCAAGAACAAGTTACCCCAAGGCATCTTGCTACTTTAACAAGGTAATGGTCTTGACCAAGCAGATATATTACTTGACTCACATAGTTCCACTAGCTTACATAGACTCCAAATTCTACAGAACTGTATCTTTAAAACAATCTATAGACTCCCACCCAGAGCCAATGTACATGACTTACACATAGAAAAAAGACTCCTGCCTCTTAAACACCACAGATGCTTACATTTACTTCAGGCAGGCTGAGTGCAGAACCCTGACAATATTGACTAAGATCCATAAACCCCAGAAACTTTATCGAAGGAAAGATAATACTAAAACAAACTATTCCAAAATCAGAACAAATCAGGAAATCAGTCTATAATAGAATCACCACAAGTTGGAACAGGTTACCTATGGAGGCCCACCATACCCTAGATTATAAGACCTTTAAAAACAACGCAAGAGCAATTTACATTTGGCAGGATGACTATTTTATTTAAATGTTATGTGTATAATTATTAGATCTTTTATACCCACAACCATGACAAATGATCATCAAGTGAACCCCTTCCCTCATGTTGAATTTAAGCCACTGTACATTTGTAGAGAATCATCGACAGTCAATGACTAAGATGACATTGTTACTCTACATACAAGGAATATAAGAACCACCAAGGGAGCTGGAATCCTCCCGCACACTAGAGTGCTCCTTTGATTGGCTAGAATATTAGCAATAAATTTTTCAAATATCAAATATCAACTAAGAACTTGATAAGATTCTTGATGAAAAAAATGCGGGAGCAGTAGCGGGTGAGTTACAGGGATGGGTGCTATTTGGCCCTTCTACAAAGCCATGTTACTTCCTGCTTCTTTTGGAGCGTTTTTGAAGCTTAGAGTGCTCCCGCTTCTATCAAACATGTTTGATTTGAAGCGGCCGCTACTTTGTAGCGGGAAATAGCGGGACTGAAGTGGGGCAATGGCATCACTCTATGCGACTTCTCACGCTATTTGATGTGTCCATTTCTACGTGAAAATAAAATGTTGTCAGCTTACATTTCTGAGTAGTGTTAGAAGTAGCGGTGGAAGTAGCAGGGCAATAGCACCCATTCCGGTATACCTTCAGTTACTTGCTCCCGCTTCTAAAAAAGCGGAAGCAATAGGCTGTCAAAGAAACAGGAGGAGTAGTGGGAGTAGTAGCCGGCCAGTGGAACCCAGCCTTTAATCCCTACTATGCAAGCAATTATAAGCAAGAAATAATTGTAAATTCTTTATTTTGCTTTTGAAAGATGGTACATTTATTGTGCAATTTCTATCTAAAGTTTACTATCTACAGCCACTTATTAGAATACAGTGGTTGGAAAAATCTGGTATATTTTCTTGTATCACAGAATAAAACAAATATATGCTTGATGTTGCAGTGGACGACTTAGACTATAAAAATGCCTTCACTACTCATGACCAAGATAATGATGATCAACCATCAGATAACTGTGCCGTACGCCATCATGGTGCCTGGTGGTACAGTTCCTGTTCCAGCTCTAACCTCAATGGGCGATACTCCAGCACAGGGATGAGTGGTAATGAATACATGTTCTGGTACCACTTCAGCAACATTGAGAGTCTAAAGACTTCTGTGATGATGTTTCGTCCTCTCAGCTACACCCAGCCATGAACAATTCTGTATCTGTATGAATTTATTTGTCAGTAGGGTGTAAAATGAATGCGTAAGTATGTACCGTCTTTGCCACTCAGAGGGGTTTTAATCCATCAAGCGTTAGAGGCATGAGTTTAAGGTGAAGAGTTACGTAGATCAAGGGAGTGGTGCATAAAGTGAATTTATCCAAATATTTTGTTTGTTTGGAAAGCTTCAATGGTGCCTATATTGCTCTGCCTGGCTGTCAGTTCATTCCAGGACTGGGCTGTTTTAATCATTACAGAATTCTGTGAGATTTTTAAGACTGTTGCTTCAAAATTTCTAGTATTCTTGTAATGTGGTTCAGTGAATTTTGGGATTCCCGCTCTCTTGTTTCTCTATGATTTGGTAATAAACATGGTATTGGATTTTTCAGAATTCACTACAAATAAGTTGTTCTGGCACCAGGCAAGGTTATTGATAGCCAATTGCATTTGATCAAATAGGTCATCAATTTTGTTGCCATAGATGTATAAGGCAGTATCATCTGTGTAAAGTGATATTTGACAATTTGGTATGAAATTTCTTAGGTCATTAATAAATATTATGAACAAAAGGGGACCTAGGATCAAGCCCTGAGGCACTCCTGTGTGTACAGGGGCAACAGGGGAGGGTTTACACCGGTTCAAGAGGGTACCTCTGACTCCATAGTGACTAAGTTTTTTTAAAGAGAATTACATGGTGAACCATATCGAAGGCTTTGTGAAAATAGATGAAGCTGACAAGAGTATCTAGGCTTGAATCTAGATTTAATGCAGCATCTGAAAGTTCTATTATAGCCTGCACTAGTTCACAGAATTTCTTCTGGTCATTGGCGTTATTGTTGAGTTCCCCTAATATTAAAGCATGTTTGGCATTTTTGATGCACTGGTTTGCATCTTTCTTCAGCCTTTTGGCAATTGACCAGTTTGCTTTAGTTTTAGTGATGATGGCCAGCTTCCTAACATGATTCTTTTCATTAAGTGAGTTTGATATTTCTGTGGTGATCCAGGCATCATTTGAAGTGTTTACTTTGATTTTCTTTAGCAGACAGAGCCTGTCAAGGACAGAAGTCGCTCTGTTATTAAGTGTGAATCGCTTCTCGGCCTTTTGGCTAAGATCAAAGTGTAGTATCTGTTCTTATCAGCTTAATAATTGTGTCTCATGCTATGATAGGGCAATTGATGTCATGGAAGCCATTCCAGTTAAAGTTATTACGTAGTTGTCTAATAAAGATTATCTTATCAAAGTTTCTCAGAAGTCTCTCTACCTCGAAGGTTGACACAAAATTTTTCTTCCTAAAAGCGTGAAAAAGTTCATGGTCACTAATACCTTAACCCCAGAATCAGAGATATGTCTGAGGTATAAATGTGGTCAATCAGTGAACCACTTACCACATTGTCCCTGTTACAATGATATCTAATAGGTTTAGTAAGCCAAGGCAGCAAGCCTGAGTCTTGTGAGGTGTGTGTGAAAATTCCTATATGCAGTAGGAGGTATTGGGACACGGCGAACTCGCACAGAACAAGGGCACAGGGCCAATTCCATACTGGGGGGAAAACACTATCTGAATAAGGGGGAGAAGAAGAAGTGAGGCTGTAAAGGCATATACATAGTAGGCCTACTTGGGAATGAAGCTTATAGCTTCCAGTTTGCCACACCGGTCTTGTGTTACTTGATATTCATGATGATGATTGTTCCAGCATTTGAAAAATATTCTTGTCATTTGATGTTTCATTGTGATTATGCCTAAAAACCTCAAAATGTGCAACATTTAGGACGCAATTGCAATATTGTCACATGAAACTATTGCAATTGAGTCGTAAAAAGGCTGACGTAAGAATCATTAACAGTTTGTTGTAGAATGTAACTTTCTACACCCCTTATATAAATTCATGCTGTACTGCTTGATTACACATGATGTAAACAGTCACGCTGTATCGCTCGACTGTATTGGTAACTTTGTACACTTAGCAGTTTATTGTAGAATATAACTTTCTACACCCTTTATGTAAATTCAGGCTGTACTGCTTGATTACACATGATGTGAACAGTCACGATTTATCGCTCGACCGTGCCTACTCGATAAAATTAATTATTGGTTCCTTAATTTTTAGTCGTTCCACTTCTAAGTCAACTTTTAGTTAGTTATAGCCTGTCTCTAGTCTCTAAATTCTGGTAACTACTGGAAGAAATGGTACCCAGCTGTACCATAGAAGTATGTCGACCATTTTGTCTTTTTTGATTCATTCAACTGTACCTACTCCTGTACTCTTGATCTCGACAAATAAAAAACTCCTTATCTTATCTTATCTTATCTTATCTTATGCTCAGCTACTATTTAGACAGTTCCTACTATTAAAAAATATCAATATTTAATAAGAGGACCATAGTTATTTGAACATTTGTTATTTGAAGTCATGCACAATGTTTTCACACTTAATTTCACAATGTACAAAAACTAATCATCAAATTTTGATGGCACCACCTGATATGATACTACCCCTAAATACTACTTTCAATCCTGCCAATTGTCAGACTGAAGGGATCTATATAAAAATTTGACAATTCTTGGGCACTTGCACTACACCCATTTCGTGAGAATGAGTCATATATTGAGAAAGGGTGTTATATATGTGATCCGTTTTAGGAAAATAAGTCATAAGTCGCAAAAAATGGATTTGAGATATCCCCATATTTGAAAAGAGATCGAAGTGATTCTGTTATACCGCTAGCTGGCGCAGCACTCACTACAATGATAGTAAACACTAGGACACCCAATAAGTGTTTCTATATTTTAAGTTTGATATTTCTATTTTTGAAACAAAAAGTTTGGAATGTTTCTAGATGGGCAATCACCAGTTAAGTAACTAAATACTTCATACAAAGGTCTTCAAAACGCAGGGATGTATGTCCCGAAATGTGTTACATGGATTCATATGACTATGACTGAGTGCTAAACCCTCTAACAATCAGAACATTTCAATAAAGGCATCTTGTGATGAAAACACTTTGAAAAATATCAATTTTGCGACTTGTGACTCATTTTCCTGCAACACATACAACACAAATCTATAATGGCCTCCTAATAGTGATGTATACTTTTATATTTCTTACTCATATATATCATGGTTGAACAACATAATAAACTTTCTAGGTTTACATTCACTATATCATTAACCCAATGATGCTTTGTGTATTATTTTACTGCAATAGAAATCAATAAAAAAAAATCCAAAAAACTATACACCTCTGAGCTTTTGTTATTAGGGAGGTTCCGCAAGCACACGTATCTCAGTTACGTAACCGTATCCATATCTTTTTGGGGACTTAGGTCGTATTTTTATGTATAAAAAATAAATTGTGGGATGAAACATACGTTTACGTATAGGTTAGACTTGCTGAACCTCCCTATTACTATTTTTTTCTAACGCAATGATTCATACTAAAATAAAGACCTGTCAATCACAAACGATTCCACACCACACAAGACTGAGGAAGATAAATAAAGATTGAAGTGCGTAGGGTTAGCATTTAATTCAATAAACGTCAACTAAAGAGATCCTTACTTTTGCTTAACATATTTCATGACAAAGTTACTTCAAACTGGAGATGCGCGATATCATTAATCTTTTGCGCACACAGAAAGGAAAGTGTAGACTGTAGTCAGTTGTAAAATTATTATTTTGTATAATCTATATTTCATCATACATTGGTGTTGAGTTGATTTGATAAGATTTTATTTAATTTCGTTTTTTTTTGTTTTTTTTTAATAAATTTTATTGGACAATATTCACATGCGTGATAGTTCTAATTGCCAAGCAAAGCTATAGAAGAAAGCATTTTACATCAAAGTAAGTAAGGAAGGTTGAATTTTAACATTTAAATATACATGAAGACTTAGTATGAGTGATGACATCTGGTTTGTAGTACGGGCCATAAGGGCCATAAGGATTTTAGTGGGACAGTTTCCCAGCTATCCTGCATAAGATTATCTACAAACGTGGTTATAACCAAGTTACTAATTTTATAGCAGTCGTGGAGTCATCTATACATCATATAATGAAGCAAAAGAAGTTTTTGGTCAACATTAATACTCGAATGCATTCTATCTTCGAGGCAACCAAAAAGCCAATAGAAAAGTCAAAAGATTTTTTTTTGCATTTTTTTGTGAGTGTGGGCATACTAAAAAACATTATCAAAACAGCTCGCAGATAAAAACAAGTCGATAGCATAGGCACTGTGATAGCAGACAAATTGCTATAGTAGATCATAGCATTTTAGCTTTCTGAGTTGTGTACATATAATAATATATACCTTACTTCTCGTTTGACCAATACAGTGTACATAGTATCCTTCAAGGCTCCACGCTGAAAACCAGTCAGGCATTAGTCTCTCCAACGATCATTTTGTTTTAAGAATGTTTTGAGAGTGGGCCAAGAACTGTTCTTTTCCTTTTTATTCAGCCTATTCCATAATCTAGGCCCTCTTATTTGAGGAGATTCGTTGTATTTTTCGGTGTTACATGGAGGTAGCTTTAAATTTACTCCTTCTGCCTGTCTGGTTTCGCGTGGCATTTCCTGAATCATTTCAGTAATTACAGAGAGTTTCGACATAAGTCCCAGGAGAGCGATATCACCTCTTTTCCTGAAGGTGTCAATTTTTAGGCTTATTCGCATTTCTTCAGTTGACATGTCATTATTATCATTGCAAAAGACTAGCCTAACTGCTCTGTTTAAAACCGATTGTAACTTATTAATACATGCTGCATTTGTTAAAGTATAGAGGAAGTTCCCATATTCGGCGAGTGACAGGATGTGTGCTTTCACTATGGAAGTTGTGATATTCTTATTAATATAGTATCTCAACCGCACAAGACAATTTAGCTTGTGTTGAATTAGATGTTTCATTTTAGTGAAATGATCTGTAAGATTTAATTTGGAATCTATTTGATAGCCCAAATACCTTACAGTTTTTGCACGCTCTATAGCTCGCCCATCAATGAAAACATCCCCCAACGTGTCAAACCTGATCTTATTCTGTTGAAATTGATTTCCAATAATCTGTATCTGACATTTACTGGAGTTAATTTTGAGCTTATTGGTACCCATCCAAGAGGAAACCTCGTTCGTTGCTAGTTGGCTAACTCGGAGGCATTCCTCTGGATCTTCTCCTGTTATTGTTAGGGCCGTATCATCAGCGTAGATAGATATATTGATTTCGACCGAGTTTCTGGGATAATTAATTTTATCTAGACAGGAGGGTAGATCGTTCACATAGATCAGAAAGATCAGGGGTCCTAATAAGCTTCCTTGCGGGACGCCGTTTTCAATAGAAATCGGGTCAGAAACAAGATCATTCAGTCTGGTACGTTGTATACGATTTGTTAAATAGTTGGTCACAAGGTCAATAATACATGGATTTATATGATATAAATTCATTTTGCTTCGCAAGATCTCATGGTCGATACAATTGAAGGCTTTAGCTACATCATAATAAGTTACTATAGAAATTTTTTTGTTGTCCATTCCACGTAGGATAGGCCCATAAATTCGAAAACTGTTCGATTAGTTGAAAAATCTTTTCTAAAGCCTCCTTGTTCTTTTGCGAAGAGATTGTTTAACTCCATGTGATCCTGTAAGGCTTGACATATAAAGGATTCTAGCAATTTCGAAGGTAGGGGCACAATTGCTATGGGGCGTAGATTAGACAAAACTTTTGGGTCACTACTTTTTGGGATTGGGGTGATACAAAAATCTTTCCAATCCTTCGGTATGATCGAGGTTTTAACACATTTCCTTAGGAGATACGTTACTTCTTTGGATAAATGTAAGAAGAATAGTTTTAGAATTTTCGTATTGACCCAGGAGAAGCCACTACTCTTGTTCTCATCAATAGAATTCATATAGTCCCTAACCTTATTCTTGCTGATCGCAATTCTAGTGGGCAGACTCGTTTCAAAGTTAATGTCAAAGTAGTCAGAGAAATCATTAGTCTGATTTGTAACCACCTTGTCCATATCTCTGAAGACCCTATTTAGTATGTTACTATAAAATTAGCCCAAACCACTAAATAAGGCCCATAAACATTATGTTTCCAGACATCCCTCCAATTGAACCCTAATAACTTTTTACTTTTTTATGCGAGTTCTGAACAAGTATAGATATTATCAGAGCTTACAATGTGGGGAATGGTTTGGTACAACTGTCACTTTTTAGAAATTAAGTTTGATGGTCAAGTTGCCATGGCAACTGTTTCTGAAAATTTTTGAAATTGTAAAAACATAAGGACCTTGTGGCAATCAAATCTCTCTCATTTCATGAAAAATTGACGAAAACTAATTTTATCTCTGCAAGTTGTGCTAAACAAATTTCCGCATCTGATGATATATCACACGTGTGATTCCAATATTGTTCCAAGGAATAAAAACAGTAGGAGTCGACCGTCGAAATGGTAAAAAATGACCAATTTCGGCATGGTTTTGGGAGACATCGGGGACGAGCAAACATCTTGTCTATAATCAGAATGATAGACCACCCAGATTATTCTATAAGGCTATTGTCCAAATTCCATTGATAACATTATGTACTATAGATATCAAATTCTCAAATAATTGGCTCTATGAAGAAATGAAAGCAAATTAAACTAATGTAAACACAATTGGAATACTAGTTAAATGGCGAATATAGCCCAAAATATGGTCAGAATGATGGCATTACCAATAATGGAGAATAGGTATGCTTAGTTGGTTGCCATGGTTACATCAGTGATTTAAATTTTTAAAAAACAATTTAAATTTCAAGTTTGACTCTAAAATTATGAATATACCAAATTTTAATTAACACGTTCCAAATTAAAGGGTTGAATTTTAACCCTTTAAGTATGTGGTACTTAGCCCAAACCGCTAAATAAGGCCCATAAACATTATGTTTCCAGACATCCCTCCAATTGAACCCTAATAACTTTTTACTTTTTTATGCGAGTTCTGAACAAGTATAGATATTATCAGAGCTTACAATGTGGGGAATGGTTTGGTACAACTGTCACTTTTTAGAAATTAAGTTTGATGGTCAAGTTGCCATGGCAACTGTTTCTGAAAATTTTTGAAATTGTAAAAACATAAGGACCTTGTGGCAATCAAATCTCTCTCATTTCATGAAAAATTGACGAAAACTAATTTTATCTCTGCAAGTTGTGCTAAACAAATTTCCGCATCTGATGATATATCACACGTGTGATTCCAATATTGTTCCAAGGAATAAAAACAGTAGGAGTCGACCGTCGAAATGGTAAAAAATGACCAATTTCGGCATGGTTTTGGGAGACATCGGGGACGAGCAAACATCTTGTCTATAATCAGAATGATAGACCACCCAGATTATTCTATAAGGCTATTGTCCAAATTCCATTGATAACATTATGTACTATAGATATCAAATTCTCAAATAATTGGCTCTATGAAGAAATGAAAGCAAATTAAACTAATGTAAACACAATTGAAATACTAGTTAAATGGCGAATATAGCCCAAAATATGGTCAGAATGATGGCATTACCAATAATGGAGAATAGGTATGCTTAGTTGGTTGCCATGGTTACATCAGTGATTTAAATTTTTAAAAAACAATTTAAATTTCAAGTTTGACTCTAAAATTATAAATATACCAAATTTTAATTAACACGTTCCAAATTAAAGGGTTGAATTTTATATTTCTATAAGTGTCCATGTCATGGGCCTTATTTAGTGCATTTACCTAGCTTCCCTGTCCTTGACCATAACGCCCTCATGAATATAGCTCTCTTGAGAAACAGATACTTTTTTCCCAAGAAGTGTGTTGATATTGTGCCAGAACTTTTTACCATTTTGTTTACAAGTGGTAAGGGAGTTCAATACAAAAGCCCGTTTGGCATTTTTTATTAACCTCGCCGCCACTCGTCTTGCTCTGACAGCTGTAACATAATTACCAACAAAGACAGATTGCCCGTAAAATTTTCTGTTTATTTCTGAGCGGGTAAAACAAATCATAGTGCAAAGTACATTTTATAGTATAATATAATGACATTGTTAAAATTGGATAAGATGAGAATTAGGGTTGGTGGGTGGGTGAAACAACCTTTCCTTTCAATGTGTGTGCTCAAGTGAGAGCGGTATGGCCAGTGTAGCGAGACCGGGGAGAGCCAGCTATACTCTTACATAACAACTTGATTGCTAGTGCTGTCGGTTTGTTTACAATTACAGCTAATCTCCATTACCATACAATTACCAACAAAGACAGATTGCCCTTAAAATTTTCTGTTTATTTCTGAGCGGGTAAAACAAATCAGTGCCAAGAGGTTGTAAGTTGTTTTAAGCTATTAGCAGCTTCTGTATTTTGATGGGGGAGATATAAGTCTACCGCTCTAGAAGACCAGAGACCTTGGGCCATTATGCCCTCCACCGAGACGCCGGCCTTCGCGCATAAATGCGCTCCAGTCCTGCGCAACGAGTGGGTACTGAAAGTAGAGGCCTTACTTGAATTCGTGGCTCTAAGTGCCGAGCGAATTATGCTAGTGAACAACGTGGCGCTAATAGGCTTTCCCGTCTGAGGGCATATAAATATTGGTTGAGAAGACTCGTCTGGAAATATGTTTATAGCTCTTATTGTAGCTTTCACTGGACATAATTGTTCATTCGTGGCTCGAGCGATAGGAATAGTTTTCGTAACAGAAGTAGTCTTTGAAGATCGCACCTCCACCAACATATACTTTTCATTGAAATGTAAGTCCGAACATAGGACCAAGTGATGTGCATTCTCCGTCAATAAGAAATTTGATTGACATAGCAATGTAAAAATACCAAATAAGAAAGCAGCCGCCACAACTTCTGCTTGGGCTGAAGTATTTCTCAAGTTAGTTACAACTGCAGCAATTTCAGACATCGAGAGCGCAGGGGCCCTGGAACATTCATGAGTAGAAGATCTAACCACAGCTCTTAGCATATTCTTTATAGCGACATGCTGAAATAACAATACATTCACATTTTGATCAGACAAGAAAGATTTCGCCCCCGAGAGATAGTTTTTAACTGATTGAGGCGAGGCGAATGAGTTTTGTAAGAAACGTATGTACATTAGGATATCAGCTATCATAGGATTATTCCAATCACGGTTATATGACAACATAAAGGATAAATAGGCTTTTGATTGTCGATCTTTGTTGATCTTGGTACCATCAGCGTGGCATTTTGCATATGCTTCAGATGCCTGGACATACAATTTCGTGCCGGAGTACTCTGAAATTACAATGAATCGTTTAGCACATCAGATATATCAACAGGTTCTATTTCTTTCAAATTTTTCTCTAATACCAGTTCATTGGCTACCAGTCTGAGACGATTATTTATCTTTCGCCTACTCAGTGCGTCGGCCAGGATCAGCGTCTCTCCGGGCGCGTGCTTGACACGTATTGTTAGCTCCTTAGACACGGCAAACATGGCGAGCTCTCTAGAGCACGCCGCTAGCACGGGGTCTTTAGTGCGCCCGCTCATCAAGACGTGGGCGGCGGCGGAGTTATCGGTAGTGACCTCCAGAATAGCCTCTCTTAGATCACCAGGGCACAGAGACTTCACTGCTATAATTATATTTAATGCCTCAAGCCTTGATATATGGTGCTGACTCCACGTTCCGTCGAACACGATGCTGTAATAGTGTTTGGTGGAGAAACCTCCTCCTCCCTCTAAACATGCATCACATTCTATGGCGAAAATCTCGCCGTCAGGTTCGATCAGCATTTTCTTGTTCAGGACTTTCGCGCATTTTAGAAACCAAGCTATGTCTTTGCGCATCTCCTTTCCGACCCGCCTGCAGGCGTCAGTTGGGGTGGCCGTATTTGATCTAATATTCGACTTAGGAATTTTCTTGCATGGGCCACGCAATTGCTAATATGCGCCAACTTTCCGGCCATACTTTGTAGCTGGCGCCTATTAGCAAATGTTTTTGTAAGCCACTCAGTTGCTTCTGATATGACTGCGTCGAGTTTACATTCTGGTATGCTTATTGTTTGTTCGATCGTGTTAATTTCATACCCAAGAAATTCCATTATGTTATTGGGAGGAGCTGATTTATCTTGCGCTATCACTACCCCTAGTTCTCTACATATTTGGTGGAACCTTTGGAATGCCTGTTGTGCTTTTTCTTTGTTGTTTTCTGCACCTGCGAAATCATCCACATATGCCAGAATTGTGAAACCCTCTTTTACCATTAGGTGGCGGAGTGCCTCTGAGACTCTTTGTTGTGCAGCGCCCGAGGCGCGACAGCCAAAGGAAGGGCAGATGTCAATGTATATCTTTCCTTTGTGTTTTATTCCTAAGAGGGGATATGCGAGAGGGTCCACCCTCAGTTGCCTATACGCCCGCTCCAGGTCTACTTTCCACATATAGGCCCGTGGGCCTTTGTGTTTGGCTTCTAATGCCAGGTCTAGGGCCGATGGGAGTTTGCATTCTATGTTTCTACCCTCGAAATTATTTTTCTGTATGCCTGCATTCACTCCTTCACCTTCAGGGTAAGATAAGTCAACTATTATGCGCCTTTTTAGTGTGTCTTTCTTAGGTCTTGTTAGTATAGGGCTTATCTGAGTCCAAGGCTCGAAAGGTGGTTTTTCAAATGGGCCTATTAGGGCTTTGTGCCCCACCTCTGTTTCTATGAATTTCGACACTTGATCTGAATATTCTAATGCTGATTTATGATTTTGTTCTGAAGATTTTGGGAGTTTCTCGCTAGTGTATGATATTGGCCATCCGTATTTCAGATTTTCGGTGTGCACGGCAGATGGAATTTCAATCCTAGCACCTAAATAGTTGGGAATGTTACAATCACGTACAGCTTGATAAGTGTTTATGTGGGTGGGGGCTATCTCTCTGGCCGTTTGACTTGCATGCGGCCAGATGCGCTTGATAGTTGACATGTAACCCCAGGGGCCGATTGGGGCTTCATGTGAAACGATTATCTGCGCGCACTCGACGCGTGGTTCGGGCGATGGCGTGCTGCGTACTGGGCTGTTCTGTGTCGAGGTTTCGCCTGCGTCGTAACATTTGGGCGTGTGATATATGCTATGTTCAGGGTATTCCGGCATGGTGTGCCTGCTGTGTGCAGTAGTTGGGTTTTCGCTATATTCAGATTTCGTGGGTCGGGCAGGATCTATGTTATCTACTGGTCCGGCGCCGACCCTTGGTCGTTTCCCGCTTGTTTCTTTTTCTCGTTTTTGAACTTTTTATTTCTGCATTGCTTTTCAGGGTGCTTCAAGAAACTGCATTTTGTATATATGCAGTGAGCGCAGATGTGTAGGTGATGGTAGCCGTTCACTATATGATCGCTATTGCTTGAGCATGTGCCTTGGTTGAAAAGCCTGCACGGTGGCCCGGCTTTGGCAGCTGATATTTCGCTAGACATGTGATATTCGCGTTTCTCATCTCTGTTTGATTTATTGTCTTTGTCTGAGCTACTATTTGGAACGTTAACTTGTGATAATTTCAGACGAAGCATCTCTATACGTGCTGCTTGATACCATTCAAGTCTTCCCTCGGAAATGCGCGAGCAAATTTCTTCGGACCAAGTCCTAACATTTTCAAAGTCATATATCATTGCATCTGCGATTTGCTCTATATGTTCGATTATTGCCGCGCGTGTCTTTCCCTCATGCGTTCTAGCTACCTGAAACATTCCCCAAATGTATTCTGAAACCTTTAGCTCGCCCAGAGTCGTTTTATTGCGCCTTTTACCGCGAACCACGTGAGCGTTTGCAAAAAATCGTTTACCTTTCGCTGCTTGACCCATGGGATTGAGTGACGCCGTCAGGATTTCGCTGACCCTCTTTTGGAGATCCTCGTCGTCTGCCGTGTCTACGATGGACGTGGGTAGTTCCCAATCCGACCATGGATTGGTTTTAGGCTCGTTGAACCTTCGGTCCAAGCTTCCAGTCCTTTCATTCTCTTTCTCTATGCCCCATAAATAGTCTTTCTGCTGTCGGCCCTTCGAGGCCTTGGGTGGGTTAAGACTTTTATCCCGTTTCTCTGGCGTTATCTGAACTTGCTTCTCTCTCTGCCTAGGGGAGTGAGTCTTAGGCGGTGATTGTTTGGGAGGCGAGGCCTCAGACTGAGGCATTTCTTCCGTCTCCGGCTCGGTAATTTGCTGTTTCTGCTTAGCCATGTTGCTTAGCAAAGTATGAATATCGTCTAGCTGTGATTTCATTTCAGAAATATCCTTAGCATTGTCTGCCACAGTTTTCTTCTTGATTCTAGGCATTCTTGTGCCGGTAAGATATGGCTAGCTTGCTTAGAACTTGAGACACGACGGTCTGTCTGAAACAACCTTTCCTTTCAATGTGTGTGCTCAAGTGAGAGCGGTATGGCCGGTGTAGCGAGACTGGGGAGAGCCAGCTATACTCTTACATAACAACTTGATTGCTAGTGCTGTCGGTTTGTTTACAATTACAGCTAATCTCCATTACCATACAATCATCATGGGAATTAGTGCGGTTAGCTATTCTAAATAAATTGTCCCTATTCTTTAGAGCATCATAGCACTCTTTGTTTAGTAGAAGATTACCTCTGCTTACTATAGTTTTATTTCGTATGGGACATTTTTTATCCAGATATAATAGTAGCTTTTTTTTCATGAGAGTCCAGATTTCTTCCGGGCCCATAATGTTGTCCGGTATAATAACATTGTTCGAAGATAAGTTGTCACAATAAGCCCTAAAGTCAAGTGGGTCAAGGTGACCATAGTCTCGTATTTGTTTAACCTTCTTCCCGACCTCGCTTTTGCCCTTCTTTATGCAGATATAAGTGGCGTTATGATCGGAAATATTTATATTGATCACTCCTGCCTGTGATACATTTGGGTAATCTGTGGCCATGATGTCTAGCAAGCTATTTTTTCTTAAACTTTTTCTGGTACATTCCAGAATGTATTGTTTAAGGGATAATTCCCCTAATATATGTTTGAAGTTTACTACCAGATCGTTTTTTTGTATCACTTAGATCTAGATTGATATCACCGCTTACCAATACACAAGTATCCCTATATCTCGTTCTTATGTTATTCATGACAGTACCCAGATGTTCCATAAACAGGTTCTTACTACCGGATGTGGGGCGGTAGATATTACACAGTATGAATTTTCTTCTGTTACCTGGTTTACAGTGTAGTAGTTGTAATTCAATGTCCTGGTTACAAAGGTTTAAATCACAAAGACACCATGGGTCGCAAGAGAAAGTACTATCAATATAACATGCAAGGCCGCCACCCTTTTTTATCACGTCTCCTATCATGGTAGAACGATCACTACGATAGATGTTATATTTGTTACCAAACAAGAGTTGACCATCACTATCCGAACAAGTTAACCAAGTCTCTTGTACTAGGAGAATTTTGATTTTACCCGTAAGTAGTGTATCGTTTACTTCGCCCACTTTGTTCCTCAAAGATCTAGCATTTAGAGATACAATGGTGAGGCCCTTCAGGTTATTTACAAAATTGCAGTCAACCAACACCATTTCGTTCCCTCACATTTACATTTTTGTTCTGGTCTTGGCACGCGTAAGATTTGTATGAGAAGTCATACTGCATTTGCTTGCTTAAATGATAGAAGCGAGATAAAAGGAAATTTGCCCAGAATAAAATCAAGTTATATCTAATGTCCCTCATCGGGTGCGGCATGGTAGGATTTACCGTGTACGATAGTCTCAATCTATTCAGTTGCGAAACATTTAAAAACCAAACAATGCGTACATGTTCGAGCGTGATATTTGGTCACAGCCTAAGTATTGATCAGTTGTAGCTTGTAATATAATAACACTGAGATCTTTTACTTAAGCATACCAAGAGATACATACATTTTTCTTCCTTCCGAGTGGCAGTAAACAATAGCATCCAGGCACTGGTAGCCATTTTAGGTTAGAACCGCAGTGAATAATTCGCCCCTGTTAATTGTAGCAAGCTAGCTCGGTTTCATCATGAAATTACAAATTATTTTTTACATACGGATTGCAAAAATCCATGACCCTGCTGCATTTTTATACTCAAATAGATATACCAAAACAAGGCAATAGTTGATAGCAATCGGTTGATAAATAATACTCGAGGGAAGGCATTTACACCGTATGGTTGAGTGGCCTTGACCCGTCGTTGACCTCATGAGAGATGTTTGTAAACAAAAGCACATGTTCATCATACATAGAGCACAAGGATAATAAGGTATTGCTAAATAACATGCAACCTATGACAAGAATTGTCTACTGAGTATATTTTATACAGTGTGGCAAGATTGTGTCCTTAAGTCAAATTCTAAGAAACCTACTGCAAGGTAATAGGGAGGCAAGTTCGAAGTTACGCCATTTTGTGCCATGCGTTTAAAGTAAACACACACTATGAAGAGTTGGGAGACCTACGGACTTTCTTATTTAATTTATTACGTTGTCTGGTTACTCTAACGTCAGTTAGTGTTTCATTGAGTGAGCGAGCTACTTGGCTCATGTCCAGTCTAAACAAGCCTTTAGTTGGGGCTTTATTTGCTGAAGAAGGAGTGCTGGTTTTAGAAGCTTTGTTGCGCACCCCCGCGTCGTCAACATTACGAAGTTCGTCTTCAGTCTCCATATCACTGGTTTCCTCATCAGTGGGTGTTTCATCAATAGAGGTGTTGAGGGACGTCGTATCTGAGGAGGCCCGTTCCTGTTGTGAAGCTAGTTTCTTTTCTTCGGCTGATGGGGATTTCTCAAAGAATCTGCGCGTCATATTCTTCGACTTCGGTGACAGCTTTGATGGTGTGACCGGGGGAGGTGGTGGTGAGGTAGGTGTAATATCCATCCATTCTTTCCTATACTTTTCTCTCATTTCTTCACGTATCTCCATGAGAATTTTACCCTGCTTGTTGTAGTCACTGGTGTCCCAGGTATGTTTGCGAAGATGGACCGAACCAAGAAAGTACCCGCAGCCCCAGAATCGGTCGCCTGTGGCCTCGACCAATTCAATATCATTTGTTTCAAGCAACAGTTTTCTTAAGTCGGAGTTCTGATCAAATTTGGCGCGTATTATAGACTTCATGTAAGCGCACTCTTTGGTCTTCCACTCTTCGTTCACAGATAATTTTGACCCCTTATCTTTAATTTGGAAGGGATCACGCATGGAGAGTATACTCCGAGCAGCTGCAAAATGGCCGTTCTTCATAGCTTTTTTGTGCATAAAGCAGTGTTCAACTGACTCAAAATGTTGCTTCTTTACTTGAAATTTTGCCTTATATAGATTGCTGGGCCACGCATGCGGTCCCTGGTAGGCGATCGACCCACCCACTTTCTGCACCTTTATCGTCGAGGGCAGTAGTTCTGCAGGTAGGCAATCCAGATCACATGGTCCATAGGCCTTCCCTTTAAGCTCCAGCTTATCTCCCTTAGCCTTAGCATGTAAATCGATCTTGCTGTCGGCAGCCTTTTTTGCTATGAAGCGCAAAAGGCTTCTGTGGCGTCGAACATCAGGGTTCAGGTCGTCCTCAAAGGACCAAAACTTGTGCGCTGGGTACTCCGTGGAGGGGAAGAAGGTTTCGTCAAATAGTTTGGCTTTATTCGACAGAAAAAGTTTTTTGTCATGTAGAGCAATAAAATTTACCATTATTGGGTCTGGACGGTTGGAATGGCCTTTGATACCTTTACTAGGCATTCTATATACTTCATCGAGCCTACCAGACTTAAAGTCAGGGATCACAAGTTGTATTATATTTGCACATACGTTGACCAATTGTTCGTGATGTTTACTTCTTACCCCATTAAAGATCAGAGCTCTTTGCCTCAGCCGGGTGTCGTGGTCGTTGTTAATCTCCTTTTGGAGCTTAAGTTTGTACGATAAATTGTCCACTGTGGACTCAAGGGATCTAACCTGATCAATGAGGGCTGTGGTTAGGTGATGAAGTTCAGATTTACTTTGAATCTCCTCATGGTGTGATTCGGCAAGATCATCAAGAAATTGTTTGGTCTTTGTTGCGTACAAGGCTAGGTCGTTGTGTCCCTTGACCAGATCTGGGAAGGTGACATCAGCTATCTCCGACCCCATATCTTAGTTGAAAGTTCAGATTTGGGCGCAGTATATGATTTGTCAGGCACTAGAGAAGAGTTTATCTTTTTCTTTTCAGGAGGTACTCCAGTAGGATCAACCGCCGCTCTTTTCGTACTAGTCATTCCTGGAGAGCCACATACCTTGTTGACACGTATAGGACATCGTTAGTGACAGTGGTGACACTATGTAAACAAACAAAGGCTCTGCTGTGTCATAGAGAAAAGGCGGGAGTGTATACACAAGTTCCTCGATTACCGCTCACCTTGGAGTATGAAATCTTCGATTACAGTGAAAAACGTCGATTCATACCCAGAATTGTGTTGGTGTAGGATCTCAAGACATCTAGGTAGGGTAATATCCTTATTTTGTATTGATAAAAGTCTGAATAAAGACGATTTTGACTGATCGTACGGAGTTCGTTTAAATCACGTCCTGACGTTGGCCGTCATGCCATTTAATGGAAATTGAAATGATTTTATAATAAACCTTTTAAAAGCAGCCTAATTACGATGAAAGCGATTTTCTTTAATCAACACAAACACAATTAAAATTATATTTTAACACATATCTTTCTGTCCAATTGCATGATGCTAACATAATTGCTAAAACATTCATTGAGATCACATAGTAGTGTGATTCAGTGTTAATATGTTAGACTCTGACCACTGACCTTCAAGGGTATAATAGAATAACACAGAGTGCCGCCCTGCAGTTAAAGCTCCATTCACAGCTAACATAATACTTTCCACCTGTGGTTCCATTCTTTTCCACCTATTCTAAGAATCATTTTACCAAAATTTGGGTGCATTTTGTTTAGTTGATTTAGTTGATTTTGCTACAGGGCTTTCAAACGCCTTCATTTGTACTTGGAGGACCAAATCGTTTATTACGATGACTTGACTTGACTTACTATTGCTCATCAGCGGCAGTTTTCTCTCGGTGGCTTTAACTTCAAATTCTTGTATAAACTTATAACAGCAGAATATTGTTGAATCCAGTCCTATTAGTCATAATATGAGTAACTCTTGTATAAACATATAACAGCAGCAGAATATTGATAAAATCAGTCGTATAAGTCATAATAATTATGAGTTATTCTTGTACGAACATTATAACAAAAGCAGAATATTGATGAATCCAGTCCTATAAGTCAAAATGAGTAAAAGTTGGTAAGATTTCTTTGGTCGTAATAGATGATTATGCAGCTTTAATAAAGAGAAACACCCCTCCAAATCCAGTTCAGCTGACTGAAGATGGCGTCTGGCAATATGGTTTGTTATGATTCTTTATGGTTTATAGAAAAGTTTTTCCTATAAACCATGAAAAAATTATAACAAACCATACTTTCAAAGTAAGTCACAAGTCACAAAATTGATATTTTTCAAACTGATTTATTCGCAATATCTCTTGGTTGGAATGTTTTCATTTTGGGGCGTTTAGTACTGCATACAACTACAAGTGACTATTTCTATTAATTAATCTCTAGACACTTAGTCCACCATTCTATAGTAAACAGAATAGTAGGGCACTGGGCGAAACACTAGTTATACATAGATTTCACTGACGTCACAGCCGTCGCCATGTCCAGGGGCTCGTTAGATGGCTATGTATGCTGCGATACTTGAAAATACCAGTTTTAATGTGCCTCAACAATACCTTCTTGATAGGTTAGATAATATTCCTTTAGTGTATTATTATACCTCTGGGAGGGATGGTATGGTACGCCATAGGCTACAGCATTGGAAAACCGTATTACCCTCTGGGCGGTATTTACATATCATATTGCCCCCTGGCGGAATTTTTGTTGAAAAAATAGTCCCATGTTCGCTTCCTTATTTTCTTTATTTAAATAATTATTTTCGCGGAAAAAATACTTGTAATACATGGTATGTAATGATATAATAATAATTATAATGATGACAACTGTAAAATTCCGAATTTATTGCGTATTTAAATAGAAAAATAGTCCCGAAAATGAGTGAGGTGGACCGGAAGTGAAGCTAAGTGAGAGGGTAAACAAAACAAGTGGCGAGGAGAGTTTGTTGTCTGACACTTATTTCCATCGAATTTTCACTATTTTTTTACACAAAAACATCGAGGGAGGTATAATAAATACAAAATAGACTTCTGGCAGTGTGGGAGCTGGTTATCTCCCTTGGGCTACCTAATTTCGTCGGGTGCTACGCACCCTTACGAAATTAGTACGCCCGCGGGAGATAACCACCTCTCACACAGCCAGGAGTCAATTTTGTCTATGTATTACCCAAGTATCCACTCTTGTGAGGTTTATCAACTTTGTTTTGATAACCACGCCGTAGACAGCAACGATGGCGTTGACCCCAGACACGGTGGCTGTAGGATTCCCCAGCCACCTGGGTGATGTCATGTGAAATCTATGTATACACAAAGTCTTTACATTGGTCCAGGTTGTTGTGATCCAGTTCTTTTCAGAGTTCCAGGCTCACTAAAGTACAGAAGAACTCCCCATAATGATATGAATCTGGATGAAACCTGTATAAATAACACTGCTATTATGAAGGCTAAGGTAGCAAAATACCTAGGTTTCACCATGACCCCTCTTATATGATATATAAGTATTTGTATTTCTCTTGTCATACAGTTACATAATAATATTCATAATATTATGTTTTAATGATCACTTTGTACAAATGAAATGTATTCTATAGACTAAGGTAAACCAGTTTGCTAGAGCTAGAAATTATATTGATGAAAATGTCACAAACTCATTGTTACATCGCATGTAAAGTCACTTGCCAAGTATGGATTGTTAATGAACAATACGGCAAATGCCAATGTTATTAACAAGGTACACTATCAAAATCTGTTTGTTTTAAAAATCGCGGATAATTTTGTAATGCATTACTGCAATCACCAAGGCAACAGAGCCAATCAAGGTCACCCTATGTATACATTATATATATGCTGTAGTTGCCTGTTTAACCATGCACACTTAATTTAGTTGCATGTTTAACCATGCACACGTAATTTAGTTGCATGGTTAACCATGCACACGTAATTTAGTTGCATGTTTAACCATGCACACGTAATTTAGTTGCATGTTTAACCATGCACACGTAATTTAGTTGCATGTTTAACCAGGCACACGTAATTTAGTTGCATGTTTAACCATGCACACTTAATTTAGTTGCATGTTTAACCATGCACACGTAATTTAGTTGCATGTTTAACCATGCACACGTAATTTAGTTGCATGTTTAACCATGCACACGTAATTTAGTTGCATGTTTAACCATGCACACGTAATTTAGTTGCATGTTTAACCATGCACACGTAATTTAGTTGCATGTTTAACCATGCACACGTAATTTAGTTGCATGTTTAACCATGCACACGTAATTTAGTTGCATGTTTAACCATGCACACTTAATTTAGTTGCATGTTTAACCATGCACACGTAATTTAGTTGCATGTTTAACCATGCACACGTAATTTAGTTGCATGTTTAACCATGCACACGTAATTTAGTTGCATGTTTAACCATGCACACGTAATTTAGTTGCATGTTTAACCATGCACACGTAATTTAGTTGCATGTTTAACCATGCACACGTAATTTAGTTGCATGTTTAACCATGCACACGTAATTTAGTTGCATGTTTAACCATGCACACGTAATTTAGTTGCATGTTTAACCATGCACACGTAATTTAGTTGCATGTTTAACCATGCACACGTAATTTAGTTGCATGTTTAACCATGCACACGTAATTTAGTTGCATGTTTAACCATGCACACTTAATTTAGTTCAATATTATTCATACACACATAATTTAGTTCAATATTAATCACACACACATATATATTGTCATTTACTCCTCAGTTTCCTGCATTACCAGAATCTGAGAGGGGAGTAAGTGAGGTGCAGCTGAATAATCTTCTTTAGTACGTTCTGTAATACTGTCCAGAAATCAAGAGTCAAAGTCCTAAGGTTGCGCTTTCATGTGAAACGTCAGGCCTGTGCTGCCCTTTAGTCACACCCAGTACTCGCTGGCTTTTGGTCAGTATGCGTTCGCATGTGCGTCTGAACGGATCCTGTCTGAGCTGCCCTATAGTCACACAGAGTACATTTATAAGGTTTTTCTCCAGTGTGTGTTCTCATGTGTCTCGTCAGGGCTTCTGGTTGGGCCGCCTTATAGTCACACACAGTACATTCATATGGCTTTTCGCCAGTATGTACTCTCATGTGATCCCTCAGGCCTGCGGGCCTTGCCGCACTATAGTCACAAAGAGGACATTCATAAGGTCTTTCTCCTGTGTGTGTTTTCATGTGATTCTTCAGATGTCCTGACCGTGCTGCCTGATAGTCACACTCAGTACATTTATAGGGCTTCTCTCCAGTGTGTTTCCTCATGTGATCCCTCAGGTGTCCAGCCTGTCTTGCTCTATAGTCACACTCAGTACAAGTATAGGGCTTTTCACCGGTGTGTGTTCTCATGTGATTCCGCAGGTGTCCGGTATGTGTGGCAGTATAGTCACATATAGTACATTTATATAATTTCCTCTCAGTACTATGTGTGACCAAATGTTTCTCTAAGCGACTAATACTTGTAAACTGTTTGATACACACACTACATGTGTGTAGTTTCTCCTCAGTGTGAGTCACATTGTGTATATTGGCCATAAGAAGAGTAGGTACACTAGTCACACTTGTGGTATTTACTGCCTGTCCTGTCTCCTCTGTATGAGTCGCACTATTTTGCATCATGACTTCTGACATCAGTAGAGTAGGTTTACTCTTCACACTTGTAGCATTTGCTGCCTGTCCTGTCTCCTCTGTATGAGTCGCACTATTTTGCATCATGACTTCTGACATCAGTAGAGCAGGTTCACTCTTTACACTTGTAGCATTTGCTGCTTGTCCTGTCTCCTCTGTATGAGCCTCATCATGATGGACCATGCCTTCAGACGTCTGTAGGGAAGGTTCACAAGTCTCGCTTGTATCGTGTGTTGCCTGTTCTGTCGCCATGAGGACGTCTATGTGTCATAGGCCAAGATTCCAACAGGTCCCCCTCACAGATCTCACATTCCTAAATCTCAGACCCTGCAAACATAATAAGATTAATGGGTCAGATTTTCAGAAAATGTACAATTGGCAACTCTACACATTTAGGAAATTCCCCTAAATTAGGCTGAAAAATGAAAAATACCGGGTATATCTGAGCATCTTTGGTATTGCATTGATTTATAGTATCAGTTCTGTTACATTAAAAGAACATACCGCACTCAGTACAATGGTACCTCAATAGGTTCTTTTATTAAATAAAAACATACCTGTAGTTCAGAAATATACCTAGTATCTATTACAACCTTGATGGAAGCATTTGAAATGTCCGAAATAGGCTTAATACAAGATTCATGACTGCCGCCATTTGGGGGAATATTACCCAGAATCCTCCTTGAGTTTGACGTCATCAAGGCTGGATTCTAAGCAGATGCCGGCATCTGCCGGCATCGACCAAAGGCAGTGTGGGCGTGGTTGGGTAGCAGTTTGAATCATGTTTTCCTCCCTTCAAACCCCTAAAAAGCAATTTTTCTTGCTAATATTGAGTGACATAGGCTATAACTAGAGTGTTATGGGGTTGTTTGAACTTAGATGGTTTGAAATGAAGCCTGTAGAGTCCCGAAAATGTTGGTGTATCTGTGAGCGATAAGAGGGGGCGATTGGAGTGTTGTCAGTTCCGGTGTTAGCAAGACTTTGTTTACCACTTACAGAACATCTTTTCTTTCATAACATCACACTTTAAAAAGTGAAATCTGGCCAGGAATAGCATGTAGAGATTCAGATCTAATGAGGACATGCCTATTTCTGCTTTATATCATTGCCAAAATGCCAGTAGGAGGAAAAGCATGACCACGTTGCACTCGCTATGCTAGCATAGAGGCAGGATTCCATCATGAGTGACGTCATGAGTCCTCCAAAGATGTCTGCCAACATTAAACATCATAATCCAAGATTGAAATCCCTCCAGGACTCTTATTATTCACCATATTTATGTTCGAACCTAGCTGACATTGATTTTACCTCAAGAAGTAGGGATAGGGCTATCATTATACTGAAGGCGGTGCTTTCTTTTAAAGAGATAAACCACAGTTCAACTGGGAAAAAAACTGAAAATAACATTTTGTTTAAACTTTGCCTCGTGAGAGAACAAGGTTATGTGAATTCAAAAAGCCAATAAAAACAATATGTCACCGGGTTAGTTTTCATTTCAGGGAGTCCTGAAATTTATGGTTGATTACTATAGAAGTCTATGAGAAAAGGACAATTTTTTTCGTTTTCTCAGTATAAAAAAAAATTTGAAAATAACTTTTTCCTAAAAATCTCTATAGACATAGCTTTCAAGCAATAAAAAATGGGGGTCAGCGACTTTTTAAAAAAGTTATTCAACTGAACCTGCACCCCGATGAGTTAAAAACAGGAATATTGAAGATTTTCAATGCTAAATAATATCTTTCAAAATATGTTGATACCCTGTTCTTTCATGCATTAGGGTAAACCTGTATAGTGACTATATTTGGAAGACATTTCAACTGAAAAATGTTATTTGTCTATCTGAAATCCTGGAAAAACTGAGAAAATATCCATTTTCCCCACATATTTCAATACTAAACTTTGGTGATCTCTAGAATGAGAAAAAATATGCTGAGATCCATTTTTTTTTGCTTTTTGTTATCCCCCAACCATGTTCTTTCTCAAGACGAAGTTTTAAAAAATTATTGGCACTCCTTATTTTTCATGCATTAGTTCCTTGTACTCCCGCCTGCAGCAGTGCATATGACAGTGGTTTATCTCTTTAAACTGCATTTTGAAGCTCAATTTTGTCTTAGGCGAATTGTACATTTTCTGAAAATCTGACCCTAATAATGAATTCTTTATTTTGCCAAGGCAAGAGAGTACTCGTACAAAACAAAACAGGGGGTACACTTCAGATTACAATCTGGTCCTCCAGTTAGGGTTAGGATGAGGGCTTTATATTGGGAGTTTTCTGGTATTATTAAGACTACCAGTTATTATATCATTACAAGTGTGAGATCTCCAGTAGGAATGTATATAAAACAAGGATATAAGGTACAATAATGCTGTAGAAACAGCAAAGTCAAAATAAAAGTGATCAAGTTTGAAATGAAAGATACCGTACAATGAAGCATTATTATGACGTGAACTCACAGGATTAATTAAACTAGGAATGGCCATGGTTTTCTGCCCACTGCTGAGTCTAACTAGGCCAACTGACCTTTGTTAGGAAGGTAAAGGACTGGGCTATGAATAAAGAGTAAATTTCAATATAAAGACGAATCTTATATGGTTTCTAGCTTATTGTAATACTGTATGATGACTCTCTGTCTAATTTTGCTGACATTTGCTGATATTCTCTGTTGTTGAGTATAACCCTGCCTTTGATTCTGCATAATGTTGGTAAACTGAACATAGCTAGGATCACTTTCAAATGTCATGAGTGCGGACAGTCTGATTAGTCTCTGTCAAATTCTGGTATTGGAGTATTAATCTTGCTATACCCTTATACTGTTGAAAAGTTTTTAGGGTTATTGTATTAGGTTGAATTATATTTATCTCGTATTTTAAATGTGGCACCGTCTGAAACACATCCATGGTGGACATGGCGGGTTTTTTTCAGTATTGATGTAACTGTAATTTTCTTGCCCTAAATGAATAACAAAATACAAAAAAAACTGACTCTAATGGATGCTGAGCTTGGATTTCCTGGAGCATTTTTGGATATAGGAATATAGGTGTCCGTAGTTTTAATAGGGGAGGGGGGGGGGGGGTGCTGGTGAGGTCGGATGATAGGTTTATATCTGCCTATGTTCATGTTATGAATGGATTGATAGCATTATATTGACCCACATTTGGGAGGATTTTGTTCAGTTGTTTTTGCTACAGGTAATATTCTCAGCGAATCACAACCAATTTACTCAAGGATTACAATTGAAATTAAGAATAAAATGACATTATATTAAATTCATGTAAATTAAATTATACGAAAATGAGGAAAGTCATAGCAGTGGTGCTGACTAGTGTTCCTGAGACGAACTAAGGAGCGATTAGAGTTATTCTTAGAGTTAAAATGAAGATGAATTAATGTTTTTGTAATGTAATATGGTCAATAAAAATATTTAAAAAAAAATTCTGCCACCTTGCGGTCCATCTATGCAATGTTAATCATACTTCTCAGGCTAATAATCCTGCTAACACAATATTATAAAGTGCTTCAAACACAGTCAAATATGATATACCAAAATCAGTATAGTACGTAAAATTATTGGTTATAATGGTGCGGATGTTAACATTAAAATTGTCAATTGGATCGTATTATATAGACAAAGGCCTTTTTTTACGGCCAGAAATTGTTTGGAGACGGTTTAATACACCTTGTATGCAAATTAAAAACGAGATGGACTGTTGTTTGCATAGGATAAATATCAGCATCAGGGCTCGAAAAAAAACTACCAACTTCATTGGGCAAGGGGAAGCCAAGATTTACTTGCCCAACAACATTTTTCACTTGCCCAACTTTATTTGCAGAATTATAAACGAAATCACACTGATCTGTATGTATCTTGTTTCATAGTAAGTAAACATTACAACAGAGGTTTGAAATTATCGGTGCCCAATCGGGCAACTAAAATTAAATTTTACTTGCCCAGAGACATTTTTTAGTTGCCCCGGGCAAGTAAACATAAGTTTTTTTTCGAGTCCTGAGTATGCATTTGGAGATGAGAGACCGTCGGTCTCTGCCAAAAGAAAGTCTGGGTCATAGACAGGTATTGAAATGGGTGTTCTTTGATTCCATCCTCCTGATTTTAATGGCCATCTAAATTAGTCATCATAAATATACCATTTGAATGTTTAGAATTAATTCAAATATCGAAGAAGGTAATGGAAATGAATGCAAATTCAAAATTGTTTTGCAAAGATTCCAGGATCGACAAGAAAATATAGAAATAAACATGTTATCATTGGTTTGAAAAAATAAAAATTGTGTTATTTATTTCCAAACTCATGCCCTGTGTTATCAAGGCAGTAGCCCGTGAGTAGGGCAGCTGGGAGGGGAGAGGGGGGGGGGGGGGTCCACCATCAATGGATGATGTTTGGCACAACACGTTTTCGCCTCTTTATGAGGCTCATCAGGCAGATTAAGGTTAAAGTTAGAGGTAGCATTTTCAGAAAAAAATATATATATTTATACCAATGATGAAAATGATTTAATATGTCTGGATATCGGAATATTTATAATATACTTTTTTTCCCCATTCTTTTCCAACCCATCTAATAAACAGTCAATTGAGCAAACTTTTGGAAGATTTTGTCTAGTTATTTTTGCTACAGGGCTTCTTAAACGTCCACATGTGTATTTGGATGACACACCCGAATCCTTTCCTATAAATGATTACACTTATCGTCGCCATACCGGCATACGTCACCATACGGTAGACATTTTTAGGCATAGCTGGTTATGTTTTGATACCGGGGGATAGGACCTACCAGTAAAATATGTAGGTACCCAGTCGCTTCGTCCCAAAACCGCGTCGGCCCAGGCACTTGAGCCTCGTCGGCCCAAGGCTTAGCCCGCTTTTGTTGGCCATCTTTTTTCCGGAGAAGACGAATTTGTCCTGAGGCTAGACTCGACCGTAGCGACCACGTCCAACTTAACTTAGCTGCCGATAGCTCGGCGTTGACACCTCATAGAACCCTAGTATTTCACAAAAAGATACAGAAAACTCCGGGAAACGAAGAGAACTAACCTTAGCCGTTAGAATTGGTGAGAAATTAGCAGAAATCAGGATTCTTCTGCTGCAGTGGTCTAGATTAATTATCTAACAGCCACATCGACGCCATCTTGATCTGGTGATTACGACACTCGTCGCGTTTGTACATGACCTCTAACATGTATAAAATTGAAGGTTAATTAAAATTGTATCTTGATGGGAAGTAATGAAGTAACTGTAAAGCCGACAGAATGAATCGGAATCCGAATTCAAAAATATAAAAACACTATTCATTTACGACATTTTTAGAACCGATTGACAATCAAAATGGCCGCTTGTTGACAAAACTCAACGCGTTTTACACATATCTGGTAATTATTCGCTTATATATTCGCTACATTCTCCATAAGAGGCCTAGAAACAGTTAACTAACTAAACATTTACATTTTACCGGTTAGAAGCAGTCAAAAGAATGTGGCGAATGCCCCGAATGTGGGGTTCACTGTCACTCCAAGCTCAGACCCAGCTGCGGTGGTTGTAGTGCTAGATTAAATGTTCAAACACCTCCCAACATCGTTAGAATATAGTTCTTAACTTGACCCATATAATTATTTGTTTTCTCACGTACATTGTGGGAGGTGAAGGTGGCAGAAGCATTCCTCACACCTGTGCGATTTTTCGCTCACTGCAACACTAAAACATAAAGAAATGCTAGCCTAGAAGTAGAATTCAGAATTCATGCCGATCTGCGATCTGTTTGCATTTCTGATTTCATTTGATTATTTCATTTGATTTGATTATTTATTTATCAGTTTTGTTATGGTAGGGGCGGTCATGATAGGGCGGTCATGACGAGACCGACGCAATTTTAGCATGCCGCTCTCTCGTCGACGGGAGGCGGGGGGCGGTCATGGTAAGGGGCGGTCATCATTTGTACCCGTTCAAAATAGCCCCTTCGGCAATAGGTTATAATCTCCTCCGATCCCTCGTTCTTTTTCTGGAAGCTCCACTCCCAATTTAATCAATAAACACCCTACATAATCCAACGTCACTAATAATTGTATCTATGTGTGAACAATACATGAACAGGAATTAATAGGAAGGTTAGAACATCATTATTTATTAATATTAGCCATTCTTAGCGAATTCTCCCAATTTTATATGGTACATATATTGACAAGAACATTTTAAATCACTGTGAGATTTGTGTTTGAAGAGGATAATCAAATCAGTAGCGACATCAATTTACAAAGGAGAGCAGGGGTGATATGGAATGCGTGGCAGCCTATTTTATTATTTTTAAAAAGTTTGATTCGTTTACATAGCCTAGTGTCAGAAGTGGGTAGATTCCCAGTCGCCCATATGCAAGGATTAAAAATGCATTGGGATTAATATCCCTTATAGGCTATTGCTAATCGCCTTGCCCCTACGTTCATAAACAACACTTTGTTCCAATATAATTTCCATTTATATTTCATAATTATATTCGCAAAGTTATTGAATAATTAAACATGATTTTATCACTAGGCTACCAATTAACTGACATAATTATTCGGTAGGCCTACCGGCACATATATATTTCTTTTCAGATGTAGATATTCTTTTAATTTGTTAATTATTAATACTCCAACGATCACAATAAGTAAACGGTAATTATCAGCAAGTTTCTTTCATTTTCTGTGACAAATAATTGTCAATGGTTATTCCCAGAGCTATACATACAATTCCTGACCGGGGCTCTAATGTCCAAGGTCGCCGTGTCTAAGCGTAGGCTACTGACCTAGTCAAAGCATACCATACGAAAGACTAAATATATATGGGTCAAGTTGCCAGAAAATGTACAATTCACTTTCACCAATTCTCTCAAATAACCCAAGTTTCAGACGAATATAAAGCTCAAAATACAGTTCAACCTAAACCAGACCGATGGCTTGAATCAATGCAATGCCAAATATACTCGAATTTACCTAGTATTGACCAAATTGCAGCCTAATTTAGCAGCATTCACTAAATGTGTACAGCTGCCAATTGTACATTTTCTGAAAATCTGACCCATATGTTGTCATAGTGTAACTGATGAGCTACTTCCCAGTTGAAACAAGTTAGGTCTACAGGAGTAAAAATGAAACACTACTTCACTCCAAGCTGGCTTAGTTACAAATCGTTTATTTCAAGGTTACATGTTGGTACTCCAGAGCTACCCCGCCCCCCCCCCCCCCCCCCGGCCCTCCAACATACAGAGCAGCCCTGGCCGTGAAACCTCCTGTTGTAGGAATACAGATTCCAAGGTGCTGCCCCCTGGTCTAGGTCGTCCATATTAGTCAACATACCCATAAACCCCTCTACTTACTTCTTCTCCAAACTTCCCAACTCATCTACCAAATACTTTTACAAAGTTCCCACCCACCCACATCCAATAACAAAAAACCTCAAACGACCACCTAGACAAACAATTTCTGATATACTATACTACAATCTCACTAAATCTCATTGTTTAAATTTAACATTTCATTCCCTTAGGCTTTAATCTAAACAACTTTAATTCTTACATCCTTTTATTCATACTTCAATTTATAAATACAAATTTATAAAACTGTCGTCGCCCAAACTTGCCTTCGGTTTTCAATTTTATTTACATTTTACCATATTTAATTTAGCAGGGGACACGAATGATCGCTAAAATTTAGTGGGAAATCGTTTTGCCCAGAGGCAATATGGAGTGTTTAGGTTTTGACACTTAATAATTGCTTAGTAGCCTTAATTAGATCAAGTTATGAGACTTTGACACTTCAACAACATTAGGAAGCTTTGACCGACAACACAGCTGAGTCCTTAGCATATTATGTCAATAATCATACTGTATGATTACCATAGCATACTGTACAGTCATGCTGACAGATTACGCTGGTCTATATATATAAAGTTGACCGGTGAATGGTTGATTATGTGATTAATTAACCAATTAATTAACTTGTTTATAATTGTACTGATACCATGTATACCCTACCCTTAGTTGATTTTCAAAAGATTGGTAACGTCTGGAAGAACAATTCTGTCGACCGGCTTGTCATTTGTCTGTGTAACTGTTATTTTATTATTGTACATGTATGTGAAAAAGCGTGTTGCCTGCTTTAAATGTGCAAGATAGATCTTTCAAACGGATTATTATTGAGTCTTTACTCTAAGAATACTTAGGAAAAATGTATTGTGAAAAAAAGAGTTATATTTGAGGGGGCTCAACAGTATCAATTCAAAATAAAGACAATGATAAATTAAAATAGAAATGTCATGTACATGAAGGTTCTGGAACATGATCAAAGTACCAGCCAACATAAGTTTGACATGATATGTATAATTAAGAAAATAATCAAACCATTACCTTTACCATCAATATAGTCATTAGTTATTTATATTCATGAATCATATTAATTAAGGTTATGCCTTGTGTTGATTTCTGGGAGCGGGAATATCACAATCAAAAGCTTAATGAGTTGGATAGGCGATAGACTCATCATGGGTAGATTAGGTAGAAAATCATTAACTCAGTAGAGCCGGGAGATTCCAGGAGGAATATGATGTTTATCTCATGTTTATTGTAGAGTAGTATGAAAGTGATATACGAATAGCAGTAAACCTATACTAGAGTAGTCTAGAGTTGTTCTAGACATACTTAATCTCCCTTCTGTTCTCTAGCAAGGCCCAACTGCTACAACTCGAACTAAAGTCAAGCTGAGTTGCTCCTGCATCTCCGAGTCTCTCTCTAAGGGACGGGGTGTTGGGCTATATTTTATTTAACCAGTAGAGCTGGTACACAGGGCCATGTCAGCTTGTAAAATGCGTGTGACTCTGATAATATGCCAGGGCCATAACGTAAGATTATTCATTATCCAATACCAATGTTATATTTCAATAAACAATATTAAGGATGACCGCGGGTATTTCCCAAAGTAAATAGATCAGCCTGATTTTTTCACACTTTGTACTCCAAATCATGCTGATTTCAAATATAATTTTTTTAAGGGGGGTCCCCAGACTAGATTTTTTGCTATTTCCGTTTGAAAATAAAAAGTTATTTAATTAATTTAATATGGCCGTCTATGGAGAAAAGGGCGTTTTTGAAACGTTTTATTCATTTTAAACCATAAATTGTAATTAGAGTTGGCTACTTTTTTAGTATATCATAGTTTAAGGGATATACTTTCTGAAAATAACAAGAAAACGGGTGGTCCGCAGATTACTTTAGGAGCTGGAGGCCCTCAAACTTGAGAGTGCAGTGAGTGAGAGCTGGACTAGCTTTGAATTTCATGTAAACAAGGTGGCTTACGGTGTTGTAAAACAATAACAAACAAGAAAAAAAACATATACTAATCTGTTCAAAAGTCAGAAGTGTTTCTTTTTAACTACTGAACATCACCATTCAAAGAAATGATAAAAAAACTAAAAAATATCAACATGGTCAATGTCGTAAAATCCCCGCCGTTTTTGGCAACTGAGAAATACCCGCGATCATCCTTAACCATTCATATGAGTAAATACGGGCCAGGGGTGGGTCAGGTTCCAAGCTGAAGAGATCAGATATTAACATTTGTTACATAATTATACAAGGCTGGATATGAACTGTATGAACTGATAAACTTTATATATTTGCAGGATCTGAGACTAAGAATGCAACATCAGCGAGTGGGACATTTACACATTAGAATTCTGGACATCGGCACATTATCATACTCATGGAGACAGGACGGGCAGCAAATGCTACAAGTGTGACTTGTGCACCTACTGTACTCATGGAGACAAGGCAGGCAGCAGATGGGGCTTGTGTACCCTCTGTACTGATGGAAACTATACAGATGTCAGGAGGCATGGTGCATCACAGTGTGACTCATACAGGGGAGACAGGAAAAGCTACAAGCGTGACTTGTGTACCTTCTCTACTGGTGGCCAATATACACAATGTGACTCATACAGGGTTGAAACTACACAACTGTAGTGCGTGTGTTAAAGGATTTACAGAGATCAGAAAGTTAAAGAAACATTTGCTCATGCACAGTGCCGAGAGGAAACATAAATGTACTGAGTGTGACTATAGGACAGCACATACTGGACACCTGAGGCATCACATGAGAACACATACTGGAGAAAAGCCTTATAAATGTACTGAGTGTGACTATAGGGCAATACATGCTTCAGCACTGAGGGTTCACATGAGAAGACATACTGGAGAAAAGCCTCATAAATGTACTGAGTGTGACTATAGGGCAGCACGGCCTGGACCCCTGAAACTTCATATGAGAACACATACTGGAGAAAAGCCTCATAAATGTACTGTGTGTGACTATAGGGTGGCACATATTGCAAACTTGAAGAGACACATGAGAAAACATACTGGAGAAAAACCCTATGAATGTACTGAGTGTGACTATAGGGCAATACATGGTTCAGCACTGAGGATTCACATGAGAAAACATACTGGAGAAAAGCCTCATAAATGTACTGAGTGTGACTTTAGGGCAGTACATGCTTCAGCAGTGAGGGTTCACATGAGAAAACATACTGGAGAAAAGCCTTATGAATGTACTGAGTGTGACTATAGGTCGGCACAGCCTGGACACCTGAAAACTCACATGAGAACACATATAGTTGGAGTTTAATTACTTATTAGGAGGGTAGCCTCAAAGTGCTTTTCTGTTTTAAGTTGTATTTCGATTGAATGGGCGCAGCCTCCTTTTAGTATCACTATAGGAAAGGTATACTTATACAGGAGCCTCTGTCGCACCCCTGGCTAAGTCTAAATTGGAGGGGTGGCCTGTCAGTGGCCACATGGGTCTGTTTTGACTGTGTTGGCTGGTGCTGTTAAGTAGAGGAGTGTATTGGCTTGGCCTGTTTGCTGTGAGTGACAGGGAGGGAGGAGGGAGGACAGGGAGGGAGGTGTACAGACTGGCTGTGATTGACAGGGGGTTGGGTACTAGGCAGGGGGTTGGCTACTAGGATGGTGCTTGAGGATAAGTGAACAACCCTGAAAGCTTGTGAATAGTTACTAGGCAGGGGGTTGGCTACTAGGCATTCCTACTAGGCCAGGCCTACAAGTGTGATCTGACAAGCTACATCCTGTAAGATCTTTATCTTTGGATCTGTAGACTGTCATCTGTACATCTGTGTAAACTGATTTCAGTGAGAGGAAATATCTGAGGAGATCATCAGATAAGTTATGTAACTGAAGTGTAACATCACTGTGAAATGCCTCCTGCTGATTGTGGCCCAGAGTGGAGGAGGCCAGGTTTGGAAGTGAGTGATGGTTGCCTATGCAATCAAATGAAAAAAAGAAATACAAAAAAAGAACTATATACTAAAAATTAGAAGCAAAAGAAAATAGCAGTTAGGCAAATCAGCTGGGCTACCCTCCTAGTATCGAAAGATACTATAGCAATTGGGCAGTAGTATGTTGTCTTGTTATAATTAGAGGTTCACACAGACACCTTCAAGGGACATGTGGGTCTCTGAGAAGGCCTCCGCTCATCCTGTCACTTGACAGTGCATCCACAAGTCTAGCAATGGCAGGCAGTGAACAATAGCAACCAAGGTTAAAACCTCCAAGTTTTCTTCTCAATTTCTTAAACTGTACACAATTGTCGACATCACAGAAGAAGTGACTGTAATCTATGAACAATACTTGACATATCAATGTAAGATCATAGCATTTTGACCCTTTTATGTATGGTTTCAAGTGAGTTGAAATCAGGTAATTTAACATAAGAGTTCAATAAGCTGCAGCAATTGTTGTCACCATAATCCCGAGGCGTCGCCCCCGACCACAGCACCACCTGCTAATGCCTGGATTCCCGTCTCAAAGAATTGATGTGTTGCCATTGAAACAAACCTTCAAATCCATTGCAGGTTTTACATCACAGTTATAGATACTAGTGTCAAACTCTTGTTATAACAGCTCTATAGGGGACCCAAGTATTTACAAGAGATCTTATTTATATAGTATGCCAAATCTTTGGAATGGTCTGCCACAAAAATCCCAAATGTTAAAAACTTGGATTCAAGAGGGAGTATTATCTGTCATATGACTAGTATTTAAGGGTAGAAGATACAGATGTCAGAAGGCATAAGGTGAAAGTGTGTTTTAGCAAAAATCATCTTATTTTTAATATCAAAGATATTAATTTATTTCATTCGATCAACTTGTTGATTATGAAGGTAACTTTGCTTTGCTTTGTTTCTGGTATAACATATGAGGAACTCAAATCTTGCTTAGGCTTTTACTATGAATTTTTCATTTTGATTTCTGTATCTGATTCTCTTTTTGTAATTTCTTGTAAAATTTAATCTAGATGTACTATCTGACTGAAAATAATGTCCTATGGATATAATGTTGAAGATAGAAATACATAATTTAAAAAAACAGACAAACATATTTTTTAGTTTTCAGAAACATTTACTCAACATTAAACCTTATAAATGTACTGTGTGTGGCAATGGGGGAGCCCATGCTGGAATCACATGAGAACACACTGGAGATAAACCTCCTAAGTGTACTGTATGTGACTATAGACCAAACACTTCAGACTAAAAATGGTGCGTTCTGGTGGAATAGATCTACTATATAATGTGTTGCGATTCTTGCCTATGTTCTTTCCAATGTCTGAGTGGCCATCGTTGCACATCTGTGTTTCAGCTCCGGCTTAATATTAATCGATATTAATCGATATCGTTATTGCTTAATATACCATCTCTCCTATATAGTACCAGAACTCATCACATCAAGTGAAATACTCCAGACCCTAAACAGAGACATTTTTTTATGCAAATGAATGAATAACAATTTAAACCTGTACACTTTTATTTATTTATGGCAACTAAAAATCATATTAATCAAATTTATCCGGGTTGTTGTCTAAATTACTAGACTAAGCTTGAAACTTAAAAATAGAAAAAAGTACTACAAACAAATCCTGTAACTAAGCCCCTAGCTCTACCTGTAACAACATCCCATAATGCTTTGCCAGTGTATACAAGCCCAGATCCGACTGGCTCAGCCATAACTGGACTGGCCCTGAAGAAGGACCGAAAGGCCCAAAACGTCGACCAGTAAAAGTCCAAATAAAAAAGTGCAAAACTCCACCCCATACTTCTCTTACTCAACACAAGTCACAGCATAGTAAAATTGAATTTCAACCAGTTGGCAGATCCCCTCCCAACATCTAATCGATATTAAATAATGATATTTCGTGATCGTATAGGTTTACTTCCGCGAGAATAAATATATTATGAATATCAATAGCAGGAGATGTGAGGAAATGAACTAAAGCGACTGGATTATATTGAGGATAAAGGACCAAGGGTTGAAATAGTCTATGTTCCAAGACGCAGCTCCGAGATATAACATCAAGAGTGAAATACTTCTTTCATATGTTCCCTTTATTCCTCCTTGTGAGTTCGGTTGAAGACCTTGCTCCTCAACCCGATTTATGAACAGGTACATCAAAATAATGAATGATTTTCAAACCAAGGTAACATTATGTTTGCAACATAAATCAGGAATAATGGAATAAATATAATAATCACATAAATATAAACTTGAACATAAATAGTAGATTATGCAACAAGTATCATGGTTAAAGTCCGGATGGAATCAAATGAATAGTTAATTAATGATAAATTAATCACATAATATAAACTGCAAATATCGTCAATGGTTGCAATGAATATCCTAGTGGCATCCGGAGGAATGTACCAACATCCCAATGAGGTAGCTCATCCACACCAAATCACTATAGTACATCTAGATAAAAAGGTATTCACATAATATGTTGAAGCACAATGTATCATATACAAGTAAAAATGTTAAAAATATACCCCTGTACACACAGGCGACCTCCAGTGGTCCTCTACCTATCATACCGACCAAGTTGGCCACAATCCAGCCACTAGTGTCCAATCTGGCTCCTATAATGGAGTACAGCCTGAAGGACCCGACTCGACCCGGGTAGCCCCCGCAGTCAAGCTTGAGCACCACACTATGTTGATTTGTCAGGCTAAGAAAGTGTGTTTGTCAATTGTCGCTGGACGAGCACAACCGACTGCTATTCGGTATGAATAGCTTTGCTATGATTATCAGATCACGTGACCAGTTGACCTCCCGAGAGGATAAACTAGCTGGAAGTAAGTAGCTGGAAAGAAGCCACTGAGACTCTAAGCCAATCAGATCATCAGAAGCGATCACATGACCATGTGCGCAATGACATCATATAAAGCGGCAGGTCGGGGATGCCCTCCGATCAGAAAAACAAAGCTCATAGCCTGTTGCAGGTAGAAAATCCGGGATTATCATTTATTCCATTAAAAAGGTAAATCTTAGTGTCTGCTGGTCGTTGGGTCGGTTGAACCCATACGACCTGAGCAGACAAACTCAAAGCGAAACGTCTGGAGGCGAGAACGGTCGAAGCCATGCCAGCAAGCAGCTAGAAATAGTTTAGTAATCGGGATTCCCGGTTGGTTTGCGAGGGCCGTTTTCGCGACGATGCTTCATTTGTATATATAAAAACAATAATAGGCGTACAGATCATGAGAAATATAATTAAGATAACAATCCTTTCAAGCGGTCTACACTTCTGGATGCCCATGCTGATTTGTCTATCTAAGAAAAGGCCATGTCGATTTAAGGCCTCAAGTACGGAAGACGAGAGTGTTCATGTGATGAAAAGTAAAATTCAGTTTTATTTTTAAAAAAGAAAATCATTTTCTTTTCCAAAATCATTTTGAATTTCAAAATCATTTTCAATCTCATTTAAAAACTAAAATTCCTTTTGTTTTAAAGTATGTTTCAAAAGACACAGGCGTTTTCATTTCCGTTTTGAATTTGATTCCCGTTTTCATTCCCATCTTGAAATGGAAATGAAAATCTATGAACGAGACTTAAAACGAGATGAGATCTCACGAGATTTCGAGCACAAAATGGCGGCCCCCATAGGTGCCGCCATCTTGGATTGGTTATGCTTCTATCCCTGTTCCTGTAGGCAACTGTACTGCCCCTTTACAGTACTACGTAAACTGTATTAGTACAGCAGAACAGCCTCTAGTACAGCAGAACTGTATAGAGATAGACACGGCTATCTATGTTCCTGTTCTCTCTTCCTACTCCTGCCCCACCTCAACCTTCTCCAGGGTGACTGAGGGAGTGTGTGTGGGGGGGTGGGGGTGGGGGGGGAGAGAGGATGAGGACAGGAAGGTAGGAATGGGAGGAGGAAGAAGGAAGGGATCGAAGCAATGGAGGAAGAAGAGGAGAGGTGAAGGCGGGGGGGGGGGGGGGGGTGTATAAAAGGGGAGGGAAACTTTTTTCTGACCAACTTTTTTTCGACCCAACTTTTTTTACGACCAACTAAATTACGACCAACTTTTTTTTCTACCGACTTTTTTTTCGACCGACTTTTTCGACAGCCTTTTTTCGACCCGACTTTTTTTTCTGACCAACTTTTTTACGACCAACTTTTTTTTACGACCAACTAAATTACGACCCAACTAAATTACGACCAACTTGTTTTACGACCAACTTGTTTTACGACCAACTTTTTTTACGACCAACATTTTTTACGACCAACTTTTTTTACGACCAACTAAATTACGACCAACTAAATTATGACCAACTTGTTTTACGACCAACTTGTTTTACGACCAACTTTTTTTACGACCAACTTTTTTACGACCAACTTTTTTTACGACCGACTTTTTACGACCGACTTTTTTTCCACCCAACTTTTTTACGACCCAACTTTTTATGACCAACTTTTACGACCAACTTTTTTTACGACCAACTTTTTTACGACCAATTTTTTTTACGACCAACTTTTTTTACGACCAACTAAATTACGACCAACTAAATTATGACCAACTTGTTTTACGACCAACTTGTTGTACGACCAACTTTTTTACGACCAACTTTTTTTACGACCGACTAAATTACGACCGACTTTTTACGACCGACTTTTTTTCCACCCAACTTTTTTACGACCCAACTTTTTATGACCAACTTTTTTACGACCAACTTTTTTTGCGACCAACTTTTTTACGACCAACTTTTTTTTACGACCAACTAAATTACGACCAACTAAATTACGACCGACTTTTTTTACGACCAACTCTTTTTACAACTAACTTTTTTTCGACTAACTTTTTTTTACGATTTTTTTACGAAAGACGTACCTGTCCACACATAACTCATTATTATTAAGGAGGGGGAATAAAAGGGGTGGGAGAGCAAGGGAGGTAGTCAGGGAGGTGGAGGAGAAGGAAAATTGATAGATGTATAGGTGAAACTAGGTCTGGTATGATTGGCCATTATACCTGATGGTATAATCATAACTGTGACACATACGATACACATAGCACATATATATAGGGCTAACTAGAAGACTAAAAGAAAACTACGCTTATATCAGTCATTCTCATCTCTCCTCTCCCTCTCTTCTCCTCCCCCTCTCTCTCTGTCCCTCTCTCTCTCTCTCTGTCCCTCCCTCTCTCTCTCTCCCTTCACTTCCCCTGAGGAAGGAATCCAAGATGGCGGCACCTATGGGGGCCGCCATTTTGTGCTCGTTTTTGTGCTCGTTCATAGATTTTCATTTCCATTTCAAGATGGAAATGAAAACGGAAATGAAAACGCCTGTGTCTTTTGAAACATACTTTAAAACAAAAGGAATTTTAGTTTTTAAATGAGATTGAAAATGATTTTGAAATTCAAAATGATTTTGGAAACGAAAATGATTTTGGAAACGAAAATGATTTTCTATTTAAAAAATGAAACTTTCCATGTGTGAGCACTCTCGTCTTCCGTACTCAAGAACCCTAAGCAATATGGTAACAGCTTGATTTGAACAACAGATATTTCGAAACCCATAGTTTCAAGCCTTTTTTTGTTTTTGCAAATACCTTTATTTCCATTACACATGTATACATACAGGCTTGGGCATAAACATCAGAGAAAAACAGTATGATTATTGGTAATGTAAATGTCAAAGAAAAATACCAGCATAATTATTGGCGAGGTACACCTCAATATGATGTACGGTCTTGCGAAGCATGGTATGCTTCGCCTACCGTTCGCAGGAAGGTGTCTTTATATGTATATGAATGTTTGTATTGCATCTCCCCCTGTCACTTTTCCTCTGTCTCTCTCTCCCTTCTTCTCTATCTCTATTTCCTGGGTAAGATCTTAAACTGCCTCCCTCTCAGCTCTCCCGCCCTTGATATAACCTTCAATGTGTTGATAAGGGCGTAAAGCAACCAATCTCACTCACTCACTCCCTCTCAGCTCTCCCGCCCTTGATATAACCTTTAATGTGTTGATAAGGGCGTAAAGCAACCAATCTCACTCACTCACTCACTCTCAGCTCTCCCGCCCTTGATATAACCTTTAATGTGTTGATAAGAGCGTAAAGCAACCAATCTCACTCACTCACTCACTCCCTCTCAGCTCTCCCGCCCTTGATATAACCATATTAAATGTGTTGATAAGGGCGTAAAGCAAGCAATCTCACTCACTCACTCCCTCTCAGCTCTCCCGCCCTTGATATAACCATATTAAATGTGTTGATAAGGGCGTAAAGCAACCAATCACACTCACTCACTCCCTCTCAGCTCTCCCGCCCTTGATATAACCATATTAAATGTGTTGATAAGGGCGTAAAGCAACCAATCACACTCACTCACTCCCTCTCAGCTCTCCCGCCCTTGATATAACCATATTAAATGTGTTAATAAGGGCGTAAAGCAAGCAATCTCACTCACTCACTCCCTCTCAGCTCTCCCGCCCTTGATATAACCATATTAAATGTGTTGATAAATGCTACAAGTGTGACTTGTGCACCTACTGTACTCATGGAGACAAGGCAGGCAGGAGATGGAGATTGTGTTGATAAGGGCGTAAAGCAACCAATCTCACTCACTCACTCCCCCTGCTGGAACTGGCCGGCATCGCTTGTCAAGTCCCGCTCTAGTAGAGATGCCCTCTGTTGCTGCAGCATGGTGTTGGCGTGGAAGGCAACGGGGATGATATGTTTGTTTTAAAATTTTTATTCAGCAAGACATTATGCAACAGGTACACTATTCACAGAAAAGCTGATTTAATCAAATAGAAAATGTTAGGACAATTTTTGAAAAACCTCATAGAGTTATTTCATAATCTGCTTAAGATCTTACAAGCTATACAAAACAAATAGTAAAAAATAAATCATTAAACCAGAAGGGTTATCATATAAGTAGAATAAAAAATAATAAAAGTAATAAAACCATACACCCGGGATTGTGTCCAATTCAAGGCAGGCCATGTTTTTATGATACGGCAGACCCACTACACATGTGTCTAAGGGCCAGAAATTTAAAACAACAGTAAAATGTAGATTCTTAGAACAAAATGGCCTTAGTATACTGTCTGCCAGTAAGGACCTTGCATGTGAGAATTATTACTTTTCTGCAACATTTACCATAAATTTATTTTCCCCCAAGTGGAATCGATCTAATTGTTACATGTGTCCCAAGCTTAGAATTCATTCGAAACAAAAATACAACATAGTTTGATAGTAAATATCTTACTTTAATATTCTAAGTAATATTCTACTTCAAAATAGGAACCTTGTACATAGGAATTATCTCTTTTCTACAAAATAGAAATACATTTAAAACGAAAATAAAAGTTAGTTTGATACTGTACAATATCTTTTATTTTGCTATCTGTGAATGGGGACTAGCACATGAAAATTATTGTTTTATCTGCAAAATGGATCAAAGATAATGTTCTCCGCAAGTGGAATCATTCCAATATATGGTGTAAATGTGTTTAAAGCTAAGAAATACATTCAAATCAATAGAATAAATTTTTAAATGCTAGATTTTTTAATGCTAAATTTTTAATAGTTTGATAGTGCACAAAGTCTTTTATTCTGCTACCTCCTAACAGGGACCTTGCACGTAAGAATTAATATTTCCACCATGACACATATAATATCAAAGTTGAATAACCATGTCAAAACATTATGTTGTCTGAAATGTAATATTTGCAGTGAACATACTGTAAAGTTCTAGTCAAGGAAGTCAAGACTTGGTTGGTAGAATAATCGACCTTTAATGTCCAGAAAATCTCTGCTTATATCCGCCGGTAGAGTTGCTCCTGGTCTTGCCCCCGACCCAAGAGATACTTTTAAATTTTGTTGGGACTTGGTACATGAGAATATTGAACATTTAGCAATAGTGGCTTTTTGCCCAAAATGTGTTTTTTTGCCCAAAATGTTACTTTTAATAAATGAAAAGATGATTGCATCAATGTAGGAGCAAGTGGGGTATGTATGGTAATGGTTATATGAATAACTCTGTTTCATTCCTGGAATAATTATGAATTACTCACATAAAAGGTCCTTTTATGTTGGAAAAATGGGGTCTTAGACATTAAGGTAATGAACAGACAAAAGTTGATTAGATAGAACATTTAAATGTTAGTGTAGATAGGAGAAAGGTACTTACATTTTATCATTTTTCAAGAAATATTAACTATCATTGGGAATGGGTATAAATGAGGGTCCGCCTACGTGAGATTTATGGTTGGGATGATTCTAATTGATCCAGTGTGGATAGTTCATTGATATTAAAGATATAAACCACTGTTCAACAGAAAATAAAACGGAAAATAACATTTTGTTTAAACGTTGCCTCGTGAAAGAACATGGTTAAGTGATTCCAAAAAGCCAATAAAAACAATATGTCACCGGATTAGTTTTCATTTCAGGGAGCACTGAAATGTATTACCGTTTACTATAGAAGTCTATGGGGAAAAAGACAAATTTACTGTTTTTCCAGTATAAAAAGAAAACGGACAATAACTTTTTCTTAAAAATCTCTACATACATAACTAACATATTGCTTTACCCTTACAAGCAAATTAAAGGTGGGCCACCTGCTTTTTAAAAAGATATTTGGCTGAATTTGCATCCTGATGAGTTAAAAACAGGAATATTGAAGATATCTTTCAAAATATGTTGATACCTTGTTCTTTCATGCATGAGGGCAAACCTGTTTGATAACTATTTTATAGGATTTCCTTTTCCTCAGTTTTGGTAGCCTACAATCGAGTTTTGCATGCAATAACCCTAGACTTTAGACTAGCTAAAGCCAAAAGTAGCAAGGTTATGTTAGATCAAGCTAAACAGCTGAGAAATAGGGTAAATACAATGTGCAGAAATAGGAAGAGTACACTTTAGGGACAAACCCTCAGATCAGATAAGAATGGTATATCATCCTACTTCGCTAATCGGTTTCCTAGCCTAGAACTCTGCGTTTGACATTTTTGTTTTTTTTTAAATTTCAAATCAGGCCATTTTGCGGTCTTAATTGAATTATAATAGGCCGTCGGCCGCTCCCGTCTATCGTGACTTTTCGTGACCCACTACAGAGGGACTACATAATTCTTGATGAACAATTTGTATAATATGGGTATGGGTACAGCTTAGATAAGTGAGTTTCTCTGCATGGAGAGAGTTGCTGCAACACACACATCGCTGCCACTGGAGCCCATGCAGGCACTGGAGGGGAGGGGCACCTACCGCATCGTCCAGCAACTCTCTCCATGCAGAGAAACTCACTTATCTAAGCTGTACCCATACCCATCCATATCCCTGTATGGTCACAAACTTTTGTCCAACATATAGCTGTTAATTTTTTCATTCCAGCGGGGATAATCTTTCTAAAAAGTGGGTTTGTTTACACTCTGGAGATACGCCCACCTCCATGCTGGAGGCGGCCATCTTGGAGAAAGTGACCCGTACTTATGCGAAGCGCGCAAGCTGATTGGCTCAGAGGGCTCCAGAAAATACCCCAACTAAAAGTCGATTTATAGCTAGTTGTGCAAGTTTTGAGATTGCCAACAAGTCGATTTGTCTTAATTAGATTATTATACAAATTGTTCATCAAGAATTATGTAGTCCCTCTGTAGTGGGTCACGAAAAGTCACGATAGACGGGAGCGGCCGACGGCCTATGTGTGTGTTGCACCAAAACTCACTTGCTACACATGTAAAAAAATAGAATGTGATGGCAGGAAGAAATGGAAGTCCTCATAACTTCCTTGAATATGCATACATTATTTTCCTTTGTACCTTATTTGAAAGGGTTCGTTCAAGTCGTTAATGCTGCTCACAATGCACCTAACGTTATTATATAGGACTACGGTAGATATGTATAGGCTAGCTATATTCTCTCACTATTAAATCAGCAGTTTAAAAGGTGTGCGATGTAGTTGTGCATCTGTTTTTGCCAGTCACTTCAGAACTGCTGGAAGGTTTATAATTGAGCATAGAAGGCCGCCAACCTTAAATATATTATTCTGATATATATCTTTAATATTGTTCGATAGAGGAATTGAGTGATAAATCTCATGTACCCAGTGTTCTTTAGATTATTTGATCTAATAATGAATTGAAAATTGCATTTTGCCCCCCCCCCTCCCCCCCCCCAACACACACACTGTTTTGAGGGTTTCATTCCTCAAATACTGATGTTAGGTATATAAAATTATATATAATTGCATGAATCGTCAGGGAGAGGCAGATGCAGCTGGAGGGTTTAATTCTCACTAATTAATAAACCTACTAAGTTAGCCTACAGGGTGGTAAACATGGAAAAAGTGATTTGGCCCATTTTGTAAGAACACATATATATATTATACATATGATTATAACACAACAAACGTCCAAGCGGGGGTAATGCACTGTAAACTTTTGCCGTATAAATATCAGCAGTGCCCATATTAAAAAGTGCATGAACATTTTAATACAGGCATTGCCATGTAAAAAAGGATTCCGCTCGTTTTAAAACGATGCTACCATTAATAAATGGGCATGCATGTAATTTTACGATCTGATCATTAAAAAATTGGCATGGACGTTATTTCACTATGTGTGCTCATTTTAAAATGTTACTACCGGCAATAAATGAGTATGCATGTTATTTTACGATGATTGTACATGAAATAATAACTGCATGCCTAAACCTGCCGTCTCTGCAGGACGAAAACATTCCCTCACTCACTCACAATGAGGTAGCCACTTAGTGGTAGTATTGTTTCGAAATAAAATCTGCTTAAAAGGTTAGTATATCCCCAATGCAAAGTATCTAAAATATACCACTAAAATAAAACTCACAAACGACCTGGCAGTCTAGGGTAGGGAGAGCAGGAGATATAATAGGTGAGATAGAGAGAGGGAGGTGGGGAGCTGGAGTGTAGGATGGCAGCGGATTCCTGTCTGACCTATTTGTTGCATTCTATGAGCTATCTATTAGACATTAAGACACAAGAACTATCTTGATTTGGTACAAACAAAGGATGATATTCCATAATTTAATTGTTTGAACGATATCATTTGAACTTGCGTAAAAGAGTAATTTCAGGACAGATATATCTCTGTCACCCTCCAAGTTGCCGGGTGAAAACAAAATAGTTAATTTCTATGGGAACGGGGGAGGGAGGAGAACGGGGAGGATGTGGAAGGAAAGCAAGGGAGCGAAGGGTGAGGTTTATGTGTTACAGTGAATAAATTGTATCTTTAATGAATAATATATCTCACATAGGGCGGGTCTATAGTTCTACTATGGCGACATAATGATTGTATTTATTGTGAGGTAGGTGAGATAGCGAGGGATGGTGTTAAGGGATTATGAACCTGTGTTGGTCCATTTGTCACGAACATTTTCCTAGACATGTTTGGAGCATAGTTTTTGTAAGATTTCCAAACTGGGCTTGCTGGGCCGCCCTGGATAAAAACCCTAACGAACCCAACTATGAATAAGGGTACAGGGAAAGTGGTGAGGAAATCATTGTAAATCAAGGATTCTGGACAGTTAGGTCGTTATGAGTATAGCTATAACTCTTAAAGCCATGAGCTCCACTGATTTTAAGATGAGCCATTTAGGTTCCACACAAACGAATAAACGCACAATTAGGATGGTTCCAAGGAGCTTATATTTTCCCGCAATTTCTTACACAATATTTCTGATTTGGCTGTTGATATGGGCGAGCTCTAGTACATTTAACTATTGACTTTCTAGGCAGAGCCACGGGGACAACTTGATGGTGGTAAGGTTCAATCCGCATCATTTTTCAGGAAGATGATTTAAATGTTTCATGGCTGATGCTGTTACAGAAATGAAAGTACATACAAGCTGACCCAGAAAAAAATATAATAAATATAATAAATACATATACATATACATACATACATACGCACATATACATGATACATACATACATGAAGAGTAATTAGATTTTGGTCTAAATGGCGGTGCCTAATTTGATTTTGTAATCACAGGTTTATCTCTATTCAATTATTCAGGTAATTCTTAGTTGATTTTCGTTTTTATTTGAACTATGATAAAGAAATAGAATGTATTGAAGAGTTATTGAGGAAATTAATTTTCTCTTGTAAATTGAACTTAATTTCTGCCTGGGCTATTATCAGTTCACAGTGAGACCCTGAGAGTGTTTTTGTCAAATATGATGGTATCTCAAAGTATATTTTCGGCAACATTTAACTCATCTTTCTCTTACATAACATTTACTGTTAAGGGAAATAGAGTAAGTTTTCTTACATTATGGGTCTTATCCTACATTTCACCCTATGATATATGTTTAAGTATTTTAGCTCTAATGAAATCTATTATCAGCAAATAACAGCAAAATTCAGGCGGTTATACATATTATGCCCAGGTTAGGCCACCAACAATCTTGAACGTTCATTTCACAAAATTTAATAATAAGGGTTGGTATTTACCCAGTAGTTATTGATTATTTAACTTAATTTGTTTAGTGATTCAGTTATCATTAACAATTGTAACATTCAATTGATATAGGTCTCAATTCCTCCGTGAGTTGCTGTAAATAAGGGTTTGCTGAGAATTCACTAGTGTTTCATTAATTTTTTAAAGTAAATTTTAAATCGATTAAAAAATATATAATGAAATTGGGCATTAATGAAAATACTTGGATGGTCTTTTAAAAATGAAACCAGACAACCCAACTCAGACCAGGGCAACCGGAAATTCTGGCAGGCAACCTGACTTTGTCAGTAGCTTGTTCTGAGAGGCAACCTACTTTTTTACCCTTATTTCGACCATTGATGCTATGACATATTACATAATATTGCCCAACCTAGTTATAATTATATCAATTATTAATAAACACATGTTTATTATTATCATCTTATTTCCAAAATCACTAATCATACATATCAAGTATACCTGGTTTTGATATATTCGAACCAAAACTCACAAAGTTATAAAATATTTCATCCTCCATATACCTACTTCAGAAATGGTCGATTTTCACCCAAAAATGTCAAATAACTCCGAATTGTGCAAGATTTGAAACTGCCAACAAGCAGATTCGGATTCTACGGGTCAAAGCGGTCTAGAATCAATCATCCCCATGTAGTTCCCTGGTATGGGTCACGAAAATGTGTTTTTAGCCACATTTAGTATAGGCGGCTCACGGCCTATAATGGCACTTAGCGGTTTGAGACGAGAGGATTTCCTTTCGTTTGAGTGGACTTTCTCAACTTTGGGCCTAGACTGAGTATGATATTTAAAGCTTGGTTCCACTGGCTGGCTACTTCTCCCGCTACTGCTCCCGCTTCTTGATGAAAGGCAACTTAAATTATGACTCATTTTCCTGTGACAGATATTAGACATATTTTTGTTATTTTTTGTCGGGTTTGAATGTGGAATTTCGCAAAATGTCATAATATTGCTTTGAATAGAAAACTAGATCCAATGTAGCCGAACCATCAACCCTATACCATGCTACTGTGTATGCGTGAATAGGTCACTTGAATGGGTTGTATGTACAGCTAGATCCAATGGAAAGGTCCATGTTGATGTAAATTATAAAAAATGAATATGAAAGCCTTGCAAATGTTTATTTATAAATAGAACCATTAACGCCCTCATACTTTATTGATTTTATTGGCTCAAAATTAAAGTGCTACATGTTTATAATATTTGAGAAAAACAGGGCTTTAGTTTTCCACTCTATGTTTGTTCATCATATACTCCGATGTACATGATTCTCATCACTTCTGTCATGTTTGCATACCATGCTCAATTTCATCAGAGGATTGACAAACTAAGTCAAATTTCTGAAATAGGTGGAGAACGTTAGATCACCATGGTTTCTGTCATGCTATGTGTATTGTAAATAAGCTCCAATCCATAGAGTGCTCTATAGTGTGAATCAATAGATATGGCTCCAGCCATTAGCTTTTTATCAAATGGGTCAGATTTTCAGAAAATGTACAATTCACCTTAACCAATTCTCTGAAATAACCCAAATTTCAGACGAAAATAAAGTTCAAAAGACAGTTCAACCTAACCAAACAGATTGCTAGAATCACTGCAATGCCAAGTATACTCAAATTTACCCAGTATTGACCAAATTGCAGCCTAATTTAGCAAAACTTACTAAATGTGTATAGTTGCCAATTGTACATTTCCTGAAAATCTGACCCAAATGATGTGGTGCAGGTTTTTAAGCAAACAAAACCAAAAAGTCAAACAAAGGGTTTGCGTCAAGCATCTGTGACAAGGAAGCCCATAAACGGCGCAGTCATATGAAATGTGCAGAGGAAAATGAGTTGAAAAAAAAACAGATTTTGAGATATTAACTTATTGAAAAGATGAGATCAAACCGATTCCAATGATGATAAACCTTTACACATCTGCAAAGTGCTTCTATATTAGTGTATGCATGACAAAATGTTAGCCCTAATTCTTGATCATCAATCACTATAGTAAAGTAGTTAAATATACTCCTAACCTCAGATATATGTAAGGATATATTCAATACACCATCCTAAAGTTTAGTTCATACCTTCATCACGTTGAAAAAATCAGTTTTGCAACTTATGACTTATTTCCTGTGATGCATCACATGTATATGTGGGTCAGATTTTCAGAAAATGTACAATTCATCTTCCTCAATCCTCTCACATAACCCACATTAAGACAGAAATGAGCTTCAAAATGTAGGTTGGTGTACAATTCACCTTCACCAATCCTCTCAAATAACCCACTTTTAAGACAGAAATAAGCTTCAAAATGCAGTTTAACATAATAGAACTGATACTTTAAATCAATGCAATACCAAATATACTCAGATATACCTGGTATTTTTCATTTTTCAGCCTAATTTAGGAGAATTTCCTAAATGTGTAGAACTGCCAATTGTACATTTTCTGAAAATCTGACCCATGGTATTTTTTTTATTTTTTTTTTTTTTACTGATTTTATTTATCCAGCTTCTCAAAACAAATACACATGATATAGTCGAGAACAGGTAACACAATACAGATTCTGTGGCGTTCCACCTGCTGCTGCAGTCTACTTTAGATTAACATATCCGGTTAGAAATAATACTACGTTTCCGGTGAATTAGTCGATACGGTATAATATAGTACAGAGCATGGTAAAAAACAATGGTTACAAACAAGGTTTACATAATGGTAATGATGACTTACAGATTTGTTACAGTACATACAATGCAGTGAGAGGTAACTTCGTACCTCCAACAGTGTGCAATGAAAGAATTAGAGATGTACGATATAGATAGAGTGTTGTTGTAGCAGAGAGTGATTAGACAGCAATACTAAGTTGGTGTCTGCCTAAAAGAGAGAGCTATGTTACTGATCTGATTTTAGCATGATTAGGGCTTTGTTTTTAAATGATCTTGAATCTTGTTCATTTTTTGTTGCCTTTGGTAGCTCGTTCCAAAGTGTACCTCCAGAGTAGGCAGGCTTGCGTCTGCACGCCTCCCTTTTGGGGCGAGGGATCGGGAGGTTATAGATGGAGGAGGCCCTAGTGTCTCTGGTTTTGTTAGAGGTAGATGGGTTGGGGGGGGGGGACCGCTGTGGGCCCTTCTGTGCATAAGGAGGAGGAGTTGGAGGGTGCGCCTAGATTGTAGGGGGAGGAGATTGTATTTGGACATAATATTGTCCACATTGCTGGTTCTCTTTGATAGAGAGGCAATGCGGACTGCTCTCCTGAGTGTTCTTTACTTCTACATCAATCAAGCTCATAAGTATTTGAATCCTACAGTATATCCACCACGAGTCTGGTTCTATTTATTATGCCATGATGTATAATTAAGCATTATTTGATCATTCTAAATATGTTAAGTATATTATGTAAAGGTTTTTTAGGGCAAGACAAAACTGCTATAACTTTATAAATAACCTGAATACAAACCTGTACAAAGGAATCAAACAGCCTGTGCTAGTGAGATCTGCCAATACATATATATATACATATATTAACTAACAAGTTGGTTGAAGGAGCGTGAATATTGCACGAGTTGTGTAGTAACAAGTGCAATATTCTAAGTGACTGAAACCAACGAGTTAGTTAACAGATTTATTATACATGCTTTCAATCATGAAAATAGAAAAAAATTGAGTTATAAATTTGAATTTTACCGGTAATCTTAGTGAAAAAACAGATTGGTTGCCATGACAACCCCACGAAAATCACTAATGAAATACGCACTATGCGTAAATTACTCTAGATACGTTGTTTTCAGAGCAATGCGTGTATAATAAATATAGATAAATGTATAATCTATAATATTAATTCTATAAGAGAAAAGTGTAATTCTCCGCATCTGCCCTGAAACCAATGTGAATTAGAGGATTAACCTCAATAGGACGACCACCAGATGTAATTTTGTGGCTGGTTTTATTAGCAATTTTGGTAATGTTCCTGGCAGTTTGCTGGAGAATATGGATACATTCAGTCCTATATAGTGTAGCGCTCCTTTCCTTTATAGGGAAGGGGGGAGATGGAAGGGAGAAAAGGCGAAGTTCTTTGGTCATTTAAGTGACATTTTATGATTTTAAGTGCCATTAAACGTCGCCTACTTGATATGAGCTATTATGACCTGGCTTAGAGGGGAGAGAATTAAATCTAAGACAGGAGGAACGTCCCCCAAGTTGGATCGAGGGAGGCGAGCCCGTTTTTTTTAAAGGGGATGTGAACTGATTAACAGGGACTAATGGAATATGCTTTCTTCCACACCTCGACATCAGAGAGAAGTCTGCGCACTATAATTACCCTGCCATAAACTATAACTAATAATAAGAGCAACTTTGGTCAGATTCTATTGTTGTCTTATGCCAGGCCCACACATTCAAGAACCGAATTGGCCTTAAGACAATTCGTAAGAATTCAAAACCATTCTTAAGAAACATACTTGAGTTTGGTAATGTGTGGGCTTTCTAAGGAGGAAACCTCCAATTCATATGCCAAATCGGAGGTTTTTATGACAATTCATAGGCAATATTTTGGACTTTTTGTGAGTTCCCAATTCATACGAATTGCGAGTTCTTGAATGTGCAGGCCCGGCTTTAGCCTTTTCTGTCCAATATTGCTGAGCAAGCTAGTAGCTGACTGTAGACCCATTACTAGAGGTGAAGGGAGGGCAGTCATCAGGCCAACTCTTTGGTGACTGCAGCATGATGATGGTGTACGTCAGCAGCGTTCCACCTGTCTGAAGAGAGAAGGCACAAATACACACTTTAGAGTTTATCTTAATACTTGAACAGCGAAAAACATTGAAAACTGTATAGTATTCTCTAAGGTTGTCAACAAGCAACTTCCATTATTTGTAGGATGAACGATGTTAAAGTAGAAGTAACCAACTGCATTAAAATGTTTAATGATGTATAAGCCGAGACGGCAGGATATCGTTCAATAAAGATGTTCATAAAGATGTTCCAAAAACAAAAACAAAATACACACTTTAGAAATACCACAGTTTAATCATTTTTTTTTTAAAGAATTTTATTTTCACATTTAACAGAAAAATTGCAGATGAACACTTCGCCTAAAAGCAAATTCAGGCGGATTTCAAGGCAATCTGCCCTTATTCATGTAGACAAAGAGTGCTATATGTGATGTGTTTCAGGAAAATGAGTCATAAGTCGCAAAAATAGATTTTGAGATATCATTATATTTGAAAAGATGAGATCAAGCCGATTCCAATGGTAGCAAACAGTCTGATAAAATAATAATTATTTCTAGATTTTAAGTTTGATATTTTCGTTTTTGAAAAAAAATGTTTCTAATATTTCTGGGGGTCAATAAACAGTAAAGTAACTAAATGTAGTCCATATAAGGACCTTTAAAACCAAAGGATATATTACATAGATTGTCCTGCAATTTGATACATCGATTGACATAACCATAGGTGACACACTCCCCAAAAATCAGAACATTCCAATAGTGTGATCTTGTGAAAAAAACGCTTTGAAAAATATCAATTTTGCGACTTATGACTCATTTTCCTGAAACACATCACATATGATCTGAAAATGATGTACATGTTTAGGAACAAATTCAGGCGACTTAGAGCCAATATACTATCAGAGTATGTTGAATTTGATTTGTACAGCATCAGAACGGTGAAATAAAAACATGAGGCCATAATTAATTAAGAATTAAATACTGACATTGATTAAAACTAGCTACACTGACTGAATGACATGAAGCATTGCATAAAGTGCAGCACCTGCTTTAGTGAGGATGATCTCCTGCCTACACTTCATGTATGTATGTATTAGCTTTATTTCTCATTTTTATACAGTTACAATCATATAATAAATGGAAAAATGGATTTTTTGTCCTTCTGTGAATCAACATAGGTTTTCCCGGACGTCCATTTTATACTTAGATTGTTTTCTTTTCTTAAGAGTTCAATGTTCGTTTTGTTGTGTTCTCATACGATCTTGTGGTAAATACTCATACTACATAATATAAACATGGCATAGAAAGTGTTCAACCATACAATAATTATTCCTAACATTTATAGCATTAATTCTTATCTTTGGCTTTACTTACATTAAATTATTTTATGCTATTACACGTCATATCAAAACATCATATTTCATTCAACTGAATGACAACTAGTAATATTACAAATATCCACTTCGAACATACTTCTACCTGTACATGGATTCTCTTTGACATTTTATCTCCGGATTTGAGACATTGGCGAATTATAACATATTATTATATTTACTTTATTTGGCTAGTGCCCTGTCAGCGAGTCTTAATCTCCCCAGTAGTGGGAGGTTTCCAGACGCTACTGGACACGGTGGTAAAGAGAACGTAATAAATAAGGGAACAATCTACCACTATTAAGTCAACGCCTTAGCAGCAGCCCTTATGTTGATGTTTAATTGTTTTTACTCTATATTCAGTATAATACAATATGGCAAAAAATAGTCGGGATAATTTATACTTTCAGAACATAAATTTGTTCACGATAGTTGACTTAATCAGTGTAGGGTTTACTCAACCTCATATGTGATCCGTTTTAGGAAACTGAGTCATAAGTCGCAAAATATGGATTTTAAAATACCACCATATTTGAAAAGAGAAGATCAAGGTGATTCCAATGATAGTAAACACTAGGACATCTTATACATACTTCTATATTTTAAGTTTGATATTTCTATTTTTTAAAAAAAAGTTTGTGATGTTTCTGGGTGGGTAATTAACTGTAAAGTAACTAAATAAACTCCATACGAAGGCCTTCAAAACTCAAGGATATATCTAATTTGATGTCCTGAAATTTGGCACATGGATTCATATGACCATAAGAGCTGGACCCTCCATAAGTCAGAACATTCAAGAAATCTTGTCAAAGAAACACTTTGAAAAATATCAATTTTGCGACTTGTGACTCATTTACCTGGAACACATCACATATATAGAGTGGTTCCAGAAATAGTGCACCAAGAACTGAAACTTCCAGTATCAGACAACAGTAAAGCTGTAATACACTACAGATCAGGGTAAGAAAATGTCAATCATTACCTTTTTCAACATGGGTTGCATACAGCTATCAGTTTTATCAGTTTTATGAAAATTACCAGTTCTTTGCGAGGTGGAGACACACTTTCTGGTTTGATCTCTTCATTATTTTTTATTTTTTTTGTAAATTTAGGCAATACCTACCAATCACAAAAACATGATTGCATTATATCAAGAGGTTTGGTGCAGGGGAAAACGATTTTATTGAATTACTTCAGCATGGTGGTGTGCTTTGGTATTCTATACTAAGTGAACGTTTCCAGGAAAGAAAATGAGTTAACTTGTGACCATAAATGGCAGATATTTTGCATTTTCATGTAGGTCCAGTAGGATGAGACGTTTGGTTGTTTTATGCTAGTAAGCTGATGGCACCTGCTAGGTGGTACAATGGTTCCAGGAGACGACCCCTCTTTAATGAGTTAGAATTAATTCCATTTATGGAAATAAATTCGAAGCCTCAAGCTGTAATTGGTTAAGATTATTTTGTGCCTGCTATGGTCAACAATCCTTGACTAGCAATTCAGGCCCTTCCAATCAGTGGCTTAAAGCTTTAGAGGATATCCAAACCAATCGTTTTATTTGTCACGCAAAGTGAGCCATTTTTTTAGAAGCTTCACGACCAGACATCATGTTTCATTTTATAATCTGGCTAATGCCTTCTGTCCCTGCTATGTGTTACTTGTAATGAGGTTATTGGGACGGCTTATACATTGGATATCAAGGATCTTGCATTGCTATGTTGTTGTGATTGGGTTTATCTTTCCCCTCTAAACTAAAACCTGCCGTACTCCATAATAACTATGTAATGCTGCCCCCTGTATAAACATGGGCAGCATGTGCCCTGATATCAGCATGCAGGATATCCCTGTATCAGATGACAACAGACGGGTACAAACAGTATTATTTACTCAGCGTATGTATGCAACCTCTGATTATGTACATGACATTTTCTTCAAGCTATATCAACGATATATGATCTGACATGTTTTTACTATATAAAGCTTCATTAAGAGGAAAAAGATCGACGATATGTGACCTGACATGTTTTTACTTTATAAATCTTCATTATTCACTTGTTATGACATAGGTGCATGCCTTGACGATTACTGAAAACACTTATTATTATGTGGATCGCTCCTACAGAGCTATTGTTTTTTTTTGTTGTTTTTTTTCACCGAGACTGCTGGAACTGTAGATGATTTTTAAAACGTATTTTTCATAAGATGTTGTATTCTTGAAATAATACTGAGTAATGGTATTGAATAATGGTATAGTGTAGTGATAGTTAGTAGTGATACCGATTATTATAATGAATTCTCCAAGAGAGAATATTTTCATTCATGTAGAGTTTAAAGTTCCATATTAACAAGCAGCTCTTTAGTTCATGATCTTATATATATGATATAATTCTTGCATTCTTCATGTTTACTCGTTTTACTATTTTTGTGCATGAATGTTGATATTCACTCATACACAGATAAACATATATGTCGCCATATAACAATGGCTACCGAATGCACTGAATGCAATGTATATGTATAGGCCTAACCTTAAGCGTCACCATGGCAACAGAATCACAGGCGAGCAGTATTTTGTCTAGGGGTGTTTGATTGTTTATGTAATTCAATACACCCTTAACGAGGCAACACTGTGTTCTCGGCTATGTTTATACAATATATAAATGCCTTGTGGACCCGTAGGAATTCTTTAAGAACAATTCTTGGTAGTCCAGGAAAACAAATGTATTTTATTTATTTTTTCTCTGATTTTGAGAAGAAAAGTTAACATAATATTTTCAAATCTCGCTGGATTATAGAATGATTTATTCACCCGATCTTCAGGATCATTGTGTGTAGAAGCAAGTAGTTGTTTACTTAGGAGGCGATTAGCCTCAGCGGTCTAAGAGTACACTAGGCCTATGCTTTAATCCTTAATGATATTATGTAACCCAGTACAAGGGATAGCTTGTTTGATGTTTTGATTATCAAACCTGGCATTGTTCTCTCCTAAAGACTTCATGCGTATAGGCGGTGAAGTATAGACAACTATATATGTGTGGTGTTATTGGGTTTAGGTGGCCGCTGAGGGTTAGTTCGTCCGAACCTCCCCAGTGGTCACTACTGGTCCGCGGGACTTTTTAGTCTAAATGATATGTTTTGCCTGTTGCCTTTTATATATTTAACAGCAGCCAGCTGTTGGTCGATAGTAACCACGGCCTGGGTTTCTACCATTTAATGTAAGCTGTAGAGGCCATGATAAACCTCTCAGTGTGGATAGTGTTACTTATACCTCTGATTGTGGAATGTTGATTGTTGTTGTATAGGTCTGATAGACACCTTTGGATGAGGGTTACCTGGCTGGCCAGGTGATCCGAAATCCGCAGTCTAATCAGGTCTGGAAGCGAACTGATGCCAGTTCCGAACACCTCACAATAAAACCCAAGTGAACAGGTAGCGCCTGCCTTTGTTCCTTTTGTTCTATATAAACTCTCGATTAATAAGCTTCGGATACGCCAAGGGAAACGAACCTGCGACTCAGATTCACTACATATGGTTGATTTATCTTTACGATTTTTTTTGCTCACAAATTTGCAAAAAACAGCAAAAGTGTTAAGCTTTTGAAAATATTTCTCATTTGAGATATGCTTAGATGTTTGGGCAATACCCAGACCATGTCTATATGTGTCTAAGAAGGATCACATTATATATGATTTTTTTTGATTTTTGATTTTTTTTCTTCTCTCTCTTTATTCCTTTTTAGACTTGGAATAACTACAGATATTGTTTGTACCTTTATTTTACCCTCGTGGTAATTACATAGTTCACATTTGCATTTATTCCTTGTGTTTATGTAATCATTTAAAGGTGTCGGTACTGACAAGATAATTCTTTGCTAGAAGAATATTTGTACCTTGATTAATGTATGTTACATGTTCATAACGACGTTGATTTTAAGGAATTGTTGAACATGTTTTCAAAATATTAATTTGTGTATTTTTTTTTTTATATTTTTTCTTTTTAAGAATACCTATATGTGCATATTGTAACTGCGCATATGACTTGGCTTGGATAACTAGGTAACAGCACAGCTATTCCAAAATTATTATTTTATTTTTTTTCAAAAAATTCCTAAAAATTTTTTTAGGGTACACCCTCTTTCGATACTTCCTATCTGATTGAGGGCCGGGGGGGGGGGGCAGTGTTATGTAACATTATGTAACATTGTGTAACCTCATTAACTATCAATTATCACCCATTAATTATATTATCTCATTACTAAAAGTCGCTAATTATACTTAGCTACCCAGTACTGTGCAAGTATACTTATTCATGCTAAGCCATAGGTATTACGTAAGGGCTCCGCCCCCTACTCTTTACCCACATCCTGAAGGAACATATGTACAGATCCTAGTTCATTAAATCAGTTGCTTCTCACGAAGACCACACATTTGTTTGTATTCTTCCATCATACCTTAACACATACATGTTGCATCTAAGTGTGGTTCTCAAGAGATGATATCATGAGACACAATAATTGATATCATGTCTAGGTCTGAGAATCATTATAAGAGTGTTGTAACTTTATAAAAGTCACCATTAAGTGCCCTGCATATCAGATACTATCAGATATACAATAAGTGGTGACATTTGTGAGAACTTCCAAGTATCAGGCAGTCACAATTCTATAGATAGGGCACAAATAAGTGCAGTGCCACTACTATGGAAGGAAAGCATAGTAATTACTATAAGAGGAAAGATGGCAGTTGTTGTTAATTTACATAGTAGGATCAGTTATTCTGTCCATCCATAGCAGTGTGTTTAATCATTTGGCATATTGCGTTCAGTCCTGGGGAGTTCTTATACATTGGATGTTCATTTTCATCTGTGGGTTTCCACCTTAGGTAAGGTTGCTCATTGGTTAATCATTATAGTCTATCAAAAACGATGTTTCATGTGGTTCTGAAGGGCTTCTGATGGGAGGGGGGGGGGGGGTCCTGTGTTGATTTGTCCTGCTAAGGATGGGCATTTGTCCCTTGTCCTCAGAATCCATGTTGATTTGTCGCTCTAAGAAAGGGTCTATGTCGTTTGTTGATCATAAGAAATGGCCATGTCAGTTCATGGATTTTACCCCTTATAATGTTGATTTGTCACACTAAGGATGGGCATTTGTCTCTTGTCCCTTAGAATCCCATGTCGTTTGTCGATCATAAGAAATGCTTATGTCAGTTTGTCGATTCAGGACCCCTTTCTGAATAGATGATTAGCCAGGAGCATATTAAAGACAGGGTCAGAGGCAAACTCTACCTCTTTCTTCCTGAGCCAAACTCATACATACTTGTTGTGTTGCTTTTCTACCAGCTGAAAAATTTGACCCTTGAAGTTCTACTCTGTATCTTTCAGTATCGTAATAAACACTCACATATTGCACAGCAGTCTGAGTCATGGTCTCCAGTTTCACTCTCTGCAAGATGGCAGCCACCTCCTCAACCTGCAGTTATATATTTGGGTAAGATTTTCAGAAAATGTACAATTCGCCTTCACAAATTCTCTCAAATAACCCACATTTAAGACAAAAATGAGCTTCAAAATGCAATTTAACATGACAGGACTGATACTTTAAATCAATGCCATACCAAATATACTCAGATATACCCAAAATTTATCATTTTTTAGCAGAAATTACTTAATATGTAGAGCTGCCAATTGTACATTTTCTGAAAATCTGACCCATTTGTGATCTGTTTTAGGAAAATGAGTCAAAGGTCGCAAAAAATAGATTTTGAGATATCACCATATTTGAAAAGAGGAGATCAAGGTGATTCAAATGATAGTAAACACTAGGACACCCAATAATGCACTTGTCAATTGCAACCCCCCCCCCCCCCCACCCCCGGGGATGTGGGGGAATGTCCTGGGCCTTTTGGGAAATTTGATGAAATCCCCGACCCCCCAGGGCAAGAAATTTCTGTAAATCCCCGACCCCCCTGGGGCACATTGTTTCAGAAGACATTTTCTTTTAGACAAACTGTTATTGCAAAAATATAAGGGCCATACTAAGAAAAGTTTGCAAATGGTGTTTTGGTTGATATAGCTCTGTAGAGCTGGAGAAAATATATTTTTCAATTTTCATTAATCAGATGTGAAATCTAAACATCATGACATACAGTTTTGTACATCTTGAAGGGTTGGCTCAATGTTTTCAATACTTGTATAATTTTATTGAAGTATGTGTACTAGCCTGTTGATAGACCATTGTAATTATAAATGCCACATGTTGGAGGGGCGCAGTGGGCTTCATTTCAGAAGAGGGCCTAGATACACTCCATTGATGAAAAAGAAAGAAAAGAATTCCACAAAAATTCAATTTGTTTAGTGGGGGTGGGAGTGGGACAGGGCAGAGGGTGGGGAGCAGTAGGCTTCTTATCATCAAAAGATAGCCTAGATAGACTCCATTGATGAAAAAAACAAATTTCTGAACTTTTTTTTTTGGGGGGGGGGGGGGCAGGCATATATCTACAGGACACTTGGGGCATAAACCCCCCTCCATTGCCCCTAACCCTAACCCCCTCAACCCCCCCCCCCACATGAGCCCTCCCCACCCCTAACCCTGGAGACCCCATACCCTAACCCCTACCCTAACCCTACCTCCAACACTAAATGGGGTACCCCATGTGAATAAGAGTCCCCCATCATGTTCAGCAGGTCGGGTTGAGGCCTGACACTGTTGAAACACTATATAGGGGGTAGGTGCTGTCCAAAACACTGTGTGGGCTGGTCAGAGAAAGTGGGGTACCCCCATAGAGCTACATAGCCACCCCTCCCTCCTTACTCAGCGCTCACCCCTCCTCTTACCACCAAGAGAGAGCTCAGTAATGCGGGTCAGTGAGGCCACACTGGAGGACGGGGGTCACTCAGTTATACGGCAAAAGCAGCTGCCCTTATCAGGTCACACACTGAGTTCCTATGGAGAGAGTCACACTTCTCACATAATTATAACTTTACCACTGATTTAATCGGGTTTAATCATAGATCACCATGGTCATATCATGCTGTGCCTACGGGTGTACAAACAGACAAAAGCCTGGATCCGGAATTTCTTTCCATGGGTGAGTTTTAAAAAGAATATAGAGCATTATAAGTTTGAGGAAAAGAAAGGGTCAGTCTACCCATGCTGCTAGTGTGTTCCCGAAAGCTTTATTGTTATTATGTTGGGGTTGACGTTGGTCAAAGTAGCCAGTATGAAGGGAGCAGAGGTCAGTCACAAAAGTTTTATGATCCGCAATTTCTTTCCTATTATATATACAAATAAATTGGATCAAGCATTATCTTCATATATTCTGACTAATATAAACTTCTCTCCTTCTCTACAAAAGAGCTTGTATTGCCAATTTGTTTTCGGGAACACTGTGAATGTGATGGGTATGAAGATACAAGATTGTTGATGAATGAGTATCCATGTAACGTTTGACATAATTCACATATAGAGAGACATGTAAAAGGGTCTAGATATGATGTACAACATGTACATAGAATGATGCATTGCTTGGATCATGGGAGGTGTACTGACCAACGCAACACATGTAAAGAATTAATTAAACCGCTATGTTTTATCATTCAACATTATCAATATTTATAATTATTCATAAATCATATTTAATGAGGTTATGCCTTGTTACGTTATATTGCACCAGATATGACGACTGCTGCTTTTGCTTTTCACAACCTGCAGTACAAGAACTGCAGGTTGTGAAGGAAAAATTGCAGACAACTAAAGACACTGACCAAGTAAGCCTTAAAAGATCCGAAGAACAACGAGAGAAAGACATCGTAAATTCTGAAATGAAAAAGCTGGAAAAAAATGTTTTATTCATGGGGGTGAAATCTGGTAAAGTGGAAATAAAACAGATGCTTAGAGCAAAAATGGACGCCATATTAAAAGAGAGAATGGGACTGAACGATCTCAAAATTGTAAAAATATTCAGGGTAGGATGGAAGGAAGATGCACCGGTCAAACTTGAACTGGAAACAACTGATGAAGTCAGACGAGTCTTTCTGTCGAAGCAATACCTGGAAGATAGCCAGAAGGACATCCCTGAAAAAGAGAGAATCCGAGTCAGAAAAGACCTGCCGCTATTCATAAGACAACGAAACCAGAGGGCTCATATGATAAAGGAGATAGCAGAGAAACAAGGCTATAAAGATGTAGTAGCGGTGAGAGGTGGACTGATAGTAGACGGTGACTTATATCAGCATAATAGACTGGGTGCCTTACCGAACTCATGCCTTCACAGATATCAATGAAGGAAGACCTCCACACTATGGTCTTCTTTACTGGAAATTCCCCGCTGTCTAACCACTACAGGCTTAGATTTATGATCGACTCACACCAATTCGAGCATGTCGAACAGTTTATTTTCTATTACAAAGCAAAGTTCTCCAGAGATGCAGAGAAACCTGCCATCGCACTAGCCACATACGATCCGGCTGAATGCAAAAGATTAATGAAGAACGTCAGCAAAGATAACGGGGAGTGGCTCGCGCATCGTGAAGAACTCATAAAAAGGGCACTGAAAGCTAAGTGCAGAGCTAGCGAGATAGTTCAAGATTTCTTGCTGAACACAGGAGATAAACAAATTGGCGAAGCCTCACCACGGGATAGAGACTGGGGGATTGGTATGGGGTTGGGAAACCCCGAAGTTCTCCAAACTGACAAGTGGCCCCCAAACGGAAATCTCTTAGGAAAATGTTGGATGCTCGTCAGACAGAGCATAAGAGATAAGCTTAGGCATAAGGAAATGGTGAGACTACAAGATCAGTCCCCAAAGAGAAACCTCACAAAGGTAGCTCAAGAGAATGCAGCAGGGGACAAGAAGGATCAAAAGGAGGACCCCAAAACAGAAACACCTCCACTGAAGGAGGACAAACCCCAGGATAATCCGCATCTGCCTCTGCAGCAACCCCAGGAAAAGTCCAAGAATGAAGAGGGAGACACAGTGGAAGAAATGGAGGCGGCTTAAGCCTTCTTTAACTCTCTAGAAAAGATGCCAGGCTAGTTCCATCCTGTGAATATGGAGCCTAAAGGAGGAGATAATTCAGTGATTTCTTTTATTTCAAATAATGTGAATGGTCTCAATGACCCAAAAAAGAGAAAAATATTTTTCTCTAGTTATTATAACATGAGTAATTCTATCATATCCCTGCAGGAAACACACTCAGTCCAAGATCAGGAGAGATTTTGGAACATGCAGTGGAAAGGAAAATTAGTATATAGCCATGGGAGTTCAGCTTCTAAAGGCGTGCTAATTATGATATCGAAGGACCTACAAGATTACCTGGAGTTCTCTAAAGCAGACACCCAAGGAAGATGGGTCTATATTATATTAAATATTAATGGTGTTAAAACATGTGTGGTAAACATATATGCCCCCACGTCGGACCATGTTAAAGAACAGACAGCGGTGTTAGGAAAGGTTAAGGAAGAAATGTGTGACAAGGTATTTGACAACCTAATTATCACGGGTGACTTTAATACGGACCTAACATACAAACCAGAGTCTAAATCAAGCTCTATCTTGAAAGATTTTATATCTTCCTTAGACTTGTGTGACATTATTGCGGATTTAGAAGATAGAAATGAACAGTTACCACAGACGACATGGTCCAGGACCTCCCAAGAATCTCGACTCGATTATATTTTTATATCTGAGAATGTGATCTCTAGAGTAAAGGATTTTAAGGTTGGCTCCAAAGTAATGACAGATCATAAGGAGATCTTACTGTCTGTTTCTCTTGGCCTTCCCTCTAGAGGGAGAGGCTACTGGAAGTTTAATTCTTTATTGTTATCTGAAGATGCTTTTGTAAGTGGTGTTGAACAAATTGTTAGTGAGGTATCGGTAATGAAATTGTCAGATAAAATAATCTGGGAATTCTTTAAACTAAAGGTACGAGAACTTGCGATAGAAATCAGTGTGAACAGAGCAAGAGCGAGAAAATGTAAAAATAGTGTGTTAACCGAAAGGTTAGAATCTTTGGATGTTAATAGAAAATTGACTAAAGATCAACAACGCGAAAAACTAAATATTATAAATGAATTAAAGGAGCTTGAGCTCCAGAAAGCGGAGGGAGCTATACTCAGATCAAAAGCCAGGTGGGCGGTAGATGGGGAAAAACCAACAAAATTCTTCTGCGCTTTAGAAAAATATAATTCCTCCAAGAAAGTGATTACACAACTCAAAATTAATGAAGAAATGGTCACCGAAAGAAAACAAATTTTGAAAGAGGGTGAGAATTTTTACTCAAACTTATATGCAGCTAAAGCGAGTAACCCTTCAGCGACGAGCCAATTTGTTGACTCTGAAAATACTGTAAGATTAGACAATGAAGACAATGAATATCTGTGCAAGTCTTTTAGCACAGAAGAAGCAGAAAAAATTCTTAAGGACATGAAGAAGAATAAATCCCCTGGTTCTGACGGATTTACCGTCGAATTCTACAAATTTTTTTGGTACTTAATCAAAAACTTGTTTGTGAATATGATGATAAACTGCTTCAATGAAGGTCTAATGACTGAGGAGCAACGGAGAGGTCTTATAAGCGTTATACCGAAGAAAAAAAACGACCTCAATTATATTAAGAACTGGCGTCCCATCACTCTACTCAATGTGGACTACAAGATAGTGTCAAAAATCATTGCATCCAGATTAGCTTCTTTCCTTCCCCGTATAATTAACGAAAATCAATATGGTTTTGTTAAGGGTAGATATATTGGGACAGCAGTGAGAAAGACTGATGACATAATATCTTTGCTAGAACTTAAGAGCCAGAGCGGTTTAGTCGTATCCCTAGATTTCTCTAAGGCGTACGACTCTGTCTCCTGGGATTTTATGGAGAAAGCCCTTAGGGACCACAATATAAATGATAACTTTGTGAATTACATCAAAACGCTGTTGTGCGGATCTAAAGCAGTCTTCTGTAATAATGGCTTCTCGTCCGACTGGTTTGCGGTGAAGAGGGGGATGAAACAGGGAGATCCTGTTTCATCGATCCTCTTCACCATAGTGGTAGAGAAGCTAGCCCAAAAAATCAGAGATTGTGATGAGGTTAGAGGAATTAGTGTTCTTGATCACCAAGAAAAGATTATCCAATTTGCGGATGATACTACACTCGTTATTAAAGATGAAACATCTCTTACCCAGGTTTTTAAAATACTTGATTCCTTTGAAACAGCCTCAGGACTGTCGCTAAATCCTGGGAAATCCAACGGTTGTATAGTGGGTGATGTAAAGCTAATTAGCAAAATCAAGCATGAGATCAAATGGGGAAACAGACTAAATGTACTGGGGGTGACACTGTTATCACCCAGAAACGAGAAACTTATGTCTAAAATTAACGGTGAAGCTGTAATTTCCAACATGATGAATGTCGTGTATGATTGGAGAAACCGTTTCCTCACTCTGAAAGGTAGAGTTGTTGTTGCGAATGTATTTTTAACATCAATTATTCAGCATACAATATCTTGTATCTCTATGGATAAAATACTAAGGAAGAAAGTTGATGATATTATTCTGAATTTCGTATGGAATGGTAAGCACAGACCTATCTCAGCCCCATTCCTCACCCAGAGCATAGATATGGGTGGAATGAATTTAAGATTGATGGAAGATATATACGAGGTTAACCGAATAAAGTGGGTGCAACGGATCCTTTCCGGAAGGCATACTGCCTGGTTCTCTGTATTGGAAGAGTGTTTACAAAAGAATGTAGAAGATATATTCTTAAGTAGATATCAACCAAAAAGGTATATCAACAATTTTTATAAGGAGTTATTCCTCGTTTGGAATCGATATTTTTATACACAAAAACCAGAAGGGCCTGAACAGGTCAAGAGAGAGAGACTATGGTCGAATAGATATATAAAAATCAAGAACAAAATGGTAGATTGGCCCTGTTGGAAAAACAGAGGCATAAATGTACTAGGGGATATCCTAGACGAGCAAGGTAAAATAATGTCCACTAATGAGTTAAATAGGACATATAATATTGAGACAAATTTTGCAGAGAGAATAGAGCTCGCTAGAGCCATTCCAAGAGAATGGATAATGTTAATGAGAAAATCAGTCGACATACCGGACAAAGGGAAGATTATTGTACAGATAGGGGAAGAAAGAGTTAACATCGTGAATTGCTCCTCGAAGATAGTACACCAAGCATTAATCAAAAAGAAGAAACTAAATTTGGAGAAGTTTGATAAGTGGCAAGAGATTTTAGGACTGTCGGATACAGAGTTTGATGGGGTCGATTGGAAAAAAACCTTCCAAAGAGTCTATCAGGTCTCTGAGGAGACTAGACTACAGTCTTTCCAATACAAGGTATTACATAGAGTCATACCATGTAATGACCATTTAAAAAACATATCCATAAAAAGAACAAAACAATGTAATTTCTGTAAAGAAAAAGTGGATAGTGTAGGCCACTTCCTGGTGAATTGTCCTAGAGCCAAATCGCTTTGGCGAGAATTGTTTAGGTGGATATACGATATCGGCTATGTCAATAGATATCAAAATGGTGACGAAATAATAGAAAAAATTAATGGTACCATACTTGTGAACCCGGTGTTAATTCTATTGGGTGTTCCTGTCGGTAATGACAACACTAGAGTGATCAACTGGTTAATAATACACACTAAGTCCTTTATTCATAGGCAAAAGTTGTTTTATAATAATGAACTGATATTTGTCCACCTCATTAATGAGTTGAAAAGTAGGTTGAATATTACTATAAGATCGATACAAATTAATCCCATTAAGAAGAGGAAAGATCTTCCATGGAGAAGACTTAGAGATGACTTCTCTGAAATATCAAGCCTACAAGGCTGAAGAAGTCGACTGAACGTCTATGATTACATTATATCGTCGAGGATGACATAAACCTGTGTACTACTACCTTGTGTATCATTGAGCAATCTCCACCCTTTGTAGGAGCATTTGCATAAAAGTTGATAATAGATTTCTTAACTATGTTGATGTCTTAGAAATGTAGAGGCCGAGATGGCAGGAAATGTTTTAATAAAGATGTTCCAAAAACAAAAACAAAAAAAAATGTTTACCATCACTGGAATCAGCTTGGTCTCATCTTTTCATATAGGATGGTATCTCAATTCCTTGAGTTCAATGAGACTTAGTTATTTAAATTGATTACTGTCCTTGTGTATTTTAGATCGATACACAAATATTTATTTAGATTTTCAACTTTTACTAATACCTTGGTTTTATGTTTTGTTTAATGTATGGTTACAGTCTGTTAGGCATGAATTGGTTTCCTGCTTCTAATCTAACTATCAAAATGAACAATTCATTCAACATAAACCCAACTATGTTACGCCATCAGTTGTACCCCAAAAGAGTGATTTTCATTCCGGATCTTCGGCACTACTTTTTGTCAACAGATTTCAATTGCTAATACCCTTCATTATAATATGCCAAAGGTTCTCCATGTAATTCCTGCCAGTTTTTGAGAAATTAGGCATTGATTCTGACAGTGCAAAGCCTATGGAACCAATGGCCTGGATTCGTTTTTAATAGCCCAGGTGTAGAATATTTTGCTGTCTGGGGAACCTTGCAATTTGGGTCATACAAATGTTTTTTGTTTTTTTCTTAATCTCCTGAATCTTCTGATTGCAAATCTGCCAATTCCCATTTTTTAACCACTGAGAAATCTTAGTTCTCCATTATTGGGAAAAAAAAGCAGAAATAAATAAAGTTAATCAATAAAAATATTAAATAAAAAATATTTACTAAATTTAGGATCAAGTGATTGATATTAATCGATAGGAAATAATGTGCCCGAAAAAAATGATTTCTTTTGATCTAAGATGTCAGTGCATTATTCTCCAAGTTATTTGCAAAAGACGTAATAAAGGTCAAGGTGAAAGGTCATTTTGAGGCCTTTTGCAAATACCTCAGGAGATAATACACTGACATCTTCAAATAAAAACTATTTTAGGGCACAGTATTTCCCACGATTGATATCAGTCACTTCATTCTAGAGCCAGTAAATATTTTTAAATTGATTGAATTATTTTTTTTAACTTTTTTTTTCATAAAAACATCAATAAAAAAGAATTCTCAAAGGTTAGAGGGTGGTACTTGGCAGATTTGGAATTAGGATAATCTAGAGGTCGGGAATCCATAAAAGAAACATTGGTATGACCCACAATTCAAGGTTCACCAAATAATGATATTATCAAATTTACACTTAAAAACGAATCCAGGCTTTTGGCCCCATAGGCCCCAAGACCTGGAACGAAAATCATTTAGCCATATTTTGAGGCTCAGCTGATGGCCTATGTAAGGTAACATTAAATCTGACATTCAGATAAAGCTCACATGTTCATGTAGAAGGCCTCCAAGTATGCTCAGGGACAGTATTCCAATGATGCACGGTATTGGCAGCACCAAAGTTCTAACCACGTAGTAAGAATAGCATACAAGCATAATCTTGATATCAATCACACTGTAGAGCATGAAACAAGTCTGAACAAGGGTCATCATCAGGAACATACCAAGAGGAACATGCAGGATATGATCCAGTACCTGTATTGGACCAAATAGAAATGGATTAATTTATCAAATTCTTGTAAGAAAAGGGGTTAAAATAGTGATTTACTCAAATATTGAGGGACATAGCAACTGTAGATATAGAAAATTGGAATGAAAAATGGAATGAAAGCTCTGAGTGAAAGAAATAAAAAATACATAACAAGACTACCCTTTTTTCTATAATAATAATTATATTTGGGAAAATGTGTTATATATATAATGGAAAAAAATGAGAAATCTGACCCACAGCGACAAGGTCTGCTAGTTATTGGTACTCCCTCCTGTACCGCTGTATACAAGCAGGTGATGGCTCGCCCAACACCAAATCCTTCTCCAGAGCCTGAGAGTACTGGGTGAAGAGGCCTTGTAGTTTGAGAATGGGCAGACAGAGGCAGAGGTACATAAGAATCTCATTAAGGTGAATAGTTGTATCAATAAGTACATCTTTTGCCATTGCCCAAGTAATATCATGTTGCACATTATAATTCAGCATAAGATACAACACCACGCCTAGTATAACAAAGGAGCAAAGCAAGATATTGTACAGCCTTGTCCTGACCACATCTGGTCCACTTCTTCTCAAGCAACATTCAAAATTGTCAACACCGTGTAAGAATCTTGGAAGGGAGAAAGCAATCCAACAGACATAAGCGATGTTTATGTAAGTAATAATGATTTTGAGGTACCACACATACAAATAAACCTGGGTCAGATCAATGCCTTGGCTTGAGTTGAAGTTGGACAAGAAACCATGAAGGTAGATAGCAGAAAAATAGACGTAGAGAATTTTAGGCACCAACATGAGTAGACACCAGACATACTGTGCCCGCCTCCTCCATGTTGAGTAGGGAAATATCCCCTTCACATAGTAACCATTTAGAGTAAGCAATCCAATGAGTAACTTCATGTATATGTTCCCTTTACCAACAGGAGGGGTGACGCTGTTGCTTTCCACCAATATTTTATTGGTTTGTTGTGCCATTTTTCTAATAAAGATGAGATAAATATCAATAAAACATGTAAATTGTGAAAGTTCCTGAGTTGTTGTTCTTACTGCTTTCTTCCCCTAGTCACAAGCGTATGTAGTGCTACTTGCCACCCTTTGTTACTGCCAGCCAGGGCTTCCAGGCTTATGATTGGTGCAGGGCTATCACATGGCAGCAATGCTTGATGCTTATTGGTCTACTCGTGAATATGAAGTGATGCATCCTCAGTAATGTTATTCTTACACTGGCATGTTGCCTAGCAGCACTAGAGCCAGGGACCAATGGGTATTGGTATTAAAGCGGCATTCTCAGCTACTATGACATATTCTTACTGAATTTACTCCTATAGGTCTCAATGAATCAATATTCTGCTGCTGATATATGGGTGTATTTTTTCATTTTGTTCCAGAATGGAGGGCTTATAAAGGGACTGAAATTAAAATGTCTAAACCCTTAGTTTTTTTGTAAGAATCAGAATAAACAACTATTTAGCTATTCTCAACATTTTATTCCATCAAAATTGGGCCAATGGTTCATATTTTACAGCTATGTTCGTTTCGGGGCAATTTCAGCATCATTTGCCTAGCCCCTTTTAATCTGAAAATACCTTGTTTCTTAATGAATTGAATAATAATTATATTTACTCTTATATTTTCACCAACATATAACGTATATATATATTAATTGTACTGACACCTTATTTGTTGGTTGTGTCATATTGCTAGGCAATAACTACCCGCGCTCAGGCATTCCCAAGCCGATCGCATGCCTGTTCGGACTGAAATCTTTTCGGTAATATAACATAATGCCTTCTGCGGTTGCAGTCAACGGCATGGGGAACCCAGTTGTCTTTGTTTCAAGAAATTAGAAACTTCACACTCACTGGTTGGCATGGCTCTGTTGAAGGAAACAATTTCCAATATTCCGATATCAGGGAGGAGTATATTTTTTTTTATTCCATTGAAGGCCAAGTCATTAATTTACAAGTATATACAAGACCTTGAAGTGGAATCAGCCAAACAAAGAGGGCAACCGGCGAGGGATAATAAGGGCCGCCACCACCAAAATATAAATATGCACTTTGATAAAGCCCTGTAGCAAAAACACCCGGATAAAATCCTCCAAAATGTTGGTTAAATGACTTTTAGATGTGTTGCAAAAAATGGAAGTAGTAGAAATATTTAGTTTTTGACCAACGTTAACTGAGAGTGCAGCTTTAATTTATAATTGTAAAGGTTTCAAGTGTATGAGGGAAGGAGAGGGAAATGGGATAGAACAATGGGAAAGTTGGACACCTGTACTAAGGGTTTAAAGCAGCATTCATTTCCAGGAAAATAAGTCAAAAGTCACAGAATTGATATTTTTCAAAGTGTTCTTTTGACAAGATCTCTTTATTGGAATGTTTTGATTCTGGGGGGGGGGGGGGGGTTAGCATTTATGGTCATATAAATCTTTTTTTCCAAGTTTCAGGACATTGAATTAAATATATCCTTGAGTTTTGAAGGCCTTCATATGGAGTATATGTAGTTACTTTACTGGTAATTACCCATCCAGAAAAATTGACTCTGGTCACTAACAAGTGTACAGACTTCCCCCTTGGTATGTTCCATCTATTTATCTCCTGTTTGTTGAGGCCCTCCTGCATCACTGACATTACTTCCTGGCAATGTCTGAAGTTGTGTCCCTTCCTCTGTTGGTGCCTCCATGTTTGTTTGCCTCCTTCCACTGCATCTGGTGCATGTGAAGAGAGCACGCAGTTCCTGCCTGTACAATGTACCACTTAATCCATAGAATATCACATTCAATATGAAGTTGAACATAAACAGCATATTAGATACATGCAGTATGTTAAGACTTTGGTTTGTGGTCATAACAATATCATTCTCAAGTAAAAAACATGTGACATTTACAGGCACTGTAAGGATGGTGAATCCCAGGCTGTTGACCAGAACGATGATTGTCACGCCTCTTGCTTTTCTCTCCACTTGAGAAACTTCACTTTTTTCCCATAGCTTCCTTATAATCAGTGACGCACAAATCAACAGTACTATGGCAGGGACAAAGGAAAAAAAGATTCTCCACACGTCTTGATAGAGCTGCACAAAGGGTGATTGAAGGAGCATGAGGATGGGAAATATGCCAACTATGATAGCAGCAAATACATATCCACATATACAGGTTATCCAGGCTCTCCTCTTAGTAGCGATGATCCTCACATGAAGCGGTCTCCACACCGCTATGGTTCTCTCTACACTGATAAACACTATCATCCAGTAGCTGATGATGATGAAATAATAACTTAGAGCTTCAGTAATTAGGGAAAGTACACCCTCACCCTCAAAGGATCCAGATAAATAAGTCTCAAAGAGCGTAGTTTGATTTATAAGATACCATATGAGTACACAAATATCAGCGATAGCGAGGTTCCTCAGGAAGATAGAGAGGGTGAGGTTGGAGAAAACTGGACGCGAGAACACTAAGAAGTTGATAATATTTCCTGGTACACCAACAATAAATCCAAGGATTATTATACAAAACAAAGGAAATATAATTTCATGGTCCTCCATTTTGTTATGAATTACCGGTTTACTCAGCAATAGAGTACATGTGGTAGGCTAGTAAGTGACTGTTGTTTGAAAATAACCAGTGAGTGACCCTGGATTGTCCTCTGTGATTGTGTTAGTCAGACCAGGCTGTGTTGCACTGTGGTTAATCACACTTTGGTGTAGCTGCTGGGGTAATTGAGATACTGGGAAAAGGCAGCAATAATGTCCTGCAAGTGGCCATGGATTGCAAACATAAGAGTGAGTGAAAACACCAGAGTGTGTCAGACCAATCAGACGGGGCCTGTCCCTATAAGGGGGCTATCATTATTTACCTCATGGGGGGGTATAAGAATTATGGGGGGGGGGTCACAAAAACATGGCACCCTCTGATGGGGGGGTCACAAAAACATGGCACCATCTGATAGGGGGGGTCACAAAAACACACCAACATCAGGGTTGAAAAAATACTGTGTATTAGTAATGTTTACTGAGGCAATCCTCACACCATCTTAAGTGATGAATGCAGATCTATAATAACTTTTACTGGCTAAAGTACCAAGAATCCTGCAAAATATCTTCTTCTACCGCAATTTTTTTTCCTCAATGAATTCAGTGTTTCACATATCATTTCTATGGTGCCGAGGCAGTCAACCGCAAAAGGTTTACACCGCAAAACTGTTTAAAATTGGAGACAGATTGGAACAGACATAGAGGAATTGATTGATATAATAAAACAACCAATTTTCATTTAGAAAGGTGGGCTTGTAAGTAGTCGCTTGGGTATGAGAACAGCGCGAAAAACACAATTCCAAGGAGTTTGTAAAAAACTAATGATACCCTTTTGGGTTGAGTTGAAGAAGTTTTATAATTGGCATCTTGATGTAACCAACATTCTGCCCTTGTTTAAATATTCAGCAATTGATTCCACTGGTTTTTTTTATAACACTACTAGAAACAAAACATTTATACCCGATCCAGATATACTTTGAAAACATGTAACATAAATATACTGCAAAACAAAAATCAAATTGACTCCTGCTTGTCTTCTCCCTCAACAAATGAAATGGGTCATTGCTCCTTTCAAAAGAGAGCTGGAAATGTCCAGTTTTACTGTCACTACTTTCTAAGCTAACACATCCAGATGTTTCAAGTGTTGGCACCATTTGGTTCTTTCAGTTTGATTTTTGTAGTCTTCCATGATTTTCTTAAACGAGAACTACGTCAGGACAAAAGATGTCCATCTTTGGGCAAAGGAGACCTTCTACATTATGATTCAGGGCATTGAGTTGAACCATGACTGCTGACTTGCCAGAAAAATCATTTGGAAAACATTCTATTGCTTTCCCTGGTTCAGTTCTTTTGTTTAGTAACTCTATACTATTTTCCTCATCTAATTTTCTTTTCCAACTGGCTGACTTCCTTTTATTTTCCTTCCTGCTGTTACTTTTAGTATGCGTAGGCTTTAGTGGATTGAACACTCTTAAAGACATCTGCCAGTGTCTCGTTTGATTCCTCTAGCTGCCCTCAAAATATGCTGCATACTTTTCTTGTTCAATTATTCTTCTCTAGAATGGTCATTTTCTCTCAAGCATTTCTCAACTTTGTCATTACATATGTATGGTCATGTGTTGTCAAGTTCATGATCCCAATATGGTGTTTCAAAGATGCTGCACCAGGTGATCTACCAAGGCATTATTACTTACATTAAAGAATGGAAGAGCACATGAATAACCATTGCAAAGTTGGCGAGCTGTTGAAAGAGTTCCACTGTGTCAGCTGAAATAATGAGGTATGTAATTTGTGTGGGAACAGAAACAATTCCACTCTTAAAAACTGTGTACATTATACCACAGCCCATGCCCTCTCTTGAGTCTGGCCATTACAAGTACACAACATATACTGAAACAATTGATTGTGTACATAGTGAATCTCAACCAATTGATGGTTTTCAGCTGCGCAAATAATGTGATGTTCTCATTGAAAAAGGAGAACTTGACTTGAAATGACAGCCAAAGTTCAATCTTTTGCTCACAATTTTCTTGTAAGGAAGGACCATGTAATTGGCCACATGTAGAATAAAAAAGAAACAAAGATGAGAAGAGAAATGAGAAGACAGGGAAAAAGTACTAAGGGTAAGGATTTACAAGAGGAACAAGATAGTGAAGCTTCTAGGGAGAGTAGGACAAAAACTACAGAAGGTGATGACAATTCTGACTCAGACAATAACCTGGTTTCAGATTCATGTGAACCTGAAACATATGCTGATAGGGTAAATGAATTCACTAAAGAGGAGAATAATGCTGAATTAATTAATGAATCTGAGGATGAAGTCATCTTTATGCCGAGACTGTGACATATATCATGGCAGATTAGCTGATACATGGGAAATCAAAATACAAACGATAACAATGAAAGTGGCTGTTGCATTATAGAATGAAAACTTCAATCAAGGTATGTGCAGTCAGCCCAAAGTAAAGCTTGTTTTGGAATGGGAAAGGATAACAATACTTGGATATACCTTGATGGCTTGATGAGTACAGAGACAGAACTAACCGCAGTTATGTATTTCCGATCGTTCTTCACCAAGTTGGAGGGGGGAGCTATCCCAAGGGTTGGAGCATAGCATAGACCCAAGGGATTCCTATGCAAGAAACGAGGTGAAGCACAATCGGAAATACATAACTAAGGTTAGTTTGAGATTTATTTGACCTCTTCCAAATAATTTTCTTTTTTTTCCCCCCTTGGATATCACCTTTTTATTCTTTGGGATACCATATTTTTCTGTTTTTTATACTACTCTCTCTAGCTTGTCTGTAGCGATCCATTTTTCGGTGTGTGACATACATGACAAGGCCAGTTCCCATGCTCTCTGTCAGACAGTCAGCTAGGCTGACTAGATCTCCTCCTACTGACCTAGTTTGACTTATACTGTTTTCCATCTGTCCCAGGGCTCCTGGATACCGGCAGAGCTAGTATCACCCATAGGCTCTGGCCTAATTCTGTAGTAGCTCTCACAGAGTTGCAGTCGTTGAGTGACTGAAACTTGACCAGGTGGCATAGTCTTCCCATTAGGCCTACAGACAGTGCCTACGCTCTGGGTGGGAGTGGATTGCAGTGAACAGTTACTCCCCAACCTTTGGTCGGGTTCGAACACACAACCTCCCAATCTGGAGTCTTGTCACGCTACAAATGATTTTAAATATCCTGGATTGCTTTTAATTATGGTAACTTGATGCAAGAAAAACACAACAAGGGTATGGCATGGTTCCATTTAGTGCTTGTGTTTATGATGGCCGTTGTGACATTGACAATGGCCACCGCAGTTTCAATGCTTAGCAGAGGATGTAGCATCATGGCATGATGTGTCATCTATTTTAATTCACTGCGGGTGTGTGATTGGTGGGGGGGGGGGGGTCACACAAATATGGGACCCTCTGATAGGGGGGGTCACAAAAACATGGGACCCTTGGATGGGGGGGTCACAAAAATGTGTATGATTGACTGCCAAAATTATTATACCCCCCCTATGAGGTAAATAATGATAGCCCCCTAAGTGGCTGTAGGTTGGTGTTACAGACATGGTTAAACAAGGCAGTGGTATTTCCATTAGTAGCTGTAGGTTGGGCTAATATGGAAGTAAGACTAGGCAGTGGTATCCATGTGAGCTTGGGTCAGAATGAGATTTGCCATTACCTGATGGGGTGATATGAGCAAGAGTTGTTTTCCCCATCATTAGCATATGCATGTTTTCATTTTTGTTTCAATATCACATGTCACTATCATTTTCATTCTTGTTTCAATATCACATGTCGCTATCATTTTCATTCTTGTTTCAATATCACATGTCACTATCATTTTCATTCTTGTTTCAATATCACATGTCGCTATCATTTTCATTCTTGTTTTGATTTCACATGTCGCTATCATTTTCATTTTTGTCTTAATTTCACATCTCACGATAATCTCACTATCATTTTTATTCTTGTTTTGATTTCAGACGTGACCAAAACAATGCACTGGGGATATTTTGGAAACAGAATTGGTTTTGAAAAGGGGATGGGTCCTGATCCCCCTGCCCCCAACCTCTGCCCTCCCACCCCCTACCCCCCACCCCCAGGCCAGCACTAGTCTATACTCACTGACATATTTGTGAGAAACACTCTTAGCCTATATTTGGCGTGCCCATTTTCTACAGGGCCATTTCTTTAAATCTTTCTTTCGATTCAAGCTTTGTTTAGATGTGTATTCCTCATCTCTTGGCAAAGATCACATTGATGATGGCAGAGTGCTATCTACCATTGCTTCATGATTGTGACCTAGTTTTGTCCCTATTCCTCCTGCCTCCACACTCCCTCCAAGTCACCCCATGTTTGTATACAAGCAACTGGTCTACGGAAAATGAAACTGTCAGGACTTTTTGATCAATATATTTCCGTAATACAATGTATATCCAAAGTTATATTGATCAACATTAATTCCTTATTAGGAAAGCTAGGAAAAACTTAGTTGAAACATATATTCAGCTTTCCCTAGATAGTAGGCGTGGCTTACTGGCCCCTAAGCTTGTCTCTTGAGTTCTCACAAGTTGTTTTTTTCAAGTATATTTATTTTAGTTTAATCAAACAGATACTCGCTCACAATAAGTTGTGTTTTTTGTTGTGTCCTTAAATAACAAACATCTAAACATCGTGTAGACAGAGCAAATTATTAAATGAATTTAAACGGACAAGTGTTATAAGTATACTATTATTAGGGCATTTAATAGTTATATAAAAAATATAGAAGTTGGTGAGATTTTACCTGGGTGATCGATGAGAATCGGATGAAGGTGATGAAGACTCTTGGTTTTTGATTTTTAATATTTCTATATTAACTCATTCACTATTCAATTTCTATTCGAATAGTCAATAGTCATATTCTTTTTCCTTTACCAACTGCAATCTTATTTTAACTTGTCTTCACAAATACAACATATACCCCATCCTATCAACTTCAACATATATGGGTCAGATTTTCAGAAAATGTACAATTGGCAGCTGGACACATTTAGTAAATTCTGCTAAATTAGGCTGCAATTCGGTCAATACTAGGTAAATTTAAGTATATTCGGCATACCATTTATTCTAGCTATGTGTTTGGTTAGGTTGAACTGTATTTTGAACTTTATTTTCGTCTGGAATTTGGATTATTTGAGAAAATTGCCGAAGTTGAATTGTACATTTTCTGAAAATATGACCGATGTGGTAACTGGTATTGACAAATACAAATACAGACCCTCGCAAGATCTAGTTTGTCTTTCCATACATGTATAAGCACTCTGGTCTTTTGTAGTATCTGAATGTTTGTTTCTCTGCCACAAGACAAACCCATGATTTCATTCAAGTTTCAAATTGCTGTAGCCTGGATCATTTATCAATTTTCCTCTGTGACAATGCTCCAGTTTTTTTTTAGAAAATAAACTACCTCATTTAATAACCGCATTTACCCCCCTCTGGGGTAAAGGGGGATGGTAGATGTCCGAGAAAATATTCCACCACACAGGTGTGGCTTTCCCTTATCATTATTTATTCTAATTTTATTTAAGTGATCCCCTATTGTTTTTTTAACCGAATTAATTATTTCTTGATTGACATTGGAATAAACTCCAAACTTATGATATTGCCACGATGTTCCACAGAGTTTCTGCTGGAAATACCAATTTCTAGGCTGATTAACTTCTCATTAACACTCAACATAGATAAACCAAATCTAGCTGGTCTCTGCCTGTGGTCTGTGATTGATGCAAATGTCCATTCATGTCCAACAAATACTTGTTGGACATGTATTGTATTGAAGTTCTCGTTCTTTACTTATACGCCATGCGTCGACTCGTCCAATAAGTGCTAAGTATTGTAAATTATGATTCTGTGGACACGAAAATAGTAAATATGCAATATTTCTCATTACATTTGATCTACCATCTACTACCCATTGGGTCAATAGGATACAATTAGGTTTGCTTAGATCTTTGAGATGCATTATACCACACATGCTGCAAAGCCATTCCACTATGAGTCATGCCCATACATGGGTCAGATTTTCAGAAAATGTACAATTGGCAGCTCTACATATTAAGTAATTTCTGCTAATTTTGGGTATATCTGAGTATATTTGGTATGGCATTGATTTAAAGTATCAGTTCTGTTATGTTAAACTGCATTTTGAAGCTCATTTCTGTCTTAAATGTGGGTTATTTGAGAGAATTGGTGAAGGCGAATTGTACATTGTCTGAAAATCTGACCCACATGTGCACTTTCGGCTAGTGCAGGCTGTAGGCAATAGCAGCCAAATGATCCATTCCCAAGGGAAGAATATTTAAGATCTATGGAAAAAGGGATTATTTTCGACCTCACACAAAACTTACCAGCTATCTATAGCATGGATGATGTTCACCTACTAAGAAACCCCCGTCATTCATCCATCAGGTGGTTATTTCCATGGACAAGGGAAAAGGTATATAACTTGGTGTCCAGTTCACAGAGGTGCCAAGCGTTTATTATAAAGACAAAGTCGTTATAACGAAGTGTTTACAATATGACAAGTATGTATACGGCAATGCTTATTATCATGGGTTGATTGAAAATCTGCCAAGGATTACAATTGGACACAGATTTTTAGTGGAAGACACTTCTGTAAAGGTTCACATCTACATCTTCAGATTAGACAAGATGGCAGCTGCGCGGGTAAATCTTGGGGAGTGATATCACAAATATGTAACGATCACCATCCTCAGCCTGGTTTTTAACGAGTGATACATATCAGAAATACTTGTGACCACCCATACCTACAGATTAAGGTTGGAATGATATAGTCATTTAATCAACTAGCCCATGTGATGTCAGAAGAACCTCACCGGCTGTCATGCAGCGGCAACCATTGTTTACATTGGCAATGCACAATGTCCAGATAGTATACCGCCTAAATAAAGTGATTATTGTCTAGATATCTTAGACAGTGCTGCCACCTCGTGGCAAGAGAGGGAGGAGGAGTCCCGCGCGTACGGGAGGATTAAACAGTTGAACTTAACCTGAGCTTCTGTGTGGACGTCTTACTTAACTTAGAGCTAATCGATACATGGTACCAGAAAAGAAAGGAAGAAAAACTCACGATAATGGAAGGGATACGGCCACCAGACAGAATGGACTTCCTCACGGGGAACGTGGCAGAGAGATGGATCATATGGAAGGAGGATTTTCAGTGGTATGCTGATACCATGGGGGTGCGTGAAGCGAGACGAATGACTTCAATGTTCCTCCATGTGGCTGGACCGGACGCGAAGAGGATATATCATCAGTTTAGATGGGCTCCTCTAGTTCCAGCAGTAGCACAGCAAGTGGGACCACCACCAGTAGCTGCTGTACCAGAAATACCAGCTGAGGACAAGAATGACTTTCCCACTGTGATTCAAAAGTTTGATCAGTATTGTATGCCACGCAGAAATAGGTTCTTCGAAAGATATAAATTCAATACTCGCAATCAGGAGGAGGGAGAGAGCGTAGACGCCTATGTGACAGAGTTGAGACTCAGGGCAGCCACGTGCGAATGGGGTGACGCTGAAGAGGAGTTTGTCTTGGAGAGAATGGTGGTGGGAATGCGGGATCTGCACATGAAAGAGAAGCTCGTGAAAAAAGAGGAACTCACACTTGATCAAGCACTAATCTACTGCAGAACTCAAGTGCAAAGGAAAGCGGAATTGGATGCTATGGATCCAGGAGCACACACCACAATTAACAGAGTAGCCAAGGCACGTGGTCAGAACGACTCATACCGACACCAAGCGACGGCTCCTCCTAGGGCAGAGGCAGCAGAGGCTAGTAGGACTGACACACGGCCTCCAGGGTCCACAGGACGCATGATAGACTGTAGGAAGTGCGGAGCGAGACACGCATTGCGAAACTGCCCAGCATATCATCATCGATGTGAAAGGTGCAAAAGGAAGGGACACATTGAGTCTAAATGTTATGGAAGGGTTGATGAAGTAAATCAATCGGTGACACAGGATAATCAGCAGAGTGAGATTGATACCGTATTTATAGGGACAGTAACAAACGAGAAGGTATTAACGGTTTCAATCAGTAGAAGCCACAAGTGGGCCGCTCACGTGGAAGTGGGTAGAGACACACTAACATCCAAGATAGACACAGGGGCAGGAGCGGACTTACTGAACAACCAGGAGTATGAAAGGATGCAGGACAAAGTGCCGCTCAAACAGATAAAAGTGAAATTGACGGATTACAACGGAGCTGTTATACCTGTGAGAGGATATATTATTAGGCAGGTGACCGTTAACGGCAAGAAGTTCCCAGTGAGGTTTATAGTATGTGATGGAATAACACTCCTGGGAGGAGAAACCTCAGAACGGCTTGGTCTAATTACACGGAATTTCTCCACAGAGGAAAAGGCGGTAGGTGTACACAGCATTAATATTGATGAAAAACAACAAATAGACATGAAGCAGTGTATTATTCCTGAGGTTAAAGTGCTATCGTCCATTCCCTACATACATAAAATAAAATTGAGGGAGGGAGCAGAATCAGTAATCATACCAGCCAGACGAATCCCAATAGCAGTCAGAGACAGATTAAAAAAGGAATTAGAAAGAATGGAAGGATTAGGAGTCATTCACAAAATCTTGGAGCCAACCGAATGGGTTAATGCCATGGTGGTAGTAGATAAACCAAATGGGGCACTTCGAATATGTCTGGATCCAAGAGATCTCAATAAGTCGATAGCCAGGGAGCATTTTCAGCTTCCTACAAGGGATGAGGTGTTCTCAGAAATAAGAAATGCCAGGATCTTCAGCAAGCTTGATGCATCTCAAGCATTTTGGCAGATAAAGCTTGACGAGGAGTGTAAGAAACTAACCACATTTGCAACCCCATATGGGAGATATGCCTATGATCGACTTCCATATGGTCTGTGCTCAGCACCAGAAGTGTTTCATCGTTCGATGGAACAAATGTTCGAAAACATACCAGGTGTAAAGGTTTATGTGGATGATATCCTAGTGTGGGGTGAGAACAAAGAAGAACACGATGCTAGACTACAAATGGTAAAAGAAAGAGTCAAGAAAAACAATTTACTGATGAATTGGAGTAAATGTGAGATAGGGGTGGACAGAATAACATTCATAGGAGAGGAGCTAACAGCTGAAGGGATCAAGCCTGACAATGACAAAGTAAAGGCGATTGTTAACATGGAGAGACCCACCACCAGAGAGGAGGTACAAAGAGTAATGGGTTGTATCAATTTTGTGGGAAGATATATTCCGAATTTAGCCAGTTCTTGCGTGAACATAAGGTCCCTGCTTAAAAAGCAAACAGAATGGGTGTGGGATGAGGCCCATGAACGAGAGTGGAACTATATAAAGAAGGTGCTTAGCTCTGAACCAGTCTTGGCATATTATGATGTAAGAAAACCAATAAAAATAAGTAGTGATGCCAGTAAGCAGGGCCTCGGGGCCGTGCTCCTACAACAACACGAGGGCACCTGGAAACCGGTGGCATATGTGGCCAGGTCACTAACAGAGGCAGAAAGAAACTACGCCCAAATTGAGAAAGAACTCCTGGGAATTGTCTTTGCATGTGAACGGTTTCACAATTTTATATATGGGACACAAGGAATAATTCTGGAAACGGATCACAAACCGCTGGTGCCTCTCTCTAAGAAATCACTCCAAGATATGACACCTAGGATACAGAGAATGATGATGAGGCTCCAGCGTTATAGCTTTCAAATGATTTGGGTTCCAGGGAAATTATTATACCTGTCAGACACATTGTCACGTGCAAAATTCGGAAATGGCGAGATTAACAACAAGGGCCATTTGACAGAAGAGGAGATACAGTCACAGGTTAACCTAGTATATAATAGTCTACCTGCTTCCAAATCAATGCTAGAAAGGATAGCAGAAGAGACAAATAAGGATGAAATGCTCTGTGCAGTGAAACACTGCATCATGAATGGGTGGAGAAAAGGGGCGTGCCCGGCTTATGCGTCGTTTAAGGACGAGCTGTGTGTGGTAAACGGGGTCATACTAAGGCAACAGAGAATAGTGATACCGGTGTCAATGAGACGGGAAATGTTAGAGAAAGTGCACGAGGGCCATCTTGGCATCGAAAAGCAGAGAAGATGGGCGAGACAAGCTATTTACTGGCCCAGGTTGAATGCAGATATTGAACTAATGACAAAAACATGTGGAGCGTGCTTAAAATATCTCCCTGACCAACAGAGGGAACCCATGATGGTAGACAAAGAACAGTGGGGACCTTGGGAAAAGGTGGGGATGGACTTGTTTTACTGGCACAACAACGAATATCTAATCGTAGTCGACTATCACTCTTCCTACCCAGAGATAGTTAAGCTAACAACCAAGACGTCAGAACAAGTAGTGATACACATAAAAAGCATCTTTGCCAGATATGGTATTCCACAGATTGTCGTGTCGGATAATGGACCACAATTCTTTTCTGCTCATTTCAGAGACTTTGCTGAGAAATACGGATTTCACCATAGAACATCGTCGCCAACGTACGCCCAATCAAATGGGAAAGCAGAGAGGGCAGTCGGCATAGTAAAGAATCTTCTGTCAAAAGCAACAGAAACAGGAAAGGATCCGTACCTGGCTCTGCTAGCTTACAGATGTGCACCGATGGAGAATAATGTCTCACCAGCAGAGGCATTGTTTGGGAGAAGAATTAGAGGCCCCCTCCCAATACTAAGAAAAAGTCAAGAAAAGGAGAGGAGTGATCCAGTGAATATGAGTGATCCAGTAAATGAAAATTGTGAGAGTGATAAATGTGTTAAGTATAATGAAAGATCTAAAGCTCTCAGTCCCTTACAGCCTGAGGACACAGTGCTGGTAAGGGACAAGAAATGGGACCACGCAGGTATTATAAATAACAAGTTAGGGGAAAGGTCCTATGAGGTTAAGATGGAAAATGGAAATGTTATACGTAGAAATAGAAGACACTTATTACAAGTGCCCAGAAAGGTAGTCGAAGACAGGTTTCAGCGAAACAGACACTTTGAAGAAGAAGATGAAACAGTAGAAATTAGAGACTTAGTACATAAAGAAATTATGGGTTCAACCGAAAACGTAAGAAATATGGAAGCACAGAGAGAGACAAGTAAACGTGAACTTCCAGTACCAAGAGTACACGATAACCAGTCAGAGACTATGCAGAAACAAGTAGTACCAGAGACACTAACGTATGAAAAAGAGTTTCCCAAAATTGAACCTAGAAGATCTAGCAGACCTTCTAGGCCGGTTAGGAGGTTAATTGAAGAAACCTAATAATTCACCTTTATCATTCATCCTTACTATTGATCTAGATGTAAAACATTGTACTTTCTAATAACATTACAATCATGTACAAGGGGAGATGTCTAGATATCTTAGACAGTGCTGCCACCTCGTGGCAAGAGAGGGAGGAGGAGTCCCGCGCGTACGGGAGGATTAAACAGTTGAACTTAACCTGAGCTTCTGTGTGGACGTCTTACCTAACTTAGAGCTAATCGATACAATTATTATTTTAGTAGTTTGGTTATATTTCTCAAGATCTGTACGCCTATTATTGTTTTTATATTTAGCTGGATAAAGGATCGTCACAAAAACACCAGTATAGCCTCCCTCCCACCATGCCACTCGCCGAACCGTGATAACAGGTACAACTGATTAGGGGGTAAAGAATAGCCGATGGCGGCTTTTTAAAAAAAAAGCGGTGGTTGTGCAGTGTCAAGTCTAAAACAATGATGAAAGTAAAGGAGCTTCACCCGAAGGGAAGAAAAGTAAGGAATTCGACAGTGTATTACCGGAACAACCTCCACTGACTTCCAATCCAGAAATGGAGTCCGAAGATAAAAGCTCTATAAGTGAGGCAAAAAAAAATAATAGGTGTGTTTCCGATTTATTTGGCTGAAAACTAGGTTGGGGGGATGGTAACTTTTTTCTTTAATTTTTTTTTAGTGAAACCACCTCCCAGGAACTGAAAAAATGTCTTTTTTATAACAACAGTAGTTTTCAACATGAGAAATGTTTTGACAGTTCTGGGTTAGGAAAACCTGTTTTTTCTGCTTTTATTAGCTTTTTTTGTCAAAAAATCCAAAAAAGTAAGGTATGGTAAAACAAAAATCAGGTATGGTAAAAAAAAGATTTAGGTTAAGGGAAGGTTTTTCTAGGTAGGGGGGGGGGGGGATAAATCGGAAACACCTATTTTTTTCTTGGCCTGATTCAGATTCGTGGGGAGAGACCCTAGACTCAATCGTTGCCTGTCATAATGCACTGGTAACTGTAGTCAAAGTTGACTTGAATGCTGCCCAACTTGCACAATCATATAAGGAGGAGATCCAATCAAGAGTTGAGCTTCAATCTATAGCGGATAAGCAAGGTTAATCATTACAATCCTTGGAATCAATGGTTGTTCATTTATCACATGAACTGTCACTGTAGAAACTCCTCAATAATGAAACTGATACTTGATTGAGAGAGAAATCCGTAGTAATAAATGGGGTAAGGGAGGCCCATAGAGAAGTACTTACCACCCCCAGAAAAGTAAAGTAAACAGACACTTTAACCAACGTGATCACAAAGGCACCAAATAATTATGTGGAAGTCTACATATTAGACTTCATCTACCAACACCCAAACACAAGCGTGTCAAAGAATTGAGACTAAAAATAGAACACAACTGGATGCACAGACTCAGAACTTGTCACCCAGATGGAATGAATCTAAAGGATTCAGAGTTCAAATAATTTCAGTACATTCCTTAAGCCTTGTTAACATACAACAGGAGTAGGAAAGCAACATGACTCACTCCCAGACAAATAATTTGTATCACCTTATATACACAAGCCCTGAAGATTAGACATTGACCAAGTACTCCCTACGAGCCAACTAACTTTCACCCCTAGGTGCTAAAGAACACCTAAAAGAAAAGCCCACATAAACTACAAACCACGAGAAAATCTTTTCTTGGACAGCATAAGAATACACAACCCAAGAGTACCCAAAAGTAGCTGATGAGGCCATACGGCCAAAACCGCACTGATAAAAGAATACTAAAATTTGTGAATTGGACATCAGGCTTTCCATGAATGTCAAGTGCAATAGGTACTTTACCATCCATTGACAACACCGACCCAGGCAAGGGAGAATCTATGAAAGCCAAGCACTATAAGAGGAAAGCAATTTGAGACTGAGAGAAACGTGTCAGTCTTGATAGAGGGATGGTCTCTATAAAGAGGTGGTCTTTATGCGAGGTTCCACTGTATTTTGTTTGGCCTGAGATATGGCTAATACCCGCTGTGTGACGATAGTTATAGTGGCTCCCTGAGGAATGATAACAAGAAGCGAATAACCTAAATGGGTCAGATTTTCAGAAAATATACAATTTAACTTCGCCAATCATCTCAAATAACCCAAATTTCAGACGAAAATAAAGTTCAAAATACAGTTCAACCTAACCAAACAGATTGCTAGAATCAATGCAATGCCGAATATACTCGGATTTACCTTGTATTGGCCAAATTGCAGCCTAATTTAGCAGAATTTACTAAATGTATACAGCTGCTATAATTGTAAATTTTCTGAGAATCTGACCCATATATGGTAGCAGATATGCCCCTAATGGCAACGTATTTAGGTAAAAGAGCGACACATGAGTCATAGTGACACATTTCCGACACATATAAACAAGAACCAGTACTCAAACCATCATTGAGTGAACATTTCCCCAACCAACATTAATACTGAGGAAGAATAAGCAAGAAAGGGAGATCGGGAGATGAGAGGAAAGAGAGGAGAGAGAGAGAGAAGACAGAGATGGAGGGAGAGCAGAAAGAATGGAGAGAGAAGAGAGGGGAAGAAGAGAAAAGAGAGAGGGGACAGGGATAGGGAAGAGAGGGGAGAGAGGGGACAGACAGAGGGAAGAGAGAGGAGAGAGGGACAGAGGGAGGGAAGAGAGAGGGGAGAGAGAGGGAAAGAAGAGAAAGGAGAGAGAGGAGAGAGAAAGGGAAAGAGAGGGAAAGAGAGGAGAGAGAGAGAGGAGAGAGAGAGGAGAGAGAGAGGAGAGAGAGATAGAGAGGGAAGAGAGGAGAGTGGAGAGAGAGAGGGAAGAGAGAGGAGAGATAGAGAGGGAAGAGAAAGGGAAGAGAGAGATAGAGAGGAGAGTGGAGAGTGAGAGAGAGAAGAGAGAGAGAGGGAAGAGAGAGAGTGGAGAGAGAGAGCGGAGAGAGAGAGTGGAGAGAGAGAAGAGAGAGAGAAGAGAGAGAGAGAGAAGAGAGAAAGAGAAGAGAGAGAGATGTGTCGTTCCTACTCACCCGCCGTTGGCTCACTGGCTGAGTGACTATGGTACCTGCAGGTTGATGGGGTTGAATGAGCTGTAGCCGGTGTCATATCGAAAAGTGACCCTGTTGAAAAGTGACCTTATCGAAAAGTGGCCCACCATTTAAGCCGAGATATAGATTAAGACATAACTAAGATGATAACTTCTTAATTACATCACCCTTAGGTAATAATGTTCCATCTATATATCAGCATGCATTGCGGTATCTCCAGAATATTGTCTGACCATATATTACATGTATTCACCTGGTACATTTTCGCGCATGGGCCTATAATTACTGTGGCTGGTAACAATTTTTTATTTAAAATATGTGTATTGGCCTTAAACATTTAACAGATGTTTTCATTTAGAAAAATGTTTTCATTTAGAAAAATACGCATAATATCTTTTCGTGCATTGCCACAAAGTGGTAGGTGAAATTTTGTCTGGATTTCATGAAGATGATTTGAACAATACAAATATATTACTAGAACACAGTGGTGAGTGCAGCCAGAAGCATTGTATTAACTGGGTAGTGACGGCAGCAAAGGTTAACATATAGACAAAGGATATTTCATAAGAATGAAAGTGGTTTCTGTGCTTTCGTCAATGGAATGAAAATGAATAGAAGAATTTAAGAGTACAACAATGTTGTCCAAGGGTACGGTAAGAATAGAAGGAATTTATGGTGGAAAATGCTGACAGAAATGGACAGTGCAGACCAGTAGTATTAAATATTATTTATTATCACGGCAACATCAGAATTATTTTAGTCGACAAACATCTTAGGCCAAAAAAAAAATAGGTGTGTTTCCGATTTATCTGGCTGACAACTAGGTAGGGGGGGTGGTAACTTTTTGTTGTTGTTAATTTTTTTTGTTTGGAAACCACCTCCCAGGAACTGAAAAAAATGTCTTTTTCATAACAATAGTTGTTTTGAACATGGAAAATGTGCTTTTTGACAGTTTTGGGTTAGGAAAACCCGTTTTCCTGCTTTTATAAGCTTTCTTTGTCAAAAAATCAAAAAAAAGTAAGATATGATGGGGAAAAAATCAGGTATGGTGAAAAAACTTTTAGGTAGGGTAAGGTTTTTCTAGGTAGGGGGGGGGGGTAAATCGGAAACACACCTATTTTTTTTTTGGCCTTATATGCAACGATGGAAGAATGAAAGAAAATTGAAAACAATAAAAAAAAAATATAATTATATTATAAGGGACACAACTAACTCGCAATTAGACTTGTAAGAGCCTTGATTGCAGGTTATGTTGAGTAAAATCTAAAACCTTTTAAAAAGAAGAAATGAAAAAAAAGGCAGGCAATGGGAAAAACATAATTGGGACGACATCATATTTACCATTCTGGTCCTGGGTAAGACCTTAAAGTGCCTTCTGTCTCTTTTCTCTGTCTCTCGCTCCCTTCTTCTCTATCTCTTTTTCCTGGGTATGATCATAAACTGCCTCCCTCTCAGCTCTCCCGCCCTTGATATAACACTTCAAAGTGTTGATAAGGGCGTAAAGCGACCAATCTCACTCACTCACTCATATGTACCATTCCGCAAAATATGGATTTTGAGATTTCACCATATTTAAAAAGAGGAGATCAAGCTGATTACAAAGATAATAAACACTAGTAATAAGTAATAAGTATTTCTATATCCTAAGTTTGATATTTCTATTTTTGAAAAAAAGTTTGCGATGTTTCATGATGAGTAATTACCAGTAAAGTGACTAAAAATGCTTCATATAAAGGCCTTCAAAACGCAAGGATATATTTTATACAATGCCCCGAAATTTGGTACATAGATTTATATGACTATAAGTGCTAAACCCTTTAAAAATCAGAACATCTCAATAAAGACATGTTGTGAATAAAACACTTTGCAAAATATCAATTTTGCGACATGTGACTCATTTCCCTGTAAAAGATCACATATTATGTACTATTCCTGCATAAAGACAAACATCGTCTGGCTTCCACATGAAACATTGAACATTGTTACTTCAAAACTACTTCCTGTATCCCACTCTTAACCTACCCTGGTGTCAAACCCCACTGGACATTACCCCACTGGACATTACCCCACTGGACATAACCACACTGGACATGACCCCACTGGACATAACCCCACTGGACATAACCCCACTGGACATAACCCCACTGGACATAACCACACTGGACATAACCCCACTGGACATAACCCCACTGGACATAACCACACTGGACATGACCCCACTGGACATAACCCCACTGGACATAACCCCACTGGACATAACCACACTGGACATTACCCCACTGGACATTACCCCACTGGACATTACCCCACTGGACATAACCCCACTGGACATAACCCCACTGGACATTACCCCACTGGACATTACCCCACTGGACATTACCCCACTGGACATTACCCCACTGGACATTACCCCACTGGACATAACCCCACTGGACATAACCTTACTGGGCATAACCCCACTGGACATAACCCCACTGGACATAACCACACTGGACATAACCCCACTGGACATGACCCCACTGGACATTACCCCACTGGACATTACCCCACTGGACATAACCCCACTGGACATAACCCCACTGGACATGACCCCACTGGACATTACCCCACTGGACAGTACCCCACTGGACATAACCCCACTGGACATAACCACACTGGACATAACCCCACTGGACATAACCCCACTGGACATAACCACACTGGACATGACCCCACTGGACATAACCCCACTGGACATAACCCCACTGGACATAACCCCACTGGACATTACCCCACTGGACATAACCCCACTGGACATAACCCCACTGGACATAACCACACTGGACATAACCACACTGGACATGACCCCACTGGACATAACCCCACTGGACATAACCCCACTGGAAATAACCACACTGGACATGACCCCACTGGACATGACCCCACTGGACATGACCCCACTGGACATAACCCCACTGGACATAACTCCACTGGACATAACCACACTGGACATAACCACACTGGACATGACCCCACTGGACATAACCCCACTGGACATAACCCCACTGGACATAACCACACTGGACATTACCCCACTGGACATAACCACACTGGACATTACCCCACTGGACATAACCCCACTGGACATAACCTTACTGGACATAACCCCACTGGACATAACCACACTGGACATAACCTTACTGGACATAACCCCACTGGACATTACCCCACTGGACATAACCCCACTGGACATAACCTTACTGGACATGACCCCACTGGACATGACCCCACTGGACATGACCCCACTGGACATAACTCCACTGGACATAACCACACTGGACATAACTCCACCAGACATAACCACACTGGACATAACCACACTGGACATAACCACACTGGACATAACCCCACTGGAAATAACCACACTGGACATAACCCCACTGGACATAACCACACTGGACATAACCACACTGGACATAACCACACTGGACATAACCCTACTGGAAATAACCACACTGGACATAACCCCACTGGACATGACCACACTGGACATAACCCCACTGGACATAACCACACTGGGCATAACCCCACTGGACATGACCCCACTGGACATAACCACACTGGACATAACCACACTGGACATAACCCCACTGGACATAACCACACTGGGCATAACCCCACTGGACATGACCCCACTGGACATAACCCCACTGGACATAACCACACTGGACATAACCCCACTGGACATAACCACACTGGGCATAACCCCACTGGACATGACCCCACTGGACATAACCACACTGGACATGACCCCACTGGACATAACCTTACTGGGCATAACCCTACTGGAAATAACCCCACTGGACATAACCCCACTGGACATGACCCCACTGGACATAACCCTACTGGAAATAACCACACTGGACATAACCCCACTGGACATGACCACACTGGACATAACCCCACTGGACATAACCACACTGGACATGACCCCACTGGACATGACCCCACTGGACATAACCCCACTGGACATTTATAACCACACTGGACATAACCACACTGGACATGACCCCACTGGACATAACCTTACTGGGCATAACCCTACTGGACATAACCCCACTGGACATGACCCCACTGGACATAACCTTACTGGGCATAACCACACTGGACATAACCCCACTGGACATAACCACACTGGACATAACCACACTGGACATAACCCCACTGGACATAACCACACCTGACATGACCCCACTGGACATAACCTTACTGGGCATAACCCTACTGGACATAATGCCGCAAATTATGACAAAATAAATTTATTGTTGCCATAGCTTATCATCACTGAGTGGCAAAATATACCAATACCAGAAAACCAAATTCAAATTTACAAAAATAAAATAAAGTATCAGTTAAGGGATCAATATTCCTGTCTGAGATCATTTATTTTTCATCACCGTAATCTGTTCCACTACATTGATCCCTAAATAAGTGGAAGAAAAAGCGAAAGGAAAATTTAAATTCTTGCAGCAGAACCAGTGCAGATCAATAATTAATGGATAAAATCGATAAATTGATAAACGATTAATTGATAAATAAAACAATTTGGGGTGTTTAGGGACTGTTTATAACAAGCAACCATAGTGGAGAGGGAATGAGTGAGGGAGAGGGTGGGGTCTCCGGTATAGCAGAGTGTTGTAGCGGAAGTAATTTATATAGAGGTTCATTATTAATAGTATACTCTGTTTAAGGATAAGCCACATAATGGCGACAGAGAACAACCTTATAAAGAATTTTATTTGTTTGTAAAAGGTTTCACTCGTGATAATATATGATTTGAGGCAACGTATGAGAAACGTCGTCGAACGACAAAATGCGTCTTTTATTAACTATTGTACTTGTGAATTAATGACTGGGCCGTAAATGAAATAAAAAATAATATAAAAAAATGCGCACCAACCATGACCATAAGTAGTGATGTCAAACCACAGAAGATTATTGTATTATTAATGATTTAATACCAAATAATGTTAAACAAAATAATTTAATGATTAACAATGTATTAGCTGTCATATGTCATGAGATCATTATGGAATCTTTCGTATATTAAGGTGAAATTATGGAATTATCTATTACTATAATATTAATTTTATCTGTTGAAATAATTCCGCTTCCAGAAATAATGACGTTTTAAAATTTATTTCCATCAAATTCAAGTGTAAAATACTTAAGTACTTAACAATAAAAGATTATTGTTCCATTTCTTGGCCAATACTTGCTTTTTTTAATACTGTAACTGTGTTGCGATTCTTGCCTATGTTCTTTCCAATGTCTATGTGGCCATCGATGTACGTCTGTCTTTCAGCTCCGGCTTAACATTAATCGATATTAAATAATGATATCTCGTGATCGTATAGGTTTACTTCTGCGAGAATAAATATATTACCAATATCGTTAGCAGGAGATGGGAGGAAAGGAACTATAGTGGCCGGATTATATTAAAGTTCCAAAGGACCAAGGGTTGAAATATTCTGTTTCAAAAGCGGCTCCGAGCTATAACATCAAGAGTGAAATACTTCTTTCATATGTTCTCTTTATTCCTCCTTGTGTGTTGGGTTGAAGACCTTGCTCCTCAACCCGATTAGTGAACAAAATACATTGGATATATCAATAATATTCAACACAAGAACAGACTATGTTTGCAATACAAATCAGGAATAACTAAATAAATATAATGATGAAATAAGTACAAACTTGTACATAAATAGAGAAATATGTGATAAACATCATGGTTAAAATCCGGATGGAATAATATGAATGGTTAATTAATAATAAATTAATCAAGTAATACAAAGTATAAATATCATAATGAGTTGAAATGTAGACTCCTAGTGGCGTCCGGAGGTACTACCCGGAGGTGGCCGGATCCGGAGGTGGCCGGATCTGGAGCTACCCGGAGCTCGATGGAAATGTTCATATAGTATAGTAGAATCGTTACAACTGTAATATCGGAAAAAAAGATGACATTTGAGTTATTTGAGCGGATTGGTGAAAGTGAATTATACTTTTTGTGAAAATCTGACCCAACTATGTAAACCTGCCGCATCTAAGACTGCTAGCCATGATTATGAACTATAGTATGTTAAAGTTAACAGAGAGATAGATATTAGCACGCCTATGTTGAATTATTAGTATCTTCATTATTATTGTTTTGATTAGCACCGACTGTGAATATTCCTGGAACAGATTGCCGGCCATGGCCAATTGTAGACTGTAAACACTTTAGATATTATGCCAGATCAACATCCATTTGGATTGATGAGAATTTAATAGAATAAGCCAGAGCATCAGTTTCGAACACTTTGAAGGTCTCAACAAATGTATTATTCACACCTACTCGCCATATTGTACTGCTCATTCATTTATTGTTTATAAAACTTAAAATAAATTATGTAGTGATGTTTAAACACTACCACATGTGCTTACTGTTATATACTAAGGATGGCTTGAAAACCTCCCATATGTGATACGTTTTAGGAAAATGAGTCATAAGTCTTGAGATATCATAATATTTGAAAAGAGATCAAGCTGATTCCAATGATAGTAAACATGAATGATATTAAAGAAGCATTTCTATATCTTATATTTGATATTTTTATTTTTGGAAAAAATGTTTATAATTATCAGTAAAGTAACTAAATATACTCCATATGAAGGCCTTCAACACGCAAGGATATATTCAATACAATGTCCCGAAATTTGTAACATGGATTTATATGACTATAAGTGCTACACCTTCTAAATATCAGAACATTTCAATAAACGGATCTTGTGAAAACAACACTATGAAAAATATCAATTTTGCGACTTATGACGACTCATTTTCCTAAAACACATCACACATATTGAATAATAACAATAATAAAGCAAATCTGCCATTCAAAGGAGACTTTTAAAAGTAGGATTCTAACGTCCCTCTGCGGCGTACACTTGTCCAGCAATGAAAGCCACCACAGAATTTGAAGGCATCCCTGAAGGGCACAAGAACGCTTTCAATGCCCAGCCTGTCCATCATCTTTACCATCCCGACCTCTGCCTTCTCCACCAAGGCACGCTTTGGGCCCAGCATCAGGAAGTTGGTAGCAAGATTGACACTTCCACCGTAAAAACCATGCGCTGCAAGAAATATGCACAAAAGGTTTATCATGAGGTTACTGCTGCATTCTGAGCTGAAGTATTACTTAAATACATTATGAAAAAATAAAACACTTTGGACAAATCATTCTGAAATTTTTTTTTTTTTATTTAGAATGTTTATTCAGCAAATCAATAAGTCAAATCATTTCACAAGTAGTCAAGTACAATGACGATACATAGTCATATCGCAAATCGATTTTAACCTACATAAAATATATTAAATGGCTTGAACATATGAGTATTTTGCAATAGCTGAGCATTGGATGGGGGTTGAAAGATTCAGGTGAGAAAAGACCAGGGGTTGAAAGATTCAGGTGAGAAAAGACCAGGGGTTGAAAGTTTCAGGTGAGAAAAGATTCAGGTGTGAAAAGACCAGGGGTTGAAACATTCAGGTGAGAAAAGACCAGGGGTTGAAAGATTCAGCTGAGAAAAGACCAGGGGTTGAAACATTCAGCTGAGAAAAGACCAGGGGTTGAAACATTCAGGTGTGAAAAGACCAGGGGTTGAAACATTCAGGTGTGAAAAGACCAGGGGTTGAAACATTCAGCTAAGAAAAGACCAGGGGTTGAAACATTCAGCTGAGAAAAGACCAAGGTTGAAAGATTCAGCTGAGAAAAGACCAAGGTTGAAAGATTCAGCTGAGAAAAGACCAAGGTTGAAAGATTCAGGTGAGAAAAGACCAAGGTTGAAAGTTTCAGGTGCGAAAAGACCAGGGGTTGAAAGATTCAGGTGCGAAAAGACCAGGGGTTGAAAGATTCAGGTGTGAAAAGACCAGGGGTTGAAAGATTCAGGTGTGAAAAGACCAGGGGTTGAAAGATTCAGGTGCGAAAAGACCAGGGGTTGAAAGATTCAGGTGAGAAAAGACCAGGGGTTGAAAGTTCCAACAGGGGTTCAAAGTTTTGAATAATATTCAGAATTAGAAAACTTTACAAATCATACTTACATGTTTTAATATCTTGTTGTGGAGAATCAACAATTTTCCACCCAGCTTTTGTAAATATGTCTTTCTGATGAAATGCTTTCCTATTAGAGTTTTGTATAGCGAGCCCAGGCTGTAGGAGTATGAGCGTGCCGTCAATGTGAAGTGGCTTTTGGTCTCCAAATGTGACGGTGTGGACTCGGATGCCGCGGGGGGGCCAGGTGTCGCCGCATCCACTCTATACCACACTCGTTTTTTATGGCTTTTGGCGAAAAAATATTTTGTTTGCATTTTTTTTTTACACAGATCATGTTCACGTAACCTACTATCACAACATATAAAATAAAATGTTCAATTTTGCAGATTATTTAGAAATTCAGCAATTCCACAGACTAATGGCAATTTAAAAAAATGATTTTTGCCCCCAATATGGGCTTTTGAAATAAAAAAAAAAAAATTGGACCAAAAATGCCAAAAATGTGGTTCCGCAGGTTGGTAGAACCATCCAATCAAAAAAAATTATCAAATTATTAGTAATTAATTTGACTTAAGCCCATTTCATCACTTTCCACAGTTGGGGGCCAAATGTTGTCAAATTGGTGGAATTGGCCATATACAATCATTGCAAAGCATGGTCAAACAGATAATTAGCATGTGATCAGAGTGGATGATTGACATAGCTTGCTTATAATTAGCATAGGATTGATAAACATTGTCAAAACATTGTCAAAACAGCAGGTAATCAGAGTCAATAACTAGCATAGCTGTTTATGCTGCTTATAATTAGCATAGGATCAAATGTGTATTGTTATCTTTGAGAATTTGTCAGAACAGATAATTAGCATGTGATCAGAGTGAATTCACGCTCCCGCAAATTAATAAAAATCGCTATTTCTACTCGAAATAAGTTGCCCAAATTCTGAAATTCAGAAAGAGCATGCTTTTCTACCCCTAAATATGTGTTTATATCAAGGTCAGTTTTTAAAATAAAGCATAGGTGAGCGAAACCTTTCAGTAGGCCTAAGTAAACAAAAATATCGCCAAAGTAGGCCTACATTATTGAGTCAGGTTGTGAGAAAATGTACAATTCGCCTGCACCATTCCTCTCAGATTTGAGAAAGAAATCAGGTTCAAAATACAGTTTAACATAACCATGCAGATTCGTTCAATCAATGTTACACCAAATATACTCAGATATAGCTAGTATTTGTCATTTTTCAGAGTAAATTAGCAAGATTTACCAAATGTGTAGAGCTGACAATTGTTCATTTTCTGACGACCTGACCCTATTGGGTTGTGGCACGCACATCGCGGGGAAATTACGCTCCGGCAAAATGATAAAAAACGCTATTTTTAATCAAAATACATTGCCAAGATGTTAAAATTCAGAAAGGGCATGCATTTTGGTTAAAAGGTTTATCATTTTTGTCTTAAATGTGGGTTATTTGAGAGGATTGGTGAAGGCGAATTGTACATTTTCTGAAAATCTGACACATATACTTATCAACAAGTATCAATAAAAGTTTGATAAATCTGTCTGTGGGAACGAGCGGGTGTTGAAGTAGAGTAAGTGGAGTGTTGGCTATATAACATAAACCAGGAGTGGCTTGTTACAAATCATACATCAACATTCTACAAAGTCTCTCTTCAAAGTCAAGTTACCAACTCGTTTCCAAATTAGCCAGGTAAGTTTGGAGTAAAAGGTAAGACTGGTCTTTCAGTGAGAGGGATACAATGTCTGCGAGTCAGAAATTGTATTAGCAATTGGGTCAGATTTTCAGAAAATGTACAATTCGCCTTCACCAATCCTCTCAAACAACCCACATTTAAGACAAAAATGAGCTTCAAAATGCAGTTTAACAGAACATAACTGATACTTTAAATCAATGCAATACCAAATATACTCAGATATACCCAAAATTTATATTTTATTTAGCGGAATTTAGCAGAAATTACTAAATATGTAGCGCTGCCAATTGTACATTTTAGACTAATTGGTCGACATAGGTGGGTCAGAATTTCAGAAAATGCACAATCTACAGTTCTACACATCTATCAAATCGTGATGAATTAGAGTGAAAAATGATAAATACTAGGTATATCTGAGTATATTATGTATTGTACTCATTCAATATATCCGTCTGATTATGTTGAACTGTATTTTGAACCTAATTTTCTTCTTAAATTTGGGTTATTTGAGATGATTGGTGAAGGTGAACTGTACATTTTCTGGCGACTTGACCCATGTGATGTGTTTCAGGAAAATGAGTCACAAGTCAAAGTCATTTATTCAAAAGATGTTTTCATGATATGAATATGTGTACTAAAGTTCAAGATAGCGATTCAATATATATGTACGTTTAAGGTAATTCTATAGAGTATATTTAGCTACTTTACTAGTAAATGTCCACCTAGAAATATTGCAATAGGTTTTTTTTTCAAATAAAAATATCAAACTTAAAATATAAAATTCTTATTAGATATCCTAGTGCTTCCCCTCATTTAAATCTGTTTGATCTCATCTTTTCCAATACGATGATATCAAGTCACAAGTTAGGTGGAACGAACTAGGTTTAGTAGCCCATAAAATAGATGACAAATTCTTATTTAAAAAATATACAGAGAAACTTCTCTCTCCTTTCCTACTTTAATTGTTAGAGTGGTGGTACGTCCTCCCCTTACATACTGCTGTTTTTTATGCCTCATTGCGTGATCATACTTGTAACACTGGCGTATGCCGCCATATATCAGTATTTTTACTGCCTTCTGTATCTGATAATCGGTCTGTCACTTGCTTCAGACAGGCATACTATTTCTCTATTAACAAATGGATATGCTATATTAACACATACAATTCTGTGTCTAGCTTGTTTATGTACCTACTGCAAATGGCTAATCATTATAGACGCTGTTTATATTTGTATTAATATAGATGACTATATAAACCAATATATGATTAGGGGTTTTGAACACCCACTATGTACAATACCTTATGTCACCTAATCTCGATGTTCTCATTGTAATTTAACCATTCTTCACCTCATCTCATTCAAACTTTTCTAAAAACCAATTTCTGCAACCTTCATGTTACTTTTAAGATTCAAGTCCGTAAAAGCGGCATCCTCTGGAAGACCTAATTTGTAGATGCAGAGCAACCGCATTGTAAAAAACAACAGCAATAAAAGGATTTTTGAATTAGAATTTGAATTTATCTCAAAATCAATTTTGTGCGATTTGTGACTCATTTTCCTGTAACACGTCACATAATTATGCATACAGAATAGATTGTACAATTTTTAATGAGAAATGTTGGTCTAGAGTTATTTTAATCAATTCTGTCAGCTTCCCCAAATATATCTCTTAAAGTGCTTTTATACTTTAGGTGAGTGAGTGAGTGAGTGAGTGAGTGAGTGAGAGAGTGAGTGAGTGAGATTGGTTGCTTTACGCCCTTATCAAGACACTGAAGGTTATATCAATTTGTCTAGGCTTATCAGCTAGTTAGATTCTTAGATGTTAAACTATATTGGACTATATAACATCTGAATGGTATATTTTTGTATTTTATAGATTATCAATTTCACTTCTGTCAACTAGATTAATTACTTTTAATGTTAAATACTGTCCATGAATTGTGTAATTGACTTTTTGAGTAGGTCAGCTGAGAACATTACCTGTACCTAATATGTATTTCTATATTTTAAGTTTTTTATTTTTGAAAAAAAAAGTATGCAATGTTTCTGGATGGGTAATTACCAGTAAAGTAAGTAAATATACTCCATACAAAGCCCTTCAAAACGCAGGGACATATTCAATACTATGTCCAAAGATTTGTTGCATGGATTTATATGAATATAAGTGTTAAATCCCTTAAAAATCAGAACATTTTAATAAAGAGACTAAATGGCATGTGTGTTGACATCTTATATACCTTTAATCCTATGTGTGTAGGATAATAATGTTTTAGTCAATAATTATTCTGCTGAGAATGATTAAATTTGTTTTTCAGATTGCACAACATGTCTGCCAGACTACCATGGCAGTTGGTCCTACTGGCCATCTCACTGACATGTCTTCTCCTTCCTGAGGGTGAGACATTTTATCATCAAATCATTCATTTGTGGGTCAGATTTTCAGAAAATGTACAATTCACCTTCACCAATCCTCTCAAATAACCCACATTAAAGACAAAAATGAGCTTCAAAATGCAGTTTAACATAACAGAACTGATACTTTAAATCAATGCGTTACCAAATATATTCAGATATATCCAGTATTCATCATTTTTCAGCCTAATTTAGGAGAAGTTCCTAAATGTGTAGAGCTGCCAATTGTACATTTTCTGAAAATCTGACCCCTTGTACATTATTTTGTTTTTTACTCTACCCTATTGCACCTGATGATATGTTGTCACTTTCTACAGTATATACATGTATAGGACATATATGAGACCCAGTGAATGTATAGGTTTTATAAAGGATGGATGGAGCCAGTAGGGCAGTGGAGTCGCCACCTATAGAGGTCATGGGCTGTTCAAACAAGTTGGGGAAAGTCACTACCCCAGCTTAGACCCAGTTTGGTCAGATTCTGGGGTGTATTTTTGTCACAATAGACTACGGCAATCACTTCCGGCAACTTCCGGTAAGGAATGGGGTTTATAGACATCAAAAGAACTGTTAAATAAAAGTCAGTAAGTGGTAAATAACAGTCAAATCTGACCAAACCGGGTCTAAAAGCACTAATACCCTCAGTTTTGGATGGTCTAAGTGGTCTGTTGCCTGGTGGAAATTCTCGGGGCTAACACACCTCGAATTGTCCACCAGGCAACAGACCACCCAGACCACCCAAAACCTTGGGTATTAATGCTATACCAGCCCACCGATATATTGGCTCATCAATTACCTTAAAAACCTAGTTAATTGCAATGCACTCTAGGTCCAAACCCTCAGATCAGATAAGAATGTATGCCAGCCTACCTCGCTAATCAGTTTATTGTCCTAGAACAACTTTAATGGGAATATAATGACTTGTTGCGGTTTGAGGCAAGACTGCTTTCCTTTCATTTGAAGGGACTCTCTCAAGTTTGGGCCTGGACTGAATGTACAGTTGTAGTTAACACATCAGTAAAAGACTAAAGATGTTTTACTTTTTTTAATATCTCTCCACAATTTTGGAGAATTTTGTTAAGTGGTTATTCCTGGTCTAACTTCACTTATAATCCCTTACAAATAGATACTTTACCTTGTCCGTTCCCACTTGAAATTTATCTATGAACATATAACAGTATAGCAGAATGTTGATAATTTGGACATTATATGAGTAGACCTGGTAAGATTACCTTATATAAACCTATAATTATGAAGGTGTTTCTAAAAAAAAAAAGTACACAAAGGGTACCAATAGGATGTGTAATATACAGCATTGATGATTTCTACATAAGAATGTCTCACATGAAGGAACGAAAAGGGGTTCGATGTATTTTTTAGTGTTATCGACCCAAAGGAAGTACGCTTTGTTGACATTGTTTTAACAAGTTGACAAGTTGTTTTAAAAAAAAAAAAAAAAAAAAAAAATGTTTGTTGTATTAAAGGTAAATGCCAGTGAAAGAACATGGTTGTGGGAATCCAAAAAGTCAATAAAAACGTGTCATTGGATTAGTTTTTATTTCAGGGACCACTCAAATATACTACCATTTACTATAGAAGTCAATGAGGAAAAGGGGTTTTTCTCCCATTTTTTTCAGAATGTCAGATGATTTAATCATGCGATTTCCTTTAAAATCTGCATATACATAGCTGACATATTATTTTACCCTCCAAATTAAAAAACAGGGGGTCATTGAACCGAAAAGGTTATTGAGAATTTATCCTGTTCCCCCATTGACCTCCATAGTGAATGGTAGTGATCTTCAATCATCCCTAAAATATAAAATAATGTGACACCATCTTTTTTTTTTTGCTTTTTGTATTCACCCAATCATGTTCTTTTTAAGATGAAGTTTGAAATAAATAGTGTTACTTTTATTCATTTATACATTACTTCCTTGAATTCCCGCTAGCATTTACCTTTAAATTCTTCATATAACATACAACAGTAGCAGAATATTGATTATACTGTTTATTAAGTCATTATATGAGTGAATCTGGTAAGATTGTGTTGAGTGTAATAACTGAGAGTGTACCTTAAAGAGTAACTTGTGTAAATGTCAATCTTAATGCTGGGGAGCTGGGTGACTGACACTTCATGAATTACCTCTATATTGGATATAATAGGGAGTTGCGTAATTACTGGTAATGGCTACTGTAGATTCTCGTGGATTGTGTTGAGTCTAGTCAAAGAGGTTCAATACTAGTATCTAACCTCTTTGGTCTAGTTGATCTCGCTAGCCTGTGTAATAATAACTCGAGTAGAGCGTAGGTCCACGTTTGGAGAGCTGAATATAGCTTTTATTGGCTCAGTACCGTGCCCTATTGCGAGAACGGATAACATACTGACTGACTATGGCCAAATACAATTAATACAATCAAATACTTTGTTTATGCACCTTAATCACTTTAAACAATAAGACAATAAATTAACTCTTTAACTCATAAATTAACTTTTTAACACATAAAATAATCTTTAGACATTAACACTTGTGTTGATGTTCTCCAGAGACAGGAGCCGTCCCAGAGCATGATACACAGTCAGCTGAAGGACTTTCTACCCACAATGACTCTAGGACAACCTCACCAAAAAGTGACTATCTTTATTTATTATTTATTATTCAATTATTATCATTATTTATTACAAGTGGAACCACACAAAGATTATTGGTAGATACAATAAGTAGAGTATTTTTATATACCAATTGGTCAATTAAATAGGCCTTGAATATTAAGGATCATATTAAAGTTCTTCCGGATAATGAACAGGTGTTAGAAAATATAAAAACAACAAAAAAACTATAAAATATAAGGGATTCAGCGGATCATGTCTTAGAATTGTAAGAGCCTCGACGGCAGGATACTATGAATAAAAACCTTTAAAACAAACAAAAAAAGGAAAAAAAAGATCACATTAAGACAAAAAATATATCGAATCAGTTGGCGACGAGCAAAAGCAACATACAAATTATATTACAAATCATAGAAAACACAGATAACGAGCCCCCATCTCCATCTTGCTGTACTTTACTGTTATAAAACAATAGGTTCAAAAGGAAGCCCTGTAATCTAAAAAAAAAGTTTGCCTGGTATGTTTATGGGTCAGATTTTCAGAAAATGTACAATTGGCAGCTCTACACATTTAGGAAATTCTCCTAAATTATATACCAGGTATATCTGAGTATATTTGGTATCACATTGATTTAAAGTATCAGTTCTGTTATGTTAAACTGCTTTTTGAAGCTTATTTTTGTTTTAAATGTGGGTTATTTGAGAGGATTGGTGAAGGCGAATTGTACATTTTCTGAAGGTCTGACCCATATATCTGATTGGTCTTTACATGTTATTGGATGTGAATACTACTATTGTGTTTCTCATATATTTCAAAATTATGTTTCAGTGTCATCTGTGAAAGTGGCCCAGTGCCAAACTGACCCTTTAGTACACAGCCCATTTTATGACCTTTGTTTTGTGACACACTACTCGCTAGCTGCAATACACGGCTGGAGTGGTGTTCATAAATATACAATTAATAATGAGACTGGGGAGTGTACATTCAGCCAGATGTCGCTATTTACTTCATTTGGAGGTATATATATATTTTTTTTTTATTTCCATTTTAAATCCAATTACATAACCGGAAATAGGCTTCGACTTTCTGTGACATCACAGTTATTCCAAGAAGGCCTTTAAGATTAATTAATACAATTTACATTTTACAATCATTACAGTATTTATACAAACCATTAGTAATTAAAGAATTTGATATAATGTGCCTACTCCATTATACAATGTCCTCCTTTATTTCTCCTTTGTTATCTTTCTCTATACAATTTCTGTATATATTATTTATTTAATTGTCTACAAGTCTTACTAGCTTGAATTCGTTTTTTTATATTTGCCTAATAGCAAGATTTGTTACTGCTTCTGCAATAACTTTAGTATTCACAGAGTTATTATTAATATATAATATTCTATTTTACACATTTTCACTCTCGCTTCCTTTTCATATAAGACCTCTTGAGGTATATACGAAAATTCAATAAATCTTCAACATAGTGACCATCAAAAAATACATTTTCATCAGAGTTCCACAGAAGAGGAGCTGTATACATACAAGATCTCTTAATCCTCTCTGTATGTGGTATTGGATTTTTTTTATTTTGTTACTGCCCTTATTTGATCTTAAATGTGATGTGTTCCTGGAAAATGAGTCATAAGTCGCAAAATTGATATTTTTCAAAGTATTTTTGTCACAAGATCACATGATTGGAATGTTCTGATTTTTGGAGGGCTTATCACTTATAGTTATATCAATAGATGTATCAAATTTCAGGACAATCTATGTAATATATCCTTTCGTTTTAAAGGTCCTCATATGGACTACATTTAGTGACTTTACTGTTCATTGAAATATTGAAATATTGGAAACTTTTTTTTTTTCAAAAGTTAAAATATCAAACTTAAAATCTAGAAATACTTTTTACATTATTAGACTGTTTACTATCATTAGAATCGGCTTGATCTCATCTTCTCAAATATGGTGATATCTCAACATCTATTTTTTGCGACTTATAACTCATTATCCTGAAACACATCACAAATCTTGTCAATTTACTCCAATATTACATTAGGTATGGCCTGTGTTGGATCTGACGTCTATGTATATGAGACTATGGGTGTGATTGGTGTGGTGAAGTACGACTTCTATACCAATGCAAGAAAATACTATAATATTTTCGACCCAGTAGATTCCCTTGGTGGTAATATTGAATACCTATACACAAGCAACGGTTACAGAATCCGCAAGTGGCGGAGAGCTGACATGGATTATGATTCAAGTTTCCTTGGGCATTATCAAAGAAACATTGAAGATGTCAATAATAAATCTACTGTGATCATCAGTGAGTCTGTGTCAAACCAATTCTACCGCTACTGTTACCACAAGACATCTGATGTTTGTACAACTAAAACAACGGAAGTTGGTCCCTTCGCTATACTGAATAATGACAATGTGTTGGCTGTACATGAGGATGGTTCTATCAGAACTGGTTACCTTAATGGGAATGTACACACACTAGGGGGGGATTTTAATGATGATATAAATACTGACAAGATCACCATTCTCTCTGTTACACACAGTGGTGAAGGCCAACCCTTCATGGCAGTTAGTAGATGGAATGGTAAAGAGAGAGGTAACACCTTTGAGGTCTACATGATATATGAGACCTAAAATGGTAAACTTGGACAATGTGAAAATTTACAAAATTTCAACTGGATTTATCTAATTTTTACAGTACTTGATTGATAGAACCATGGACTTGTAACATTATAAGTCCGAGATAGAACCAATGATTGAATTTGTTATCATGTTATACATTTAAACTAGAGTTATTAGATTCTAAAAGCAACATGACAGAACGAGTTGACATTGGAATTTGTAAACAATTTGACAAATTCCCAATCAATTGTTGGAGGAATAGAAATAAGCATAAAATCCAGGCAAATATTGAAAAGGCTTGAAATATTCTGCAAATGTAGATGTCACAAGAGAATGAGCTATCCAAGTTACAATGATATTTCCGCTTTAGATATATGCCTTAAAATGAAGAGAGATGTTTGATCATTGTAGTAAATAATGCTTGTCTGACACCTCAACCATTATATTGGCATGATATGTTGATATTGTACTGTAATAATTCATATAATCAATAAATGGGACTAGTAACCAGAGCGCATGAGTTACGTTTTTGATTTGATTGATTGATTAAAATGGCTAAATATAATCTATAGGATGAGCTTGCCTATAAATAGTGCAAATAAATATTTAATGCACAATCCTGAAATTTGATGCATGTATTTATATGACTTGGATCATTTAATTAGGTTCGAAAATGAGAACATTCCTCAAAAGAGATCTTGCAGACAAATACTTTGGAAAATATTAATTTTGAGACTTGCGACTTATTTCTCTGAAACACATCATGACAAGTGGACAGAAGAAAGCCACATGGTGCCACTCACTAAGGACAGTCAGAGGTGATCAAATCAAGAGAAACCAGTTGCAAAAAGGCAGTTGAAGTGAGTTGATGTTTCGGCAATTGTTTCTCAACTGTTTTTTTCAACTTGAATAAAGTTTGGGGCCTTTGGCTTATGCTGCTGACATTAATAAAAGAATAGGTCACAGTAGATCGCAATTATTGATATATATGTGCTTTTGACTTAGTTCTTTATTGTCACCTCATTCCGTAAAAGAAATCTGGAAATTTAGGTGTGACATCAAAATAGGGTCGCTGTTGCATCCAAAGTGGAATTCTAGTCATGTCCAGCTCAGAGACCATGACAACAAGCTCACATCAAGGTCACAATTTCACGGAAAATTTGTCCTTACCGGTGGCCACCCTCTCCCTGCCAGAATGCCATTAGTGTTGCAGTTGTTGCAGCCGCCTCAGCTGTCCTATTTGACCCTATTTTGATGTCACCTCTAAACAGCTGAAAACTTAGTTACAAAGAACTTTTTGGAGTGACAATTAACAGAAATTGATTTGCTGGAACACGCACTGGAATAGGACATCGTTATAGGAATGCTCTCTAAAGATATTCAACTTAGTAACCAGTAATACCACATATTCATCTCATCATTATCCATATCTCGTACCAGTCGGCTGCAGGAAGACTTTCATTGCGATGATGCTGTGATTTCTTTGCACACTGCTAATGAATAAATGAAAATAAGTGGTTTATCAAGATATGACACCTTCAATCTGTGCATCTCAAACCAAGAAATGGCCAGGAAAATAATTAAGATTATTCTCTCCCAGCTTGAATTGCATTATGTTTGTTCGGAATAGCTTAGAAACATATTAGATATTAGAGAGTAGGGTTATTTAGCATTAATTTCATGATTCTGATGGCCTTCCATTGTAATCCACCAAAGAAAATCCATAATCCATAAAAAATATAAAAATCATTGGACATTTCGGATATTATTTCTAACATTGCAAATGATATTGCCCACCAAAACAAAAGCAATATAGAATATTTTGAAATAGAGTCCCTCAGTATGAATGTAATCTTTCATTTTTTTAAATGTATTTTTTATGCAGATGCACTCACACTTCAGTTATGTTTGTTCTGCCCTAATCATCATAATATACAATATAGTGATCATTCATAACATTGGAGTTAATGAGGATGGGCTGGAGATGTTACAGCTGTCAAATGGTGGGAACTATTGGAGTCAATAAGGATGGGTTTGTGATGTATTATTGTAGCCCTCGTGTGAGTTATTTCTTTTTCATCAGATTTTTATTCAGGATAATTAGACTAACTGAGAGGACTATCTTCACTCGTCGCCTATAGCAATGGGTGTTATCGACATATGTGATCCGTTTTTGGAAAATGAGTCATAAGTCGCAAAATATGGATTTTGAGATATCACCATATTTATATTCCAAGGCTGGCTTCAAGCGAGTTCTATATAATGAATAGATAAGTCAAGACGGATCTGGGCATTTGAGAACTGAGCAATACAGCTCCCCCATTTTTATTAAACAACAAACAAAGAAAAATTTTACCTGCACTCGGTGAGTGCTTGAGGCAGAATGAGGATCTACCTGGCAGTGGTCAGGTTGGAAAGACACACCGCTGGTGGCGCCACCTGAATATAGCGATCTCAAATAGTCTATTCACAGATGCACAATATTCCAAGGCTGGCTTCAAGCGAGTTCTATATAATGAATAGATAAGTCAAGACGGATCTGGGCATTTGAGAACTGAGCAATACAGCTCCCAGCCCCCCAGCCGAAGGAATAACATCTAGATCAAGTTATTTATATCACAAACATCCAGAAAGAAAAAATTTAACGATAATTGTTAAGGGCATCAGCCACTGAACGATCTTTAATCAACCTCGTGCCAGTGTCAGATGCTAGATAGAGTAACACACTTAAACTTCTCCAATCTCCATAAGTTTTAATATCATGAAGAGGAAGCCCTAAGCGACTCAAGAAGGTCGCTGAACCCCTACGTAAACTATGGGTCGTGAAATTACCTCGTAGCTTAGCTGAAATAATTAATTTCTTCAACATAGCAGAGAAAAAATTATATGTAAAAGGTTTAGCTGAACCAGGATAGCAGAAAAGATAATCGCCCGGTTTAAGTTGGTATTTTGCTAGATACAACTTGAGCCATCTCACTGGACAAAGGGAAGACATAGGAGAGGCGATAACAGGAATAATCAACACATGTTCTCTAAATTGAATAGTCTTGGAAGAACGAACTGTGAGGGATATACCATAGTTAGTAAATTCGACGTCAGATCGTCGCAACATGTGTGAGGAGAGCGTGATATGGGATTTACGTAACAGACAGCGAAAGGCTAAGCAAATCATACACCAGATTACTAAGGTGAGAGGAGAAGATTTATCTAACACCTCAAACACCTTCAATAAATGGTCCGGTAGAAGAGGGTCAGAGTGTAAAACTTCATCCCCAAGCAATCTACGAACTCCCTTTAAGGTACACTTCAATAAAAAAGAACCTTTAGCCAAAATAGGCGCACCATAGAATTCATGTAAAGACCACAGTGCGCTAATGTAGTTAGTAATTGACGAAAAAGCCAATTGTTTAGATAAATATGTAACATACAAACAAACAGTATTCGATGAAGCAGGTAAGGGAATCATATTATACTCCGAACAGAACCTTAAGTACCTTAGCCACTGAGATTTCCGTGTCGACCAAGTATTATCAGCCCAACACATGGCTTGAAGTCGTCTGCACTCAACTTCTAGGTTCTTGAACGAAGCTGTGTAAACAACAAAATTGAAAAGAAACAGGTAAACCAAAAGTCCTCACAGGATAATTAGAAGAGAATCTAGAAAGGGCATCAGCTAAGTTATTATCAGACGAGCGAACGTAGCTCGCTGAAAATTCAATATCATAAATGGCCGAAACCCAGAAAAGTTCTCGTAACAAGCCCATGGCCACAACATTACTACTCCTACCTGTCATGATCATAGTCATGACCTGAGTATTATCCGTATAGAAATGCACTTTAGAACCTTTGAATAAATGTAACCAACGTTTAACCGAGACCAGTACAGGCCACAGTTCCATAATGTTAATGTTAGAAGTTTGTACCTCATCAAAACCCGGAGGCAATTCGTTGTGTAAACAAGTGGAAGTATCATTATACCAAGTACCAAAAAAGTAATCAGAGTCCATATGACCTCCAAAACCAGATAAACTAGAATCGGTATACACATAATAATAATTATCAGAGGCACAGGGGAATTTTACAAAACCATCAAATATTGGAAGAAAATTCTTCCACCACAATAAATCCTGAATATATACTGAAGATAGCTTGACACGTTTAGCATGCTTGGTAGCACGTAACAAAGAGTATAACCGGCGACAAAAGGTGCGACCGCCTTTAACAATAGTAGCGCAGTGAGCTAAATAACCAGTAGTACTTTCTAAGTCTTTCCTCAGACATGTTTTCTTCGAAAGAAGACTAGAAACAGCAGTAAGAGCTCTATCTATTTTTTCTTGAGGTAGTCTGAAACAACCGTTTTCAAGATCAACAATAATACCTAGGTAACGAGGATCCCGTCTGGGTTCCACTAATTTAGCAAAACTAATGTGAAAACCCATAAATCTCAATAACCTAATTAGAGTTAGTTGACGATCAGCACACTCTTGATAATTACTTCCAGCTATAAAGAAGTCATCAATGTAATTAAGACAACCGATACCCATAGCCATCATTACTTTAGCAACAAAACCACTAATGGTGTTAAAAATATAAGGAGCTGATCGTATACCAAAACACAACCTATTATCCTCAAAATATGTACTTTCACCTTTCCAATCCCACACAAAACCCATATTCGATCTGTGAGGCGGAAAAATATTTACAGCACGATAAGCACAAGCAATATCTACTACGCTACCAAAACCTAAAGGCTCAACCAGATTCAAAGTGTCATAAACTTTACAAAATTCAAATTTTGGAGCAGTAGTAACCATACAGTCATTTACGGATAGGGTAGGTCTGGAACAGTCAGTAATAGGGCGTAAACGCCCATCCTTACGTAAAATAGCACCCAGGGCATGTACACATGAAGGCTTAGAAGTAGCGATAGAAATATTACCCTCGACCAACTCTGTTGCTACTGTACGATTCATTTTACACACAATCTCCTCTTCCAAGATGGAAGAATAATTACCAACTTCATAAGATAAATCGCAATTATTATCAAGCACCTTGAAACCATGACAAACTCCATCCAGTATAAATTCGGATAAATCCTTATCTAAGTGAAAAGAACTGAGAACAGCAGCTACCCTACACGGTTTGAGCTGAGTCGGAACCCAGTCTAATATATATAAACATGTGCACGTACCATCAAAACAACGATCAGTCAAATGTAAGAACTGGTCATCGTAGATGCGTAAACTCTTGATATAACCATAAGGAAAGGACCCTGAGCGCATGAGAAGTTTCATATCAAAACTTCCCAAGTTACTATTAACATAAGGTGTAACAAAGGCAACATGAACATCATAATCAGAAACTAACCGTGGTGTCTGAATCACACAAATGTTGTGATGTCCGCCATTTTGAATAACGACATACGGGTATCCACCATGACCCGGAAGTTCAACACAATTATTTAGGACTCCACAAGTAGTTTCAGTAAAACATGAATCGAAAATATCAGATGCAGCAGAAACACTTTCACAATTCAAACAATCATCAACCATATTGCGCTCAGGGGTAGAGGGGATATTAAATTCAACCTGGGAAGGTGCAGAACCAGTTGATTCAATAAACGCATCTAACATATCGGGACCATAACTTGACACCTGAATCTATGTGTCATGGCGGCTACTCGCGCCGGTAGAATTTTTACACGCAGTTCTGGAATGGTTTCCTGAACAAAGCGCGCAAATATGGGGGAATTTACAATCATTGTTACTGCACGAGTCCCGGTTGAATCCCCAACAGTAATAAGTAGGCACCTTTCGTGAGTTAGACTTCTCATTCGACCCAGAAACATTTGTTTTAGATTTATTTGGCTGTTTACGAGCATATTCCTGACCGAGAAATCTAAGCGCAAAGCCCATATGACCAGAGGTGTACGCCTTTGGTCCTATCATAACTGCCAAATTTCTGACAGCTTCGTCATATTTTGCTATACCCTTAGTAAGATAAGCCTGCGTTCCTGCTTTTTCAGCCACGAAGCAGTTATGCTCGAGCATGCCCTCTATATTGTCACCCTTACGATAACGCTCAAGCATTAGAGCACCATGGCAATAAAGTAGTTTCTCGTTTGTCATGTACTTTGAACGTTCTTCCTTTGGCAAGAACCTAGAAATACGGTACCTACGTTTCTTAACTTTTTCAGACGAACGAGAAACAGATTTATGAACATTCTTACGTCTCTGCTTATGGCGTCTACGAGTCCTAGAACCAGACGAACTGGAAGAAGAACTAGCAGTGGAGCTTGAATCATCATTAGACGAGGACGAACTAGAAGAAGTTGTCGTCTTGGTAGTCCTCGACCTGCCACGGCCACCACCTCGAGGTGGGGTCCGGCTTCTAGACCTGGAACGTCTACGTCTCCTGACCGGGGAATTACGCACAGCGGACTTCTTACCAATGGAAACAGCGGATTTCTTATCATCAGCGGAATCAGCATCCCCCTCTGAAAGGACTACGTCCCTCATAGTCAAGTTAAAAATCATATCCTCCATTCTGGACAGCCTATTATTAGTATCCCCGACCGAGTCGGACATACCACCCAACTTATCACGGACATGCTTAACAGACTCCCGGAGCTCCTTTACTTCCCTACGGCCAGCTTTATTATCACCTTTATTTGCATTGATAGCAGTTCCCTCCGGAATGTGAGCAAACATGCTATGTCCAACATTTGAACCCCGACCACGTCTTGGGCGTCCAGAATCATTACCAACCGAATGCAAAGGTGGGAAGTCAGTCATGCTGTCAGTTAACTCAGAAATGGATTCAAGTGACTTGAAACTTGACTTACCAGTCTTAGGCTTGGCTCCGGCACCTGCACCGGCTGTAGGAGACCAAGCGGACCAGTCGATAAGTCGAGAAATGTCGTTCTCAGACTCTAATCCTGCCTCAATTTCTCGCTTTGGCTTATTCAAAACTACAGAATCACTGTCGGACAGGTCCTGATAGCAACACTTTTTACCAGTCGGTGGCGCGTGTTTTGTCTTGCAGGTCTTACAATATCGTTGACCCTTCATGGCAAAATTTTACCTGCACTCGGTGAGTGCTTGAGGCAGAATGAGGATCTACCTGGCAGTGGTCAGGTTGGAAAGACACACCGCTGGTGGCGCCACCTGAATATAGCGATCTCAAATAGTCTATTCGCAGATGCACAGAAAAGATGGGATCAAGCCGATTCCAATGATAGTAAACAGTCTAATAATCTTATAAGTAATTCTAGATGTTAAGTTTGATATTTTCGTTTTTGAAAAAAAAAGTTTCCAATATTTCTGGGGGTCAATAAACAGAAAAGTAACTAAATGTAGTCCGTATGAGGCCCTGTAAAACTAAAGGATATATTACATAGATTGTCCTGAAATTTAAATTAAATTTAATACATTAATCGATATAGCTATAAGTGATAAACTCTCCAAAAATCAGAACATTGCAATAATGTGATCTTGTGAAAAAAACACTTTGAAAAATATTAATTTTGCTACTTATGACTCATTTTCCTGAAACACATCACATATTTGCAGCTGGATATTAGAGGATTATTTAGCATTAATTTTTTTTAACATTGCAAATGATATTGCCCACCAAAACAAAAGCAATATAGAATATTTTGAATTAGAGTCCATCAGTATGAATCTTCACATCAGAACTTCATTGACTGCCCATCTTTTTCTCATCTTGCAATCAACTTGGTGTTAAAGGGCATCAGTTGTATGCCTGGTGCTTCTCCCACCCTGTTAGAGCCAAATTTCCCATGCCATCTTCTACTAATGTATCGTCAGGTGTGTTTTACTTCAACCTGTGAAGGTCAGTCTAGGCCCAGAGTGGAGAGAGTCCCTTCAAACTAAGGGAAAGCCTCTCGCCTCAAACCGCTAAGTGCCATTATAATCCCATTAAGACCGCAAACTGTCATTATATTCCCATTAAAACGCTGAGTCTTAGGCGAGGAGACCGATTAGTGAAGCAGGCTGACATACCATTCTTATCTGATCTGAGGGTTTGGACCTAGAGTGTTCAGATTATGGGCAATGACTGACGAGGTCTGATGGCTGGTCTGACATGGAATTGAGTACAGATGAGGAGCGGAAAGAGTACCTCTCATTTAAGGAGAAGTTGACGAAAACAAGAAAAGGTGACAGTACCTCAGGTTGTAGGGCCTTCTCACCGAAATTTGTTTTGCTACAAACACTGACCGATGTCCGATTCCATTCTATAAAGAGTTTGGCAGTCATCGGCCAGAAAGCATGAAGGAACCAAATGCCCCCTTCTACCCTTGTGTGAACACCAATCTAAATATAGATTATTAAAGGATTTGATTTTTCATTGAAAACAATCTGACTGCATGTATTTTGGATACCAGTGCTGTTAAATATTTGTATGTCAGATGCAAGGAGAATCAATCCTAACATGCTGTGTATTAATGTAAATGATCGATTGTGGAATTTTAGAAAAGTCGAAAAACCTGGAACTTGTAGCAAAAAAAAGATTTAAGATTTCTTGTTCTTTTATTCAGTAGATAACATTACATTGCATGATGCTGTTCTCAAGATATTCTTGTTCTAATTATACATTTTCAGAAAAAACATAATTATCATACATATGATACATAATATCAAGTATTTTTAACATCGAAATATAATTTCAATGAAAAACATAGAAATATATAACTACTGTAATGACAATAACCGAATACGTTAGTATTAATAAAAAAAACTTGCCTAGCAACTATAATAATAATAATGAATATATACAAACAAATACATAGAATGAACATAACATGGCATTTCAATACATTTGCAATACTGACAAGCAAGTGAGATGTCCATATAATTAAGGAGGCTTATTTGCAATACATAGAACAATGATCACTCATTTCCTCACAACAAATGCCACTCAGGATAGCCTTTAATTAATTATCTTCCCCAGAACAATGTCTACTCTCTGAGCAGCTAAGAACGCTGAGTCAGAGAATTACGTCATCAAAAAGGTGACCCGTCCAGTAGCGCAATGTTCTCAGCCCTGTCAAGAAACATCTAACCCATCACAAATAAATGGTGATGGGTAGCGCAATAGACAAGATTCGGAATGGGATAGGCTGACTGGTAGACTGGGGCCAGAGTAGAGGGGGATGGGTAATTTTGACCGGAAGAGGGGTCAAGCCACCTTTTTTTACATTATGAGGGTGCAGGTTCCAATGGACCCAGAGAGGGCCCTTCATTAAATGTAATTTTAGAGACAGAAAAATATTTAATATTGCCACAAAACTTTAGGATATATGGGACAACACCATGCCCTATCTTCATCTTTACTTAATGTTCCTTTAATAATTATTGAAAACAAATAACAGAACAAATGTTGTGTGTAGGTGCAGGTTGAGTCATGATGCATGCGCCCGCACTGTGTATGAGTGGGTGTGTACCTACAGCTGTGGTCAGTGCTCCACCCACCCTCACATAGGCCCCGGTGCCTGTATGAAATCAGTGCCAGCTGTTGCTATCTCGACCTAAAGAGAGCGTTTCGGTTCTTGCCTATTTTCTTAGCCCGGTCTTCCAAGTCTTCTATCTAGAGTCAAGCCCAGTAGTATAATCGTTGGTGATCCAAAGTTAAAAAGAAGAAAGAGCGACTTAGTATATAAAATGGACATTGGTATCCTTTGGAAACCAGTTTTTATTAACAGTATAACCTGTCCTATTTGAGCATTAAAGCATCAATTATAGAATAGAATAGAATATTTTATTCATCAAGGGTTGACAGATTTCTGAAGAACAGGTCGACAAGCCTCTGGGTATTATTTAGGATTTACACCCAGATCTCCTGGCCGTTCCCTTGACATTAGTGGGATAATCTAATACATAATAAAGCTTAGTAATCTTCAACAATACAAAGTATAAAACATATCAATAAAACATAATTCACTGATAAATGGTAGACAATCAGGATTACATCAAATTAAAGATTTAACCAGATAACATATGATCAACTTTTATAATCAAGAAATGGACAAAGCATGCTAAGAACAACTCACAGCAACATTGATTATTAAAGGCAAACGCTACTGTCTAGTGGGAAATAAAAATAAATGTCATTTTTCTGAAACTTTGGTATTTGATTCTTGAAGTGTTTCTGGTCATAAAGATGGAAAAAAATCAATGGGTTGCCGTGCTCATTTTTTAATCAGTGCTTCAAAATTTGTTCTCTCAAAAAAAGACAATGAGGACCAAAAGGTAACTAAAAGCGGGGCTCATTTTGCAGTACCTCGACTTCATAGTTCATATTCGCTATTTATATTCGCTCAATTTAAGTAAAGTTAACAGTTTTCGAGAATTGTATTTGCCCAATAATTCTATGCCTCTTTTTCATAGAATGCATGGTTATTTTTATTCTGAAAACAACAAATCCGTGATGCAAATTTTAAATTAAAAACAATTTTAAATTGCTGATTTTCTGTGACTGGAATTAGCTGGAACTCACAAAAATTCTGGTAGTGTTTCTTTGTTAAATTGGGGTTAAAAGCACGGAAACCAGAGCAATGAATAAAGATAATAATAAACATGAGTGTCAGCTAAATCTACTGGTTTTCAGTTATTGTAATATAAGCCACCCCAAATATAAGCTGGGTCTATTCACCATTTGAAATTAATATAAGCCGGAGCTTATACACAGGGATATACAGTATGCATGGTAAAAAAGAGAAGATTTTGTTGTATAACCAGGCAGTCAAATTATGATACACAAATATACAAGTTTATGATGATATGAGAAATCTCTCAAGTATGTGCAATTATTTCTGAGGCTTTTAACTCTGCGGCGTGCGTTTTCATGTGTTTCCTCAGCTTTCCACCTGCATCTGTCCTAAAGTTACACATGGTACATTTATAGGGTCTTTCTCCAGTATGTGTTCTCATGTGTGTCCTCAGTTGTTTAGCCTTTGCTGCCCTATAGTCACACACAGTACATTTATATTTCCTCTCGGTATGTATTTTCATGTGTGTCCTCAGGCGTCTAGCCTCTGCTGCCCTATAGTCACACTCAGTACATTTATGTGGCTTTTCTCCAGTATGCTTTCTCATGTGTGTCTTCAGAAGTCCAGCCTCTGCTGCCCTATAGTCACACACAGTACATATATGAGGTTTTTCTCCAGTATGTGTTCTCATGTGAGACCTCAGGTGTCCAACCTGTGTTGCCCTATAGTCACACTCAGTGCATTCATAAGGCTTTTCTCCAGTATGCTTCCTCAAATGTTGTCTCAAGATTCCAGCCTCTCCTGCCCTATAGTCACACACATTACATATATGAGGCTTTTCTCCAGTATGTGTTCTCATGTGTCTCCTCAGTTTTCCAGCCTCTGCTGCCCTATAGTCACACTCAGTACATATATAAGGCTTTTCTCCAGTATGCTTTCTCATGTGTACCCTCAGGTATTCTGTGCGTGTTGCGCTATAGTCACACTCAGTACATTTATATGGCTTTTCTCCAGTATGTATTCTCATGTGTCTCTTCAGTTTTTCAGCCTCTGGTGTCTTATAGTCACACAAAGTACATGTATGAGGTTTTCCTTCTGCATGAGTTCTAATGTGTCTCTTCAGGGTTCCAGCCTCTGCTGCCCTATAGTGACACACAGGACATGCATGAGGCCTTTCTCCAGAGTGTGTTCTCATGTGTTTCTTCAGGTTTTCTGCACGTGTTGCAGTATGGTCACACACAGTACATACATGAGGTTTTTCTCCAGTATGTATTTTCATGTGTGTCCTCAGGTTTCCAGCCTCTGCTGCCCTATAGTCACACACAGTACATTCATGAGGCCTTTCTCGAATATGTGTTTTCATGTGAGACTTCAGGCGTCCAGCCTCTGCTGCCCTATAGTCACACTCAGTACATATATGAGGTTTTTCTCCAGTATGTGTTTTCATGTGTCTCCTCAGGCGTCCAGCCTCTGCTGCCCTATAGTCACACTCAGTGCATTCATAAGGCTTTTCTCCAGTGTGTGTTCTCATGTGTACTGTGAGGTCTCCAGCTTGTTTTCCCCTGTAGTCGCACACAGTACATTCATGAGGTTTTTCTTCTGTATGAGTTCTAATGTGTCTCCTCAGGGTTCCAGCCTCTGCTGCCCTATAGTCACACACAGGACATGCATAAGGCTTTTCTCCAGTGTGTGTTCTCATGTGTTTCGTCAGGTTTTCTGCGCGTGTTGCAGTATGGTCACACACAGTACATTTAAAGGGCTTTTCTCCAGTATGTGTTCTCATATGATTCCTCAGGTGTCCAGCCTGTGCCGCCCTATAGTCACACTCAGTACATTCATAAAGCTTTTCTCCAGTATGTGTTCTCTGGTGTCTCCTCAGGTGCCCAGACTGTGTTGTCCTATACCCACACTCAGTACATTTATATTTCCTCTCAGCACTGTGTGTGAGCAAATATTTCTCTAAACTAGTAAAGTCCTTAACATCGACACCACACTCCTGTAGTTTCTCCTCTGTATGAGTCACATTGTGATGCTTCATGCCTTCTGACAGCAGTAGAGTAGGTTCAGACATCACACTTGTAGCATTTGCTGCCTGTTCTGTCTCCATGAATACAGAAGGCTCAGAAGTCAAACTTGTAGCATTTGCTGCCTGTCCTGTCTCCCCTGTATGAGGCACATTATGATGCATCATGCCTTCTGACATCTGTAGAGTAGGTTCACAAGTAACACTTGTAGCACTTGCTGCCTGTCCTGTCTCCATGAGTACAGTAGGTTCACAAGTCACACTTGTAGCACTTGCTGCCTGTCCTGTCTCCATGATACAAGGTTCTAATGTCACACCTGCAAATATATAAAGATGATCTGTTTACACCAAACTGCATGTCACCATTTTTTGAGTATCTGCGATCATTGGATATTAATACTGCATGAACAAAATGTTTCTTTATCATATTATAGTAAATATTCATGTCTACAACTGAGATGAGAGGGAGGCAGTTTATGGCCCTACCCAGGACCAAGAAAGAGAGAAGAGAGAGAGGGAGAGACTGAGATAAATGTTCTTTGTTGCTAAAACTCTGTAAATTAATCTTGCAAGCATATAATGCTGTGTTGGGCTAGCAGTAATGCAACTTCTCTATACATAGATTTCACATGACGTCACCCAGTAGGCTGGAGTATCACAGTGGCCGCCATGTCCCGGGTCACCGCTACGCTGGCCGTCTATGGCGGGGGTATCAAAACAAAGTTGATAAACCCCACAAGGGTAGATACTTGGGTAATTATACACTATAGGCTGATTATCTAACCTATCATGAAGGTATTGTTGAGGCAGATTAAAACTGGAAAAGGTTAAAACAGCCAGAAAACGATATTTTCAAGTATCGCAGCATACATAGCCATCTAACTTGACCCCAAACATGGCGAGGGCCGTGACGTCAGTGAAATCTATGTATATGTAAGTCAACCTTATCATGTAAGTGCTGCAAGTAAATATTTATTATTTATTATATACGCATTGCCGTTGAAACAACATATTGTTGAGTTGTATACGTTGTGTCTGTTAAAACTCCCCGCTCTGAGTTGTGCCGTATACAACTCCATGCTCTAAGTAGCTCTCTGAAGCCGCCTATAATAGCGTAGCCGCCAAAAGTAGGCCCAACTGAGGGGAATCACGCAATTGGAGTTATCAGTTGTCAACGCAGACAGAATGGGAGTTAAAACGGTGAAATTAGATCAAAAACGAAGGAAATAAACTAAAATACTTTATCTTTATTTAATGGTATCTTTTGTTAAAGCATTACTGTGGTTTTTAAACTATTTAAAGCTCCGAAAAAACATTGGAAATTGATTCGAAAATGTGATTCCTCCCCAGTGGCCAAATGGGGAGAATCAGCAGGTAGAAAAGAAATGGTAGAAAGAAGGTTTTCTTTGTCCAGAATGTTCTCGGAATTTGTTGTTTTACAAACCACTTTACTGATCTGTAGAGGTCTGTCCCCCCTCTCTGAATGTCGTCGTATGTGGTTTGTGAAGGTATTTGGGGTGGAAATGTGATTTTGAAGCCTTTTTTAAATCGGGTTTTCCACACTCTATTTATAGCGTGGGAAAGCCCCTGTGAGATACTACGTCATTTCCCACAACCTACGTCCAGGGGGACCTGGGGGACCTGCAGAAATGGGTCTGGGTAGCTGCTGTTCCAGTCGTTCCTCCTGTTCTTCTCTCTCTCCCTCTTCCCTCCCACTGCCAGCTGTATATGTACCAACCTCTATCTAATTTACTATTAATGAATATTTGGGTTGGGAACCCCTTCTGCACCCGGGTTAAAGGCTCCGTCTCAGCTTTATTTTCTAATGTAAACAAATGGTAACATAGGAAACCCTAACATATGTTGTGGGCTGTGCACATTCAAACTCATTTACTCTGAAACAAAGAAAACATGGTCTCATATGTTCAAATATAATCCTTTGTATGAGAGTCAAAATGGCTGACATTGTAACAATTCATTTTAAACATTATTGAGTATATAGAAATTATGGGAATATTAATAAGAATATCCGCAAAGGTTAAACACTGGCCTGGTGGTGAAAGTGTCATATAAATCAGGTATTTTTATTGTATTACTTTAAGAATATGCAAAGGAGTGGGAGAGTGAAGCAGAGGGTGTAGGAATAGGAAAGGGGGGAGGGGGACGGAAAGAAGAGGGGGAAGAGAGGAGGGGGAGGGGGAGGGAAAGAAGAGGATGTAGGGGAAGGGAGAGAAAGCGGGGAGGGGGAGCATGAGGGGAAATGTGGGGGAGAGGGTGACCGTCCGGAGGACGGGTACTTTGCTAGTATACAATAAATGTTGAAATGTAAAGAAAAAATTTCAAGGTATGTGTTGACTAGTCAGGTGGGCGTTAGCAAGTGGCGACAGCAATGTTATTGTTTGGAACATGGAAGGGAGGGTCATTGTGACATGGCAACCGTTGAATGGCGTGTGACGAGGGGCGTGGTCCAATGGGCGTTGCCTAGCTCCATCACCAATATAAGCTGTGTTCCAGGAAAATGAGTCACAAGTCGCAAAATTGATATTTTTAAAAGTGTTTATTTTACAAAATGTCTTTATTGGAATGTTCTGATCTTTAGGGGGTTTATCACATATCGTCATATAAATCTATGTACCAAATTTCAGGACATTGAATTAAATATATCCTTGAGTTTTGAAGGCCTTCATATGGAATATATATTTAGTTACTTTACGGGTAATCACCCATCCAGAAAAATTGAATTTTTTTTTTCAAAAGTAAAAATATCAAACTTAAAATATAGAAGTATTTATTAGATGTCCCGGTGTTTACTACTATTGGAATCATCTTGATCTCTTTTCAAATATGGTGATATCTCAGAATCCATATTTTGCGACTTGTGACTCATTTTCCTTAAACGGATCACAAATAAGCTGTGACTTGTCACCTACACATATTTCATGGCTATAAGACAACTAGTCCAGCAGAAGGGAGGTTTTCAAGCTGATTTATGGGTCAGATTTTCAGAAAATGCACAATTGGCAGCTGTACACATTTAGTAAATTCTGTTAAACTATGTTTAAAAAACAAAAACTATCATGTTATGGTCACTACCATGTTTTGGTCACTCCCCCTTGACTGAGGAATTCTAAGACAGTCCATGAATGGGGAGTCCCAGACCTGCAGTATAGGGCCCTACAAACAATACCAGTCTTAGGGACGAGGGCTAGTCTACAGGATTCCATGAGACAAGACTTCATTTTCCCCATCATGCATTTGGTTTTTATACATCATTAATACAAGCTCGGATATTGGTGAAAACTTTTTTGCAATTTTTGATAAAAATGTTGCCAAATATTTGTATGTCAAATTTGAAGCGAATCCATCCCATGATGCACTGTAAAGACATGCGCATTGAGACATGCAAGTACCCTATTGGAAAATACTATGCTGGAATCGGACATCGATATACAACAACTGAATGTTATTTTCTCAGGAATTGAACAACACAGGAATGAGAATATTCTTTTGACCTGCATCAACATTTGCAAGGAAATCGATCAACGGTTCAAACAAGATGATATTATATCGGCATACAGGACCAGTAACTACCAGAATGGTACAAAGCAAGTGTGAGTACAATTTGTCTCAGAATCTGCTAGGAATCAACTGTATGCAAAGAGAGTTGGTTGAATATATTTTCAGTAATGTCTTCATTGAGTTCAGAGCTGTCATTGACATGTAACATTACTACTCTTTTATTTCTAATTAATTTGTTTCCCCCTTGTTTGATATGGTACGGCCTTGGTCCATGCACCTCCAAAGAAAAGTCACAAGCTGTCTGCCTTTTCCTATATATAACCAGTGAAAGAAGGTCATTGTAAAGTCAGAAAAGTCAATGAAAAGTCAAAATAGTCAATCACAGTCAAATTAGTCAACCGAAAAGTCAAAATAGTCAATCGAAAAGTTGTAATAGTCAATTGAAAAGTCAATCGTAAAGTCAAAATAGTCAATTGAAAAGTCAAAATAGTCAATCATTAAGTCGCAATAGACAATCAAAAAGTCATTCGTAAAGTTGAAATACTCAATCAAAAAGTCACAAATTAATCGAAAAGTCTATCATCAAGTCGAAATAGTCGTTCGTAAAGCTGAAATAGTAGGTCGTAAAGTCGAAATAGTTGATCGTAAAGTTGAAATAGTCAATCATTAAGTCGCAATAGTCAATTGAAAAGTCAATCATGAAGTTGAAATAGTCAATCAAATCAAAATAGTCAATCGTAAACTCAAAATAGTCAATCATAAAGTCAGAAAAGTTAATCAAAAATTAACTTTGTGGGGGGAAGTCGGAAAAGTCAATCAAAGTCTAAATAGTCAAATGTAAAGTCAGAAAAGTCAATTGTAAAGTCCAAATAGTCAATCGAAAAGTTTGAATAGTCAATCGAAAAGTCGTAATAGTCAATCGCAAAGTCAAAATAGTCAATCAAAAAGTCAAAATAATCATCGAAAAGTCAAAATAGTCAATCAAAAACACCAAATAGTCAATTGAAAAGTCAAAATAGTCACTCATAAAGTCAAATTAGTCAATCGAAAAGGCCAAAATTTAATAGTCAATCGAAAAGTCAAAATAGTCAATCATTATGTCAAATTAGTCAATCGAAAAGTCAATTGTAAGTTGAAATAGTCAATCAAAAAGTCAAAATATTCAATTGAAAAGTCAGAAAAGTTGATTGTTAAGTCGAAATAGTCAATTGTTAAGTCGAAATAGTCGATCGTAAAGTAAAAAAAGTTGATCGTGAAGTCAGAAAAGTCAATCGTAAAGTGATCATAACTACAACCCAACTTTTCTTACCCTGAAAAAAGAAAAAGAAATCTATAAAAAAATAAGCTTCACCTGCCGCTCATAAACAAACGATACTAAAGAACAATTCACTACCCAACTCAAAAACCTTAACTGGGCTCGATTACTAAATACTACAGACCTAAACATATACTGGCACACAATGCTTAATAAAATAACAGAAGCAACTAAGGGTATCCCAAATCTGGTTGCCTGGGATGTTTGTTAAAACAACTCACAAATGGCCTAGCAAATTAAATGTTACAATTGTTAATGTTAAGTGACTCATGAATCACAGATTAATAATTAATAATTCCTGGGTAATAACCGACCCTTATTGACACCCGTGAATATCACACTGGGAAATTTTCTGACCAATAAAAATCTGTTTAAGAAAAATAATATCTACCTCACATACAAATATTTAGTAGATCGGGCCATAAATGGGACCAAAAATTAAACAGAAACCTTCCACATTTGTGAAATGGACTTTCAAGATTTCTGGTGAAAATATAACCCCCAGACCTTTGCTGTCATTATAGCTTGCCTGGGCGCTTGGAAGAGCGGGAAATCTATAAATCAAGGGGCATGGAGGAGAAAGGGATATGCAGGGAGAGGAAGAATATTTTTCTTTGTCTAAAGGCTGGATACCCATAACATTCCATAAGCAATGAGGAAGAAGTGATGAAGAAAGGGAGATGCGGGCGGTATAACTAAAAGGCGGAGGCTTCCGGTGGCTGCCGGAGGCTTCAATCCATAGGCTGGATAAAGAATAGTATTTCTGGCATGAAAATATCATTTTATTCATTGTGTGCCTCATGCAGCAGCTTTTAAAGCTAAATATTTGTAAAAAATCACTTTATTTGTGGGAAAATGTTAGTTAAAATGATCGCCAAAGGTACTCAAACAGTTGGTGACTGAGCTGCAGTTGGCCTCTCGTTCACTGTTTGGTGCTATAATATACGCAAGCCGGTGGGGGGTGGGGGGGGGTACTACAGTTGTAGGATAGGAATTTAGATTTAGGATCCTAGGATTTTTTTATATGGGAATCCATCCCCCCCACCTCCCCAACCCCCATTGTGACAACTGACACGTGAATGATGAATGTAAACAATAGCCTAATACACATCCATGATCCGAACTGTCAAACCTTCGTCCAAGCGATATTTACCCTGTAAAGAAGTGGATAAATTATGGCATGCCTATATTAATTGGTCACGACTTTTTAATTAACTTTCCTTAATTGGCATATTAAGTGTTCCCGATTTTCTGATAAGGTATTGGATTCGATTCTATTATAGGCCTACTATTGGAGGGTATTGCAAATTCACCCTCTATGCCCTCCCCCCCCCCCCACACTCTCAACCCCCCCCCCCCCCCCCAAAAAAAAAAGAAGAAAAGAAAAAAGAAGTCAATATTGTATCTGTTCCGCCGCGCCTGCATCGGAAAGGATAGAAGACAAGCTGCTGACTATCTGTATCATCCCAGCCCCAGCCCAGGCCATGTTTGAGTACCTATTTGTGGGGGGAGACCCCCACACCTCCATTTGTTCCCCCTCTTGCTTTATGTTTTTTCCCACAGACCAGCCTCTTGTTACCCATGCACGGTGACCCTTAATATCATTCCTATATATTATTATCAACCCTAGTCTCTAACCTTAACCCTAACGTTAATACAATACCATATAGAGCTAGCTCCAGGGAGGACCAACGCTAGGTCATAGTACTTAGGTCAAGTCAGAAATACTAGGTCAAATGTGGTCATGTGGTCTTGAAAGTTCAGGTAAGTTCTAGGTCATACTGAACTGAGTTGTAGGTCATAGGAAGCTATGTCGGCGGAGATGTGGAGTAGGAGAGCTTGTTAAGATCTCGACTATAATAACATTTTTAGGAATCAGACAGTTCCAAAATTACACTTATTGATAGGTTTGTGTTTCCTTCATAGCTCTGCAGGGCTAGAATGGCCAGGGTGTAATTAGTGAAAGTAGCCCTGCGGGTCTAGAATGACAGGGGGCCGGAATAGTAGGGGAGAAGGGATGGAGACAGGAGGAATAGGGGAGTTGCATAGTCGCCATGTTGAATCCTGATTCGCATGGAATTATGGGAATAATGGTACAGTATAAAATCTGTAGAAAACATGCCATGTTCAGCATGGGATATTTATCAATGCTCTAATGTCAATATCATGTGTTATACATGTTTCCATAACACAAGCCTCCTTATGTCCCATGATGCATTTGGTTTTCATAGATCATTTATAAACCAATGCTATTGGTGAAAACATTCTAGCAATTTTCGATAAAAATATTGCCAAATATCTGTGTCAGATTTCATCAGAATCCATCAGAATCCATCCCAGAATGCACTGTAGCAGACATGCGCAGTGGCACATGCAACTCCCCTATTGAATAGAAACTACAATACATGCTGAGAATGTCTATGGTACACGTTTTAGACGGGAGGCGTTTAGTAATTATCATTGCTGTATTTGAGATTGTATTTGAGGCTTTTATTTGAGTCCCCGGACCCATCTTATAAAACGGGCCGCTCCGGGGGCCACTACTTCTTCCCTCATTGCCATTGGTTGTATTGGTGAGTGAGTGAGATTGGTTGCTTTACGCCCTTATCAACACATTTAATATGGTTACCGTATATCAAGGGCGGGAGAGCTGCGAGGGAGGCAGTTTATGATCTTACCCAGGAAATAGAGATAGAGAAGTAGGGAGAGAGAGACAGAAAAGAGACAGTGTATAGGCACATTGTCTGGTACGGTACTAGAAGAGGCGTGACCGACCCGCCCTCTATGAGGGTGGAATCCCATATCCGAAATTCCTCCCGTCGCCCTATAAATCAGCGTCCACTCCCCATATATGAACGACCCCTACTTATGGCCTAACTTTTGTTGTTATCCCATGTAAGTTGCAACCTTATTATTGTCTCAAATGAAACTTGTGTTAGTTATGAAGCCTTTTTATGGGAGGACTTATATATTATACAGTGTACAAAACTTGTACTTTTAAATATAAAAGTTGGCGCGAAATTCTAAGATTTGAAGCTCTAGTACATGCCGTGTTTACATAGCTTCAGTACTGGCCACTGCCACCATTACATAACACCCACGCTCACAGGCATGTTGACACACAGTAGGCCTATTTTAGGCTTACATCGAAGCGCCCTGCCGCCTGTAGATCGAGGCGCCCCGGCCTAAGATCGAGGTGCCCCGGTCTAAGATCGAAGGACGTTTTAAAATCGCCTTTAAAATACCTAACAATAATCCGTACTAAAAGTAACCCTAACCCTAACCTTAAATTGGTTGTCCTGAGTCAGTAAAGGCAGTAGTGGACTGTCCCTCCTCCCGTCACTAACTCACGCATTCTTTCGAAACAATGGGCGAGACCGTGGGCGCTTCGATCTAACACCGGTAGGGCGCTTTGATGTAAGCGGTGGGCGCCTCGATCTTAGGCCGGGGCGCTTGGGTCCGGGCGCCTGACGCTTCGATCTGGCCGCCTCGATCTCGGGGAGCCTCCGTCGCAACCTTGTACACAGTACGTTGTGGTGTGTACGTCTACGTTATTTAACGCTAAATCAAATGGATATTGTAGGTAGGAGGGATAGAGAGAGCTAGGGTGGGTGGGTGGGTCTATTTCCCTTGAAATAAGAAACCCCCACACTCAAAAACAGAAAAAAACAGTAAGTAACACCCAACAAAAATACTCGCGGGTAAAATTTCTGGACAGAGTTTCCGTCCCCGTATCCCCCCGCACCCCGGAGCTGGGAGACGAGGCCTAGTATAGGCTAGTACGAGCTAGTACGGTACTGGTACTATAGTACTAAAACAGGAATAGTACAGCCTACACAGTCTCTGTTCCTTTCCTCACATCCTAGAGACAAGGGAGGATTTTCCCCCTTAACCTGCTTTCATCATGAGGTAATATGAATTCAGATAAAAGCAAGAACAACCTACTTTAATGTCGATCTTTGACTTGAAACTTCTGATAAACAGGAAGTCGCATACAGGAAGAGGAAACACCAGAGACACTGGTGAGAAGAGCGGGAGTTACCTACTCCAATGGTGTTAGTTTGTTCGCCTCTCACCTGAGGCAGCACTTGCTGGTGGAGGGAGAAGAGAGGGACAGGGAAGAGGGAGCGAGACAGGGATACAGAAGTGATGATAAAAGTGAGAGCGAGAGAGAAACAGATGAGTGAGATAGGAGCTAGAGAGAAAGGAGAGCGATCTCAAGATAGAAGAAAGAGGGGGACGGCAGAGGCAAACATTCCCGCAAAGATTACACAGGTAGTGGGAGAGATATTAAAGAGTTTGTTTATGTAGTTTACTGCTGAAGGTCAGAAAACAAACAGCCTATTTTTCTTTTATTATTTTAGGGACCACTCATTTTTTAAAAATTCTAATTATTACCTTTCACTGGGGAAGTCCATTTTATTAGGTTTCAGATGGATGAATCAGATTTTTTTCTTGTTACTCTCTCCAAACATAGCTGACATAGTCTCGTCGCAAATTCATAAACAGGGTGTCATAATTATTGCCAAAATAATTTCATTTGTCAAATTCATTTGACATTGAAGATGACCAATCGACGTTTTTGTTTTTAAATTTAATAACCTTTTTTTTCAGGGTATGGAGACCCCCGATTTTATTACTTTCATGGCTAATATAGTATGTCCGCTATGTATAGAAAACAACCCGTTTCCCCACAGACTAACTAGAACAGTAGTAAATTTCAGTGGTTCCTGAAATTATTGGATTTTTTTATTTCCCCCGACCATGTTCTTTCTGCCGGATTCGTCTGGGTGTTCTTTCTACAGGGCAAATACAATTCTTCTTTTTTTATTTGTGATCCGTTTTTAAAGAGGAGATCAAGCTGATTCCAATGATAGTAAACACTAGGACACCTGATAAGTATTTTAATATTCTAAGTTTGATGTTTCTATTTTTGAAAAAAACGTTTGCGATATTTCTGGATGGGTAATTACCAGTAAAGTAACTGAATACACTCCATACAAAGGCCTTCAAAACGCAAAGATACATTTAATACTATGTCCCGAAATTTGTTACATAGATTTATATGACTATAAGTGCTAAACCCTCTAAAAATAAAGAACATTTCAATAAAGACATTTTGTGAAAAACACTTTGAAAAATATCAATTTTGCGACTTATGACGCATTTCTCTGCAACAGATCACAAATTTTAGTTAGAGGCCAATTTCTACAGCACTTACCAGAAACAAATGAGGGGAGGAGGAACAACACTTGGTGGAAATTAAGATCTTCAATAATGTAACACAAATACATAACTCTTCAAATTCAGGATTTTGCAGATAATATAGTTTTATTCATATTGGGTGACAATGATACAAAATTAACGTGAAGTTACGAGAAGACTTTGAGAGAATTATAAATTAACAAAATCTCTCTCAAACTTGAACAAACAAAATGCAATTGATACCCTGCAACCAATCAGGGATGAACGCCTATAGCCACCCACCCCCCACCCCCCGGCACACACACACACACACACGTTTAGATTTTTCAGTTAACAGATAATATCCATCGCTTGTGAGAGATTCATGTGTACCATATAAACTAATGCACTCATCAGTGGACACTAAATGATTAAATGATAATGCTAGAAACATCAACCCTCATGGCTCCAGCTGTCCTAGTCTCACACAGTGCATACATAGTGCTATACTCTAGTATGTTTTCTCATATGAACCCTCAGGTTGACAGCCTTTCTTCCCCTATAGTCACACACAGTACACTTATAAGACTTATCTTTCATATGTGTTCTCATGTGAGACCTCACCGATGCAGCCTCTATTGCCCTATAGTCACACTCAGTACATTTATGAGGCTTTTCTCCAGTATGTATTTTCATGTGATACCTCAGGCTTCCAGAATCTGCTGCCTTATAGTCACACTCAGTACATTTAAAGGGTTTTTCCCCAGTATGTGTTCTCATGTGTGTCTTCAAGGAATGAGTACTTGATCCCCTATAGTCACACTCAGTACATTTATAGGGCTTTTCTCCAGTATGTGTTCTCATATGAGACCTCAGGGATCCAGCCTGTACTGCCCTATAGTCACACTCAGTACATTTATAAGGCTTATCTCCAGTATGTATTCTTGTGTGTTGCCTCAGGCTTCCAGAATCTGCTGACCTATAGTCACACTCAGTACACTTATAGGGCTTTTCCCCAGTATGTGTTCTCATGTGAATAGTTAGGTTTGTAGTTTGTGCTGCCCTATAGTCACACAGAGTACATTCATAAGGTAATTCCCCAGTATGTGTCCTCATGTGATTCCTCAGGGCTCCAGACCCATTTGTCCTAAAGTCACACACAGTACATTTATGAGGCTTTTCTCCAGTATGTGTTCTCATGTGTATCTTCAGTGCTCCATCTTGTCTTCCCCTATAGTCACACAGACTACATTTATAGGGCTTATCTCCAGAATGTGTTCTCATGTGACTCTTTAGGTGATCATGCTTTGCTGCCTTATAGTCACACTCAGTACATTTATAAGGCCTTTCTCCAGTATGTGTCCTCATGTGTGTCCTAAGGGATGCAGTATGTGCTGTCCTATAGTCACACTTGGTACATTTATAAGGTTTTTCTTTAGTGTGTGTTTTCATGTGAGACCTCAGGTGTCCTGCATGTGCTCCCCTATAGTCACACTCAGTACATTTATGAGGCTTTTCTCCAGTATGCTTTCTCATGTGCATGCTCAGATGTGAACGCTGTGCTGCCCTATAGTCACACAGAGTACATTTATGAGGCCTTTCCCCAGTATGTGTTCTCATGTGTATCATCAATCCATCAGCCCGTGCTGCCCTAAAGTCACACTCAGTACACTTGTAAGGTTTTTCTTCAGTATGTTTTCTCATGTGTTGCCTCAGGGCTCCACCATTTGTTGACTTAAAGTCACACACAGGACATGTATAGGGCTTTTCCCCAGTGTGTGTCCTCATGTGAATCCTTAGATTTCCAGGCTGTGTTGCCCTATGGTCACACAAAGAACATTTATAGGGCTTTTCTCCAGTATGTGTTCTCATGTGAGACTTCAAGGTTCCTGATGCTCCTGCCCTAAAGTTACACTCAGTACATTTATAAGACTTCTCCCCGGTATGTTTTCTCATGTGTATTTTTAGGGTGCCTGACCCTGCTGCCCTATAGTCACACTCAGTGCATTCATAAGGCTTATGTCCAGTATGTGTTCTCATGTGTGTTTTCAAGTTTCCAATCCATGCTGACCTATAATCACACTTAGTACATTCATAGGGCTTACCTCCAGTATGTGTTCTCATGTGAGACCTTTGGTGTCCAGATCGTGTTGCCCTATAGTCATACATAGTACTTTTAACCTTCCCCTCAGCACTGTGTGTGACCAAATGTTTCTCTAAGGTAGTATTCTCTGTAAACCCTTGAACACACACACTACAATCATGTAGTTTCTCTCCTGTGTGAGTCACATTGTGATGCATCCTGGATTCTCCAATATGTGTTCTGGTGTGTCTCCTCAGGAATCCATCCTGTTTTGTCCTATAGTATTTCTTGTCAGCAATATGTGTGAGGAAATGTTTCTCTAACCTCATACACTCTGTGAACCCTTTAACACACACACTACACTCATGTAGTTTCTCCACTCTATGAGTCACATTGTGATGCACCATGCCTTCTGACCTCAGTACAGTAGGTTCACAAGTCACACTTGTAGCACCTGCTGCCTGTCCTGCCTCCCCTGTATGAGTCACATTGTGTTGCATCATGCCTTCTGACCTCAGTACAGCAGGCTCACAAGTCACACTTGTAGCATTTGCTGCCTGTCCTGCCTCCCCTGTATGAGTCACATTGTGGTGCATCATGCCTTCTGACCTCAGTACAGCAGGCTCACAAGTCACACTTGTAGCATTTGCTGCCTGTCCTGCCTCCCCTGTATGAGTCACATTGTGGTGCATCATGCCTTCTGACCTCAGTACAGTAGGTTCACAAGTCAAACCTGTATCATTTGCTGCCTGTCCTGCCTCCCCTGTATGAGTCACATTGTGTTGCATCATGCCTTCTGACCTCAGTAGAGCAGGCTCACAAGTCACACTTGTAGCATTTGCTGCCTGTCCTGTCTCCCCTGTATGAGTCACATTGTGATGCATCATGCTTTCTGACATCTGTAGAGTAGGTTCACAAGTCACACTTGTAGTATTTGCTGCCTGGCCTGTCTCCATGAGTACAGAAGTTTCACAAGTCACACTTGTATCATTTGCAGCCTGTCCTGTCTCCATGAGTACAGTAGGTTCACTAGTCACACTTGTATCATTTGCAGCCTGTCCTGTCTCCATGAGTACAGTAGGTTCACAAGTCACACTTGTATCATTTGCAGCCTGTCCTGTCTCCATGAGTACAGTAGGTTCACAAGTCACACTTGTATCATTTGCTGCCTGTCCTGTCTCCCCTGTATGAGTCACATTGTGATGCATCATGCCTTCTGACGCTAGTAGAGTAGGTTCACAAGTCACACTTGTAGCATTTGCTGCCTGTCCTGCCTCCCCTGTATGAGTCACATTGTGAAGCACCATGCCTTCTGACCTCAGTACAGTAGGTTCACAAGTCACACTTGTAGCATTTGCTGCCTGTCCTGTCTCCCCTGTATGAGTCACATTGTGTTGCATCATGCCTTCTGACCTCAGTACAGCAGGCTCACAAGTCACACTTGTAGCATTTGCTGCCTGTCCTGCCTCCCCTGTATGAGTCACATTGTGGTGCATCATGCCTTCTGACCTCAGTACAGTAGGTTCACAAGTCACACTTGTATCATTTGCTGCCTGTCCTGCCTCCCCTGTATGAGTCACATTGTGATGCACCATGCCTTCTGACCTCAGTACAGTAGGTTCACAAGTCAAACCTGTATCATTTGCTGCCTGTCCTGTCTCCCCTGTATGAGTCACATTGTGATGCATCATGCCTTCTGACGCTAGTAGAGTAGGTTCACAAGTCATACTTGTAGCATTTGCTGCCTGTCCTGCCTCCCCTGTATGAGTCACATTGTGATGCATCATGCCTTCTGATGCTAATAGAGTAGGTTCACAAGTCATTCTTGTAGCATTTGCTGCCTGTCCTGCCTGTCCTGCCTCCCCTGTATGAGTCACATTGTGATGCATCATGCCTTCTGATGCTAATAGAGTAGGTTCACAAGTCATACTTGTAGCATTTGCTGCCTGTCCTGCCTCCCCTGTATGAGTCACATTGTGATGCATCATGCCTCTGATGCTAGTAGAGTAGGTTCACAAGTCACACTTGTAGTATTTGCGACCTGTCCCGTCTCCATGAAAGTCCTATTTGGTGACACTCATCACATCTGCAAATATATAGTTGATCAGTTTACAAACTGCATGTATCAATTTTCTGAGTATTTTAAATCAATGGATGACAATACTTGATATGCTCTAATGGGTAGATAGTATATATGCCTAAATAATAGTTAATGCTAATGTTATTCTAGGTTGGTGAGTAAGTGACAAAATTCTAAAAGTGAAATAATGTTAAATGAAGTAAAGTCCAAAACACATCTTTCCTAACTGTCCTGTGGATGGCAAGTGTCTTTATTATCCAAGCTATACAACTACACCTGATCTACACTCTGGCCTCCCAGCTGCCACGTATTGTGTCCTTCACCAGGTAGAGACACTATATTTCCTTATCATATCTTAATAATTATGCATGTCTACACCTGAGAGAGACACAATGCATGCAGGCAGAGCGGGAGTGGGAGAAAGAGAAATGGAGCAGAGAGAATTATTCAGTTATTGGCAGAAAGGGAGGAAAAAATAGGAAGAATGAGGTAGAAATTAAGGAGATAAATGTTGCTAAAGTTCTGTAAATTAATCTTGCAAGCTTATGATGATGTGGTGTTAGGCTAGCAGTGGGTTAATGCAACTTTTCTATATGAAAGTCAATCTCATGATCTTAGTGCTGAAAACAAATAGTTTTTACACCTAGCATCATGTTGAAAATTGGTGGTTTGGGGATTACTTTTGGGCCTGATCCACTTTCCCAGGAACATTCCCGGGAGTGCTCCTGGGAACGTTCCTGGGAGCGCTCCTGGAGCCCCCATTAATGCCCCAGGAATGGCACTCCCCTTAAACACCCCAGGAACATCCCATAAACGTTGATCAACTGCATGGCTTATAGTTTCCCGCACAGTTGAGATGGCAGCGATCCCGGGAACGTTATTCTTGATCCACTGCCCATAAACGTTGCTGGGCCTTTATGGGACGCTCCCGAGATCCCAGGAAGGGCCCTTCCTGGGAACATATTTGACATGTTTGATATCGTTCCTGGAGCACGTTTCACTCCAGGAACTGTTCCTGGGCCTCAATCTCCAGGAACGTTCCTGGAGACGTTGATCCATTGTGCCCAGGAGTGCTGATGGGGGCTCCCATAAACGTCCCATAAACACTCCATAAAGGCATTCATGGGATAGTGGATCAACCCCTTTTAGGAGCTGCAGGCCCCCAAACTTGACAGTGCAGTGGGTGAGAGTGACTGACAGATCACCTCCGCCTGGATTGACAGGCAGGCATTATCATTCAAAACTGATATGTCAGCTTAGCATTTTCTATTATACTTTTGCCCCTGTATGTCAGAAGTCTATACCAAATAGCTAAAAAAAATTCTTTACAAAAAAACGGACGTTTTTCATAAAAACGCTCAGTAGAATAGCTTCGAATTTCAATGTAAACAAGGTGGCTCACGGTGTCGTAAAACAATAACAAACAAGAAAAAAACCATAAACTAATCTGTTCAATCTTCAGAAGTGTTTCTTTTTAACTACTGAACATCACTAACCAAAGAAATGATAAAAAAAAAAAAAATATGAACATGGTCAATGTTGTAAAATCCCCGCCGTTTTTGGCAACTGAGAAATACCCGCGATCATCCTTAAACTAATTATTCTTTAACCGAAATGAAATGTATCATATAATAACCAACTTCACTTTGGTCGGATTTCTGGTCTATGAGTATAGCCTAAGGGACTTAGTGCTAGTCTACTGGCTACTACTCACACACCACTTAGTAGTGTAAGTGCTGTGTTATATTATATATATTATGTAATTATTAAATTATGTAATGATGATATGAATCGGATCTTAAGCTTTCTCTGGCTTTTATTAAGAGACTTTAACAATGTCCGTTGTGCACAGGGGAGGTATAAAGGTACAGGGTTTTCCCTACATAGACAAGTCCATGGCGGGCCGCCATAGACTCAATAAGGCCCGCCGTTCAACAAAAGCACAAAAAAAAAAAAAAAAAAAAAATTATTTGAAAAAAAAAATTAGAGTGGGAAATTTGGGACTGGGAAATTACCTCGTACCGATTTCATGTATATTTTTTTATATCTTGACAGGGGGCCCCCTATTCTTCATGTTTCCAGTTTTTTTTTATTACTCTAAAGGTTTCCTGAATTTAGGATATAATGACATTTGTGATGTGTTGTAGGAAAATGAGTCACAAGTCACAAAAAAAATCTTTTGTAAGATATCATATTTGAAATGATAAGACTAAGCAGACTCTGATAATAGTAAACATTATGATTATAGCTAATAAGTGTTTCTATATTTCAAGTTTGATATTTTTATTTTTAAAAAAGTTTGCAATATCTCTGGGTGGATATTTACTAGTAAATTGGCTAAATTTACTCTATAAAATTACCTTAGAAATGCAATGATATATTTAATACACTATCATGACATTTAGTACATTTATGCATGCTACGAAAAAAAAGGGTTACATTGTATCACCAGTAGTGAATAACCTCAAGGGGAGGGGCAGGGTATTAAGGGGGAGGGACGGGAGAAAAGCTTTCGAAAATGTTTGAAAGATAATTAATAATTGTATTAATTGTAGAATGAATGTCAGCCGATCATTAAATAAAATATTGAATCGAATGTAATCATGTAGGTGTGCATAAGGAGGAGGGGTCACAGAGAAAGAGGGGGGAGTAAGGAGAAAGAAAATAGAGAGAGTGGGAAAGAGATATGAGAGAGAGAAAGAGAGAGGGGAGGTGTAGGAGTAGGCAGACGGGGAAGAGAGAGGGAGGGAGAGAGTGAGAAGGAAAGAAAGTGAAATGAGACCCAAAAAAACCCATGGAAGTCATTTGCCCTTAATGCCCCTTTCCGATGTTATTTTCAATGAAACCTTGAGAAAAAGGCTTGATATGTTTCAATGTTTTATTTATCAATTATTAAAAAAAAGTCTGGAACAGGGAAAAAACCCTTTCTATGCTAGGGCAAATATGACTCAGGCATGGAAGTGGAGGTAACCAGATTAGACTTGATTAGACCATCGATGGGGCTTCCTGTGATGTGGTGATCCCCTGGGACGTGTGCTAAAATGGTTAATGAATGTGTTGTGTTGTGGGACCCATGGTTTCCCACTTATAAAGTAACTCGACGGCTAAAGCTAAAGCTAAAGATGGCTCCCCGACCAACCCATATTCAATACCTAATTATATAAGCAGAAAGGTAGACCTGTGTCATATATAGCTGAATATACCATCCAATAGCAACAATTCCTGTTCAGTTCTTCACTCTCCACTGGAATCTCAGAGTCTGATTTTCTTCCCATCCTTCCCTGCCTTTTATACCCAAACCTCATAAATAATAAGAGAAATAAACTTGTATGGTTGGTTAAAATAAGCCTAGCATTGTTTTTAAGCAATTTTCCTTGGCTATAGGATAAAGGGAAGATACTAAATTCGCACTGCATTAAGCATCAAGCTGGGCGACCATAGCTTGTCTGGCATCTAATCCCGTCTGTGAACCACAAAGCGTTGACAGACAAGGCATTTTAGTAATTCTTAACCATTGAAACAATAGTCACAGATGTGTAAGGCTATTAATGAATGCTGTAATTAAACTGTCCCAATATGAAAATAAGCAAGTGACTCAGGCACCAAATAAAGGAACATTAATTTTGAGATATATTTCAGTCAAAAAGAACATTTAAAATCCAAGATAGTTTGTGTGTTGATAATAAAATATGAATTAGTTCCATTGAAAATGTGGGTGTTGAAATATCTTGAGAAAACGAAATAGATATTTAAAAAAAATATGTGGATATTTCCTACATATATATCCTGACCTATTTGGGACAAAACAGGCCCTGACGTCCTAGGACCTAGGACGTTAGGGGCGGGGGGGGGGGGGGGAGAAAAGTCTAGTAGGAGCCGGGACAATTCAACTTCACCAATCTTCTCAAATAACCCAAATTCCAGACGAAAATAAAATTCAAAAGACAGTTTAACCTAACCAAACAGATTGCTAGAATCAATTAATGTAATTCTGAATATTCTTGAATTTACCTAGAATTGACCAAATTGCAGTCTAATTTAGCAGAATTTACTAAATGTGTAGTGCATTTTCTGAAAATCTTATCCATGTAGGATCGTCCAGGCTCATAAAAACAGTTACGTACAAGATACACCAGTTACACAAGATAAGAAAATTCATTAATCCCTCTGCAGCCTTAAAAATTTTCAAAGCAAAAATCCTCCCTTTTCTAGACTATGGCGACATTCTCGTCCACAACACCCACAAACCCCTTTTAGACAAGCTGCAACGACTCCAAAACAGAGCCCTAAAACTGTCACTAGACCTACCTTTTGATACACCCACTGATTTACTTCACTCCCAAGCCAGAGTACCATTATTAGCAAATAGAAGGCTAACGCACCTTAGAACACTAGCTTATAAAAGGAAAAATGACCCAGATTATGCAAACCCCCACAATAGAAACACCAGACAAAACGAAGCCCCAACCCTGAAAATTCCTCAATTCAGAACCAGATTTGGAGAAAATACCACTGTAGTAAAATGTGCGAGGTCCTGGAACGAACTCTCGGCAAAGCAAAGAAACATAGGCACTATCGAGATATTCAAATCAAACCAGAAGTTATGGTTAAATACCCTATATACACCACTTCCAGAACAAAATTAAATACACCACTTTCTCATTCTCCTGCCCTATAATTTTAATTTTAATTTTACTAACCTCTAGCCAAAGTAAGAATAAACAGAAGAAAACAACACCTGTTCACAATGAACGAAGTGGCACGTTTCTCTTCACTCATCATACCCCACACTGTCCTAACTCTCGCACAACTATGCATGTACATAACCCATAACTAACGGGATGCACAAACCGAATAAGGTGAAATTTGAAGTCAACACATGTTCACAACGAACAAAGTGGCAAGGCTCTCTTATTCCCTTTCTTCTTTTCCGCAAGCATACCCTATATTACACTAACACTCTCAGTATATACTTGTACATAATCTTCTTAATCGGTTAGACTGTAAACCTCAACCGAGAAACAAATTGTGTAACCACAAATGGATATATGTATATAGATAAGCACCCAGCACATTATGTACAGAAACACGTCTGGGACAAGTGAAAAGCCCTAAACTATCTGGGACTTGATCTACCCAGAATAAATAAAAGCTTTAAAAAAAAAAAAAAAAAAAAAAATGATAGAATACAAAGCCCAGGTGTAGGCCTAGAATGAAAAAAAAATTCCCGCCCCCCCCCCCCCCCCACGAGGCCCTCCCCCCCGCCCCCACTCCCGAGGCCCCCCCCCCCACACACACACACACACACTCCCTGCCCCCCCCCCCCCCAACCCCCGCCTCCACCCCAAATTGATAGAATACACAAAAAAGTGTAAAATGCAGTGTAAAATGCGGGTTTTTCGGTAAAATGCGGCATTTGTGTAAAATGCGGCTTATAGTGCAACCGTCTAGACTCGCCTGATTTAAGCAGACATGATATCAAATGCTTGATAGTTCTGGCAGATGTCGCTAGATCTGAGACCAGTTTAATCTCGGCACAGTTGAATAGTTGATAGAGCTTTACGTAATTTGGTCTAGAACATCTCATTTTTAATGATTTTGAAAGAAATCAGGGGAGATAATACTTACGAATTCCCAAGTGCTCAGCGTTATTGCGTAAACAGTGGCTTAATCAAAATGACAAAACACTCCACCGGCTTCCACTACCCGTTGCATCACTAGTTCCCGCACCACATGGAGTGAGGCAGCACTGTCGCTCTGACAGGCCCATCTTCCCGCGATGACAGTTCACTAAACAAGACAGGGACAGGTGTCATGACGAAAAGTGACCCCCATCGAAAAGTGACCCATGGGTCGATTTTCGGCAATCGAAAAGTGACCCACCCCATCGAAAATTGACCCCCTCTTGTTTTCAAACTGAATGTTCACAAATAATTTATTGCCATGTATGATATTGTATACTAGGTGTGTGTGCGGTTGTTGGTACAAGTATATGTGCTGGTGTAGTTGTAGGTTCGGTGTACATATACCATCGAAAATTGACCCCCCTTGGAATGATATCCTGTCATACATGATGTATACATAGTATCATATTTTATGTATACCATCGAAAATTGGCCCCCTACTTCTATGGTATCATTGCATCATACCATTGGTATAATAGTATTCTGTCATAACTTATATAATATTATTTCCTTCCATTTCGAGCCAAACAAATATAAATACTATATAAATTCCCTCTGTTTTTGCCTACATTCAATGCCCATAATTATATGCATCTAGCATTGAGTAAAACAGGAGCCAGTTGGATACCAAGCTTTATTTCACCCTTGATATGCTCAGTCCATAGAAATAACATAGGCTGTGTATATTGTTTAGCTGGTCAGTAACTGAAGCGACATTGCACGCGGGCAATACAGGGCCGACCTAGTTTTTTTTACCCTGTGCGCATGCGTGCTTTCTGATCTTCGCCAGTTCCGGTCCTTCTTCGGAGCCGTGGTTTCGAAGCGAATCAAGCCAAAGAACTAATTATTTAACAATTTATTTCTCAAAATCGCTGTAGATCATGTTAATTTAACATTAGTTTAGTGTGCGGGGTGAAATAAACACAGAACAACCCTTAGATTCTCGGCGTCGTGAATATTCACCGAGGACGGTCGCGGGACTTCATCGGTGAATATTCACTCCCGCCTCGAATCCCGGGTAGTTCTGTATATAACTCTTTTAAATGACTCATTATCTGACCTTGGATAATTTTCAAAGTTGCAAACACCACACATGTTAGCTTAAGATTATTATTAAATAATGATAAATAAATATCCGTAGTAACTGTAATTTCTACCATAAGTATCTAACATAGACGCTTGATAGTTTAAAATCTAATGGAAATAATCTGGATACATAATACCTAAACGGTTGGTGCGTGAAGGCATTATATCTATAACAATAGGTCAGCCAATTACCACACCTAGGGTGATAGGACCATGTGAGAAAATGTACCATGTGAATAGGTGTAACATTTAGCGTGACAATATAGGAGCTATATCACATTCAATGTTGTTATATCAGCAGTTGTAGCTCCATAATTACTGACAAATGAACGCTCAATATAGTATAAAGGTTATGTCCTTTATATCTCTGCATAAATGGGTTGGGTCATTTTTCGATTGCTGAAAAGTGACCCATGGGTCGATTTTCGACGTCGAAATTCGACCCATGGGTCACTTTTCGACGGGGTCACTTTTCGATATGACACCGGCCTCTAAGTCAAAGCAGTATTATAACAAGGTCCGTTTAGACCACACAGAACTATATTCTCTATTTTCCTAATCGGCAACAACTGGAGAATAGGAATTCACCCACATTTATAAGTCTCAATGATGATATAAATACTGCAAGTAACCCTAATATAGTATAGTTTTGTAATGGTTTATATGGGTCAGATTTTCAGAAAATGTACAATTAACCTCTCCACGAGCGGGGCTATGCTCCGCCCACTGTCTCACGGGACTACACGCGGTCGAACCTCAGACAAACAAAGTTATGACGGCCACTGTACAGCATTAACGCTGCCTATATTGAGGCATGTTTTGATCGTAATTTGGACCCAGATACTAAATTTCTCTGATATTTTCTCAACATACAACATATAGACATCTACACTAAGGATACGAGTATATATTAAGTCTCATGGGCCACGAAAAATATGTTTGATAGCATAAGATAATAGAGAAAGAGGCAAAAGTTTTATCTTGGAGAAAGATATGAGATTAGTTTATAGCTAAGATCAGTACTGGCATGACAATGGCTTATTGGAAATTGAAATTAACATCCATTGTGGGGATTGAGTGAGTCAGTATTCAAGCATTATTATTTTGCATAAAATGCTATGATTAATTTCAAATATGTTCAGATAAAACGTTAGGCTACTTCTATACTGAATACTAGAAGATTTATATCAAGGCAACACATAAAGAACAACTGTATAACTTAATGTAACAATGTTAATTGTTTGTATGTCTGGCCTTAATTGAAATAAGATAATACTTCATGATGAATAATACCATATTTAACAGCAAATATAAATATATTTAGTGGAATATTTAAATGATCAATAGTTGAATTTAAAAAAAGAGGGATTGAGGGAGATGGAGAGAGATTATTTCTAATGTAAGATATATGTTATATCTACATTCGTCTCCTGTATAAGGAGATTTTTTTTAGAAGGGATCTATCTTTTCCCACAAGTTTGATCTGTTATTTTGGTGATTTTCTTTATGTTTGTTAAAATCAACCACCCTGGTGAGGGTAAGGGTCATTGGTGGGTCCATACCACCCGCGAGAATAATCCTAAACACTTTAAATCCAATGAAAAAACCTATATTTGGGGCAAAAGATGGTACATTTCTATATTAAAGCATAGGCTGTGTTTACGTTGATGTCTGAGGTTCCAGAATATCAACATGCAGTGCGCGCTAAACACCCCATGTGGGGCACATCTGTTTATGGTTTCAAGCACGGTGACTGGCTATCTGTTAATGAAGGGGGTGGACCTTCGATGTTCGTGGAGAGGTTAATTGGCAGCTGTACACATTTAGTAAATTCTGCTAAATTAGGCTGCAATTTGGTCAATACTAGGTACATTTGAGTATATTTGGCATTGCATTGATTCTAGCAATCCGTTTGGTCAGGTTGATCTGTATTTTGAACTTTATTTTTGTCTGAAATTTGGGTTATTTGCGAGGATAGGTGAAGTTGAATTGTGCTTTTTCTGAAAATCCGACCTATATATATATATATTCTATATTTCTTTTTATATTTCTTTTTATTACAAATATGGCCGTACAATTATGAATAGTTAAAAAAACGCCTGTCCACCATGTCGATGTTTTCTTGCGTCGCCTCTAACCCTTACTCATCCAATTATACCATTATTAATATTTAGAATTTCAATAAATTTCCAATAAATGAAGAAGTTATTGTCGATAATTACGGCCTTTACATATAATATACTACAACACATCAAGCTAGTACTTAGAAAATATATACACAACAACTTTGATTCGGTAATCAAATAAATGATACAAAATCGGATGAGCCATCTACGCTGTAGTTTTTCCAGGTCAACCTTGAAAATCATGTGGTAAACAAAGGAGATAATTATGTGAAAGAATACAGGGTTTCATCCTATAACCATATAATATAGTTAAGTAATCATTGGTCATATTTTCTTGATGATATTATGCTTTGTTTTTACAAATTCCTCTTTAGTTTAACAGAGTTCTATCATTTTATAATGTACAATTTGTTGAGATAGCATCTATTAATACTATTTTAAAATACCTACTTAGGTGCAATGTACAGCGTGTATGTTCTCATTCGAGGTAGAAACAGTATTACTTTACACAATATTTTCATTACATCGCACGTCCGCTTTACAATTTCACTTTTGATTGCAGCTTAACTACCTTGAACTTTCACCTTGAAAAAACAAACAAAAAAACCTTAAACTAGGAGGTTGGACAGATGGAATTTTAAACATTTAACAATTCTGTATATTACCCCTGTACTAGGAGGCAAAGATGAAGGTTTCCTTGTACTGGGAATATGGAATCAGATTTTCTATATAAAAGACATACAATGAAATAACAAGTTGATCAACTTCGACACATAGTTTTTAAATTCTCTTCCCTCTTTGAATACTGGATGAGAGCTGTTACATATTGTGTGAGTCTGGTCCAGTTTCTCGGATATGGAAAAAAAAAAAATTTTTTTCGACACATAAGCATGTCGACCCATTTGTCACTTTCACTGCAACTAATTTTTCATAAATAAAATACTTTCGATTAAGTCGATCTTTGGCATCACAGATCTTACTCGTCTGCTTACATCCCCACACCAATTCCTTCCCTCATTTCTTTTAGTATACATAGATTTCACATGACGTCACCCAGTAGGCTGGGGTATCACAGTGGCCGCCATGTCTCGGGTCAGCGTTACGCTTGCGTCTACGGCGGGGGTATCAAAACAAAGTTGATAAACCTCACAAGAGTAGATACTTGGGTAATACTACACTAAAGGCAGATTATCTAACCTATCATGAAGGTATTGCTGAGGCAGATTAAAACTGGTAAAGGTTAAAACAGCCAGAAAACAGTATATTCAAGTATCGCAGCATACATAGCCATCTAATTTGACCCCAAACATAGCCAGGGCCGTGACGTCAGTGAAATCTATGTATACCTGTTACAATTAGGTCTGTTTTAATAGATTGATCAACCTTGGAAAGGAAGATATTCTTCAGATAAACCCTAAAAGATGACAATTTTACTTATTTTCCCATCATGATACTAAAAAATTACTATCTTACTTATTGCATACTTTATATTATCTTCGCCAACACATACGCGTGGAGGTGAAAACGGCTGGAAAACGGCATTTTGAGTCATGGAGCACACATGTCTAGCAAACATTCCCAAGGTTTGACACAGAACGTCAGCAAATACTAGGTATACCTTGGGTGATTGCTTGGTTTAGCATCATGGTTCGTTTTCTACATATTCATCAACGCTCATGTCTGGACTTGCAATTTCTGGCTTCTTTTCTTGGTACGTCTAGGTTGCTGGTTTTGTTGTTTTCGATATAGGACATTCATTGCTTGTTCAGGAGCAATAGGAGTTTGGTGGCTAGTGGAGAGGAGCCAAACAGGTCATTGGTCATTGGATACGCTGTATGTAGGTGCAGGTTGAGTGCATGATGCATGCGTCTGTGCACTGTGTGTGAGTGGGTGTGTGGAGGCACATACCTACAGCTGTGGTCAGAGCCCTACCCACCCTCAGACTGGCCCCACTGTCTGTAAGAAATCAGCGCCAGCCGTTGCTATCTTGAGCTAAATAGATAATTTGTATGTTCCGTATTAACTTCTCCCTGACAGACTGCTTGAAACCCAATTAATCAATGGGCTTCTGTCGAGCATGTGTTTTCATGTGTCTCCCCAGGTTTCCAGCATCTGCTGCCCTATGGTCACACTCAGTACATGCATAGGGCTTCTCTCCAGTATGTGTTCTCATGTGAGACTTCAGGCGTCCACCATCTGCTGTCCTATAGTCACACTCAGTACATGCATAGGGCTTCTCTCCAGTATGTGTTCTCATGTGTAACCTCAGGCTTTTAGCATCTGCTGTCCTATAGTCACACTCAGTACATGTATAGGGCTTCTCTCCAGTATGTGTTCTCATGTGTGTTTTCAAGGCGCCATGTTGTGTTGCCCTATAGTCACATACAGTACATGTAAAGGGCTTTTCACCAGTATGCGTTCTCATGTGAGACCTCAGAGACCCAGCCTGTGCTGCCCTATAGTCACACACAGTACATTTATATGGCTTTTCTCCAGTATGTATTCTCATGTGTACCCTCAGGTCCCCAACGTCTGCTGCCCTATAGTCACACACAGTACATTTATGAGGCTTCTCTCCAGTATGTGTTCTTATGTGTCTCACCAAGTCTCCAGCCTGTTTTCCCCTATAGTCACACTCAGTACATTTATATGGCTTTTCTCCAGTATGTGTTCTCATGTGTATCCTCAGGCTCTCAGCCGCTGTTGCCCTATAGTCACACTCAGTACATTTATGGGGCTTCTCTCCAGTATGTATCCTCATGTGAGCCCTCAGGTTTGCAGCTTGTGCTGTGCTAAAGTCACACACAGTACATTTATAGGGCTTTTCTCCAGTATGTTTTCTCATATGTATCTTCAGGTGCTCGGCCCTTCCTGACCTATGGTCACACATGGGACATTTATAAGGCTTCTCTCCAGTATGTGTTCTCATGTGCATTTTCAAGGCTCCAGGCTGTGTTGCTGTATAGTCACACTCAGTACATTTATGAGGCTTTTCTCCAGTATGTGTTTTCATGTGATTCCTCAGGCGTCCTACCTCTGCTGCCCTATAGTCACACACAGTACATTTATGAGGCTTTTCTCCCGTATGCTTTCTCATGTGCATGCTCAGATGTGAACGCTGTGCTGCCCTATAGTCACACTCAGTACATTTATGAGGCCTTTCCCCAGTATGTGTTCTCATGTGTATCCTCACTGCATCAACCCGTGCTGCTTTAAAGTCACACTCAGTACATGTATAAGGTTTTTCATCAGTATGTTTTCGCATGTGAAGCTTCAGGGCTCCATGATGTATTGCCCTATAGTCACACATGGTACACTTATGAGGTCTTTCTCCAGTATGTGTACTCATGTGCTTCTTCATGTCTCCAGACTGTGCTGCCCTATGATCACAAATAGTACATTTATAAGGCTTTTCTCCAGTATGGGTTCTCATATGTATCCTCAATCCATCAGGTCGAGCTCCTTTATAGTCACACATGGTACACTTGTAAGGTTTTTTATCAGTATGTTTCTGCATGTGAACCCTCAGGTCTCTACGATGTACTGCCCTATAGTCACACATGGTACACTTGTAAGGTTTTTTATCAGTATGTTTCCGCATGTGAACCCTCAGGTCTCTATGATCTACTGCCCTATAGTCACACATGGTACATTTGTAAGGTTTTTTATCAGTATGTTTCCGCATGTGAACCCTCAGGTCTCTATGATCTACTGCCCTATAGTCACACATGGTACATTTGTAAGGCTTTTTATCAGTATGTTTCCGCATGTGAACCCTCAGGTCTCTACGATGTACTGCCCTATAGTCACACATGGTACATTTGTAAGGCTTTTTATCAGTATGTTTCCGCATGTGAACTCTCAGGTCTCTACGATCTACTGCCCTATAGTCACACTCAGTACATTTATATTTCCTCTCAACGCTATGTGTGAGCAAATGTTTCTCTAAACTCACAAACTCTGTAAACCCTCCAACACACACACTACACTCAAGTAGTTTCTCCCCTGTATGAGTCACATTGTGAAGCATTTTGGCTTTTTGGGTCTGTGCTCTCCTGTTGCCACCTACAGTAGATGGATAGTTCCTCTTAGCAATGTGTGTGAGCAAATGTTGCTCTAAACTTGTATTCTCTGTAAACCCGGTAACACATACACTACACTCATGTAGTTTCTCCCCTGTATGAGTCACATTGTGAAGCAGTTTGGCTTCTTGGGTCTGTGTTCTCCTGTTTCGCATCAGGTTTCCAGATTGCATTGCCTTATAGCTACAAACAGTAGGTTGAGAATTCCTCTTAGCAATGTGTGTGAGAAAATGTTGCTCTAAACTAGTATTTTCTGTAAACCCGGTAACACATAAACTACACTTGTGTAGTTTCTCCCCTGAATGAGTCACACTGTGATGCTTCATGCCTTCTGACATCAGTAGAGAAGGTTCACAAGTCACACTTGTATCATTTGCTGCCTGTCCTGTCTCCCCTGAATGAGTCACATTGTGGTGCATCATGCCTTCTGACATCAGTAGAGAAGGTTCACAAGTCACACTTGTAGCGTTTGCTGCCTGTCCTGTCTCCCCTGTACGAGTCACATTGTGATGCATCATGCCTTCTGACATCTGTAGAGTAGGTTCACTAGTCACACTTGTATCATTTGTCTCCATGAGTATGTGTATGTGACAAGAGTTGGGGGTTCTAACGGGTAACAATCATCACGCCTGCAAATATGTAGAGTTGATCAGTTTACATCAATTGTCTGAGTATTTAAAATCAATGAATAATCATACTGTATGAACAATATTTCTTTATCATATTTAAGAAGTATATGTAGGTAGGTAGAGAGGTAGAGAGAATGAGAGAGAGAGGGAGGGAGAGAGAGAGGGAGGGAGAGAGAGAGAATGAGAGAGAGAGAGAGAGTTGGCAGTCAAAGTACCACCCTGAGACAGAGTATTACCCAACCCCTACGTCATAGTACTACCCTTTTGTTAGACTTAGAGGGTTGCATAACTGCAAGGTGTGAATATACATGTATGGGTCAGATTTTCAGAAAATGCACAATTCGCCTTCACCAATCTTCTCAAATAACCCAAATTTCAGACGAAAATAAAGTTCAAAATACAGTTCAACCTATCCAAATAGATTGCTAGAATCAATGCAATGCCAAATATACTCGAATTTACCTAGTATTGACCAAATTGCAGCCTAATTTAGCAGAATTTACTAAATGTGTACAGCTGCCAATTGTACATTTTCTGTAAATCTGACCCGTATATATATGATGTGTAAATGCACCAGGTTCTGGATAGCTGTTTTTATGTGCATAAAAACAGCTATAAAATAAAATATAATTTTATATATACTATGTCTCATGCAACTCCTCTTAAGGCTATACATTTTTTTTGAATTGTTCATTTTTGCGAAAATCATTGTCGAAATGATCGCCGAAAGTAGCACTGCTGCTCTCATGGTCTGTCCACTGCTACCTTACAATATGGGAAGGTATCTTATACCATTTGTGATTCGTTTCAGGAAAATGAGTCATAAGTCGCAAAATATGGATTTTGAAATATCACCATATTTGAAAAGAGGAGATCAAGGTGATTCCAATGTATGTAAACATTAAGGACATCTAATAAGTAAATCTTTTTATTTAGATATTTTTATTTTTGAAAATTTGTTTGCAATATTTCTGGGTGGATAATTAGGCCTACCAGTAAAGTAGCTAAATATACTCAATGGGATGATCTAAGAAACGCACTGATATAATTAATAAACAGTCTTGGAATTTGGGAGATGTATTCATACAACCACAAGGACTAGACACTCCAAACATGGAAATATTCCAACAAAGAGATCTTGTAAGTAAACGATTTTGAAAAACACCAATTTTGCGACTTGTGACTCATTTTCCTGAAACACAACACATTTTCTACTATATTTCCGAAAAGTAAGCTATATGAAAATGTACTTTCAGTCCTCACCCATTAGACATCCTAAGAGTTGTCAACTTCTAACTTATTTTCAATCGATTAGACACATGAATGAGGAACACACTGTCAAACCCAGCAATATTTGAAATAACAAACGTCTTTAGTTGAGGCCTGAGCCCCACCATCAGAAAAACAGATCACATTAAGAAGGATCAGAAGAACAGAGACCAAGGATCGAATTAATTAAAAGCCCCTATGTATTAAATGTAGCGTCTGAGAGGCAATTTCATTATGAAAAGGTTTGACTAGTTTATATTCTAGCTAGACTACCAACATTGACAACATAACTTCAGCGATCATTTTAACTATAATCGCAAAAGTAAAAAAAAATATATTACATATTTAGCTTTGAATGAAGTTGCATGAGGCATATGATATATGAAATACTATTGTTATGAAGTAAATACCGGTACTCTAATTTATCAAGCTCCGGGAGCCTACGGGAGCTTCTGGAAGCCAGCGCAAGCCCCTGCCATTTAGTCACATCTGAAATGATCACTGCATTGCTGCGACCTGATTTGAATGATAATAATGGAAACATCCCCACACGCTCCTACCTAGAAGAACCTACCCTATCTTAATCTAAAATCTTTTGGCTATAGGCCTATGCCTAATTTTTGCCTAACAACAAAAACATATTTTCCCAACCAGGAACCGTTAAACGACATATTTATCTTATTTAAAACCACTATTGCAACCTTGTTTTTTTGGTTAAAAAAGAGTTTATTAAATACAGCATACAGTAGAGTAGTCAGAGCTGCCACCTAGTGGCAGTGGATGGTGTCTCTGCAGGCTCTTTACATTAATAATATTCTGAATATGCATAGACCCACGCTCTATCGTGGCACCGTGCCCAAATACCTGTGTCCAGTTTTACTTCCCTAGGCGTCCTCTCTACATACACGAATCCACGGTTCCGTTCTGAGCATGCGCATTCGCCACAAATGAGTCAATAAAGGCACATGGCTAATATGAATATTAATTAGTAGTAGTCAGCTGACCTTGACCTTGGACTACTACTAATTAATATTCATATTAGCCATGTGCCTTTATTGACTCATTTGTGGCGAATGCGCATGCTCAGAACGAAACCGTGCATTCGTGTATTGTCTACTGGACCATCACAAATGCCACGTACTTCCGCATTTAGAAACAACCACTTCACTTGACTTGTTGACAGTTTATCGATCTTTACCATAAGTGACCAGTATTACAGGCCTGCAAACTTATCGGACACTCACACATACTGTACAGTGTATGCAACACACAGAGATTATATCAAAGCAGTTTGAACTAAATAAACAACTTATTTTGAGGATATTGTACTTACAAGTTACAACACAGATAAGGCGGCGGAAATCTGGGCCCATTGAAAACAGCAAAACACAACACCCGCCTCCACTATCCGTTGCATCGCTAGTTTGGTACGGTACTATCATAAGTGAGGCAGCACTGTCGCGCTTCCCGCGTTAGTCCATGAACCTGGACCCTCGCTTCGCCACCCTGTGGATAGTGGGTCTGTGCTAGAGACTATTCCCGCGTTAGGTTTGCGGTATGGTTCTTCACGCATATAGCAGTCTACTCGTATATATTTTCCAAGAAGACCAAAATACCCGTGAAATGTTTTTTTATAGGTTTTTATGGCATACAATTTCGTGGATATTCTCATGCAATACAATTAAATATTCGAAAAAACATTATATTGTTATACAGAAACTGAATGTTTCGCATAGTGATACTAGAACAGTTTTAACCTTAATTATTCAGGCTTTTAAAGAAAAAATGACCACTATCAGGTACTCTCTTTGAGCTCAATAAAGCAATATAATATGAGTGTGGACGTTACTTAAAATTTCACTCAAGACTAGCAATGCACCAATCGCCAGCTAAATGGAATGACATGAAGTGAAAACAACAACAGAAAAAAGAGGAGAAAATCGAGCTAGAAATCAGATGAAGAAGTAAGTAATATATTATGGCGATATTGTGTTGAGGTCGACAACGACAAAGGAGATGAATAGTGTTTCGAATGGATTGGTTTTGGATAATTATATTAAAGTGTTACTATTTGCTAAAGTGAATGAGGTGGAACAAAGTAAAGGAAAGAGGGTAAAACAAACCGTCAGTTACCACGGATATTAGCGTAAATAATCTATAATGCAAAACAAAAAAACCCTTGGTATACTCAAACAGCAAAATACCGAAGATTAAGCTTGTGGTCTTTTCCTTCAAAGAATATCTGTGTGAATTTGCCTGAAAAATTGGCCTTCACCAATCCTCTTCAATAACCCAAACCTCAGGTAGAAATAAAGAGTTCACCAAACTTGAATAGATCTCTTGAATCGAATCAATATCAAATATATTCACTTATACCAAATTTTCGGATGCCCTGACACACTTATCGACACATATTTTGACTGGACTACTTTTTTTGTCTATAACTTAATGACGAAATGTATCATCAACATAGATCAGTTTATGTTCAATACAAATTCTAATGTTGGAATGAACAAAATAGCATTGAAGTAAAAGTAACTCTGGGTTTCTTGGAAGAGCTGTGAGCTAGGGCACAGAAAGAATATTATCCATTTTCCTGTCTATTGTAACTGTTTATTGAGGAAATAAAAGCATTTATATATATATATCAAAACGAAAGAACATTGCCAGGAAATAGAAGATAACCGAGTAACCCAAAATGAATTTATCAACAAAACTGATCCGAAACAATATTGGAAGACACATCTTCCCATCAAAATTATTGAACTCAAGCCTTGTAATTTGTAATTAATGATTCTATTTTCTCAAGTTACTCCCTAACTTTATGTAAGTTTGATGTATAATACTTATGGAAATATACAATTTGACTATATGGAAGGTTGGAAGCTAGGAAGAACAACGAGTGTAGAGCTTGAATACTTTTATTGTAATTATCGGCCATGTTTGTTTATCATTATTTTATCACAAAATAGAGAAAAACATGCAGTATTCCTTTAGGGATGGTTTCACGCCTTGCCGATCAAATACTATAATAGTGTATACTAGTAGAAATTACATTACAAATATTCCACATAATACAGGCATAGACATGGAAAATCATTATAAGCAGTGCCCAAACAAATCACCCTCCAGATGGTACTACCTACTAATATTAACACAAACTAATATTAACACAAACATTCATCCAGACCATTTAGACTGGCAAGGTCAATATCAACACAATCAGGTTGAAATATATGAATCAACATGAAAAGTAAATAAAAACAATTAAATCCTCTTCATTCATTAATTTATTCCAATACATGATCTTCGTAAAATCTACATGTACTTTGTCATTACAATATCTTGTAATCAAAAAGTCGACCAATGACTATCATTGAATTGATCAATGACTATTGTAATGTACTTTAATTATTTTTTTAAAAAATTCAATTTGTCTTTATTTAAAGTCACAATTTGGGAGATATTTTGAAGAATTAGTTAGATACAAGATAAAATGCTGTCCATATCATAAGAAGATGTTAGCATTGCATGTTACATTTACCAAGCATGTTAAACATGTCCCACGTTATAAAGTTGCCTACGTTTTTAACCCTATGAGGGGAACATGCATCCTTGGCGAGATTCGGTACATCTCTCTTTCCTGCGTACTTATTACAATAAAGGAAATGATAACCAGCTATGTATAGCCCAGTTGTCATGTGTAGTTCCTCCTTGTGGCAAAGCAAATAGAATGAAATGAATGTACATAAACTTCAAACATATTATTTCAGGTCATTGCACATCACTGTAGATTATGTTACTCTTCTATGTAGAAATAACGAAGAAAAAATCACAATCACTGTACCAGAAGTGTCACAAGTGACAACTGACAAAACTGCACACCTTCATTTTGTTTTTTGAATTAATAATTATAAATCACCAATACTCCACGATAAGAGTCTGAGTGGCAAGTGATACGTACTATCATCCCTATCAGATAACGCTTATTCTTAATTTTTTTGTGCCAAAACTGTATTTTGTTTTCCTTGTTCTGTAAAAGTTACATCTTGGACCGACAGAACTAACCCCAAAAAGGGGAGTCGGATACCCAAGAATAAATAAAATCTCTAAAAAAAATATATAATGTGGTAACCGTGTGAAAACAGATTCCTGAGTACCGTAACCAAAAAGGAAAGGCCAGTCAATTTATTCTCCTTTAACAAATTGTCTATACTTAACTAATCTGAGGTTTGTGTTCTCGATTCCTATAATGATAGCAGGGCGATAGTTGCGACCTCTGGCTGTTGCTGTAGACGTGGCATCAGCATAGGGCTAGTAAGTGTCATGGCCACCATCGTCCAAAGGTTTATTCACTCTATGATCACAGCCACAAGTCATTGTCACCATCGTAATATTATGGTATTAATAACCAAGGGACGCTCATGACAGTGTGTACAACTTCACATACCACAGTTTATTTATCTTTGTGGTGAGAGCCATGAGGGTTGGCTCTCCCCGCCTCTCCAGTATGCTTACACTGTATGGGTCTCCAGCCCCACCTTCTACCTGTAGATCATGCAGGTATTCACCCTGATATGTGAACACACTCACACAACGGTTGCCTTGTTCAGCCACAAGGATGTACTCACACCCACCCACAGTACACACAGCAATTGGATTGCTGAGTTTACGATTGGTACTTTTGTTCTGGAATGATCTGCTTTCTCCTGTTTTGTGATTGATGACAAGGACAGCATTACTGTTATATAAACCAAGCAACATGTCACCAGTTTGGCCTAAATGGATATAACTGTAGGTGTTATTCCACTTAGGGTCCATCTCATACTGCCTTTGCTGCACCAGATCCCTGTTATACAAGTACACTGTGGGTGAATTATCCCCCCTGACATAGATACCTGAGTTATCTATAGCTGCACTGTATGCCTCTACACCAGGAGGTTTCCACTCCCTGACCTCTCCATTGTTAACATCATTAATCACCAGTTTACCTGTACCCCACAGGCACATAACCCAGGATCCATCCTCAGCTGTGCTGATGTGTGAAGGGTGTGTTGCAGCATGTATGAGTGTAGCTGTACATGTGGATGAAGCCCTATCGTAGTTAACCTGGTGGCGGCCTGTAGATGTAGTAACCAGCAGTTTACCATCAGGTGTCAACGCTACTGTTGGCCAGCAATGGACGGATGGAATCTTCCACTCTGCCATGTATTTGGCTGAAAATTCATAATTATATACCGTACCATTAATTTACAAGAAGAAATTCAACAATAAAGGAGCAATGCCCCCTCTCCATTTTGTTATGAACAATATCGTCCTATGAACAACTTCACTTGTGGTTATTATGTTTTATTATACATGCATTGCTCTGAAACCAACGTATCTAGAGGGATTCATGCATAGTGCGTATTTCACGGCAACCAATCTGGGGTTTTTTTTACTAAGATTACATAAAATTCAAATTAATGACTCAACTTTTTTTTTCTATTTTCATGATTGAAAGCATGTATAATAAATCTGTTAACTAACTCGTTGGTTTCAGTCGCTTAGAATATTACACTGCGCAACTCGTGCAATATTCACACTCCTTCAACCAACTCGTTAGTTAACCTGTATGAGTATCATAGAGTCAGGTTCAGTCCTGTTTAACACATCTTAATGAAAATAAAACCCCAAAACAATTTTCATTCTTGAAAAAATTTCAGAAATTGGGTGTGCAGGGGTTCTGGCTAACCAAAAATTCTTACTTGTCTGGTGGACTAGTGATATTTATTTTCCCCTAGTCCTCCTAGGTTTTCACTAGTCCTCATGAAATATGGCGCAAAAAGTCACATGAAATATAACTCCAACTATCAAAGGATACACTTTATTCCAACAATATAATAATAATTCCCATCGTAAGGAGCGACACACTCTGTACAGTTATTGTTTAAGATATATTTATTAATATGATATTCCCCGATTTTTCCAATGGAAAGTCTTCTATAAACAGCCACTGTTCTAAAAATTTAAACTCATAATATCAGAGCTCCATATCAAATATGCCTACCTTACAATGCCTTGAAAAAAAGTCGGTAGGGAAAAAAAAGTCGGAAAAAAAAATCAGTCATAAAGTAGAAAAGTCAGTCATGAAGTAAAAAAGTCCGTTGCAAAGTTGAAAAAGTCAGTTGCAAAGTTTGACATCTGGGGGTTCATCAGACTGAAAAATCATAGTAAAATTCCACGACTTTCAGTATCAGTATTTTAAAAAAACATCCCAAAATGTCAAATCTCCCGCAAATTCCGCAATTTATATTAGTTGTCAAATTAAAAACAAAATTAAATCTCAAAATGGAATATTATTTTCAAAACTTGAAATTCTCAATCTGATTATTTTTGTTCATCTAAATAGTCATTAGATAAGTTCAGAACGTCAACGATGTACTAGTAGTAGAGAAATTAAAAATAGCAATTCAGTCGTTTTTATTTTTCGAAAATAAGTCAGTATTTTCAGATAGCCTGGCAGACTAGTGACTTGCTAAGATTCACTAGTCAGCAGGAAAATCTGGTTGCCTGGGGGCGTGCGGGCGAGCATTAGTCTGAACCCCTGGTGTGGTGTTCGGCACATATCTGACCGTTCAGAGCCCTATGACTAACAAGCCAACCTGTAATATGGGAATGTGTTGTATGGGATACAGACTCATGACCTGATTTTTGAAATAAAAAGCATTTGTTTATTCATGAGACTGAGATGGCATGTGCCAGGTGATTTTTCATGGCTTGGGTGAGCGGGGGCTGTCAGGTTAGTTATATTCATTTTGAGATTTGGGAATTTTGGTTGGTTTTGGATCGTATTTTGTGACTGTCCATGTGTTAGAAATTAGAAAGTTTCAGGGAAAATGTATGGCCTCATTTATTATTAACCATCAAACATATAAACAAGTTGGCAGCCATCATTTTAACAGTTTTACCTGGATCTCTCGATCGTATCGGGACAGATCTACTCCATCAGCTACAGTCTATCCCTTCAGCTACTTCACCAGGAGGGCAGTCATCAGAGCAACTAATATCATTTTAGCCCAAAGTCCACAGCTGTGTATTAGTCTATTGTAAGTTGTTTGTTAAGTCGGCAAAGTCTGTCGTAAGTCAGAAAAGTTGGTTGAAAAGAAGTTGGTCAGGGGGAAAAAAAAAGTCAGTTGAAAAAAAGTTGGTAGGGAAAAAAAAATCAGTCATAAAGTAGAAAAGTCAGTCATAAAGTAAAAAAAGTCAGTTGCAAAGTTGAAAAAGTCAGTTGCAAAGTTCGACATCTGGGGGTTCATCAGACTTCTACTGCAAATCTATTTACAAACTAATATTTTCTCTTTTAAAGTCCTATGTTCATGCAATAAAGATCAAAATGATCCTAAAGATTATGAGAATATGCCTAAACATGATTCAATTTTTAGGTAGGTGCCCTTATGTAACCATAGGGCGCGTAAGTAGTCCACCACGGCGATTTTTAGAGTCACGCTACTGTAGCAGTTTCATGACGTCATGTGGACATGTCGCGCGAAAGTCCCATAGCCCCAACGTTACCGCGATATTAAATCTCTGTTTTTTCAACGATCATATAGTTTTATGAGTTCTAACTTACATATATCCATCTTTAGAGGCAAACGATTTCAACTATAGCCTTCATAACCGTCAAACCGTTACTGGGGCGATGTATGGAGTGATTAATTATCGCCCCAATGCTAACTCTATGGGGATTGTTTACTTCCGGTCCACACATCAGTACAACTGCGCGACTAGTTTTTGTTAATTCGCGCCCCGCCGCCATGACACTTACACACTCTATTAGGTATAGCATCGCAAACAAAAACTTTAAAAGTGAAGTAGGCCACATGCTGGGCAGTGGCACAGTGGGGGGCAGTGGGTGGGCTCTGGGACCTCCACTGTGGCTGGTGAGACATTCAGTACAGCACCGAAAAGTAAACAAACCCCACATGTGACTTAGCTGTCCAGGCCTACTGTAGCGATAGTCCAGGAAATCTAGCTCAAAAAAGCCAAAAGGTCAAAAAAACTAGAACAGAAATGCGGTTTTCACCATGCTTTCTTCCCACAAGGGCCCTGTATTAACATACCAAAAATGTAGACAAATTTATCGTTGGGAAATAGGGGAAAATAGCCATTTTCCAAAATGGCTGCCATGGGGAAAGTGCCAAGCAAAAAATTGATGTAACTTCTGATCAAAACATAGCAAATGGATGAATCTGGTGTCTGTGATGGGGTTTTCAGGTATGCCCAACACACTGGTGATATTTAAAATCATTTTAGACATTGCCTAAGTACCTATATCCAAGATGGCGGCCATTGGAAATATAACATTTTTGGAAAAGTTCAAAACTTTGGATTAAAACATGGTATAAGGCCAATGTTGGTGCATATTATGGGGTTTTCAGGTATGCTCAACTCAATGTGATAACATTTGAAAACAGATTAGACATTGCCTGACAACTCATATCCAAGATGGCTGCCATTGACAATCTGCCATGGGATAAGTGCCCAGCAAAAAATCAATGTAACTTTTGATCAAAACATAGCAAATGGATGAATTTGGTGTCTATGGTGGGGTTTTCAGGTATGTCCAACACACTGGTGATATTTAAAATCATGTTAGAAATTTTCTAACAACAGATATTCAAGATGGCTGCTACCGACATATTTTGGAAAGGTTCAAAACTTTTGATAGGAATATGCACAGAAATAGAGTATAGATGGAACACCGACTCGAGCGCGAAGCGTATTGACGTCATGACGTGAGGTTGCGGCCGCGAGAAATCAGCGTGAGGTCGCAGGAAGGGGGATACTTCACTTCCGGTTGTTACGCGTGCGACAGTGTGCGAGCAGACAACCAAGATTGAGCTAGTGTGTTTTCAGAAGACAATCCTGTCAGAAAGAAATGCGGTAAGTAACATTATCATTCACCTAATGATCGGTTAAATCTTGTACATATATTTGCACGATTTGTCTCCTTTATTTGATCAGAATATTTCCTGACAGCTTCGTTACCGTAAGGGAGGGCATTACCACATGCCTAGGCTATATATGTCTACTGTCGCCGTGTCTAAGAGTTTTGAGCGAGTAAAACGTCACAAATTTTGGCCGCACATAAGTGATCGTCGCTCATTTCAAAATGCAGATATCAAAATACCGTTCCACCATGCGCAAGCTGAGAAAAATAGCTTGAAAACCAGGTGAATCTTTTTTTTGTGAAGCGATTTTAACTATCAATTTGAATGAGTTGAAAAACATGAAAGATTCACGCAAAGTGACGGGGGTACGGTAGCACGACTGTCAAACACAGTGGCAGAGGAGCGGTGGTGTGGTGATGCTGCTGTCAGCGTAGCCGTAATTTAATAAAGAAAAAAATACTAATCTCACTCAGGGATGTAACTGCCTGTCTCGCCTAGACATTTCAATTGCATATAAAATACTGCTCAATGGCAGAATCGATTTACATAGAGACTGGGTAGAGGTAGTGATTTTAGAATATTTTCGACAGCAGGCAGTGCCAAATATATATGCCTATGACAGTCAGGCTAACGTTGTAACACAATTTCTGCTAACATGATCTCACGCCTCCCCCTGCTAACATGATCTCACGCCTCCCCTGAAATCATGAAAAGGGGTCTTTTTTAACATCAGATTTTCCGTGTTTTGCCACAAAAAGGGGGGGGGGGGGGTAAAATGCCTTGAAAATTCACGGAAAGGGGGTATTTTTGAAAAGCTGGAACAGAAAAGCGTACACTTTTTAGCCCTGAGTTTTGGGGGGGGGGAGGCATGATCTATTTCTGTTAAAAATAAATAATATGCTAATGTGATTTGTGGCAGCGGACTATTTTGGCTTTATTTAATGTTTTATTTTGGTAAAAACTCTGGAGAATGTAATTTACATCCATATCAGATAGGATTCAGTTTGACTGCAACGATCTGCAAGCTTAATATTTCAAAATTATTATTTTCCATTGATTTCATGATTCTAGACCTAGTCCAAGCATTGTAATATAATGTCTTGAGAATACATGTATGTACACAATCCAATGGACGTAGAGAGGGCTCCTTATTAAAAGTCATTTGAGAGGCAGAAAAAAACATCTAATATTGCCACCAAACTTGATAGTCCGGAAGCAGGAGGGTGAACCTTGCATTTTGGGTCATACATTGTTTTTGGATTAATTCTAAAGCTGCCTCTACACCAGTCCCGGTTGTGCATCGCCAACATTTGGCGATACCTGCCGATACTTTTTCTGGGGTGGTGTAGAGGGCTTCCCGACGGCCTCCCAACACTTGTAGCTATCGGCAGCTGTTGGCGATAGTCGCCGATCACTTGTTTGAAATATTGTGTGAGTCACCAACAGTCAGCAGAAGAAAATCGCCAGTGTAGAGGCTTTCCCGACAGGTCTCAACGTGCATGCTTGTATCAGGGAAATCTGTACTATCGGAAAAAAATGGTGATCACAAGTGTCACCAGTATCGGGACTGGTGTAGAGACAGCTTAAATCTCCAAAATCTCCTGATTTCAAATCTGCCAGGTGCCACTCTGCAACCCTTATAGTGATGCCTACCCACGAAAAAAGCATAGTTAAGCATCTTATATGGTCGCAAATCAATAATATAATAATAAGAAAGCCATGTTTCTTATATATCAGCAAATTCAAGTTAAAGTAAATTGCATATTAAAACATAGGACTTGGTGAGGGAAGAAGAAAACTGAAAGCCATTTCTTGATATCTTGACTGGGGCCTGAGTTATGGGGTTTGATCATGTCAAAAGCCCTGTTTCTTTATATCGGCAAATTCAATTCAGAGGTAAATGAGGTTTATTTGCTTGTGTTGTATATCAAAACATAGGGTTTGTTGGGGGCAGTAGGTAACTGAAATCTATTTCTTGATATCTTGATTACGGCCTGAGTTAAGGGTGTTGGTTATGTTGAAAAGTCCCGTTTCTTTATATCGGCAAATTCAAATCAGAGCTAAATGAGGCTTACATACTTGTGTTTTATATCAAAACATAAGGTTTGATGAGGGCAGAAGAAAACTGAAAGCCATTTTTTAATATCTTGATTAGGGCCTGAGTTACGGGGTTGGTTATGTTGAGAAGTCCCGTTTCTTATAATAGCGGCAAAATTCAAGTCAAAGGCAAATGATGATTGTGTTGTATATCAAATCACAGGACTTGGTGAGGGAAGAAGACAACTGAAGGTCATTTCTTGATATCTCAACTAGGACTTGAGTTATGGGGGTTGGTTATGTTGAAAATGTCAGAAAGACCCATTTCTTATAATTATGTAGGAAATTCAAGTCAGACGTAAATGAAGCTTACATGCTTGTGTTTTATATCAAAACATAGGGTTTGATGAGGGCAGAAGAAAACTGAAAGCCATTTTATAATATCCTGATTAGGGCCTGGGTTACGGGGGTTGGTTGTGTTGAAAAGCTCTGTTTCTTTATATATTATTGGCAAAATTCAAGTCCGAGGTAAATGAGGCTCACATGGTTGTGTTGTATATCAAAACGTTAGGGTTTGGTGGGGGAAAAGGGAACTTAAGTCATTTCTTCATATCTTGATTCATTTAAATGTTATCATTCTATATCTATGTTATTTCAGCTCCGTTTAAATAAAAGGGGTTCAGTTCATTACTCAGAATGGCCAATCCCATGACAAGTGAAATAGCAGATCTGTTGGAGGTAAGACATTGTTAATATAAATTATAATGAATTGTGACAATTGGTATGACAAATTACGACTCAATCTGTCTATATATTATTTACGGTATAGCCAATGTATTGGCCGGGTTAGCATAAATTATGATGTAACTTGTGTTATTAAAGCAGGAAAGTGCCTTGTGAAATAGTGTCCTGTTTATAAATAGTGTTAATTATGTTCAGTGGTAACAAGGTAACTGAAAACCATAAAAACATTGGAGGTCATTTTTTGCACAAATATCTTTATTCAGGTAGATATATTCTCATTAGAAGAGTGTTTTTCATTCTGTCCTGGAAAACCAGTATTGAATATTACAGTGGCAGTAGGATATATAAGTTACACAACACACGCATGGGAAAATTTTAGTACCTAAATTGTATAATTTTAAAGTTATTATTATGTTTGTATAGCGATGGCACATACAAAAGGTTCTAAATAGCATCAATAATAATGGTCTTTACATGGAGACAGTAGCTAAAGAAAGTGAGGTTATATTTCATGGTCATCTCACAAGAAAATGTGGTTTGGGTCTCACATTAATGGTAAAACATTGATTATTACAAATGAATTGTCACATCTGAAGATAACTTGCTGCAGATTAGGTGTTTTCTATATTTGACTTTCCATTTTTCATGCAGGAAATCACCCTCGAAGAACAGCAGCCTGGCCCCAGACCATCGATTAGTTGTTTGACTACTATGTCGGTAAGTATGTACACTGTGTATAGCTATATCAGCAATCTCAATGAGATATTTCTCAAGACTGAGACCACAATAATACAATTATTAGAGAATTAATATGGTGGAATTAGACAAGACAAATGGTACACATCATGGTACACACCAGGTGATATCTATTATCTCCTCAAGGGTAAACCCTACTTTTCAGACTACAAAATGTGAGGAATCAGTGATGTGCATACTTGGTGAAGTAGATGAAAGCTTCAATTTTTCGGCTGAGGCAAAACTAATGCTCACTGATTCAGCAAAAGGTTAGTAGGACTGACACAGCCTGATATCAAAATAATTTAAAATCTATGCTAATTATTTGCAATGTTATTGCAAATTAAATCATTAAATCACCATAGAATACACCTTAAACATTGGAACTCGGGACCTATTGCACCAGAATTTAGTGATATTGATATTCTAGTACTATCGGAATCTTCTCATGAATTTATTGCACAAGAATTGTCATCATCATAGTGCTACACATTATCCCATTAAGCACAGTGCAATGGAATGCTATGCTTCATAGATAGGGGTAGGGCATAGGGCTATTATATAAACCTTTTAAATATCATTTCCACTTTGCTAGTTCAAGAGAAAATAGAGAACATAAGTATTTACAGATCCTGGTCCAATGCACTCTCAACGATATATATCTTTATAAATATAAAATATATAAACTTCATTTTCATGAGACCGTGTTTATGATTGTCAGGATTTTGGAAGAAATGGCCATGTTCTCTGCAGTTTCAGAGTTCAGCAAATTGGTACTCAGTAAAATGATTGATAGCCTTGTAACTACATCAAGAGTCAGAGGCCTAAACAAGGAGGCCACTGAAGCCAAATTTTTCAAGATTATGTGCCTTGGTGCCCCAGATCTGACACAGGTGACAAGGCATCATCAGTTGACAATGTGGTTATGTACCAATCTGCTCCAAGTTTATCTAGATGCATTAGAAGACCCACAGCAAACCGTAAAAAGCCATGAGATTTCCTCTTCTGAAGCTGATGTTACTCATTACATTGGCGGCTTTGTCTGTAGTAAGCTAAAACAGAGGAATGTAGATCATGATTACAACGATATAGTGAACACAATGATAAGTGACCAAGAAGCTGAGGAAGCTACCCTTGTTGCAGCAAAGTCAAGGGGTAGACTGACCCACTTAACCCAAGATGGGAAAGCACTTTTTATTGAGCTTGAGTTAATTTTCCATGATCCACCTTTTCAAGTCTTGCGAATCAAATGAAGTGATTCAAAATTGTTATCATAGTGCCACAGGCACCATTGTTTCTCAACAATTAGACAAAGTGTTCTCTGATTTGATATCATTATATTTCAAGGTCCATTCTAAGTGCAGAGTTATTGTTGAAAGGTGTATAGGCAGAAGGCCTGATTCAAAGAAAGAAAAGGCTCTAAGGAGCAAATTAGCAAAATAGGATACCACTATGAAATGAGATGTATTCATAAAAAATATTCTTACATCAAATACTTACTTATAATATTGCATCTATTGTCAGACATTTCTTTTAATCTTGGGCATAGGTGTTGGATCAACCAGAATTGTACAGGGGCTCCTCTTTCCTCTAACGTTGCCCTTAGGGAGAATACATAAGGCCAGGCTCCGCTGCATCCTCAGCTTGTTTTCTTGGTATCTGAGGAATATATAGTTTTAATGAATATATGTATAGAAAAGGGACCTGACTTGTCAACAAAATGTTGATCTTTAAAGGTTTCCATGGTATATTGAAATTGAATATAATAATGATTCTCTGTATGACAAATTGTAATTGAAATTTAAAACATACACCAGAGGTCTTTTCAGCCTCTCAACTGTTGTTTGGTGTCTGATACAATAATATATTATCCTCTCTACTGATGGATAATAAATACTAAGTACCTTTAGGTAAGCTTCTCTAAAATACAATAAATCTTGTACTTTCTCTTCACCATTGTTATTTTACAATTGGTTTTCTTTAGTTACTTAAAACTCTTGCCTTTGCTCTTGATAACTCATATGAAATCATCCAACTATTTGGATTGATCATCATTTCAAGAGAGTTCTATTTGGCAGTTTGCCATGTATGTACTAGTTTTCCTTCACTTCTAAAGTCCACTTTGTGCTTTGTATAGACTAAATTAAGCTAAATACAGTATTTTTATTCAATTATATGAATGTTTACCTTGTTTGAATTGTCATGCGGCACTTTAATGAGGTATTGATAATTGAAAACATCAATCAATTTTCGCTGCAGGCAAGACACTGTCCTAATTAAAGCAGCATCTACTCATGTGCCTTTATACATGGAATTTAACCAGGATCGTATTCCTGTCTTAAATATCTCTTTAACTCTACTATGGATTCATAACACTGATGCTTAGGGGCTAAGCTGTTCCAAAGTGCCAGTATAGCGTAAATGTTTTTCTGACATAGAATGAATCACTTTCATTCTTCTGCCGTTGGCCTGATTTCTAAGGTTAACTTTCCTATCATCCATATTCTCACTATACTGTGCTACCCATTTCAAATAGGTGGGCCTTCCTTCTAATTCTAATTGTCGTAGACTTGTAGACTCATCTGGTCTTCTTTATAACCACAAATATAGGGATCACCCAAATTTTTCTTGATAACCCCAGATCTTTCCATTTTCATACTATTACTCAAAATCATGTTTATTAATCTAGCTGATTTATGTGTGATTTTGGTCTTCTGCAACCTAAGTTACTTCTTTGGTGAATATCTCCAATATAAATACCCATAAGTCCATATTGAAGGATTTTCGGATCGAACACCCAATGCTCTGTGCCTGCCAAAATGAGCCTCCAATGGATCCTGGCAGAATTTGTTGGAGAGAACCATTTGCACTCCTGAGTTTAGAAGATAACGGGTTGCCTCTATCATTGAGTTCACTGCAATGAAGAGACATCAATATTATTAAACATATACATGCATGAGTGGAATAGGTAGATGAAAATTCTAGGGACTATGGTGAGAGGTGTAATAAAAATCAATATCGGTTCACAGAAATCAGTTATAAGGACCAACCTAGTGTCTCTTCTAAAGGTAATTTTCAACCCTCAACAGAACACAATTATTTTTCATAAGGAATCCCCTTATATGTTAAAAATGTTATGATTGGACATCACCTGTGGTTTTTATTCCTTCATATGTCTGCCTACTCAGGAACATTTTCTCACGTTCACGCCTTGTGAAGCCTTCCCGGTTATTGACTGAGTTTCTCCATTCGTCAATGTATCTGAGGAAATCCTCAGCCAAAAACTAAAGAAAATTAAAGAATGGAAACATGTTTTTAAAAAAACATAATTATGTGTGCCATGCATTTCTCACTCAGTAATATGATATAGTTGAGGAGTAAACTGAATATAGATCTATATAAATTTACAAACCCTAAATCTGTCATCATCATGTGATGTGTAAGGGCTCAAGTACGCATTATTCTTCTTCCTGCCTTCCTCAGAACACCTACAGTAGCACAGAAAAGACAATAGATTTATGATTACTTCCAATATTGCTAATAAGATTTTGATTTTATTGATTGATTTTTGCAGGGTTTTCCTATACTAAGTGGATATTCATTGTGTTCTAAACAAGTGCCAAGGAATTCAGGCAGCCTGAAATCCACCAAAACAGTCTGCCAGACCCAAATTGATCCCATATATTAAGAACTTTATTGACATTACCTCACATTGACACAATCAAAGAATTTATCCACAAGCAAGATGAATTTTGCAGTTTCCTGGCAAACTTCCCCACCAAATCTTTGCATGACTGAGCCGACTGAGTGGCTTAGGACCTGCAAGTTAATAAAAAAAATGTGTTAAATACTGTTTTTCATTGAGAAAAACGCTGGGTCCATTAAAAGGCTACCCCAATATTAACCCCCGGGTCATTTAAACTCATATCTCTGATTGTTTATTTATGCCTGTATTGCAATAAGGGCTGGCCCCATATAGGCACCTGCCAAAATACTTGGGACACCAACCTGTGCTGCAAGGTAAACACGCATAGTTGACTGGGGTGTCAAGTATATATGTTCAGCTGTTAATTTTGTCCTGTGAAGTTCCCTGTCTTTGTCCTCATCATATAGCCTTTTGATGTGAGTCCAGAGAATCTCCTGTCCGTTATTCTGGAAATTGATAAGAACAAATTTATTGAATAAACAGTATTTGGACATAAATTGCACCCTAGGTCGGCCCCTCCCCACAAAGCTGAGGGCATGCAGGGAAGACCTTTTCAAAAATAATAATAATGATAATAATATTATGATAGTTAATATTATGATAATAACACATATGTGGCCAATTCCACCAATTTGACAACATTTGGCCACCTAGACCCCCCCTGGGTACCAAAAAATAGATTTTACATTAATCAGTTAATTTGTTATTTTTTATCAACCTTATATATATGTGCATTGAACTACCAAGTATGGAACCATTCTGATTATTAGTATTTTTTTTACAGGGGTTCGAAAAATAGATCCCAAATATGGCAAAAATGCCAAATATAGCATGTCAAATAATGGTTCATATGTCTACATGAATGAGAATTTAGATTAGAAATAAATAAAACAAATATGCACATAATGTATTGAACTATTTTATATTTGATAGGCCTCGACATAAGGGTAATAACACCATTTAGTTTGTGAAAATATTGTAACTAGAAGAAAAGTTATAGCCAAATAACCATTCTGTAATGGCAATCATAATGGCAGCGGCAAGGGTGACAGTTCATTGACCCTCTGCCCATTATATCGTTTTTTGGCTGTAACTTTTTTTCTAGTTGGAATATGTTCACAAACTAAAAGACATTATGACCCATACATCGATACCTCTGACATACACCCTAATTCAAAACATTATGTGCATATATGTTTTTCATTTATTTCTAATTTGAATAGTCATTTATAAATGTTGAAATCACTCTCGCCGTCACCCTGTGACGGCAAATGCGTGACGGCAAATGCGTGACGGCAAGAGACAAATGCGTGACGGCAAGACTTTCAAGCATTTTGCCATAAGAATCATGTAAAAAATACTCAGACATTATGAATATCGATCTACATAGGCTGCTAATAAGCAAAATCGATAATAAATGTCAAAATTAAAGTTTATCATTAAAATTATGCCTTATATGGCTCTAAAAACCCTAAAAATGCGTGACGGCAAGAGACAAATGCGTGACGGCAAGACTTTCAAGCATTTTGCCATAAGAATCATATAAAAAATACTCAGACATTATGAATATCGATCTACATGGGCTGCTAATAAGCAAAATCGATAATAAATGTCAAAATTAAAGTTTATCATTAAAATAATGCTTTATATGGCTCTAAAAACCCTAAAAATGCGTGACGGCAAGAGACATTACCCCCTGTTTCCACCACTTTTTGCCACCATGTTTTTTCTCTGCTAGTATTCAAGAAAAACTCTAACCAATACAGTTGATGGTCCATAAATATTAAATCCTATGAGTTTTATTATTATTCAACATAATTGGATGTTTAAATATTTTTTTTATTTTTTTATTCCACCTTAAGCACAGTGCGTGACGGCAAGAGACATCAGGGGTACCCACTTAAAAAAAATCAGTTTTTTTTTTATTTTGGTCAAAAAATCAGTTTTTTGCAATTTTTTTTTACACAGATCATGTTCACGTAACCTACTATCACAACATATTAAAAAAAATGGTCAATTTTGAAGATTATTTAGAAATTCAGCAATTCCATGGACTGATGGCAGTTTTAAAAAATGATTTTTGCCCCCAAAATGGAATTTTGAAACAAAAAAAAAAAAAAATTGGACTAAAAATGCCAAAAATGTGGTTCCACAGGTTGTTAGAACCATCCAATCCAAAAAAAAAATCAAATTAATAGTAAATAATTTGATTTAAGCCCATTTTATCACTTTCCACGGTTGGGGCCCAAATGTTGTCAAATTGGTGGAATTGGCCATGTATGCAAGGTCAGTGAAACGGCTTGGCACTAGTAAAGGACATAAAGAAATCAGACATTAATTTACACACCCATAGATGTTTGGTGTTCTTGCCAAACCCAGAGCTATTTAGGTTGTTTCTTATTGTCTTGATCAGATGGGGGGCATCGCTGAAGAAAAATATCTCCCTCTCTGGGGCATAGATGTTCGTAGTCTTGAAACCATTGTCCCCATGCATCCTAATAAACCGTTGGTTTGGTGAAGCCTTATCGCTGGTGGCTGCTATTACCTGAATATCAACATATTACATTTTTCTAAGTGGAAAAAAATTGATTATCAATTAGTACACATTAGACAGGCTACTAGAACACTCACATTTAAAGTGGGCATTGCAAAATGGTCTCTATGCATAGCTAAGTTGATATATGGGTCAAATTTTCAGAAAATGTACAATTGGCAGCTCTACATATTTAGAAAATTCTGCTAAATTAGACTGCAATATAACCAATATTAGGTAAATTTGAGTATATTAGGCATTACATTGATTCCAGCAATCTGTTTGGTCAGGTTGAACTGCATGTTGAACTTTATTTTCGTCTAGAACTTGAGTTATTTGAGAGGATTGGCGAAGTTGAATTGTACATTTTCTGAAAATCTGACCTATATATATGCATTAGTATTATCTAAACTCTGCAAGATTATAATTTTTAGACTATTTTACTGTCTCTTGGACGCCCTGAAGAGTTACTATGTAACTATAATTGTGATAACATATTCTGTAATTATTACTTAATACTTATATATGAACAAATCTCACTTTTAGGTTGGCCACACTCTCAATTAGCCCAACGGCTCTCCAGAACAGGGGGAATATTTCATCAGCAGTCGCTGTAGTGGTGGGGAAATACCCAATTGACATTTTCAGATTTGATGTTACCCCAACCACCATGAAGACCAGGGCATGAGTGGCTAATGTGCCCTCTGACGATGTGATTTTTTCGTTGCTCTTTACAAACCCAACAAGGTCTCCACTTCGGGGGTCATATACTAGGTCACGCTTGATGGCAATTTCGTCATGGAGAAGGCAAACCCACCTTTCATTGTCACTCAATGGTTGAGCTTGCCGTTTTAGTTCTTTCATGACTTCTAACTGGAAGCCTGCTCTAGGGTGTAACACATTAGTGTAATCCCTCAAGGTGGATTCTGAAGGCAATTTCAATGCTCCAATCTCCCGCAATGACCTGTATGCGGCTGGGCTTGTGCTATGCAGGAGGATGGCAAAGCGTACCATCATGGGGTGCCAACGGATGCCATTTTTTTTCCTCTCAAATGCCTTTTTTTGTTCTTGCCAAAAGAGTTCTGTAAAGCTATCTTTTTCTGCATGTTCCATTAAATCCATCAATACCTTGTGGCTCTCCTCATTGACTTTAATGGATTCCTCAGCCAACTGCCTCCCAATCTCGTTCAGCTGTTTTGTAGCCTGTGTTGTTTTTACCCTTTCTTTTTTTAAGGCTTCAGCAATTTCGTAACTTGATATCTTGGATAATGGTGTAAATTTGTTTATCGATGTTCTTTCAAGAGAGCACAACCTGGAATGTTTTTTTAATATCATCCTCTTACTTTCCCTGCAAGACTTGCAAATATTTGCTTTTTCACCTACAAAGGAACCTTTGCACCCATGAGATCGTATAGATGTTGAGCAAGTTACTTTATCACCACATTGGTCATATGTAACATGTAGGTAATATGAGGCATATGGTTTAGTACAGTTGCATGGTGGTGGAAGTTCAGCATACTTCTGCAGTTCAGAATCTGTAATGCCAGGGCATGGTTGTGGTAAACTTTGGGCTGCCGATTCTGGCAAAAAATCAGTATCAGGGATTGCTGATTCTGTCCTGCCCTCTGATGTTGAGGCCTCAGCATTGCACTCTTCAACTGAAGGCAAACGTTGTGCCTTCAAAAAGAATGAATCATAAGTTAATGGTCTAAGGTTTGCAACAATTTATGGTCAATACATAGTTCAACACGATATATTGTAAGTAAAAACAGCCTGACAAGTTATGTAATACCTTTTTTCTAATTTTCTACATGAAGGTTCTGAATTAATTATTTAAAAGTTCTTTTTAGTTTATCTTTCCAGTTAAACCAAATATCCATGAAATTTGACAAATTATACAACACAGGGGCTAACTTTTTTTTCTCTTTGAAATATGAATTACAGTATAAACTTCCACTTTATGACCTGTCTGCAACTATGACCACTATTGTTTGGAACAAAAGTATTTCTCTCCATTTCATGTTTTAAGAAACATTCCCTTGAAAATATGTAGAAGTTTACTGGTTAACTTATCAACAAGATGAATGCAAAATGAAACTAGAAATATATATGTAATTGTAATTTCAGATGGACTGACAGCAGAACACAATTATTGAAATAAAGAATTTCATACTGGAGGTTTTCTTGGTGCTGGCTTTGGTGTAATAATTGACTTTAATGGCATGAAGCGTGTTGGTAAACTGCCATGTGTCAATACTTTACGACCACTATCTTCTACAAATAAAACCACAAGGTATGAATAACCTGATCTATTTTTACTGTACTTCATGTTCTTTTAGACCAGTTTAATAGGGTCCTTCACGAATAGGTTGATGACAAACTTTGCAGTGGTGACTATGCCCCGGGGACGGGACTAGGTGGCAAACTTTGCCTCCTTATTCTAGGAATACAATTTGCTTTGTGGCTGGATAGCTATTCCAGGATTATCAGATCACATGTTGAGAGTATTTTTGCCTAAGCTCAAGTAGATTTTATCCGCTAGATCTTATAATAATAACAACTTTTGTCAAGTGAATCCATCAAAACATAGGGTGGGAAGAAGCATGCACACAGGGATTGTGCAGGCAGAGGAGCGGGACGAATGTACACACAGAGACCATGCATAGACTTGCAGTATGCCTCTAGGGGGTCAGAACTAGTGTGAGTGTACAGGCATTGTATATAGAGAGAGACTGTGCAAGTCTGGTGACTGGTGGTTTGGTGTGTGCTGCCCCTCTCTCCCTCTCTGGGCCTTCCCCGCTCCCCGTCTCAGTGTACAGCTAGGTGCCTGCATTCCAGCCACCACTGGCCAGTTATGACCTGCGCAGTGAGAGTAACTTAGGACTTCCGGTCACTTCAACCATAATTTGTGAAGTGCCCTATTACAGATCTATGTATAAACCATCAATTTAGGGTTCTCTTGGGTCAGGTTGGAGGATACATTTGGTAGCCTCTTCTCTTATATATGTATACATGATTTTAATCTATATCACCTGTACTTGGATGCCAAATGTTCCTCACTAGAATGCCCCTTTATTCATCTTTTCATTATTTTATTTGTTAAGGAGGTTGGCCAGAATTCTGAGGTTGGGGAGAGTGCACAATTTGTTGGTCATAGTTTGTCGTTGTATGCTTGTCATATTCTCTTTTGCAAAATATCATGTCTAGTAATTAATGGGTAAGTGTTAACAAATCATATTAAAAAATGAAATACTAACAAGTTGACAATGTTTGTTTTAAGTTTAACTAAATCTTGCTCTAATCTGTTTGTTTACAAATCGCTGAGGGCCTAGTGTTTCAGTATAAAACATGGTTGTTTCATTGAAATCAATATGTAAAAGGCATGGAAAGGTTGTAGAATGCATTAGTATCGAGGTTTACCAAATGTAAATTAGGGTTGACAACAGCAAACAATGATGTAAACAATGAAATTTACCGCAAACTCGACCCCTGAGTTGACCTCAACCTTACACTGGAATTATGACATTTTCCCCTTAGTAGACTATGGTAAATCTTCCTGAAGGAGCTTGATCTCACAGTGGGAAAATAAGTATGGAAAGAGACTTAATTAATCAATTTTATCTTTGAATTTAGTATACTTCAGAGCATAAGTGAAAGAATTTGGGGGAAGATCTGATGACTTTTTTAAATTGTGGCCAGCCTCCTTAACCATTAGAAGACAATACAAAAATGTTTAAAATAGGCACAACAACTAATTAAATTTCATTATGCCATGAGAATCCTACAATACTATTCAGGAAAGTATAATCTTACTTGTTATTATACATGTATCTTGAAAATGTCTTGAACATATCTTTGCCCTTTCAGGATTGAACGAGTGGTCACGGCGATCAATAATTCGAATGAGTTCCTTCCTCCATTCATCTGCTTTTTCCGAAATCCCTGCAATGAAGGCATTTGAAGAGAAAGTAAGTACTGTGTATAGTTCTTAACTGGACAAGCTCGAAGCTGAGGGGAGGGAGGACCACTTCTTTTGGTAATGAGGCCCGCCATCCTGATACATACTGATACACCTCACTGCCATCACGGCCATTACGGTGTTGTGCATGACCGCCATCACGGCCGTGAGGGAGAGGGTGATGATAAGACAAGGGGAGCTGTCCCCCAAATCTGAGTTCCTCTATCCTAACCCAGCTGTTGTTTTAATGAGGAGGTGACATATTTCGAGAGGTTTAATGGAATTCCGTCTTCCCCACATCCCCATCAAAGAAATATCACCGCTGCGAGGTTATCAGGTTACCAACTATAGCAAATACTGTTGGGGTTTTATCCATGTTTACATCACAAATATTCCTTTGTTGATTATTGGATGTTTCTTTAGTAATGATTCTGTTGAAATATATCTAATAACATAAAACAACCTGTAACCTGAACAAATTATTAATAATGGCTATAGATTTAAAAAAAATAATGGCTATAGTAAGTTCCAAGAATACGTGCTTTTGGGTTTGTCTACCATGAAACCCATTAAAGGTCTTGGTCAACAGTCAGAAATCCCCTTGCATTGCCTGTCATCTGAACAGAAACAGCTCATTGAAAATGAGGATTTCTGTCATCATAATCAGATCATACATTAAAGAGAATGAATTTACCTTTTTTGGGGAGAAGATGATATGATAGTGCAGGGCACTTGTTCTTTGTAGTTCTGCAATCTACGATGCAGCAATTGTCACCTGTCATGTTGGCTAAGTGATTCACTGAAATAATAAAATTTAAAGCTGTCATGACTTTATAGACCTTGTATCGCCCCTGGCTACCGAATAATTTGAAAAAAATATATTTCTAATATCCATTGGTTGATTTGCAATGCAAAAAAGTCTGGGGAAGTCTGTATGCCACCATAACGTGCCTATTTAAACCTAGAATGAAAATAGATTTGAAAGTCAAAGATAGGTAAAGTAGAGATGTTTTAGATAGGTTTTGATGTATTTGCCCATATAATCATGAATGAAGTTGAATATTATAATTTTCTTCGGAATTAGAGCATACAATATATATTTACGGAAGGTTTTATGTCACTGTAATGTGTGGACATTTTACTTAATAAAAAAAAGAGTAGGGCTGAGGGTAAGTCATCATATAGCTCAAACATAAACAGTCATATTATCCCCCTGCAGTGCTAAAACATGATGTCACTGTAACATGCTGACAAGTTATGGTGACATAAATTATGTGACACTATTTATGCATGTATTGTGTGGACATAAAGAACCTTTTCCCTAATAATTTTGCCTCTAAATACTTAGACAGAATTTATATTTAACTTCATAAACAACCAATACAAGTATTCAAGTCATCTTAACAGGAAAACGAGGGAAAGAATGTGATATATTTTTGTATAAATTCTAAACATAATGGAATACATGTCTATTATATGGACAGAGGATCAATGCCCTGAGATCCTTGCCGCTGCCATTACCATTACCATTACTGAATCGTTTCTTGTTTTTTGTTTATTTAACTTTGATTCTAGTTGGAATATTTTCACAAAAGAAACGGTTATCACCCTTACGTCGAGACCTATGAGTTACACAATAATTCAAAACATTATGTGCATATTTTGTTTATTTATCTCTAATTTAAATCCTCATTTATTTAGAAATATGAACGATTCTCCTGTGCCCTTATCAGCAAATTTCCAGTCAGTCTCTACCAAGCTGCCCTGACTACCATATTCTTTATCACCAATGTTGATTTTTTAAAAAATTAAGAATTTTCAGCCCTGGATGGTCAAATGACGACCAACTGGTGGAATTGCTCATATGTCAATGGCTAGTAATCATTAAATGAATTCACAATTTAATGGAATTACACAGGACTATTTATTTGCAATGTTCCCTAAAATGACAAGCAAGAGTCAAACAAATGTAGTAATTATATGATATGTTTTATGTGTTTCAGAGCCATGAAAAGGAAGGGCAAGTGAAGGAATCCCTAAACGTTTGAAGCACAGAATATCTACAGCGACCATGATAAATCTTATATATTTCACCAGTTACCTCCAGACACATGTAATGATGAAAATAAATTCAAATTATATGTGAATATCTTGAAACATCAGAGTGAGATATCAGTGGTCATACTTCATAAATTTCTTACCTGCAATAAATGTTAGATGTCGCAGCCCTTACATCATTAAGATTGAGTGCCAATACGAACTGCAAAATGTTATAAATCGGATGAGAATTAAGATATGAGGGGTAATTCGATCTTGTTTCAAAAAGTGACATCAACACCAAAATTTAAAACTGTTTTTTTGTCCATTTGTTTTAGTTCATTCTGAAGCATAACACCTACACTCTCATGTAATAACAGAGAAGATAACTTTTCAAGGATTTTCCAAGAAAATATGGGTCAAAAGGCCCTCTAACATTGTTGCATTTGTACTATAATTCAGGAAAATGTAATCCTTGTGCCTTGTTTCAAATAGGTTAAATGTTTCATTATTAGTTTATATTGATATCAGTCAAAATTGATGATTTTGAAATAAAAAAAGATATCAAGAAATGGCTTTCAGTTTTCCTCTCCTCTCTTCAAGCCTTACGTTTTGATATACAACACAAGCATGTAAGCCTTTAGCCATCTCCGACTTGAATTTGCCGATATATAAGAAATGGCGCTTTCTGACATAATCAACCCCCATAACTCAGGCCCTAATCAAAATATTAAGAAATGGCATTCAGTTCTCTTCTTCCCTCACCTAGCCCAATGTTTTGATTTACAACAGGGACATAATCACCGACCCCCCCACCCACCCAATTTGCCGATATATAAGAAACGGCACTTTCTGACCTAATTGACCCCTATAACTCAGGCCCTAATGAAGATATCAGGAAATGGCTTTCAGTTTTCCTCTCCTCTCTTCAAGCCTTACGTTTTGATATACAACACAAGCATGTAAGCCTTATTTATCTCTGACTTGAATTTGCCGATATATAAGAAATGGCGCTTTTCTGACATAATCAACCCCCCATAACTCAGGCCCTAATCAAAATATTAAGAAATGGCTTTCAGTTCTCTTCTTCCCTCACCTAGCCCAATGTTTTGATATACAACAGGGACATAATCACCGACCCCCCCACCCACCCAATTTGCCGATATATAAGAAACGGCACTTTCTGACCTAATTGACCCCTATAACTCAGGCCCTAATGAAGATATCAGGAAATGGCTTTCAGTTTTCCTCTCCTCTCTTCAAGCCTTACGTTTTGATATACAACACAAGCATGTGAGCCTTATTTATCTCTGACTTGAATTTGCCGATATATAAGAAATGGCGCTTTTCTGACATAATCAACCCCCCATAACTCAGGCCCTAATCAAAATATTAAGAAATGGCTTTCAGTTCTCTTCTTCCCTCACCTAGCCCAATGTTTTGATATACAACAGGGACATAATCACCGACCCCCCCACCCACCCAATTTGCCGATATATAAGAAACGGCACTTTCTGACCTAATTGACCCCTATAACTCAGGCCCTAATGAAGATATCAGGAAATGGCTTTCAGTTTTCCTCTCCTCTCTTCAAGCCTTACGTTTTGATATACAACACAAGCATGTAAGCCTTATTTATCTCCGACTTGAATTTGCCGATATATAAGAAATGGCGCTTTCTGACATAATCAACCCCCCATAACTCAGGCCCTAATCAAAATATTAAGAAATGGTTTTCAGTTCTCTTCTTCCCTCACCTAGCCCAATGTTTTGATATACAACAGGGACATAATCACCGACCCCCCCCCCCCCCCCCCTCCCCGACCCCCCACCCAATTTTTCAATATATAAGAAACAGCACTTTCTGACCTAATCGACCCCTATAACTTAGGCCCTACCCAATATATCAGGAAATGGCTTTCAGTTCTCCTCTCCTCTCTCCAAGCCTTACGTTTTGATATACAACACAAGCATGTGAGCCTCATTTACTAAACTCAGGCCCGGGTTCCACTGCCGGCTACTTCCCCTGCTATTGCTTTTGCTTCTTGATTAAAGAAGCAGGAGCAGTAACAGGGACAGGTGCTACTGGCTCCCACCAGTTAGCCATGTTAATTCTTTTGGCGGATTTTAGAAGCGTAGAGTGCTCCTGGTACTATCATACATGTTTGATATTTAACAGCTGCTACTTTGTGGCTGAAGTAGGCCTAACAGGTGAGTGTGAATGACAAGTTAGGCCTATTGCTTACCTGCGCGCCATGGAGAGAGCAGAGGATAGGAATTAATGGGTTGTAAAAGTTCGTCTCCAACATTTTTAAATTCACCAGAATACAAAAAAAGTTTTTTGGGGGGAGCATGTCCCCAAAGTAGGCCTACGTTTGCATTTACTCAGGCATACCATAATAAAATTACTGTCCTCTCTGGCATACCATAGATGAATTACTGGCCTCAAATTAGTAAAATCTGGGAAAATACAGAGGTTAATAAGCTCCCCCTATTTCCCCCTCCTGCCCCCAACCCTCAACTAAAAGAGTTACTGGTCAGCAGATTAGGCCTAGCAAAATCCGGAAAATAATTATAGGGGCTTTACTATAGCCTCCCAAGTTTAATACAGGGTAGATATTTACATGTATAAAAAGCAGTTTAAACTTAGACCTATAAAATAAAATTTTCAGGGGTGGTGAATATGGTAATAAAAGTCCCTCCCCCTGCCTCCCCGTCCCCCTTCCCTTGCAGAGATTCTTGAACTCCTCCTTTCCCCCTCCGCTTTCTCCCCCTCACTTCCCCTCCCCCTCTCCCACAGGAAAACAGTTAAATGGACAAACTATGTCATTTCTACGTCCCAGCAACTTTTTTTTCGTCCTGTTGCTGTCATCAGATTAGCTGTTTGAGCAGAGTGACCCACATAACTAACTATATTGCGTTGGTAATGGTATCACAACTAAATCATAAATGCTCTGTGGATTTTAACTGCCATTTATGACGACGTTTATTATTGTTTCCATGCGGTGAGTTTTGCAGTTAATTTCTGGCTATATCATCTGTTTCAAATTAGTATTCCCGCTTCTACACATCTTAATAATACCCCTATTCCAGCTTATTCCCGAGTGTCAGAACAAACTTGAATGATAGCCAATAGCAGGCAGCCAATATAGATACAAGAAAACGGCAGCTGCAGAGTGACTGACTCAGTGGTGTAATGGATAAGGTGCCTGCCTTGGGTGCGAGGGGCCGGGGTTCGACTCCCGACCTGGGAACTTATTTTTATTTGTTTTTTTTTAGTCCTTCGTTTTTTTGCATGTGCTTCTACACCATTAATTTATACCATCATGATGTATGTAAAGTAATGCTAGATTTTGAAAAGTTATTAATCTTAATGCAGGCTACTTACCTCGAAAAGATTGGTCACGCCCTCCTCCCACTGACTTGACAACACTGCTGAGTGAGAAGTTCCAAACTAATTTTGGTCAATCCTGGATGTACTCGTTGTTCAACTTTGTTACAACAGTCCACATTGCTGAACCTTGCTGTCCTTTAAGTTCCGCTATCTTTGTCATATGTTGACGGCGAATATATATTGTGGAAACAGCGAAAATAATTTAGTTTTTGTCACGACGGCCTCTCTGCTAGCAATCGACGCCGGAAGTAAACAATCCCCCTACGTAATAAAGAATGCGCGCGCATCACGTCCCACAAGCTCCGCCCCCGATCAGCTGAATCGGTGTTCCATCTTTATCTAGTTCTGTGATCTGACAGAAATATTTAGACACATTTTTATCGAAAATAGCCAGAATATTGTTAACATTTCTATTCGTTCTCTAAAATGTCTGTAAATTCTGAATATATGATCGGAAATACATGTATGAAGACTTGTTGTAGGCCTACTGTACATTTGATAAAATTGAAGGGGTGATCTCAGATACAAATTCCACATATCAGTGCACCTCTCCCATGCAGGCAGTGATAAACAGTGTAGGATTGTCGTCATTTCCACTGTGACGAACTTAGAATTAACTAACATGTACAGGCATCTACTGCCAAACTAAAATGTTATTAAATTCCCCAATTCAGTCGGTGACTGGGTGAAGAGGGTAGACGTCTTTTGGGAACACTGTTACTTGAAGAAATAATAATAACAGATGACGGAAGAAGAGAACTTGTGTAAACAGCTTTTATTCTTGTGTGTACAATTACAAACTGACTTGGAACCACCCCCTTATTCAAACTAATACCAACCCACACGCCATTCCATGCATGTTAAGCTCATATATACATTTAAACAAATATATATGGTCAAAAGTAAAAAAAAAATGGAGCAATTCATTCTCATAATCCACTTTATCAATATTTCTTCAATCGAATTCATACTTTGGTGGTGTATTATATCAGTAGTAGTGACTCCATTATCTATTCTGATTTCTGACTTTTTGAAAAATGGCCAAAACGTCAAAGAAATAATTTTTACAAGATCTTGGTATTATACATGTACAATGACAACTAATATAGGAAGAAATTGCGATGCTAAGAGTTAACATGAATGAATTATTTCTTTCGATTTTTTATACACTAATTTTTATCACGTTGGTATCGCACCAATTCTTCCGTTATTAAAACCACCATAACTTTTTTTAGAAATTGACCCGACGTATATAAATAATACCCGATCTTCCCAAGATATGGGACAACAACTCAGGCGAAAATAAAAAGAATCGGACAAACAGTTTTTGTTCTATGAACACTTAAAATCAAAAACGCGGAAAATCAAAAAAAGTGCTCCATTTAAACAAATCATTTAATCTGGTCATTCTTGGAAATTAATCCTGAATTAAATACTGGTCAATGAATCATTATTATCCAGACGTTATCAATGAAATTATAGTCTTGAGTCTTTCCTGCTTGATATCGAATAGATAATTTTGTTGAAATCTGGATATATCATTACCCAAGTATATGTCCACCTTTAGGCAAACATTACTAAATGTCAGCAATTTCACGGACTGCATCTTGATAGCCTATGTAACATCCATCTTCCTCAGGAAATTCTGTCCTTATTCTATTCACAACACAGGCTGGAAGAACCACCCTCATATGTCTGCCAAGACGCTCACCTCTGTAGCTCCAAGCAACAAACTGTCTGTAGGCTGATATTCGGTTTTGCCTGAGGAGGGAAAAGAGAATAACACTAAAATAACATGATTGTAGGCTACAACAACGTATATTAAACATAATGTTTTTTTAAAGAATATATTTCAATTCGATATGCCAGTAATACACATTCAGACCAATGTGATTGAAGAACTTTCCATCCTAAACTAGTTTTTTGCCAGGATAAACTTGGCCGATATAAATAATAACCCTTTTTATTTAAATTACATATGACATGATTTCATGTCGCAGTTGTAAGCTACTTATTCTCCCCACCTAAGCAGTTCCCAGTCAGAACGTCCCTGTGTAAAAACAGGCCTCGGGTGGAAAGGTGTCATAGACCGACTCAGCACCTATAGATGTTCACGGGAGCTGGCGCAGCATAGCCCGTCACTAGGTCATATAGGAAAGCCTAGGTCTATTTTTAGGGGCTATAAACGTTTTGACTGGCATTCGCATAAACCCCTGTTTCTAACAATTAAATCTATGGTGATTTTGTTACGTTAATATTGATAGCAAATAGATAGGTTTGAATGTAAAATGATATTTATATCATAGAACTGTACCTTGCACTAAGCACTTCAGGTGCCCGCCCTCTTTGCCTCTTGTACCGCATACACTGGATCCAAACTGTCAGCAAGACCGCTGGTGTTAAACAGACTGCACTGAAGTCGGTATGGTTAGTAATACATGGAGTTCTCTCCGACTTTTCCCACAAAATCTCCCACTCATGGCAGCAAACACACTCCTTTTCATTAAACATCATCACACAATGCTGACATGAACACCAGCTTGCTGGATTTCGCCTTCTGCGACTTTGCCTTCTTTCCAAACCCAAGGCCAAGCCTGACCTGAGCTCGGCATTTCCCTCACTCTCTGAACCATTTGAGGAATTTTCTGATGAATCTGAATCACTCATTTCATCTGTAGCATATTCAGGCTCATAGGCAAAGCCTTCTATGTCTTCCATCCTTTGTTTGAACAAAACTTTGGCAGAAATGAATGGATGAGAAAAATGTGCGCATACATATGCCTATCAATGGCCGCCTACACAATAAACAAACAACCTAGTGGTACGCCTACGTCACTACCGGTCACGTGATTCATATCAATGGCGGCGCCCAAAGCCATCGTCTGCTGTAATTAAAGTCTGTGTAAAAGCGCTTCAAACTTCTTTATCAGATAGGTATGACATAAAATACATATGCAAGATCGCTGGATATGCTTTTCCCTCTTCGAAAATGTATACATTATATCCTATGAAGTTTCGGCTTTAATTTGACCTCGCACGCTTTCATTCCATTGGAATCTCTAGACGGGAATAGAAGTATAATATGATCCAGGAATATGATATATTAAAATATTATTAGTATTTATTCTACACTCTTCCAAACCCTCAGATGAGATAAGCGTGGTATGTCAGCCTACTTCGCTAATCGGTTTCCCTGCCTAGAACTCGACGTTTTAATAGGAATATAATGAAATTTTGCGGTCTTAATGGAATTTTAATAATAGATAGCATTATATTGTTCCGTTCATTGCACTTTGTTGAACTGTTTTTCCTGTTGTGTTCAACAGAGCTATACATAGCTCTGGGTACGTTAAAGGAAACTCCCTACCCCCCACTTTTCCTCGATCAATAGAGAAGTCGGAATGGCTAAATGTATTGTTATGCAGGCGCTAGGATTAGGAAGAAAGTGGGGAATTCGTTAGATGAAAAAACCGAAGGGACAAATAAGTAATGTTGAATGTTACAGACTTAAAACCTAAAATCAAAATTATTGACCACGGGAAGCCTGTGATATTATGTGACATGTTTTGGCGGCGACGTTTTGACGATTACGGTTTTATGAAGTCAACATGTCCACAATTCTGAATCAACTGAAAAGGTACCAGAGAGCTCATTATTGCACTTACATTTAGTTGAAGACACTTATACAATTATACTAGCTATAGGAGGTTATATACTCGGCACGTGTCTTGGTAGTATCCCAGAGATTCTCTTTATAGCTGTATCTACACCAGTCCCGATACCCTCTCCCGATACTGGCGACACTGGCGATTGCCATTTTGTTCCCGATAGTACAGATTTCCCCGATACGACCTCTCACGTCGGGTCCTGTCGCGAACGCCTCTACACTGGCGATGTTCGTCGGCCGACTGTCGGCGACACACACAATATTTCAAACAAGTTAGAAGTGATCGGCGACTGTCGCCGACAGCTGCCGATAGCTTCAAGTGTCGGGAGGCCGTCGGGAAGGCCTCTACACCATCCCCGACAGTTGGCCGATAAAAGCATCGGCAAGTATCGCCAACTGTCGGCGATGCACAATCGGGAGTGGTGTAGAGGCAGCTTAATCTAAGGTAGTATATCCACAGGACTTTGTTGAGATCATTTGTAAGATCCTGTAGAATAATGCCTTACGGTGGTCCATTATTTCCATGCCAACGCCTATCACTGTGATTCGCGCATACCAGATGACGGATGGGATGTTCTGATTTTTGGATTTCTCTGTAAGACGTGTGAAACCAGCTAATACACATTAAGTTCCATGGAAACTTACCTTTTCTATCTTGTTTAAAAAAATATGTAAAAGCTGCAATTGTATGGTGATTTCAATTTAAAAAATATGTAGCAGCATGTATCTCCGTAATTCAACCAGTTACCACCGTAACGCCAGTCTTGAATTACGGTCATCCTAATATATCCCTTCCCCTTCATTATCACAGAAACTTACAGCATATCGCACTGGCATTTTGCAATAGTGGTCTAATTATAGAGAAAACAAGTGCCTTCGGCACTTGGATTGTAGAGGCAGTTGTGTTTCTACTTCTTATACGAATCCAAACACAGACAGAGAGAGGGACACAGAGAGAGGGAGAGGAGAAGAGAGGGAGAGGAGAGATGAAAATGACTGGTATAAGAGTTTCATGGGAAAAAAAGCACTGCCCCCCCCCACACACACACACACACACCTCTAAATTGTCCTTCTCCTCTCCCTCCCCAACTACCTCCCTTGCTCTCCCTCCCCTTTTATTCTTAAAAAATTCTTTAAAAAAGGTTGGTTGTAAAAAGTTTGTAGAAAAAATAGTTGGTCGTAAAAAAAATAGTTGGGTCGTAAAAATAGTTGGTTGAAAAAACAGTTGGTCGTAAAAAAAGTTGGGTCGAAAAAAAATTGTAAAAAAAAGTTGGTCGTAAAAATAGTTGGTCGAAAAAAAAGTTGGTCGAAAAAAAAAATCATAAAAAAAAGTTGGGTCGAAAAAAAAGTTGGTCGGAAAAAAAGTTGGTTGGAAAAAATAGTTGGTCGGAAAAAAAAGTTGGTTGGAAAAAAAAGTTGGGTCTGGAAAAAAGTTGGTCTCCCTCCCCTTTATATCCCCCCCCCCCCCCTTCACCTCTCCTCCTGTTTGTAACAGGTATGGTACTGAGGTAGTAGAGAGAGAGAGAGAGACAGAGAGAGAGACAGAGAGAGAGAGACAGACAGAGAGACAGAGAGAGAGACAGACAGAGAGAGAGACAGACAGAGAGAGAGAGACACAGAGAGAGAGACAGAGAGAGAGACAGACAGAGAGACAGACAGAGAGAGAGAGACAGACAGAGAGACAGAGAGAGAGAGAGACAGACAGAGAGAGAGAGACAGAGAGAGAGACAGACAGAGAGAGAGACAGACAGAGAGAGAGACATTCTTCTGTGTACAGTGGCACAACCTCTGGTGGAGTGGTGGTGGTGGAGATCGTTGAGGGGTCAGGGGTGATGGACAGGCCTATGGGGGAAGATTGGCATTTGTGGAGTCTCATGGCCATGGGGGAAGATGCCATAAACAGTGTGACGTCATTGTCGTAATGTAGCGCTCATGTCGTAATTGGCGGCCCGCTTTGCGGTAGAGAACCCCTTTGCGGTTCTGCCTAGCCTTTGGTTGATGCGTAAATCTGGGTCAATTTACATAAGGGGGAACCAATGGAACCTCGCATCTAGTATGCACGTATTTCCAATCACGATGATAGGTGTCGACAGTGATTATGAGGACAATTAAGTGTTGCCTGGTCCTCAAATTAACATACATTATAATGGGAAAATTAAGGCCTTTTGGACATCGCATCATGTTTAAGCTGTCCTCTCCTATCCCGAATGAAGTCAATATAACGATGAATAAGTTGCTTCAGGAATTAATGAATAATCATGACAACAACATTTCTCTGACATTAGATATTTTATATAGATATATATTCATATTCATATGTTGCATTTAACAAAACGGGAACAACAAATCAATACTTATAATGACTGCATTGTGGAAACACTCATCTTCCTTGCAACCTTCTTTCCTTACACGTTAACTTGACAAGAAAATACACAACGCAAATACCTGTAAGCTTTGTCCAACACATTTTAACACCTACGGAAAGACAGTTTAAAACCACGCCCCGATAAAAATCAACTTTCGAGGGCTAGATCTACAAAAGCACATTTTTTTATGGGGGGATTAACACTAAAGTGTGCTTTTATATGCACCAGGTCTTATTTGTTTTCAGCATAACCCCAAAGAGCAAGTTCTTATCATATGCAACGAGGCAGAAGACCTGCATCGTTGATCTAAACAGGGAGGTTGATAAGAGGGAGTGGTATTGCACTGTTTGAAACTAACCTTTCGACTAATATTATTTCCCATTAAATTGGATTATTTGTACTTCTCTAAGCTTCTTAAAAAATATTTTACACGTTCAAAGAACAAAATGTTATTTCCAAGGACTCGAGGTAGCAATAACTGCTTTATAAATAATAATGTATTTAAAATATATTGGTTGAATATTGAAAATGCATTGGTGGTATGAATATTAGTTAATCCAAAGAGTACTGCAGTCACAACGGGCATTGGGTGGACTCCCTGTCTATGAACCTCCCTGGTCTATACTACACTTAATAACTCATTCCTAGAAGATTGGCTCTTTTAGGCTTAACATTGAAACATGTCAAAGTCTCATACATATATATTATATAACATCATAAAGACGTAAACCGGGGTAGATCGATTACAGCATCACTAATATTTTACCCTTTTCAGTCACGTGTTAAACATACATAGCAACACCCATGCAATAATAGAAATTTGTTTCGTATGTTTCACAGAATAGGAACATTGCTTTGAAAAAAAAATCATAATAAATCTATATATACTTTCGGACAATAGTCTCTATGACATCATGATACATGTATACGTCTAAACAGTTGAAAATTAACCAGATCCGTATTATCTATTAAAAATAAAATATCCTCTGGGTATTTCATCAGAAGCTTCAAACTACATAACGACTCGAGTTCCTACATATGAAAGATATTCTTGAACAATGGCACAGCGATTTTTTTGTTTATCTTTGACGCGATTTCAAGTCACTACCGAACATTCATAAGCTTGGAAGAGTAGGTACTCACTCACAGGGTATGAATTAGTCGGAACCCATTTATAACATGAGCGTCTTTACTAAGAAAGAATGAAAACTTGTGGCACTTGGGGCTTGAAGAAAATAACTAAACTTTTCAAAATTTCACCGATGGGGAAAACATCATTTTAGGGATGTTGCACGAGAAGTTACGCACACGTGGACATGTAGTAGTATTATGTAGATTACATTAAAACTCAAATGGGTCAGATTTTTTTTTAGAAAATGTACAATTCACCTTTACCAATCCTCTCAAATAATCCATATTTAAGACTAAAATGAGCTTTAAAACAAAGCTTAACACAGCAAAACAGATACCTTAAATCAATGTGATACCAAATATACCCGGTACTAATGATTTTTTAGCCTAATTTAGCAAGATTTCCCAAATGTGTAGAGCTACCAATTGTACATTTTCTAAAATTCTGACCCAAATATATATTCGGCCTATTATTATAGCGTATTCACAGTCGGCACCACAGCAAAGCTGTGTCCACAGTATGTACTAATTATTGAATTATCATAACATGGCTTCTCCAAGATTTTTTTTATATCAGTTTTTATTGTAGCTAGTATTTTTTTCTTTTAAATAGCGATTTTTTTAATGAGACATCCAAGTAGCATAAACAGAGTATTGAATGGACTTGACGATAGGCTCTACCCTTGAACATCGAGAGACAATAGTGACACAATGACATCTACCTAGCAGGCTGTATGTTTTTAACACATAATTGCCAGCCACTGACAAGTGCCTTCGGCCTTACCCTGACGCTTAATTGTTTCAATATCACGAGAATAGTTTGGTGGGTTTGGGATACAGTAACTAAGTTCTTTTTTATACAGCACTTCCATCATCTTCTGCATGGGACTAACGATTTGCTTGTACATAGGTCGGTAGTAGGTAGGTGGACAACCATTATTTAACACATTTTTGGAATAGTAGTAATCTGTGGGTGTGTATTCGGGGTGGTAGGTTATTACTTCTATACTTCCATGGTACGCGTATGGAAATCGATTTACATGAAATACGTATATTATATACAAGATTTTATATATAAGAGATGTGCGTTGACATGATTTGATAATTTCGTTTCCAATATTCGCACTAAGTGGGCACCACTTTATAGTAATAAGTGTAGAAAATGATTTGGAAGAGGCATGGGGGTATTTGAGAACAATTCCATGTTGTTTTAATAATTTTCAAATTTTGTGACAATTTAATGTTAGAAACGACGCATCTTATATAGTTTTACTAATCATTGAATCTCTTTGAATGATGGGATATGGGTCCGGTCGTCAAAAGATGTATAATTACAGTTCACAAAAATAATAAAATAGCAAAAGTTATAGATAAAGCAGAGGTTCAAAACTATTTTGTCTGTATTGGGTCATGGTCTTACTTTGCACATTATTCAAAACACAATATATTATATCTCCAATAATTCAGTTTACTTGAACAAAGTTGTGAAAGTTTAAAAGGCCAGATTGCACAAATCATGATGGCTTCACTCATATGGCTTAAGTTTTATTTTCTAAAAGTTCTCCATTTCCAAATGGAAATAATTTCTAGTAATCGTATACAGAATTTGTCAATAATAATGAAGGCAGTCTAGATACTGTTATGGGTAAATATAACTTCTAACAAAGTAACCAAAGGCAGAAAAAAGAATAACACTGATGTTATACCATGCCAAGTAACAGACTAACATAACGACCAACAGAACCCAACGATTTTTGTGTAACCTTATTACTCTTACAGGTTCGAGTTGTCTCAATATTTAAACTTTTGGCATCAGCAAAGACAACTTACATAAGTCCATTTGAAATGATTCCCAATCACTTAGAAAAAATACCATTATATGACCTTGGTGGAAATTGTCTACTACTCAGAGCGCTCGTTAATATTATAGTGGTACAATTGATGTCCAAATGAAAAGGAAATTTATTTGAATAAATGCTGGATTTCATACATTTTCTTTACTTTGGCAATGCAACAACCTAAAGTTGTTTTAAGCACTTTCACGGTTTCAAAAACTTAAACATCCCTAAAAACCTCATCCATATGAATTATGTCTGCTAAGCAGAAAACTGATAACACAATCATTAAAAAAATATAAATAAATCAGAGGTCTAAAAGCAAGGACCAAATATGACTAGAATGATTAAAATCGAATTAATTCTATTCGGTGAAAGGAATACATCTTTCAGCGGAATATGTTGTTGAACCTTAATATCCTTACAAAGATGGTAGGTTAAACCTATGTCTCTGGAGTGAATCATATCTAAAAATGATATGATAAAAATATTAATCAGCAACATCAATTCTTTAAATGATGAGGATCAGGAACCTAACATGTGAACGAAAATATACAAATTACAAGGTCTAAAAAATATACTGGTAAATCATTACTAAAGCAGGCTGGTGAAATGAACAATGAAGGATCGACTTGAAAGTATTGCACGAACAAGAACGGATACTCTTTTACCCCATTCAAATGAGGTTCAAAACCACGTCACATATTCACTGAGATTCCTAAAAGGTCATTTTGATATCTTTCTACAGTTTCCTCCGGGGAAAAGCTAAGTCATTCTTTTCACTGTACGTTTTGGACTTGTAAAACCTCTTGTACCACAGGTACTACCAAAGGATTGCTACTACAGCTAGGTTGTTGATTGTTGAACAATATATTATTCACAGACTGGGCAATTTTGACGCAATAATACAGCCATTACTAAGCCCCAGTTTTCTTGTTGAATGATTGAATGCACGGACTGACAATAATATTTCTGTTCCAGCAAAGAATTCACACTATATCAGTTTAAATATTTAGTTCATCTACTATGACTAGACGACAACTAAGCACGGTGATAGAAATTATTCTATTACGATACCTCCTATCATTTTGCTGGTCTAGTGACATTTTTATTAGCATCTTTGCAGCACCTTCCTTATAATTAAAGGGGCCCTATGCAGTTACCCCAAGATCTACTTTTGCAATTATCATGCAGTTTCTGCATATCGTGCATGTATGATCTCAGATCTCCCTGACACAACACAGGAGCTACAAAAATGGGACCAGTAGCACACATATATGTGTGTAGTATGCCTTATAGAACCAAACAAGATCCGGATAATTCATTTCCCTTTTTAAGCGGTACCTGTGCGTGTGTTTGTGATCCTTTTGTGATAATCGAGTTCAACCAACGGGTGCATATAAAACTTATATTGATCAATACAAGGGGAAATGTCAATCATTATATGATTTTTTAAAAGAAAACTCTCCTCTTGTTTAAATATTAACTGAATAAAAAATATCCATTCCTAAAAAAAAAGGCAGGATTTTTTCGCGTTATTAAAAATCTCCGGCGCCTATTTAAAGGAAAATAGAACCAAAGAAATCCAGCAAATGCTTTCGACTGGGCCCAAATTTGGAGCAAATGTGAAACCAAAATGTCTCATCACATATCAATGTTAACGACATAGTACACTAGCACCTTGGGCAGGGGCAGTTTCTGACATCGTTTAGTAAGACGCCAATTGAGTGACTCAGCTATGGCAATGCGACTCAATTGCTTCAAAGGTCTCGGTGCCTCGCCCAGCTTCTCCAGCGTGCTCGCCGCATGAGAGTCTAGCTGCATGCTCTTGAAATCGGTATTAACAAAGTGCTGCATACCGTCGAGAAACTCAGTCAGCTTGTGTTGCCTGAGGCAGTGTGCAAAGAGCTCGACCACCGCAACAATAGCTGGTTGTGTGACGGGATTTTGGTGCGTGAACAAAGCGCGAGTGAGTAAGAAGGTGAGGGAGGCATCCTTGGGGAACTCCATGTTGAGAGTACGGTAGGGACTGCCATACTCGGGAGTGTAGGTTATAAGGTTAGGGTTGGCACCACGTTGTATGAGCTTCACAAGCAAGAGTCTAACGTGGTCGTGGAAGTCGGGGTCCTCTGCCACTTGTAGATTCAAGAAAAGAACAATCTCTTTGAAATAGTTGGAATTGATAGCAGCCTCCATTCGCCGAGTCCAGTAGGTGAGGGTGACATTAGGATCAAAGCCCCGTTTCAAAAAGTGCTGTGTAATCTCAGTGATGAAGGGTAGGATAGTTTTGCTAAAGGTAACATTGGCGTTGCCGTTAGTGTTGTCATCGATCCATTTATAGGCGGAATTAAGGATGAGAAGGAATGGTGTCATGCCATACGAGTCGCTCGCATTGACATGGGCTGCGTCTTGACAGAGTAAAAACAGGAGCTGTTTCAAGGGACCCTTGACCAGGACGAACATGTCCGGTTGGAGAGACTGGAAAATACGGATTGCATAGTACAGAGGCGAAGGGAAAGCGGGCAGGCAGCGTCTTGTCACGTTGGCCCCGTGGGCGAGGAGGATCTCCACCACTTTGCCGATCTCCATGAGGATGGGTTTCAAGCGGCGGACTTGACCGTGCCTGCTGACGTACAACTGGCGCGCAGAGTTGTCCAGGAGCACAGCGTGCAAAGGGCTCTCCCCCACATGGTTGGGCAGATTGGGGTCCGCCCCACTGGAGAGAAGCAGGGAGACACAGTCCTGGACTTCATGGTCATAATCCGCCTGCATGTTACCACGAACAGTTCGTCCGACATGTCGTAGCAGCACATGCAGGGCTGTATTGCCCTCGTGGTCGCGGATATTGATGTAGGACCGAAAGCCACGCTCCAAAGCAAACTTGGTGGCTTTGTACAGACCTAGAGTCACTTTGGAACGGTACATCTCGTGCAGAGTGGTTCCCCCGTCCGTTAAAAATACTGTGTCCTTAAACTCCGCACCGTTACTCATTAGGAAGAGGGCATTGTCCGTGTCCATGAGAAGCGAAATTTGGAGGGGTGTCTTCCCATCTGTATCCTCCTGTGACATCTGCTCCGAGTATCTCTGAAGGATGTACCGGGAACATTCGTGTGCACCCATTTTGCAAGCTTCGTGTAATAGAAAATCTGTTTTCACCAAATTCCTAGAGTTCTCATGGTGGAGTAACAACCTCATTATCTGCTCGTAGTCACCTAATAACGCATAAGTGACGGCCGTGTTGGCCGACTGATATGCAAGGCAGTAAATTTGGTCAGGGTACGTTTTGAGTTTGTGAACCTCAGGGCAACACACTGTGCACTCCAGGTCGGCCCTGGCTCCGTATGTGAGAAGGAGCTGGGCGACATGCACGTGGCCAAGTTTGCAGGCAAGGTGCAAAGGTAGGCTGCAAATACCAGCGTTGACATCGCAGCCCTTTTTAAGCAGCAGTTTAACAACTTGAACATGGTTACAAATGACCGCCCGCTGAAGCAAAGTGAATCCATCCCAGTTGACGACATTGTAAAGATTCCTTCCATCAGTTTTGGGCGCTTCGTCTAGTAGTCTCTTAACTTCCTCTACCTCAGCTGCACTCAACTCCCCCTCTGTCGACAGAAGCTCAAAGATCTTCTTCGCGTTGTTCCGAGTTGTTTCAGCAACGAAACAAAGGGGGTAGAGGCGCTGAGGCTTATGTGGCCGCAGTAGCTCCAGCGCTTTCTGTACGATCTGTGTCATGGTTTAAGTCCATACACGGGAGCTGCATAGTTCACTACATGGTCTACGAGTGGTTACATCTAATCTAGCCCATGGTGAAACCTAAAAAGATACAGAAATAAAGGTTAGTTTAACAACTTCAACAGGTGTGTACAAGGTGGCAAATAATTTGGAGAAATTCTATGGGATTATTAGCAGTTCCCAGCAATTCCAGCAACTTCAGGCACTCTTTGGAAGACCTGGTTTCAGGGACACTTTCTGTAACCAGACATTGAGCCACCTCTGTAATCAACATCTACAAATAAAGAATATTTGAATTGAATTCCCTGTGAAATGTGAATACCTGGAATCAAATCCATTAGTTAATCCTGTGGGAAATATATGCATTCTACTAGATACGGTTTGTTAAAAAATATTGGGATACTTTCGAAGTTTCGAGTAATTATACGTTTTATATCAGTTTGTCATCTTATTATGAAGACTATCTGATCCCATCTCCACTAAATTAATTTTTTATTCTAATTGACTATACTCGAATTGTCAAAATGGTCAGGAAGGAGGTGAAAAGCTAGCTGGCAACTCGTTTAATTGTGATAGGCATTTATATAAAAAACATATATAGGCCTTGCTAATAGAACATAACAAAATGTAAAACCACAGTGTAAAGTTTGGTAGTGTGGAATATGTACCCGAAATGTTGAACTGACATTTCAAGAACATGAATTATATATGGGTCAGATTTTCAGAAAATGTACAATTAGCAGCTGTACACATTTAGTAAATTCTGCTAAATTAGGCTGCAATTTGGTCAATACTTGGTAAATTCGAGTATATTCGACATTGCATTGATTCTAGCAATCTATTTGGTTAGGTTGAGCTGTGTTTTGAAGTTTATTTTCGTCTGAAAGTTGGGTTATTTGAGAAGATTGGCGAAGTTGAATTGCACATTTTCTGAAAATCTGACCCATATACCGGTACTATAATATTGTATATTCGTAACTACGCATATCTAGGTGATATGTGGCAACTCTGAGAGTGGAAGTTGATAATTAACACAAGGTCGCCACCCCAACTTAAAGGAAGGGCTGCCAATATTTTTGTCAAGCTATTTTGTAATTTTGACAAATAAAAGATTATTCAATTCAATATAAATTAGATCTTGTAAAGATGGGTGTCCCGGTAGTTTGAACATAGTAGGCCTATCTGTAGTAGGTACCAGGTACCATGGCATTGTTGGCGGGCTAAAAGATGCATTGAGATATCAAACTGATTAAAGTTAATAAATTGAAAGTGATTTAAAAAGAGTAATAAGCAATACTGAATTAGTCCTTCTATGATAAAGTTATAGTACTTAAGACAGTAGCTGTAGTGATGTACATAAACAATTCTTATAACTTCCACTACTGTCAGTAGGCTATAGGCTACGGTTACAACAAGTGTCCTTGCGTTTGACCAAGACAAATCACAAGATGATTTAAACATCCAAATTGAACAATAATACTAAAATATTGGATAATTCATTAAAACACAACGAAAAAGACATTAACCAAATTGATGAATATTGATAGTGTTTTAGACAAATGGGTTCTTGGACAGCTTTGAATCGAATCAAGTCCAAGACGAGCAGATTTTACATCTATCATACTATGTGACAATTCCATGATTAAAACATAAATAACATAAACATCGTTGATAGTAGAAGCGTTCAGTTTATTTGAAATCATTCTTAAGGAACATTTCAATGAGTAGATACGAATGAGAAAGTTTGATATGCGCGATATCACTAATAAAACGATGTAAATATTGCCACCGACAATGAGGATTGACGCGTCAGAATCCGAGTTTCCTCCATAGGCATAGCGTCAGATAGGAATGTCAAGGTGTACTACCCAAACGTTCGAGTCAGCGAATAAATGTCAAAAGAAATCCGCACTTCTTTACATTTTCCAGGCAAAATCTGCACTAATATCTATTCCTGTGAGGTAACAATAAGGCAGTGATACCTAGAGACTAGGAATGAAGTCAATTATTTGGGAGAATAAAGCTGGCTGTAATGTCAAATATATCCAGCATCCCTGGTCAAGGCCTCTCAGACAGCGATTTCGGTCAGCATCCCGATGACGAGGGAACTCCGTGTCACAGTGCCTGCAGTTCGTCACCGAATATCGAAAATATTCCCAGTGAACTTACGTTATTAAGGCTGCTAAAGAATCCAATCGATCTTATCTATTCAAATAACATTGAAATTGTTAAAATGCATCGTCGCTAAACCGTGCATTTTGACATTTTTCTGCAAAAGTTCGGATACCAACCTGCAATTTTCTCACATTCCGGAAGTAAATCAGCGGAGTTCACAGGTAGAAAAAGAGGCACTCGCGGTGGATGAAGCCGTTGCAACGCTAGGTCTGGCGAGCTCGCTCGCGCCACTGTTCTGACTGCAGTTCTGGGCCTATGCTCACGCCACGGCCAGAGAACATCTCAGAGTATTAATTAACAGATCCAGAGTGTGGTAAATTGCATTATTTGTATGATTGACTCCTAGTCACACATATTGTTTGTTATTATTGATTTCTTTGAATAGGAAAGTATTGCCCAGCAAACCTGCCTCTGCAGTGCATCTCTCGAGTTTTTAATAGAAGACAGAATAACTTTTGGCAAGACAAAACTTCCAGTATCCGGCCTACTAGGATTGTGCACATTATTTATGTTGGCTGGAGCTTGAAGATCATAAATTTTTTATTTTAATTGTAATTTTCAAGGACATTTTTAAAAAAAATTTAAGGCACTGAAACCTATCTGACGATTTGAATAGCCCTTTTCCCCGTCCAAATCCCAAGCTTTTTAAGGCCCGCAGTTCTAGTTAGTAGATAGAACACACGAAAATAATATTATTTTATGCTATTCATTTAACGATATCTCAAGGACTGATATGCCTCATTATCTCCTATCTGTCTCTCACCCACAAGTCAATGTGTAATGCCTCCTGTGTGTTGCTTCTATAACTTAAAATATTTCCCTTTCTCCCTTCATACTCTCAGGTGTGCGATGCAGCAGTTGTATACATATCCATTATTTTTATATTTCCCCCTATACTAGAAGCCGGCAAGAGCCAGCTATTCTATAATTAGTTTGACAATATTTTTAAAAAAGACTGCACTGATTAAAGCATTTGATCTCCTGAGAGAATGTATGCAAGAGGACCGAAAGTGGATTCATTTCCACTCTCTTCACTGGAGAACCGCAACATAAATACCATGGTAATTGTCTATTTTTTCTTCTTCCTCTAAGCACCCTTGTATTTATTGTAATTTCTTCATCAAATAAAAACAATTTTAGAGCATATTATTTCTTATCGATTGATATCAGTCTCTTTCTAGATCCAGTACCTTACATATTTTTTTTTCCAAACATCGATAATTAGAATTCCTCAATGGGTACAATGTGAAAATGCGCGCATTCGGAATTAGGCGATTCTGGAGATTTGGAATCCATCAAAAACATTTATAGCTCTCTGAGCTGAACGAGGTTTCCGAGGTTGAGCTGCACTCACCACGGCAGCCATCCTACTTTTGTCGCGCCCAGGCAGCGCGTTAAATTCACCGCGCAGCGTTGATTTTATCGCAGCCTAATCCTTACGCACTTTGCCATCAAGGGACGCCTTTTAATTTCTAGTTATATCACATACTATGGCGTTACTTACCGCACTAATTATGAGCATCGTTAATTTTTAATCACCGTACTTTTACCCATTTTCTCAACTTTTTGGTTTTATTACGTAACTATGAGGCTACGGCCACTGGTTTTCCTCAAACTTTACAATTCTATTTCATTATAATTCTAATTATGTAACTATCACGTGGTAATTAAAACACCGTTATCTTTAATGTTACAGGGCACTGATGCCAGTCATTTCGGATTTTATTGCGTAATTATCATAGTTATGTGGTACTGTGACCGCAATAATATTAGTTTAATCCTAACTTCACTTGACGTGACTATTACACTTTATGCACCATATTGTATCTACATAATTTTCATACCTTTTACTGCTCCAAAATGTGTTACCTCTATATTACGATCCTGTTATGTAATGTTGTTATATAATGCTCCAGCCTCTTACCCGTATCTTGTGTTTTTATGCCACAGGAAGCTTATTAATGTTGAGATCTTGGCGGAGCGACTTTGTAATATAAGGGGGACAACTACGACGGTAAACAAGGCTACAAGACGAACATTATGTTGAACACTTTTATTCCCTTTTGCATGTAATAAAACAGCGTATGTATATACATGCATTCAGGATAAATTGCTTCAAATAATTTGAGAAGTTAACATTCCAGAAGAACTTGATTCTAATAACTTCAATATACATGCTATTCATCACAGTCGGTTTAATTAATTCATCAGCTTCCTAACTTCGACAGGTTTTCTGAAACAAAAAAAGTTGGCAGATTAACTTAGCAATTCAATGTCTGTATTACATGAAATGCAACCAAATAATATATAGTTTATTTAGCAGTTTCTAAAAATACTTCATTGTTTCCACATTTACACAAATTTAGTAGTTTAAACAGGGAGTTACTATATACCATGTATACACCTCCCTGGTTTAAAGAATTTGTACCATGACATGGTAAAGTTTCCGTACCATATATAGTTTGGGTAATTTCTTTGATGTAATCACTGCTGTTGCTATCAGATCTATTTCCTGGTTCAATGCCAAGTTGGTAGTCAGGGCCGTATTGGGGAAAACCCTGAAAGATTATAAACACCAGAGCACGAGATTGCAAGATGAAAGTCAGAGAAAGAGGGAAATTAAATTGTTTAAAATAAATGCATCATGCATGTTTCCTTACAGCAACATATCTGTTAATGGAAGACCATCTATACATATAGTCTGTCCGAAAAGTAGTTGACACGTAATTCCTTAGTTCCTTTAAGGGGAGGGAAAAGTGGGAGATTTCTGATTTCTATTTATGACAAGGACCTGTCCACTCTTTGCCCAGGGAGTCGCTCATTGCAATCAACCATGAGGAAACAGGGCCAGTATAACCAGCTCTTCCTTCCTTTTAAGCAAAACAACAGCTGCTACACATAGAACAGAGACAGCACAATACAGTACAGCTGTACATTTGGCCATGGTTGGTCGCAAACGGCCATGGTTGGTCGCAAACGGCGATTCAGGGGGCAATAGTTTGAAGTAAAAAATCACCCACCTTTCCCTCCCCTTAAGGAATCACGTGTCAACTACTTTTCGGACAGACTATAGATTTCACTGACATCACAGTTCAATCCTCTGTACACGCTGAATTAAACAGCCTGGTTAAACATAATACAACAATAGATGCTAGTATACTTCACCAGGAGTTTGTGGAAGACTCATCTATATAGAAGATGAACTATACAGCCTGGTTAAACATAATACAACAATAGATGGTAGTATACTTCACCAGGAGTTTGTGGAAGACCCATCTATATAGATGAACTATACAGCCTGGTTAAACATAATACAACAATAGATGGTAGTATACTTCACCAGGAGTTTGCGGAAGACCCATCTATATAGAAGCTGAACTAAACAGCCTGGTTAAACATAATACAACAATAGATGGTAGTATACTTCACCAGGAGTTTGTGGAAGACCCATCTATATAGAAGGCGAACTAAACAGCCTGGTTAAACATAATACAACATCTACATGATCGACCTTTACCTTGTGTTCAGGAATGTCCTGAGAGAGGGTTTTACCCAGCACCAAACCTGTAAGATACGTCCAACACCGAGCTGTGTTGGGCAAGTGGTACCCACCTAGGCCAATTGGAAAGGAGATCTTAGCAGCAAGGACAAAACAATGCTTAAATTTGACTTAGATTATTGTCCGTAATCCATGGATAAATAAAGTATTATTCTATAGAATTTAGACAGCTGTTTAATAGGGACTATTCGATCAAACAAGATGATATTTACCCTAACAATAGATAAGAGATTCGTAGAAACTTACCACCACCTAAAAGCAGTAGAGGTTTTTGCCATGACATTAAGTATTGAACACACGCGCCAAGTCCTACTGGTGTTAGATTGTATGATGCCATTGGGTCCTGAGACAGTCCATCGGCTCCACATTGACATACAATGGCTTCAGGTTTAAATGTCTCGTATACATTCCCCATCACTCTATATTTTTGGAACATTAAAGAGTGTCAACACATTATTTCATCGCAAAATTATGGATAAAAAGAACTATAACTACACACACAAAATTAGTTCATACTTTTTAGAGAGAATGCATTGGTTGAAATTTGCCAACTGGTGGATACTCTGAAGGGCTGGATAGTTTATTATCCAAAGGATAATTGACGTTTCGGACAGGCAGGTCCTTTTTCATGAACTACTAAATTACATTTGAATATATTTTTCAGAAGTGGAGTCTTATATAATATCCCCCGTGGAGCATTATGAGAGAACTAGGATAATGAATACCTTTTGAAGATTTCAACATATCTGTCATCTTGAATTCCATCCATTAAGGGAATATTCAGGGCATAATATTTGCCTTTCCCCATACCTACATCTTTTATACGACCAGTGCCTATGGAAGAAAACAAGGGTTGGTAAGGAGAATGTAAGTCAGAAAAACTTCTGTATTTTACTATCTATAGAAGTCACCGAAATGGTCAGTCACACTAGTGGAGGTTGTTAATTAGTCTTAGCTGATGAATACATTACCTGGGAAAAATCCAGCACATGTTTTATGAAATGAAACTGTCATAACTTTACTCGTCGCACAAAATGCATCCTCTACACCTGTCAATAAAAATGGTTAAAATATAGGACTATACAGATATAACAGGGTAGTTTCCACCTTTCCGGTCCCCTATGATTCTAGCCCCGCAGGGCTACTTTCACTCATTCCCTGGTCATTCTAGCCCCGCAGGGCTATGAAGGAAAGTCTAATCTATCAGTGACTTGAATTTTGGAATTTTTTGACTGCTGTAAAGGCTCTTATAGTTGAGATTTTAAAAAGCTCTCCTATCCACATCTCCACCGACTTAGCTTAAATTATGCTCCATCACTCTTCCTATCCACATCTCCACCGACTTAGCTTAAATTATGCTCCATCACTCTATGTCCTAGATACCACTCTATGACCTAAATACCACTTAGGTCAGTATGACCTTGTCACATGACCACATTTGGCTCTCCCTGAAGCTAGCTTTATGGGATCGTACTAGGGTTAGTGCAAATACACCTTGGGTACAACTTACTTGTTATTAATGGGGTTAATGTTAGAGGGATGACTAAAATTGTAGCTTAATACTTGATATTTCATTAAGTTGAGTAAAGGAATTAAAGCTATTTTTGTGTCTTTTACTACATGAAAATAAGATAAAAGGGGTGTGTGGGGTGTTTCCCCCCACCTTAGAAAATAGAGAATAAAGGGGGGTGGGGTGTTTCCCCCCACCTTAGAAAAGAGGAAAAAGGGGGGTGTGGGGGGTTCCCCCCACATTAACAAAGAGAGAATAAAGGGGGGTGTGGGGGGTTTCCCCCCACATTAACAAAGAGAGAATAAAGGGGGGTGTGGGGGGTTTCCCCCCACATTAAAAAAGAGAAAAAAGGGGGGTGTGGGGGGTTTCCCCCCACATTAACAAAGAGAGAAAAAAGGGGGGTGGGGTGTTTCCCCCCACCTTAGAAAAGAGGAAAAAGGGGGGTGTGGGGGGTTCCCCCCACATTAACAAAGAGAGAATAAAGGGGGGTGTGGGGGGTTTCCCCCCACATTAACAAAGAGAGAATAAAGGGGGGTGTGGGGGGTTTCCCCCCACATTAAAAAAGAGAAAAAAGGGGGGTGTGGGGGGTTTCCCCCCACATTAACAAAGAGAGAAAAAAGGGGGGTGTGGGGGGTTTCCCCCCACATTAACAAAGAGAGAAAAAAGGGGGGTGTGGGGGGTTCCCCCCACATAAAACAAAGAGAGAAAAAAGGGGGGTGTGGGGGGTTTCCCCCCACATGAAACAACAGAGAAAATAAGAGACAGTATTGTACTAACCTCTATTCAAAAAGATCGCCAGAGGTGTCAAAAATGGAGTAATTGAGTTCTGGTTCACAATGGCTTGGTTTTGATTCCAGTGGCTCAGTGCTCAGGGATGCTAAATGTCAGACTTTCAGCTGATTTCCGATTTTATCAATTTCCAAGAAAATCAATACTTTCACTATCATTTATCAAATAAATCGTTTGTCTGGTTTTGCAGTCCTTCTTATTCCCCCCATTCTCTGCCGTTTTGCAGTCCTCCTTATTCCTCCCCTCCTCCCCCAGTGTCAGACCCCAGCCAAACGTACACAGTTCCCACTCTCAGAGTTTTCTCAGGGGTTTTGCCGACCTCGGAAAGTGAGAAAACCGGGCAGAATATTTACTGGCCGCTCATTGGTCAAAAATCGGTGCAATTCCTAGGTGTCGCCAGCTCCTAGGGTGGCGACCCCACGCGACTTTAAACTGATCAATCACTTCTTATTCTCCTTGCTGAGAGTGTCTAGGAGGATGGAGGCCGTGGAAGAGGTGACATAGTTGTATACGTTGAAGGAATTTATAACCTATTAAAAATATTGTTTTCTTAATATCTTTGAGTTCCGAAACTGACATTATTTCATCATTGAATATAGTTCAGATTTTTTGCTGCAACCCAACTAGCATCCCTGAGTGCTGCATTCTATTTTAGCCCTTTTTGGAGAAACTTGGGGGTACACTTGCCTGATAAGTTCTACAAATGCACGAAATTTATCCTCAGACTGTCTTAACACATATCGACGAACAACATATGCATCAATATAAGATTGGTATAGTGCCTTTGTTGTTCCATATCGTGGAAGACTAGCTTTTACAGCCCTCCATGTGCTTTCAATGGTGTTTGTACAGCAGTCATTTTCCTCATTGTAAAATTCCTCAGAATGGTTTACTTTTTTGTGGCTGTAGTTTAGTCCCAATTCTGGAATCTTGTTGTAAACTGCCCAGCAATCTGAATGTATTTCAGTGCCAGGAGCGATATGCTTTTTAATTAAAGGTAGAAGGGTGCTGCAGTCTCTTTTGTCAACTGCCACAATGAACATTCGTTCACTGTCTCTTTCAATTCCTCCAAACACCCAAACACCATCAACTTTTTTCCCCTTGTTATATTTTCACTTGCCAAACTTACTTTCATCTATTTCAACTACTTTACCAATTCCACCGATTTGCCCATAATGTTTATCAATGTAAACACTACAAATTTCACGGCAAAAGTTCTCCCAATCAACCAGTGTGGTATGACCTAGCTTCAGTTCGTGTTCCAGAAGGTATTGGGGATATTGTAGGGTCCAACAGTACATGAATTTAATGATGGTATCCAGAGGCAACTTACTCTTAGAGAACCATGAATTTGCTCGGATGGATTTCTTCTTTCGGCAAACCTTCTTGCAACACCTCCAAATTAATCCATCCTTTATGGATTTGTCTGTAACTAATTTAACTTCTCCTTCAGAACAAAACTCACATAATCCTTCGAAATTGCCAAGTAGCTCCTCCTCTCTCAACCACAAAATAACTCTCTGGTAATCCTGACACAATTCTACTATATCCTGTAATCTGTAGGCATCAGCTGCTGTTTTAGTTGGGGGTTTTCTAACAGTTAAAACACGTTTTTCTCTAGGTATCCAAGGCTTGCTCTCCTTCCTCTTAGCCATCTCATGGAAAACTGACTTAAATTTCCCTCCAAATTGTTACTTTTATGACCCTACCACCCCACCCAGTCAAGATTCCTCCAGTTGAGGGGATTCCCCATCATCAAATCTCCCTTACATCTCCCGCCTCCAAACCAGTCCTATAGTGACTCACTCATCTACTGATCATAAAAGTACACTCAAGTAAGAGCTGGGGATGTGGCTCAGTTGGTAGAGCGTCGGCTCTATAGTTACTACTTCTACCAACTGAGTCATAGGCACAGCTTCCAAGGAACTCATGGGTTCGACTCCCAGGCTGGGAAGCAAAAACCTGGGAGAGAAGGGGGCCGGAATAGTGGAAGTGTCCCAATATAACATTGGGTATTTTGTGGCAGTATCTTGCGGCGGAAAAAAATCTAAGAATCAGACATTAAAATGAATCAGATTTTGTGTTGTTGTCTTTAGTTTGATTGATCTGAAGTGCTACAATATGCAATGAAATTTGGTGAGTATATTTCTTATTCATGGCATATTGATAAAGAATGGAGAGTAGTATGTTTTGATGTATGAATTAGGCATGTATACATATCTAGGTGTTGGGTTTTTAAATATTTGAAAATAATCTCTCCTCGGAATAAATCTGGGAGAAAACCAATAATCGAAGCAACGGTAGATTTAATGTGTATTTTTCTATAACAGGGTCTCCACACTCTTGACCAGGCAGTGATTTATTTAACAAGTTTAATATTCAGAATTTATATCAGTAACCGTTTTTCAACTTTTAATTTGCGAGTCATTTATGGTAAGTTGTGAGAGGGGCCGGTCGGTATCTTTGAAAATTTCAAGGCCATTTATTTTTTATAGATTCCAATAGAATTCAAGGCCCTTTGAACAAAATGCCCATTTTAGGCATTGAATTTGCTTTCCAGGCCCCTCGGAGACCCTGTATAAGAACTGTAAATCCACTCAGGTTCAATTAAATAAACAATGATGTAATTGTTATCTTATTCCAGAATAAAATGTATACGAATGTGCAGATTTTAAATAATTTTAAAACAAGGAATCTTACCGTCACCATGATGCAAATCTATATCCACATAAAGCACTCTCTCGAATTTTTTTCTCAATTGGAGAATAGCTATCACTATGTCATTGAGGTAGCAGAACCCAGCCGCTTCATCTCTACGCAAAGAATTAAAGAAAACATCATGTCAATGTCAGCCAAGCAATACTAAGGACCGATAATAGCAAGTGGAGCCTAAGTAGTATTTACAATCATTTACCTCTATCAAAATCTCTGAAGCATATATAAAATATATTCTGTTTATCATAAATGTGCCAGAATTAAAAGAACAAGTCAACAGAATATAGTCACGTACTATGATATCTATCGATATCAGGAGGCTGGGGGCAGTTGTAGCTGTAGTCATATTTTAGTATTGTGCAGAAATGTAAAGTATCTATCCAGTAAGTAAGACAAGGCAAAGCAGTGAGAGGAACTGGTAACGTAATAGATCTAAAGAATGGGGAGATCTCAGGAGTATTTTTCAGAGCAGTTCCGTAACTAAAAGTTGAATCACCCCACCAGAAGTAATAGGCTTTAGATCAAATGATAAGGCTATTAGAGATGGTGACACCCTAACAGATCAGAAGTGATCACCTCCTCCTCTTTTTCCTCCTGCCCCCTGCCCCCCCCCCCCCCCCCCCGAAACCAAAATAAAATCACATGTCAACAACTGTCTCTAGAGACAGGATCCGCAAAGAGCTAGATAGAACTCAACAAGAGATGGATAAAGGGTGATGCATTCACAAAACACAAGTGTGTTGTTTTTCCGTATTTCCTTAGTGGCAAAACCATGAGGGAAAGACGGAAAAACAATGTGCCACCCTATATCCATCTCAAGTTGAGTTCTATTTTATGCCATAAATATATATTTTAGCCTTATTTAATTATTATTTACCTTCAGTTAATGCTTCGCAACCCTACTACCTGGCAAAAGCAGGTGCCTACAACTTTGCGTCATGAAATGGGCGTCATTGATTGGCGCAACTAGATTTACACAACCAATCAAAATAGTGTAGTAAATTGGGTGCATTCGAAAAGCAGATTTCGCTAGTGAAATCTACCCATGCATATGCCATGGGCTAATCTCAGACATGGCAAAACCTGCCAGACCGCGGTCCTTGACCGTTGAAAGACATGTGGGAACGGTGAAACTTCAGTTTCACTGCTCCTCCTGTCCGGTGAAAATTGGTATGAAACGTTGGAGAAACCTTTGGAGGACTGGTGAACCCTTTAGAGGACCAGTCAAAGTTCCTTTTCACCGGTCCTCCTGTCCGGTGAAATTTCTAAAGTTTTCACCATGTCTGTAATTTGGGCCTCTTTTTGTGGATACACCCACCTATCATGGCATAAAGAGTAAGGCCAGTCATTCCTGGTGAAAGCCAACAGCAGGACCGGTGAAAATTCAGTTTCACACCGGTCTGACTGTCTGGTGAAAAATGTGTATGAAACGTTGGAGAAACCTTTGGAGGACCGGTGAAAGTTCTAAAGTTTTCGCCATGTCTGGCACAGAAAGAACAAAGCAAAAATGGTATCTTTTAGCGGTCCTCTACTAGATTGCAAGAAACAAGTGATTCACCCAGTCTCTCATGGACTAGTGTTAGTAGTGATCATTGATCGCAAGCTGATCGCCACCAGTACCAGTAAGTGGAGGATCCCTAACAACCTCTTATGACTGTGCCATGCAATTGCAACAATTTCAAAATAACTAATTATTTCTGTGATGGAATTTCTGTCAGCAATCACTATCACTTGCGATCTAGAAGAGGAGACACATTAGCAATATATATGAGCTTCACCTCTTGGCATGATGCCAACCTCCAGTCCAGTTGATAGCTATATCAGCAAGACCAATCATCAAAGTCCTGGCAGCAGTTAGTGATGCACCAACCACATATGTAGCATAGTTGTAGACTCCAGTATAGGCAGGGCAGTCATATGCTACAAAAATAATAAATTTAAGTAAATATTAATCTAAGTTCAACTGCCACATTCCAGAGCAGAAAATATAAAACACACACCGCTTTTATTACCAAGCATCCCAAGGATAAGTTTCATTACCTCCTGGCATATTATCGCAGGTTATCTCATTCGCTGATGTTACAAACGCAAGTGCATTATGCAGAAAAGAAATTATGAGAGATCCCAAGATAATGAAAGTAATACCTACTTAAACCATACATTTCTGCATCATCTTCATATTTATCATAGTCTTCTTCACTAAGTGTTTTCAGAACCTCCACATAGCTGTCTGAGTGAAATAACTTCACACTCTCGTCACTGGCAGGCTTGGGAGTGACAATACTGAAAGAAGAAACTAATAATTGACTACAGAAGTCACTTCATATTATGTAATAATGCGGCCTCAGAATCTATATCTTGCACAGTATAAGGGGCCTATATGTATTAAATATATGGTACACCATTTTGGAAAGTAGTGAATAAGTGATATATTGAAGTGGTTTTCTGCTTATCAAAGTGAGCTATAAAAGTAAATGGTGAATCATGACAAGAGTGAGTGAGTGAGATTGGTTGCTTTACGCCCTTATCAACACTTTAAAGTGTTATATCAAGGGCGGGAGGGCTGAGAGGGAGGCAGTTTATGATCATACCCAGGAAATAGAGATAGAGAAGAAGGGAGAGAGAGACAGAGAAAAGAGACAGAAAGGCACTTTATGGTCATACCCAGGACCAGTGATTTGAAAATGCTTGGGACAATTGTTTTAGGTACCATACAAAAACATCATTTCTAGATCCAGGAGAAATCTTTGAGTGAACTCCGGTACGACCAAACGGATCATTGAATGGGAAAAAAATTAAAGTTGATCTATGCTTATGATAGCACTTCATCAGTTGGTCTGTACGTCCTTACCTCATATGCTGCAGAAGGTCATAAGCCACAATCAACCCATGGACCAAACTAGCCTAAAGGAAGAGAACATTAAATATAGTGTCCATACAAGCATCTATTCGAATTGTACATGTACTTCCTTATAATTTTTCTTTACCCCTAGCAGTATACCTCAATGGGTGGTAATATAATTATGTCTAGGGAGGTGGAATTAGAAGAAATGTTACTGCATTACACACACTAGTGCATTACACACACTAGTGCTAGTAACACCCCCTTGGGATACCTCCCGCCTCTAACTCAGAGAAAAATGACTGGACTAGCTGGCGACAATGGCATAATTTTAATTATGTAAAACATACCCAAAGCAAGAACATTCGCCATCACTCCTTCGGAGATGCCAAATACACTATACAGCATCCTCCATGATCGGGAAACCCCCTCTATTTCTCATTGTCCAACACCCAAAAGTTACATGACTGCCTAAGTTAGAGCCTTAGGGAGAGATTGGACCAAGATTTTTTAGCTCTTACTGGTATAATTAGTGCATAACAGACCTCTCACATTCACCCTTTATCTGCATGAGGACGTCGAAATCAGACATTGTTGTGGTCCTTACACCTTGTGGCAATGTGGTAAACTAACAGCAAGTGCCAGGAATGGTTTCTCACCCTCCCACGAGGTAGCGCTACCAGCAGCACCAGCCAAAACACTGGCCTCCAAACACTGGCCTCCATTAGCCGTATCATCGGCAATGGAGGCCAGATGGATTGAAGCTCAAAAACGATAGGCCTATTATTTTGATGCGTCGGGAGACGCCAATGGGAGAGGGAAGCAGGTAGGGTGTTGACAGTGTTGTGGGCGGGATGGTGGGCCTACAATAACAGTCCATTCCATGTTTAGTAAAGTAAATAAATAGCCCAAGACTTCCATAGGCCTACGGCTACACTGGTGCCATTATATTCTCTAGACAACCAGAAACAAGATTACTTCAAAATTCATTTGACCTCCTAGGAGATTAATAATCTATAACATTATTGTATATTTTAGTATCTTTAGATCCATTGAAAATCGCTCTCACTCCTTTGCTACTTTGTGTCTACTTACGCCGTCGCCCAATACACAATAGGAAAGATCTAAAATACTCATTATAGGATTTATGACTGGTGACCTGAGGCCAGAGTAGAGGGTCATGGGTTATTTTAACCAGACACCTGTGTTTACATTCTGTGAGTACTAAGATAGAACTAGACAAGAGCTGCAAATGCGACAGTGTTTTCACAAAACGCAATTGGCTTTTGGTGAATGTCTTTCACAAGTGCTGAAGGCACGCATGAAAGACATTCACCAAATATACAAGATAAGTTCACAAAAAAATATCACCAAATATACAAGATAAGTTCACCATTTAAACATGGTAGTTGTGATATGAAAATGGAATACAAACTTGTGGCTTTGCCACTCAACAATGATACATACATTTACACTCCTTGACTTGTGTGTCTGATAGTGACACTGATAGTAGGCCTACTGATTTGGCACTCGTAATGATATGTACATTTACACTCCTTGTGAGTGTCCGATACGCTAATTCAGAACAACCACTCGGTGCATTCCAATTTCCATTCTAAACATTTTTTATTTTTTTTTATTCATTTAGGCTAAGGCCAATTTATTAACGTTGTCACCAAAAAGCGGAGAATATGTGAAATTTACAAGAAATCCCAAATACTATTTCAGTGAGTAAATTGTTTAACACGAAGAAATAAAATGACTCCTCAGGGTATGTGCCTTTTAGCTTTGCTGTAAATACGCAAAACCGAAGGCGCTTGTTATTATTCCAACTCAGAACTGAACTGCTGACTATAATTTGAGTGACTTACTCTATTCGGCACCTTCGGGAGTTCATCGCATAGTTTTAACAAAGCCTCACTATGGACATATGCAACACGTTTCCTTCCACCACTGCACTGGTTGTTGGTATTATCTATCCTTTCTTGTAAGACGTTTGCAGCGAGAACATCACCGTCCATCTCTCGTTCGTCGTCTGCCATCTTTCCCGCTTGCTTTAAACGAGTTCTCGCTTGGGACGAGAAATTTCGTGATCTACCCGGAGAGGCTTTTGGGCCGATCGTTTATTTTTCCACGTGGTGCGTGCATGGTATTTACAACAGTGTGCAAAGAGAATGGCTTTTGAATCGAATTTGAGTGCAAGCTAGTGCAATATGGGGTTCGAATTAGGTTCTGTATTATATATAGGTTTTGACCTAGATAGTATCAGCAGGTTATTTCCACCGTCCTGCCTTCATCAGCAGAGTGGCGCAGTGGAAGCGTGCTGGGCCCATAACCCAGAGGTCCGTGGATCGAAACCACGCTCTGCTAAAGTTTTTCAGCTTTTTTTCCCCATTGGATTTTTTAACAGTCCACCATTCCTCTTGCGATCAGCCGGGCTCATGGATAACAGGGTTATTTTCAACTTGTCGTGTGATATATTTCTAGACTCAATATACAAGAAAACTATTATTTTATCTTTAAAGCCCCCCCCCCCCCCCCCAAAAAAAATAGGTGTGTTTGTCATTTAATTAAATTTACAGTTTACATTTTATTTGGCTGAAAACTAGGTAGGTGGGGTTAACTTTTTTTATTTTTTAAAAAAAAAACACCTCCAAGGAACTGAAAAAAATGTCTATTGTGTAGGCCTAATAATAGTTGTTTTTAAACATGGGAAATGCGCTTTTTGTAATTTTGACAGTTCCGGGTTAGGGGTTAGGAAAACCCGTTTTCCTGCTTTTATAAGCTTATTTTTGAACCAAAAAAAGTAAGATGTTAAAAAAAAAATCAGGTAGGCCTATGGTCAAAATTTTTTTTAGGTAGGGGAAGGTTTTTCTAGGTAGGGGGGGGGGGGGGGAGGGGTAATCGGAAACACACCTAGGCCCCTAGGCCTATTTTTTGTTGGCCTTATTTCATATCAAAGTGAAAATAAAGTTTCAATTAGGCCTAGGCCTAATGATTTAGTACGACTAGGCGTAGGAGATGCAACCTAGGTAGGCTAATCTAGGCTAAATAACCTAATTAATATAAGCCTAAGGCCCATGACATGGACACCTAGGCCTAACGTATGGTGCCCTTATTCCGTCAGGTGTCCTAATTCCGTCATTTTTTTCCAACTGCTCCCACTCTTCCTACACTAAGGGCGGACATAGTAGGTGGATGTGTTTATAGAATATAGCATAAATTCTTTAATTTGGTTCATTTGCGAGGAATCTAACAATGAAATATCATTAAGAACAAACCCTTGAAAGATAGGTGATCACAAAACAAGAGAGGTTGCTGTCCCTCTGACATGGGAATACCCCATTTACCAAACGAATTTTGATGGCAAGGGAATGTGTCAGCCTCTTTCTTCTTATGTTTTACTGTTCGAAATCTTCCATATCATCACTCAATAATGTAGATCAATGAGAGGAGCATTTATTCATTTTAATTATAAGCCTAGAAAAAAGTGACGGAATAAGGACCAGAAAAAGGGGGTCTTTGACGGCATTAGGACACCCAGTTCTTGGATTGGCCCTTATTCCGTCAGGGGTGCCCTTTTCCCGTCAGGGGGTGTCCTATTTCCGTCACCGAGGACAATTGCAAATTTTAGTTGCAATAAACGCTAAGTTCTGTGAAATACAATGTGAGGGGATTCTTATTCCATTCGCTTCTAATTAAGATAAACATTGACTAATATGCTCTATATATTATCAATAGCCTAAGTGCCTTATTCATGTTAATTAACAACATATGAGTGGAGGGACATGTAAAAAGAACTGTTCCACTTTTATCATGCAGAAGAATGTGAATAAGCACACATATATTTTCACTAGCATTACAGTTTTCATGAATTCAGTTGTTATTTTTCTTATTTCCTCTCCTTAGGCCTATAGGTCTGCGGAAATATCTTTCTCTTTCTATGTCTCCATTAGCCTACTTTTCCAGTCCCTGCCCTCACCCCAGTCTCAATATTCGACGTTCTCTATCTGATGACACTCAATCTCAGTCTCCCTCCCTGTCCCCCTCTATCTACACTTTCTCCCTCCCTGTCTCCTTCTATCTACACTTTATCCCTCCCTGTCTCTCGCTATCTGAGACTCTGTCGCCTCTCTGTCGCCCACCATCTCTCTCTTTTTCTGATACACTCAATTGCTCTCCCTGTCTCTATATTGCTGACACTCTCTGTCTCTCTATATTTACATACTTTATTATCCCCCTATCTCTGACACACTATCTTCCTCCCTATTTCTCTATCTCTGACACTCCCTATCTCTCTATCTCTGACGCCCTCTATCTCTTTCCCTTTTCTCTATCTCAGACACACTATCTCCCTCCTTGTCTCTCTGTATCCCTGACACTCTCTATATATATTTCACACACTCTATCTTCCTGACTATCTCTCTGTATCTGACGCAATGTCGCCCTCTCTGTCTCTCTCTATCTCTGACACTCTATCTCTGACACACTCTATCTCCCTCCCTATTTCTCTATCTCTGACACACTATATCCCTCCCTGTCCCTCTCTGTGTATCTCTGATACTCTCTGGCTCTCTATCTCTGACACACTGTGTCTCCCTCCCTATCTCTCTGTATCTGACACTGTGTCTCCCTCCCTATCTCTCTCTATCACACTGTGTCTCCCTCCCTATCTCTCTCTATGACACTCTCTCCCTCCCTGTCTCTCTCTATTGACATGTTGTCTCCCTCCCGTCTCTCTATATCTCTGACACACTCTCTCTATATCTCTGTCTCACTCCCTTTCTCTCTGGTTCCCTCCCTGTCTCTCTCTCTATGTCTGACACTCTGCCTCCCTCCCTGTCTCTCTATTGATTTTTTGTCTCCCCCCGTCTCTCTTTATCTCTAACACTCAGTCTCCCTCCCTGTCTCTCTCTAGGCCTATCTCTGACACTCTGTCTCTCTCTATATAATCTGTCTCCCTCCCTATCTCTGTTTCCCACCCTGTTTCTCTCTCTATCTCTGATACTCTGTCTGACCCGTTCTCTCACACTCTGTCTCTCTCCCTGTTTCTCTCTCTATCTCTGACACACCCTAGCTGTCTATCTCTATCTCTGATACACTGTCTTCCTCCCTATCTCTATCTCTGGCACGATTATTATCTCTGACACTCTGTCTCCCTCCCGGTCTCTATCTCTGACACTATATCTCTCTCTATCTCTGACACTCTGTCTCCCTCCCTGTCTCTATATCTGACACTATATCTCTATCTCTGACACTCTGTCTCCCTCCCTGTCTCTATATCTGACACTATATCTCTATCTCTGACACTGTCTCCCTCCCTGTCCCTATCTCTGACACTATATCTCTCTATCTCTGAAACTCTGTCTCCCTCCCTGTCTTTACCTCTGACACTATATCTCTCTCTATCTCTGACACTGTCTCCCTCCCTGTCTCTATCTCTGACACTATATCTCTATCTCTGACACTCTGTCTCCCTTCCTGTCCCTATCTCTGACACTATATCTCTCTATCTCTGAAACTCTGTCTCCCTCCCTGTCTTTACCTCTGACACTATATCTCTCTCTATCTCTGACACTGTCTCCCTCCCTGTCTCTATCTCTGACACTATATCTCTATCTCTGACACTCTGTCTCCCTTCCTGTCCCTATCTCTGACACTATATCTCTCTATCTCTGACACTCTGTCTCCCTCCCTGTCATTACCTCTGACACTATATCTCTCTCTATCTCTGACACTGTCTCCCTCCCTGTCTCTATCTCTGACACTATATCTCTATCTCTGACACTCTGTCTCCCTTCCTGTCTCTATCTCTGACACTATATCTCTCTATCTCTGACACTCTGTCTCCCTCCCTGTCATTACCTCTGACACTATATCTCTCTCTATCTCTGACACTGTCTCCCTCCCTGTCTCTATCTCTCTCTGTATCTCTGACACACTGTCTACCTCCCTGTCCCTCTTTATCTCTGACACTCTGTCTCCCTCCCTGTCTCCTCTGACATTCTGTCTCTCTATGTCTCTTTTTGCGACCGACACATGCACAAAGGGAAAGGGATAGGGAGAGAGAGAGAGGAAGGGAGATGGAGAGGGACAGGGAGACAGAGTGGCGTGGACGAGGATGAAGAGGAGGGGGTGGGGCATTTAAAGTCTGGTTACCTGTGAATGCCCTAATAATAAGGTCATTATCTATCTACTAAATGACCAACGAAGGAGGAACTGATGTGGGACAGGGACAAGAGAGTGGGGCAATGGGAGAGAGGGAGCATTGAAGGGGAATGAAGAGAGAAAGCGGGGGAGTGAGAGATTTGATTTGATTTTAAAATTTTGTTATTCAGGATACATCAGATGTCAACGCTATTCTCAGTCATTCCTGCTGGTTTGTTTTAGATTTACCTTCTACATAAGGCCTATACATAAATACCGTATATCAGAATCAGACATAACACTATAATATAATATCATATTATAGCCTACTACTATACTAAAAGAGCTATATTGGAGCGGAGAAATATTATGAGAAAAATCTTGTGCAAGGGAAGGAAGGAGGAGGGGAGGGGCTGGGAAGGCGGAGGGGAAGGGGGGCAAAGTCGGAGGGAGGAGAAAGGGAAAGGGGGAGGGAAAGATAGATATAAACCCACACTAGACACAGCTCCAGGCAATCGCTTGCGGTGGGCCCTATTTTGAAATTTAAATTATTTTTAAAGGTTAATCATGAGAAATTGTGTGTATATTGAGGCCTATATATAGCCTCTGACGATTTGGTGCTGAATGACTTGTCTACAATAATGTTCAAACATTATTTTTATACATTTTTATGATATTAATTTCTATTTTTAAATGTACTTAATCGGAAAGTCAAGCATACAGATTTTCTATCAATAACTAAGTGATTTTAAGTGATAACTAAGTGAGAAAATAGCCATGACGGAAATAGGGTACCCCATGACGGTTTAAGGACACCCTGACGGAATATGGACACCCCAGGTGATGGAATAAGGACACCGGTGTCCTTATTCCGTCATTTTGACTTTGCTGAAGAAAACATTGATTCTTGAAGCTACAAATCAATGAACAATGCTGGAAATTTGCATTTTAATAGCAAAGAAGTATATTTCGATAATGGAGACGAGAACACATGCTAAAATTCAGTAGTTTCTGAGCAATCTATGAGTGATTCAAGGGGGTGACGGAATAAGGGCACCATACGTTATAGAAATATAAAATTATAGGCCTACCCATTAATTCGGTACCGGTATGTGTAGCCTACCCATTAATTCGGTACCGGTATATGTGTAGGCCTAACTTATAATTTGGTATAGGCCTAGGCCTAGGCTTCTTATAATTTTAGAGCCAAACTTGAGATTTAATTTGCTTTTTTTAATTTAAACTCCTAATTTAACTTTAAAAATGTCCGCCTTTTTCAGAAAAAAGGTTCACTATAAAAATATCAGCGTTATTGAGAAAAAGGGGGTGTTTTTTCAGCGTTTTCATGAAAAAAAGGGGTACTTTTTCAGCTTAAAATCTGTGAAAAAGGGTCTGTTTTCTGATAGGTGGAATTAACGAGCATATGTCCTATTATTTCTATATTTGATATGCGGGGTGGGCCCGGAGAAAAACAGAAAAAGGTAGGCCTACGTGAACACATGTAGGGCATAACAATATACTTGTAGGCCTTACGTTAGTAGGCCTATGGTACTTTATTAACTAGCCCAGAGTTAAAGCCTGCCCATCTAGGCTACTTATAATAATTAACGTTAGACATTGCAGGCCACCACAATTGAGCCTCGAAATATATAACGTTCTCACCGTGTCAGCTGTCAATTAATGGAAATAAGGGGTAGATCTATGGAAAAAGGAGAAAAATAGCTAAAAAAAAATGCCATCAAAATCCTTGAAAGGGGTAGGGGGTCTAAAAATAATGGTATTTCCGGAGACCAGGGAATGAGCGTTGGTGTCCATCTAATCTGCTGAGTGTGGCTATAAAGTTAGGCTAATTTGATCGCTCGTGCCGATCTCAATCTCAACGACCCCGGCCGGAACCCGGGAATATATTTATGAGAGAAATTGACAAGTTTCAGTCCTCTGGGCCAAAGTTCTGTGCACTCTCCGTAGTTGAAGGAACTCGAAGGCCAAACTTGCAGACGCCGAGATACTTTTATGCGGTCGCAAGCACCATGGCCACTTCAGAGCAATTGGAACTTATCAAAGACTCCTGGCAAAAAGTAAACCTCCTTCAAGCTGGAAAGACATTTTATGACAGGTGATTCAAATTCTCCATAATTATTTCAGCCTAATAGATCTATTGTTGATTATAAGGCACCTAGGTGATTGAGACGATCCTCACGCACATGACCTCCAGTAATTCCAGCTCTAGGCTAGTCATCGAGGGATTAGCCCATGGCTATATATATGGGTCAGTTTTTTAGAAAATGTACAATATCAACTTCGCCAATCTTCTCAGACGAAAATAAAGTTCAAAATACAGTTCAACCTAGCCAAACAGATTGCTAGAATCAATGCAATGCCGAATATTCTCGAATTTACCTGGTATTGACCAATTTTCAGTCAAATTTGTCAAAATTTACTAAGTGTGTACAGTGGCAAATTGTACATTTTCTGAAAATCTGACCCATATAGGGCCTAGTCACTCGCCTATAGTGGTCCTATGATATAGGCTATAATTATAGGTGGGTGTGCACCCCCCCCCATCCCCCCTGCATCCTGTGTCCAGTTTATACTGAGGGGGTTGAGTCCTCTGACCAGCTTTTTTTAAAAAAAATAAAAATAAATAAATAACCTGGAAATAGTTTTATTTTTACCAGCCTGCATCTGCGTCGACTAGGGGGCTGCATTCTGCGTCCAGTATAAAAAAAATGAAGTTCAAAATGAGCTCCCTTCAAATTAATGTTCAAAATGAATTCTTCCATAAATAGCAATAGGTTAATCAGGCCTAATTATAGTGTTCATCTACAACAATAGGCCGACATAAATTCATAAACTTCCAGACTTTTGTTTCACAATTAGGCTAGGCCTATCTATGCTCAGGCATAGGCTATAGCTCCTACAGTAGGCCCTTACTATAGATTTGGGGCCTAATGTTTCTAGCAAAGGAATTGACAATGTTTTAAGTAGGCCTACGGTAGGCCTAAGATGCCTATATGGCTTGGCTATAGACCCTAGGCTGTAAACATATATTTGTGTATCCATTTTAAATATAAATTTAGGAATAAAAATCAATCCCGTTATCGATAATATAATTTCAGGTTCTTTGAAATTGCACCTGAGGCAATAGCTTTGTTCAAAATTGGCGATGAAGACCCCAAAACATCGAATAAAATAGAAGAGCAAGCAAGAATGACGTTTCAATTCATTGATGATTGCATACAGAACTTGGACAACATTGATCGCGTCATCGCCTCATTGGATGAACTCGGCGAACGCCACGTGCAGTATGGAGCCAAGAAAGAACATTTTGGAGTGAGTATTTTTATTTATTTTGTCTTGCAAATCGAATTTTATTACTGAAGTCTTGACACATTTTTTCCGAGTTACATCTAGGATAATTACACTTTATATTGATCTTAGGTTGTGTTCCAGGGGTAGATACAAATGTCTCAAGTTAGCACATTTGCACAATAGAATCTACTGAATATATATTTTTTAACCTTTCCACATTAAATCTATTTGAGCATTGAAACATCAAAATTATAACTAATATATCAAATCACATCAAGGACAATAGTACTTAACATTTTGACGCTTCTTAAAATAAGAACGAGTATAGGGTTGTGGTAACTTAATATTTTGCTCTCTTTCCTTTAATTTTTTGTTGCAATTCACTACATCGCAAATAGTTACTGCTCTTGTTGAAATAAGCAATTTATTTCTGCCGACACGATGAAGCCTATGAGGGACTGTTCATTTTAACCACTCTGTATGTGTGTGTGTGTGGGGGGGGGGTCAGAGGGGGGCACCTTTTTGGATTTTTTTTGTGCACAGACTCTGAAGGGTGTGGGACCACCTTTCTTTGCACACTCTAAAAGTGTGTGATCTTTTCAGCCTCAGAACTCAGAACTACAATGATGTAGGGGGGGGGCATGCAATTTTGCGAAAAACTTTCAAGGGGGTGGGTCGGGGGGGGGGGCAAGAAATTTTATAAGACCTAAAGGGGGGGAGTTAAAAATGTGCACATGCATTTTTCGCCAACTATCCGACCCCCCCCCCCCCCCCCCCCCCCCCCCCCCCCCCCCCCAGTGGTTAGGATTTGAACAGAAGGGCCTACTGTCTATACATCGAGATCTTACACATAGCCTACATGTGGCTCTCACTATACCCGTAGCCTACCTCCTTATGAGTTTATTTTTCTTCAGAGAATTATAATACTTGTTGATCTTATAATTATATAATGTTTCATGTTACTTTGACGAAGATATTCTATTTTATTGCAGCCTGTAGGCGAAGCCTTGCTCTTCACCCTTGAAAAGTATACCAAAGACAAGTGGACCCCCGAAACGAAGGCTGCATGGGTAGCGTTGTACGGCGTCATTGCAGAACACATGGCAGAACCTCTCCCTTGAAAAACAAGAAAATAATAATGAATATTTCATTTCATTTTTAATTTTTGATACAAACGCATGATATGTATCTATCGAGCATAGACATTCGTAATTTAGGATTATGTGATATTCTGTAGCAATAAAAAAATATTTACATATTGACTTGTTTTTTTGACTAAATTATTCTTTCTGATTTCAAAATTTATAAAAATTGGATGGCAGCAAAAGGAAGGCAAGATTTAAGCTGGAAATCACAAAAGCTTTGCCCCACATTAATATTTAGGAGTTAAACATAATACTAAAACATAATTAAATCTAAGTATAAATAGGTCTTCAATAGACTATTGGGCAACTTTTTAAAATTGAAGTTATTGAATTTCTACATTTCAGCTTATCCTTGCCTTCAGTTTCATCTCTTATAAATATTGAACTTCCAGTTTCACTTTTCTTCTTGTTAAGCCCCCGAAAGAGGCAGAAGATGAATCTATCGTATATTTGATAGTTAATTGACTAGTATTGTTTAATATATTGCCCCAGGGCATTGCAAATTCAGAAGAAAAAAAATGCAATGTTAGACCTACAAAACAATTTGTACAATTCAACACCAAAATATAGGTGTGGGTGAGGGGTCGTAGTGGGTGGGTGGGGGGGAGGGGCGGGAGGGAGGAGGAGGGGGAGAGGCTGCATGGCAGGTATGGGTGGGAACGGGGGGGGTGTCACGCAGAGCGGATCACCCATCCATAATCTGCAGGCGCCCTCTGTGGGAATAAGATGAATAGTGGTAGGCCTACCTTATAGTTTTCGGTTTCCTATAGTTTCCAGTAGGGAGAAGCACTGTCAGGGCCAATCAGTGCGGGGAACGCACACTGATTACTTACAATACACAATGGAGGTACGGGAGGTGGTCGCGGTGAATGCTTCTAGGATTACAGCCTACACACATTAATACGAAGAAACGATAAACGTGGAAACGCACCCTAGTCAACCTTGCTATCGAAATTATTTTCTTTCAGAAAGTGCACCATTAGGCCTATATATTTCTTGAGGTGCAAGCACCCCGGACCCCCAACGCCTACGAAGCCGGCTACGAAGCGAGGGTCCAGGTTCATGGACTAGGGGTCGGTGGCATCAGTTTGTTGTCCGAAGTCAACCCTCTTCCTTACGGCAAAGATCGACTTTTAATATCGCTCCATTGAAAGCGGGATTGAAAGCCTCTCCCGAGAATATGATCTTTCCTGTATCAACATGTCCAGGAGGACATGATATTAAGTGTGGAGGAGAGAACTTGGGTTTGCTGCAATATATTATAATGGATCTCATCATAAATATTATCAATCACGGTCAATGACGGCGATTAGGAAACCTCGAAGTTCAATGAGTTCAGCTATCGCTGAGTGAACGCTAGCTGACGCTAGTTTGACGCTAGTCTCTCCAGTCCACAGACCCACTCACTATCCACAGCGATCGAGTGTGGGTCCGGGTAGGCCTACTGAACGCAGGTCGGAGCTATCCGGGCCCGGATCGGCAGGATCGGCATCGGCTCCCCACACTCTAATAATTTAGTGGCAGTTTCTTTTAGTTTGGAATTGCAGCACAAAGTAAAGCATGCCACCGATCGCATCTCCACATTGGAAAAGTATGATGATGCAGGGCGACCGGACCGGCACCACATGGTGTGAACATGGCGAGCAGCATGCAGGTTCATTGACATCTATGATCAACTTGGGGTTGTTTGGCTTTGATACGCCTACAGATATTAATAACTCTGATGACATAATAACTCTAGACGACGAAGATGTTAATTCAAAAAAAGGTAGGCCTACGTGATATTTCGTCATTAATTGGCATTCAATTGATGTAATACAACATTTTGTCATTCAGGCATTCAGGGAGGTACCAATTTTAAATAATTTAACGAAGGCAAAACATTGACTAGCCGAATTAGCTAAGTTTTAATCATTAATGTACCAAGTCAACAATGGTCGTTTGTAAAAAATGTATTTTATTTTAGAGGTGAAAAAGAATTCGTTACAATCGCAAATCGCGTATGGTTATAATATAGATGGCTTCCTTTGTAGAAGATGATTTGTTGATATTGAATAAATGCCATTCTTTTTGGTGGTGGTGGTGGTGGGGGGGGGGGGGGCAAAGGCAAAACAATAGCAAAGAAAACATATCTCACTCATTTTCCTAAACGGATCACAAATGGACACTGCCCAACACATTTTCTAAATTTTAAAACAAAGTTACAAACTATTTAGCCTAGCCTAGCTTACTACTTTTTATATCACCAACTTTTTTTTTATGACCCAACTTTTTTTTCCGACCAACTTTTTTTTCCGACCAACTTTTTTTCGACCAACTTTTCCAAATTTTTTATTATGAACAACTTTTTTTGACCAATTTTTTTTTTGACCCAATTTTTTTTACGACCAACTTTTTTTAAGACCAACTTTTTTTACAACCAAATTTTTTACAACCAACTTTTTTTTTTACAGCCCTGGCTATTGCAGAGTTATTCATTATTGGTTACAGTTACTGAAGTGGAAATAAAAGTCAAGTGTATATAAACCCTAGTCTAGTTGACATTTGTATCATGTCTTTTGTGCCATATTAGATTTTACCTTCTGGTCTGTGAGGACTAGTGGAAACTCAGGAGGATTAGTGGATCTTATTTCTACCTAGGTATTTCCCTAAGTTTATGATTTTTCTCCCTTTCTCTACATGTTTCAGAGTTTATGATTTCAATGGTCCTCAGTGACTGGTCATAAATTGACATCGGACATAATTAAGTAATTGAGCCTGAGAAATCGTTTCCATTGGAAACGCCAGGTATATAAATTAAGTTGACACTAATTGTAACATTAAATAGATAAACCAAACTTAACTTGATAATTTCTTAACTTAGTACTTGTTTTAAAACTGGGAGTAAAATGGTGCATTCTAGGGTCATTTTCACATAATATTCCAGCTGTCTGAAAGCAAACTGAATATCTTGTAGAAAATAAACTAGTGTCCTGTGTCCAGAGCAACTCTACCAGCGGAGAGGGCGTGTCCTGAGCTGCCCGCCAGGCCGGCTCCTCCAAGGGAGAGCTATATATATATAGGGTACAACTTCGTTATGATAAACCTTATACGGGAGGGTGTGTTAATGAGTGGTTAATGAGAGTGGGGGAGGGTCAGTATGATCCTTCCTTGTTAAGTAATTAACCTCTCCACGAGCATCGAAGGTCCACCCACTTACATAACCGATAGCCAGTCAGCGCGCTTGAAACCATAAACAGATGTGGCCCACATGGGTTGTTTTGCGCGCACTGCATGTTTACAAGTCCAACCTCAGACACAGACGTCAACACGGCCTATACTTTAACATAGAAACGTACCTTGTTTTGCCCCAAATATAGCATTTTTCATTGGATTTGAAGTGTTTTGGACTATTATATTCATGGTATGGATCCACCAATACCCCCTACCCTCACCAGGGCGGCTAGTTTTAAGAAACATAGAGGAAATCACCAAAATAACAGATCAAACTCGTGGAAAAATATATATCCCTTCTAAAAAAATCTCCTTAATCAGGAGACAAATGTATAGATAACTAAGATCCAACTTATATCTTACATAAGCAATAATCTCGCTCCATCTCCCTAAATCCCTCTTTTGAAAATTTCAACTATTGATCATTTAAACATGCCATTAGATATATTTATACCTGCTGTTAAATATGGTGTTATTCCTCATGGAATATTACTATTTTATTGCAAACAATTAACATTGTTACATTAAAGTTAAACAGTTCTTCTTTATGAGTTGCCAATCTTCTAGTAATCAGTATAGAAATAGCCTAACGATTTATCTGAAAACATTTAACATTAATCATAATTTTATGCAAAATAATAATACAATATACTAGAATACTGACTCACTCAATCTCCACAATGGATGTTAATTTCAATTTTCAATGAGCCATAATCATGCATCTTGCTGCCTAAACTAATCTCATACCTTCATCTCCAAGGTAAAACTTTTGTTTCTTTCTCTATATCTTATGCTATCAAACATATTTTTCGTTGCCATTGAGACTTAGTATATATAATCATATCCTTAGTGTAGATGTCTATATGTTGTATGATGAGAAAATATCAGAGAAATCAGAGTATCTGGGTCCAAATTAAGATCAAAACACGCCTCTAGATAGGCAGTTTTAATGCTATACAGTGGCCGTCGTGAGTTTGTTTGTCTGAGGTGGCACCGATTGGAGTCCCAGGAGACAGTGGGCGGAGCATAGCCCCTCTCGTGGAGAGGTTAATTATAAGGAATATCAAGTTGAATAATAATGTTTGATTGTGTGATTGTTGTGTACATTGATAATTATGCTAATTAGAATTACCTTCTGTTATAATAAATTAACCCAAGGAGAGGAGAGGGGCTCAGCCAATGAGGGGGTAGGAGGGGTGAAAGAGGCCGGCTAGGCGAGGATATAAGCAGAGTTTTTCTCCTGAATTAAAGGTCGATTATTCTACCAACCAAGCCTTGACTTCTTGACTCCCATCTTAATAACAATCTATTCAATTGGGACAGGAGGCTGTCATGTAAAAAACATAAATTTACTTTCTTGGTAATCCGTGTTCTAGCCGATCCTGTATGGTTGGTTGCAGAGAAAAGAATGGCTGGCAGACCTGTTTACATGTTTGCGCTTGTATTAATTACTTTTCTCATGTTTCTATCAAATGGGCTACCCGGATCAGAGGGGATTGCTGGACATTGTCACGTACCTCCTGCAGTTTACCAACAATAGGATAAAGGCAGCATCCTGTATTTTCTTTATGACTGCCATCACACAGTGATGTGATTTCTGCATTAGGTCGCAGATTTTGATCTTGTTGGTACCCAAGGGAGGATTTATGTGATTTCGGCAAAAAGCGGGAAGCGGGAGGTTTTGCAGCTCTGATTTATTATATCAATGTTATGTTTGAGTGTCTCTCGGATCAAAGATCTATCAAAGTTCACGGGAATATTTTTTCCCGGATTTCTTAATAGATTTTTATTTTTTATGTGAAAATGTTTTCCTTTATCTATTTTTGATTATGTTTCCACATCGAACCTGCATGCGGATAACTTAGGGGAAGGGCCGTGGTTGGGAGGGCGGGGGGGGGGGGGGGGGCACTGGCCCCAGTGGAACAGATGGGATTATTGACCTTCGTTCTTAATTAATTCTCTCTCTAGCTGGTCTTTATTATGATTTCCCTAATCATTATTACTAATTATTGTTTTTAATTAAATCTTTCTCTAGCTGTTCATTATTATGATTGCCATAATTATCATTACTAATTATTATTACGCGTCAACCTTCATTACACAAGCCAATTAACTGGTCGTTAACGGTGATTAGGTTCAACTCTATTTTCATGATCTAAAGTAATTAGTCTTTGTTTACCTTAAAACTGTTATTTCACATGTCATATTGGTAGGCCTACTCTGGTTATAGTTAATAATTACCTTATATGGCTGTAATAACTTTTCTGTATTTGCCTTATATCTTAATCTATAGCCTACTTTTATAAAGGTTTAACATCTCCCCCAATGGGAATCAATTTAGTCAGTAAATGTTCGTGCAAGCTCCTGTACCCTAATACAACTGGATGCAGCTTGCTCCTGTGGTTTCATGACCACTCACAGGGTAACAACGTCTTGTTAGTAATTCAAGTATTTAATTAATTCAGTAGCCCTCATGTTAATCTAATAGGAGGCTGTTTTGTCCCCAATCTGAAAGGATATAAACGTGAAATAGGAAAAATCAAAAATATCCAAGACTTTTCTTTTTGGAATATCCAATACCTTTTTGTCAACTTTCTTTTCCTTTTTGCCAATGTCCTTTTCCTTTTCGGATTATCATTTTCCTTTTAGGAATATACTTTTCGTTTTTGGAATATCCTTTTCTTTTTGGAATATCCTTTTCCTTTTCCGAATATCCACTCCTTTTCCAAATATCCACTCCTTTTCACCCAAATGTACCATGATGTATTCCTACCCCAACATGACTGGGAGGGAGAAGGAGGGTGAGAGGGAGAGGGAGGGTGAGCGGGGGAGGGGGGGGGGGGGGGTGAGCGGGAGGGGAGAGGGAGAGAGGGAGAAAGAGAAAGGAAGAGAAGATGTATTGGATGTGTTATGTAACACTACTACACTACAAAGATAGCTGGTGGGCCCCCACTCAGTGGTAGTGGATAATGTTACGTAACACTGAGCCACTATACTCATGTGGGTTAGATGTTCAGAAAATGTACAATTCATCTTCACCAATCCTCTCCAATAACCCAAATCTCAGACCAAAATAAAGTTCAAAATACAGTTCAACCTAACCAAAAAGATTGCTAGAATCAATGCAATGCCAAATGTACAGGTATTTACATAATATTGACCAAATTGCAGCCTAATTTAGCAGAATATACTAAATGTGTACAGCTGCCAATTGTACATTTCTGAAAATCTGACCCATGTCTGCTTTTGTATGGGTAGAAAAGGAGTGTCCCAGGGAGGACACCAATGAGAAAAGATGGCCAAATCTAGACATAGGAGTCACAGCAGCTAGACATGGCTTTTCATGTAGGGGAAATAGGAAAAAGGTGCAGTGATATACTTTTCGGTGGTGAATATCTAAGGGAAATAGTGGAAAAGGAGGCTGACATGGGAAAATCGACACTGACATGGAACTTTTTGTTCTGGAAATAGTAAAATCTTCTCGGAAATAGGAAGAAAGCAGTTGGAAAAGAACTATAGTATGTGAAATAGTATGTACCACAGAGGAAAAGTCTGTACCAATTTCATCATTTGTACATATGTCTACTTTGGGACGCAACAGAGGCTTAACCTCAACCCTCGCACACCAATATGAATAATTCGCCATTTAAAAAATGTAATTTCTTTGTGTGGTGAGGATTGATACAAACACTCAATCAAGTCCTGTAAAATTGTCTTTGCTCGTTTATGGGGACGTGTTATTTACATATCTGCTTTTCCTAAAATATTTTCAGGTTCAGGCCTTAACGTCGAAAGATTGGAGATAATCGAACTTACTGACTCAGAATCAGACTCAGAATCGCCATTAGACCCAGTCAGTGGTGAAAAGGATGGAGACATTTCGCTTCGGGACTTCCTATCTGACAGTGAGGACGGGGAGGGGGAGAATATATCCTCTGGAATAAGTACACACTCTCTTTTACGCAATCCTGACGTCTTAGATTGTGTCTCATTGTTTGACAAATGTGGGAACGTCGAGTTGTTGAGACATGTCAGGTATGCAAGAGCAAAAAGAAAACTTATTTCTGATTTACAAAAACAAGGACGTCCTTCTGCTTATTTAACTGCAAATGGTATAAGTGATCCAGTGGACAAATTACACTCTTCCGTCACTCCAGTGAATCTAAACCAAGGTGGGTTTTTTGCTATATTTAGCTTTATGATATTATATTCAGACACACTTGGAGTGAAAGTATACGCATCATTGCTCATGGCAACGCCGTGTGTGAGATGTATATATGCTATTTAATAATAATTTAATATTTAATGAACTCTCGTAAGTATCAATCATAATGGTATGTCGACCAATTTGTCTAATTATGTATGTGTTGGTGTTTGAACTGCTTTTAATAGAGAGATATGTTGAATATGTTCAAAATCCATCTTTAACAGTTGACCACTGAGTGACCTGATTACAGGAAATGTTTACAGGAAATGGCTAATAGGATTGATTAGAGCTAATGATATGTTAATTGGATGACGCACTTGATGACGCACAAGGTCATGTGACCTTCATGGGCATGTGGGAGTTATTGATTGGACAAGTAAGATGAGACCATATTCTAACACTGGGGGATATATAGATGGAACCTAGCAAGGGGGAAGTCTGTACACTTGTTATTGACCGAGGGAGCGCGGGAAGTTAGAGGGCGTTAGCCCGAGATGTTCTGTGCTCCCGAGGTCACTAACAAGTGTACAGACTTCACCCGAGCTTTGTTCCATATTTATTACACCCCATTAATAAATAAAAAATATAAATAATTAAAAATAAAAGAAGTAATTTACGTTTTGGGCGGACCTACTTGTTGTATGTCCCCAGGGTGACATAACTCACATGTTATGCACCACTTTGACCAAGTGTGACATACAATGCTGAAGGTATAGGAAGCAACAGCACAGGGGTGTAAAAAAGGAAGAAGCAGTAGTACAAGGGAGGACTGAAAGGACAGACAGAGTTACTCGTTTGTACTCAACGAAAAAGAAATAAAATCATCTTATCTTAGGCTATCTTATTTCAGAACAACCACCTGTTGCATTCCATCTAATTATAAAACTGTAAATAAGTTATGAAATAGTTGGATCAATTATGAAAATATTAAGGCATCTTTAAATATACATTATTTGATATGACTTCAAGCAGGGTCGAATCCTTGATGTAGTAGTGTACATCTAAAACTTACTGAATACTGTAAGCTATTACTATGTTAATTTAGATCAAAGGCCACTTCTCTGCATCTTTTATTGTAAGGAGTGTGGCAAACTACGAATCTTCACAGATACGCATCGTTTTCTCTTGTTTTTACTCATGTTTCTGATGAATAAAGATCCGATGTTGGACAAAAAAAACAAAAAAACTTACTGAATACAGGTGAATTTACCATACAAATACTTGTGTTTACACTGATTTGATTGATAATTAGGTATCATAATCGTAATATTCATAATAACCGCATTTGATGTGACGGTAACTTCCTACTGGGCCAATGGACATAAAACACATTACATGGTAATCAGGTAAAAATAAAATATCTATAATTATCTATACCCAAAATATTTTTATACTCTCCTAAATATCAAGAAGCCCTCGCTCTTCCTTTCTTATCACTTATGTTATGGATATTTATCATCTTCCATGTGTATGCCCATATAGTACTCAAAAAGTGGCGTGTCATTTGAGATTCTCGAATGTACAGCCGGATGTATAGTACAGTGGAGAGACTTATTTCAGTAGAGAGAGCAGTTATGTTTTGGAAGAATATGTTATTTGAGAATCTCGAATTACCAGGAAAAGATCATCTTTCTAGATACAATGGGTTCAATTTCTCTACGGATGTTTGGCCTTGATGATGTATTATTATGAGAATGAAATTCAAATACATATATTCTACCGATTATGTAATACCACCCACACAAATAATTTATATATACATACATATATTCTACTGATTATGTAATATCACCCACACAAATAATTTATATATACATACATATATTCTACCGATTATGTAATACCACCCACACAAATAATTTATATATACATACATATATTCTACCGATTATGTAATATCACCCACACAAATAATTTATATATATACATACATATATTCTACCGATTATGTAATATCACCCACACAAATAATTTATATATACATACATATATTCTACCGATTATGTAATATCACCCACACAAATAATTTATATATACATACATATATTCTACCGATTATGTAATATCACCCACACAAATAATTTATATATACATACATATATTCTACCGATTATGTAATACCACCCACACAAATAATTTATATATACATACATATATTCTACCGATTATGTAATATCACCCACACAAATAATTTATATATATCATACTGATAATGTCAATTGTTCAAGTTCATTTCTTTTAATGAATGCAATTTCTGTATTTCAGGCAACTATCAGACAACACATAATTCGGTCAATGGAATTGCAGGAAATGCTGCAAAAGCGTTCGTCCCTGCTGACAGATTAGTAAGACATGCATCCGCCCCTCACACTTCCAATAACCATTGTCATACACCAACAATTATCTTACCATCACCCAATCCCAGCGAGAGAAGTCAAAGTAAAACTGATAGGGGAAATCAAAGTATAACTGCAGAGAGAAGTCAAAGCAGAAATGCTCAGTCAGAGGTAACTTCAAATCTATGCTATCATTGTGGACACATCTTCACCATTCAAGAGAGTCGTGACGTCCATGGTAAGGACCACCTTGCAACCACTGGAATCAAGTGCCCTAAATGCTTTTCGAGAATATTCTTTTTTGAATACTCCGACACGGACAGATTCAAATGCGCTCATTGTGGAGATATTTTCCCCACTCTAGAGCCAGAGCTTATATTGGCCCACTGCAAGAATCACGTTAGAACCAGTGGAAATACGGGATCACAGACGTCTGTCACACGAGGTGCAGGTAATACCGATACAACATTCGTCCCTGGTATGCAGGCTATAGGAAATGCTGCTAAAAGTCAGAGTAAAACTGTTCAGGGAAGTCTGAGTACAATTACTTACGGAGGTCAAAGTAATGGGAGTCTAGCCGTTCACCACAAGCATCACCTTGCAACCTGTGGGATTAAGAGACCACACACTTCTGTCAATGAAGGAGATACAGACACACCATTTGTACCTGATAAAAGATGTGTAAGAATTGCTCCCGCCCCTCACACTTCCACTAACATTTGGCCTACACATATAGTTAACATTATCAAACTGCCATCTAATCCCAGCCGGAGAAGTCAAAGTAAAACTACTGGAGGGAAAATTAAAAGTAAATTTGCTTATAATAGTCAAAGTAAAACTCGTCGGAGTATAAATACTGAACCCAAAAACGATAGTTCCATATCATCTAATGCCAGCCCGATAAGTCAAAGACAAACTGCTGATGGAAATCAAACTAAAACTGGAGAGGAAAATGAAAGTACAATTGCTGAGGAGAGTCCAAGTACAACTGTAGGGCGTCAAAGTAAAAATACTGACACAAGTTCCACATGTAATTATTGTGGAGACAGTTTTCCCACTGTTGAGAGTCTAGAGGCCCACCGCGAGAATCACCTTACAGACGGTGGATTTAAATGTACTAAATGTAATGAGGAGTGTCGTACTAAAGTCAGTCTAGCAAGGCATATTAAGGTGATGTGCGGTAAGGGTCGAAGTCACATTTGTCCTTATTGTGACAAAGGGTTTGTGTTCCTTACCCATCTAAGAAAGCACCTAAGAAAAATCCAGTCTTGTGCGAACAAGAAATTGGAAGCAGAACAACCACAAGACAAGTGAGCAGAATAGTAATACGTTTTCTTGTGTTTTGATCGAGTTTGGAGTATAGTTTTTGAAACAAATTGTGATGTATAAAAGTCTTTTCACTAGGGCAAATGATTTAAAACTTGTTGAGATGAATGATACAGACATGATACATGATGCGAAACTTGCCAAATTTGAACAATTTGCCAAATGAGAAACAAGAAAGGTTTTACCAATGATCCTATAGCTGTGTAGCTATCGTTGATTTTACATCCAGTATGTTGTGTTTTTAGCATTGTAAGGCGTGGATCAGCATTTAACGTAAATATAAAAAAGAACTTGTCAATTAGTCTGCTTGCCATAAATGTAGCTGACCGAGCAAGAGGATAGAAATGAGGTACTGTGACAACTGATGTGCTCGATACCAAGTGACTTTATATATAAATCAATTTCGTTTCCCTTAGATAATAAGCATAACACAACTCAAGGGGTGCGGCTAGAAGGTGCGACCATTGATGTGCTCGATACCAAGTGACTTTATATAAGATTTTTTATTCAAGTTAATCAGGACAGTTACAAGAAATGGACAGGAGCCTCTGCGAACAAATCTTCCTGGTCCGCTCATCAGATATACCTACTCCAATCTCCAGAATAATAAAAATAAAATACGTGCAAAGCACCACTTCTGGATACATTAGTCATCAAGTTAAAGCTAATACAGCACCAATTTACGATGAAAACTCACTACAGAGTCTATTAATATGATATGTGATATGTATCACAATGAGTAATAATTATCTCGTGTAAGACATTAACACAATAGACCTTGTTATAATAATAATTGGTTGATAAAACCTGTGTACTGAACTTACAGTATTACCTGTCTCTGATAGGACATTAATCCAATATTTATTGATTATGAACTTGGGTATTTCATAATAATATATGGACAGGGACATGTGCTCTGCATTTGGATGTTTTTATTATCACAATACGAGAGATAACAGTGTGAAGCACATATGACTTGAACCATTCATGAGCCCAAATATATATTCCCTATTTATTACTACCGTGTAGTGCATAACATTTGTAGTTTAGCATCAGAGGCAGCAATTTTTCGAGAAAATATGGTCGTAATTGAGGAGAATCCGCCTGATTTTGATGCAATATTTCTGGTTTGTCAGTAACTATTAAGGCCACAATGTATAGGACATAGAGGCTGAGGCCTTAGCAATACATTGTCTTAGCAATACATATTCAGTTCTTGTTGACACATTGATTTGATTGTTTAGTATTTAATGTAGTAATAAATTGGAAGACCTGCAATTTGCAGATATTGTACATGTACCATGAAAAATTATTCTTGTTTGTGAACTAGGCACCTCGCTCTACCCGTTTATTTAAACAAGCGTTCATTGACTCATGTGAATTGAAAGATCTTAGCAGATAGATGGAAGGGCCCTCTCAATGACTGGGTTTTTAAAAAAAATATTTTGGTAATAGTTAATTACATTTATTCAAATTTATTTGGATAAATTTATATGGATTGCCATTCTCGCCCACAACATTTGTAACCGATCTTTGTTATTTGTGTGTGTGTAGATTTAAGAAGTATTTATGGCACTCTTTTAGCCTTCTGTATCTGAGCTTCATGGAACCTTTATATAATTCACTGAAATGGTATATTGTTATTCCACTACCTAAAAAGTACATTTAAATATAACGTGGAATCTAGATGTATTATACATTTTGTAACCTCCCATTGATTTTTTTATTTGGGCACCACAAGAAGATTAGATGCGTCAAGAAATGTTTTTTTTACACATTTAAACAATTGTGAGTAGATATGTTTTTATTTTTGGGATAATTTAGGCTAATTGTTTTACTTCTGAGTGTTTCAAACTGGGATACTTTCTGCCAGGCCATAGAGGTGATCGCAGTAGTACACTTAAAGATACCATTACATTTATTGCATGACTATATGCAGCTTTGCATAGAACTTTAGGTTTTACATTTCACATGAAACATTTTTTTCCTTTCTAAGCCCATGAAAAAAAAACATCTAAAAGAATTCTTTTTAAAAAACCTTCTTTTAAAAGAAATGTCACTGGGAGCCCTGAACTTTTGGGGAAAAAAATCTAACCGGCCCCGCAAAGCAATGCTAAACAAGGTTTCATGTTTTTTGAATAAAGATTCTGAGAAGCAATACTTTTGAGAAATGTTCCACTCTATTCCAGGAACTTTTCTTGGTTCTTCCACAAGTACTATTTATAGCGTATTGTCAATAAGGTATTCCTCAGGGAAAGGCACGTTTGAAATGTTGTTCCACTTGATGTATAATCAGATAGAATTGCTGAATTAAACTGGTTGAAAAATGGAAGTACGACTATATTTCCTGAATTAAACTGGTTGAATAATGGAAGGGCAACTAAATAAGTCCAGTCTTGCATCCTTGTACCAGGAGGCACTCGATAAAATGATCGACTTACAACTGAAATCCAATTAAACTAATAAACTAATCTAACGCAAGCTACTTTCTCGTATTAAAATAATTATACTGAAATATTCGAAATATTCCAATGAAATATGTTTCAAGCGAACACTTGTGTTTCTTGTTTTAATCGAACGATCTCGGGATACTAAGTGTATTAATGGGCGCGCAGTATTTATTTTCGCTATTTTCGCGCATCCACCTTTCTGAGCATAAATAAATTCTGCGCAAAAGGTATAATTATTACATAAACAAGGTGTGAGACTACCTTGCTGCGCGAATTTAAATCCGCGCGAAAAGATGTCAAAGCGCTCAGCCTCAGTACGCGAACATTTATCTGCGCGAAAATAAATACGTTTACAGTAATTTGTTGTGATTGCCTGTAGGTGACAGCACTGTCTTGGATCAGTTCATTCCTGTTTTTACTAAATTGAAGATTGAATTAGCAGTTGAGAAATGAAGATTCTTCTCCACCAAACAACTACAAAATGTATAACTGAACTACGATATCTGCAATAAATTTGTTAAAGCAAAAACACATCAGAAGTTTCCAAGCGTTGTCATATTCAAAATAAATTTAAGGACTACTAATTAATACATTGGCTCATTGGTTCTCGGGGGTAATACATCCACAGATCATGGTTTGCAGGCCTAATATTGGTTAAACTTTTAGAGGCGACAGTAGTATAGGGGCACAAGACATGTTATACAATTTGAAATATCCGACTCAAAGGAAAGACTGAGGGCAAAATGTACATAGCTAATTATAGCATTTTTCATGCATTTTCGTAATATTTACAACATACAAGGTATGCATTTAGTTGTTATTGATGACAGGCATGGAGTCTTTTACCACCACTATCCGACTTTTGGGTGGTCGACATTTGACGTCTTATTCAGTTATTGTGACGGCCCATGTAAGACTTACACGGACCATTTCAGGTCCACTCCCCAAACTGCTTTGACCCTATTAGTACAAGAAAAATGAGTTCTCTGTGATTTGGACTTTTTAAGTTAAAATTTTGAAAAAAAGGAAATTTAAAAAAGGCTCTCGGAGGGTGAGTGAGAAGAGCTGGATCTTTAAACAGTCGTTCTTGACATGACCGTTTAATTACATAATTATATAATGTCTTATTTGAAACTACGCTTTGTATTTAAAATCACCTAACATTTATCCTAGATATATCTAGTTTTTGACTCGTTTTTTTCCCTTCTCGAAATGCGAAAAATCACGAGGAAAGTTTCGGAAATAAAATTTTTAAAAATAAAAACTACAGAGTTACATCTCATTTTTCCACACAAAGATTCGTTTGATGTACTGTTTTTTTGGTAAAAAATCTAAAGCCATCGGTCTAGCGGAAACTTCTCAAAATCGCCACTAGGGGGACACGTTTTCACTTTTTTTAAGAACAAAGCTGGAGATATTCTGGTAAGAGCTTAGGTCACATTAAATAACTTTTAGCAGACAGAATTTCCTTTTATTTGGCATAAACATCATATCTGCAGCACCAATAGTCACAGAAATATGGCGTCTCACAATATCTGATGTTTCCCGGGAATGTTTCACACAGTACATACTTTCAACCATATAAAAACCATAAATAAACACCAGATGGAGCTTTGTATAGGTTCAGCCTTATTTGGCTCTAGATTGCCTGGACTATCACTTGTAAGAATCCCAAACAATAGTTCATATTTATTCCTTCCTTCTATGCAAATACTCAGCTCATTGTAAATTTCATTCCGCAGTGCATGCCAAAAGACGGGGGCTGGGGGAGGCTCAGTGTGCAACTCTGAATGTACTATATCTTTCTCCCCAGAATCATTTAGAGGGTATCCTCGGATGAAATAGAATCGAGGGTGACTGTCCTGAATCATGGGCAAGTTGGGAAATCGCAATTGTAGTTTGATAGCCTTGGATTAACCCCAATTATTTTGATCGAGTACTTGAAAATGAACGATTGAATCTATTTCAATAAAACTTTGTGAGATTAGTCTTAGGAATGTCAATTTTTTAAAATATCTTTTTTTGCATAACTGTCATGAACAAGCACCAGGGGGCGCTTTTCCATGTTTTGTCCCCAATAGACTAAAAGTGGAAATCAAACAATAGTCCATTATTTTCCGGGAGCCAAATTTTTTTCGATTTGATCTTTTGTAAAAAAAAACCCTAACAAAACCAACAACCCCAAATAGGTATCTTCATAAAAACAAATGAAGTCGCATTTTATACTTATAGTTTATTCCAGGATAAGTTAAAAGGGAGGGGGAGGGAAAGGCCTGTTGTTTTGGTAATTAGCTGTGCCACCCTTGCATGGTCACCCTGATATGGCTCACTGCCTCTGTGGTTAGTAAAGAAATAGGAGGCACAGGCTTATAATGGCCTTGTTAATGACAAGACAGGAGGAGCTCGGTTATGTAGAACTGCATTTTGAACGTCATTTTTGAGAGGATTGAGAGGATTGGTGAAGTATACTTATATAGAATCTTTATTTTCTGACGCCTGACCCTTAAATATACACATTAGTAGCATTCAACAATACTTTCTCTGAGTCTGGATTGTTTGAGTATTGATTAAAGGGCAAGGCGACGGTACTTGTTTCATGTATGAGATTGATTTATCACAGTCACAATAGAACATATACACGAATGCTCACACTACTTCTTTCTCCAACCATAACTTCATCAATCTAAATTTCCGAAATAAAAGATACACATGGATAATATATATTTAGGTCCCTGGTGTTTTTGCCAAAATTGTATGCAAAAACTTCCCCTGAACACACCAAACATGTCTTTACCAACAAAACATGTATTTCAAACGTTCGCGGAGATTGCCACAATAATGTCCAGGGCCATGTTCAGATCTCACCGACATTTTGTTTGGGTATATTTCCCCATTGCTATCTCCAAGTTAAATGCCCTGTGATCTATCCTATGCTGAACTACCGGGTCTACCTTCATAGCTCCCACCTACAGTACTTCCCTGTTATATATTATACAGCTGGTATGCTGGAAACGTAGTTAACTAGAACTTGCGATCATGATTTTGTCCGCGTCGATTTGGCTACAATATATTTATTCTTATCTTTTAATATAAGCTTGATCATGAACTAAGTGCAAAACACTCATAATCACCACCGTATGGGATTGGTGCAAGAAGGGAAATTGTAATAATTTTATTTTGATGTAATGCGATGGGTATTTTTTAAGATTGAAAAAATATAAGGAAGAAAATTAGATAAGTGTTATAATAATGCATGGTAAATAGGATCCACCAGACATTGTGTATTGCACAAAATTCATGCATCCATGCAGATGGTTCAATGGTGTACGCTTACGAAGTGATAATTAAAAATATATATATGTTTACCGAAATCGTCAATATGTAATGAAAATGATTAACTATAGTGGTCTGACATTCATTGCCATTATCCTTAACCTTTTCCTTTAGCTTCCTCAATCGATGAGAAATCAAACCATAAGCCAACTAAAGCCGACGGGGGAAAGCTTAAAGGCCTCGCTTCCAAATCTATGCCGTTTAAAGGAATGATCGCCACGATTTCTGTCGATAATAATCATGATATTAAAATTTAAAGTCGGGTTGAGAAAATATTGACGTAGCATGCTTAAACTTTGGTCTCGACTCAGGTTCGTGCGAAGCATATTGGCGAGCCAGTGGTTAAAATGGGCAATAGATATACTGTGGGACACAGTACCACGTCAGATGCACATGCATAATTTAAATGAAAATGATGTGGGAGTTTCTGATTGGATTAAGAAATATCATTCAATGGAAAAGGAACCGCGATATGTATAGTTTGCGTGCTGGTTTCCTAGACCCATGCTATATTCACAGTGAGGCCAACAAAAATAGGTGTGTTTCCGATTTATCTGGCTGAAAAATAGGTAGGGGGCGGGGGTGGTAACTTTTAAAAAAAACACAAAAAAACACCTCCCAGGAACTGAAAAAATTTCATAACAATAGTTGTTTTAAACATGGGAAATGTGCTTTTTGACAGTTCCGGGTTAGAAAAAGCCGTTTTCCTGCTTTTATAAGCTTTTTTTGTCAAAAAATCCAAAAAAGTAAGATATGATACGGAAACACACCCATTTTTTTGGCCTGAGCTAGCAGAAGTCATTTAATACTAGAGTGATATTGGATTGATATAGAATTAAGAAGTTGCTATATTTTGCTTCAGTCACGCGCCCACGTGTATCTAATTGATTACTATTCACTGCATGGCACCTGTTCTGTGCATGGGAACGCAATGATAAAGTGTTATAATGTAACATTACTCTCCGTGATACAAGTAGAGATATATGTGGGTTAGATTTTCAGAAAATGTACAATTGGCAGCTGTACATATTTAGTAAATTCTGCTAAATTAGGCTGCAATTTGGTCAATACTAGGTAAATTCAAGTATATTCGGCATTGCATTGATTCTAGCAATCTGTTTGGTTAGGTTGAACTGTATTTTGAACTTTATTTTCGTCTGAAATGTGGGTTATTTGAGAGGATTGGTGAAGTTGAATTGTACATTTTCTGAAGATCTGACCCATGTATATGGCAATTTGCCAGGGCAGACCCAATTTTGTCTTATATTTACTGCCTTTTATTCTCTAGTAGGAATCTCGGAAATCGGAGACCATGCAATTATAGACAGTATACACATTTTGCAGTAGTTTTAGAGTAAGTGTTGGTCACTATACGACATCAATCCTTCAAAGTGTGTAATTTGCTGTTTCTCTTATGTCAACACATTTTTTTTATCTATTAATAATCCAATTGGAGCCACCACGAGTGTCTTAGTCATTGAAGAAGCTGGTCCCACATTTTTCTCTTAGGGATTCCTGGCAATTATTTAATTGGCATTAGAATGGTTCGTTTCTGCGTCTGAAAATGATAAAATATAGGCATAGAGCACAAGTATGGCCACATATTTGATAAGCATTATCTATTCTAGTTCAAGTATCTGTATTTTTGTTGGTTCGTATAACAACACACTGTGTAAAAAAGTCGCGTTATCATGATTGTTTCTTCCACGCACAAATTATACAAACAAAACAATATTGGATGTGGTATAATAAAACCATGCATTTATGACATGATCTTTTTTATTCTGCAATGCAAAAAAAAATCTCCTTATAAAAGTATATCAATCATGCATGTATAAACAAGACGTGATATCCTCAAGCTATGTAGAATGACAATTTCTCAAGAAATACATCTGAAATGATATAAGAATGAAGATTTATGATTTAAATTGTAATATTATTATACAAACACATCTTTTCGACGAATGAGAATTATCACTATGTGAAACTTTGTCAATAAAATTTAATATAAAAAAAATATATAAAGTATGGTTCTGTCATCTAGGCGCAATTCTTGATAGCGTTCTCGAGGGAAGTTACTGTAGATATGCAGCAGTTACGGTGCTGTGTGGGGGTTCTATATAACCGAGATTATTGGAATGGGCATATTAGTCTCACAACACACCTTGGGGATTACCATCTGGCTTCTGTGGAAGTACATATATATTGCGTTTTACCTTGTACGTAGTGGTGAGCTTCATATATAGTGTGACTGTCTTGATTCATATGATTTCATGGATTATTCCTTTACATGGACAAACATGGAATTTCTTCATTTGACTTAAATATAAACTTCTAGTCGATCCACCCAACAGAGGAAGTTTATAATAAAAATGATTGCTCGTAGGAAGACAGAAAATTACATCTATAAATATATCCTCCATTGGATAACGATTCTATCATCATTTGAGTATAGGAGATATTCCTAAAATGTCTACATACAAAGTGATTTCCGTACGAGGACACAACTATATACCATTGTCTTGATAGGGTTTTTGTTGTGCGGGTAACTTAAAAAGTTTCTTTCTTCGGCTATATTACGCCGAGATCGACTGCCCGATTTGTTATCAACCGGAGTCATAATGAGCGTTGATATTGTTCTTACTAAGTGCCTCCCGACTCGATTTGTGAACACAAACATTCGCCATTAATAGCAAAGAAGCAATCAAGTAGTGCTTTATTCATTTGGGCACTGCTGATCACCTAAATATTGGCAAGCTAACTAGTTTCACAAGCGGCAAGCCTCCCCCAAATGCATTATTTATTAATAAAAGGTGGCGAATGAGGTTTTGCCCACTGCTTCCAATAGGGACTCCAACTGGATAATTACAATGCGTCTAGAGACCAGGATAGTAAGGTTTAAGTGCACTACCTTGGGCAGAAACTTGGACAATGTGAAGGAAGGTGGAGGAGGAGGAGGGGATCAGGAGCAAGAGTCCGAAAACAGGACACTTACTGTCTGGATGTCACCCATAGGTGGGAAGCCTTTCTTACCTGTACTCTCGGAAAATGAACCAGCGTAAGTACTTTAATATACTTTTGCAGTATTCTACCGGATTATAAATATTTAATGTTTAGATTAAACCAACGTGACCGTTATCGCATATTGCCCAACCGGTTGTTATTGTTAGAAAATAAATATAGAGCGTATACACATGCAGGGAACCTTCGTAATCCAATATTAGATCAGTGAATGGTGCATTAAATCTAGTGTTGATGAGTTTTTATTGAGAGATAGTAAGTCTTACGGCAGGTATTGCATGTATGAAAACAATTTAAAGCTATACTCACCTGGGACTATAGGTAGCTAGGCGTTTGATTCGATGAGTAGGAGGGCCACAGGATAACCAGATAAAAAACGGTGTTACTGTGCTAATGAAGTCTCATATTCTTCATCTACGCATACCAGACAACTTAAGTTTTACGTGTCCTCACTCACCATTTTTAAGTGAGAATGATGAGCGCAAATTGGAATTTCAGTTCAATTCAATTCATAGATTCTTTATTTGCGGATCTTGAGTTTACAAAGGTAATTCGATTTCTGATTATAGAAGTTAATTAAGATAATCAGTTCTTCCAACAAGTCATTAGATGTAATCTTTTAGATGACTCCATAGAAACAAAAGACTCCTATCAGTTTCTGTAAATGTTCTTGTATTTGCTTAGATGGCAGGGCTTATCCCTACACGTTTCGACCTTAGCTTGTGGTCTTTTTCAGGGGAAATGGGAATTTATTGATTAGGATTATAAATAGAACTTATTAAGAATTGCTCAGGGTAAATAGCTTGTCGGAGCCAGATTACTGCTTTTCATGGAGAATGATACAAAGTTATGACACTTTATAAGTCTTATTGGAATTCAATATGTTATGCACGACGGGAGGGAAGAGTTAACTTAAAACATGTTAATATGATGATGCCTCTCCTTTTCCCCTATTAAATAGTTTAACACAAGTTTACATATTCAGTATACCTGCCTGGGATGTGCTCAGATTCATTAGAATGTTTTGGTCATGTTTATATCATTAGAATGTGCCTAATCTTAACTTCATGATTATGACATTAGAGTTCTAAAAAGATATTGCTATACCCTTTTTGTTATGTCGTATATAAATGAGCCCCCGGTAGTTAATGCCATCTAGACACGGAAACTTCCAATTTGGCATCCAATGTAATGTGGCGTTGGTTGGTACTACCATCTCCCACCAGGTGTCGGCACTAATAGAACGAGAAAGTGGCAATCATGGACTGGGTTACAGGTATTTAATATATAGGCTCCCTCTTATATGCGTCCAGCTTATTTAATTAAAAACATATAAATATGTATATGACTGTCTATCGAGGAAAAGTAACTGTTTGGTTTTACATGCTCTTTGTGATGCTCGTGATTTTGGCAAATAGATTCAAAACAAAATTTAATTAGTCACATGATAAATACTTATATAGATACATACGGGTGAAATTTCCAGAAAATGAACAATTCACATTTAGAAACCCTCCCAAATAACCCGAATTTAATACAGAAATGAGACTCAAAACACAATTCAACACAACCAAACACATCCTTCGAATCAACTCAATACCGAATATACTCAGATATAGCTAGTATTTTATCAATTTCAGTTTAATTTAGCAGAATTTACTAAATGTGTAAAGCTGGCGATTGTGCTTTTTCTGAAAATCTGACCCATATACCTAACAACCTAACATAACCTTTACCAGAGAGTATATCTTACTACATGACGTCACCTCATTCACATCCAATATAATCGTAATTAGTCGCATGACTTTTACGTGGAACGTATTAGTATACCTAACTACATGGCATAATAAGTAATTCAGATCTAAATAAAGTTTATATCTACAGAGTATATCTAACTACATGACCTATTACAGTCATTCTGATTCATAACTATTTTCTTGACAGGACTCTCCCTTACCAGAGTGGAGAACTCCTTTTGGGGTTTCTAATATGGATAATAATGATAATATGATACATAAAAAAGAGGGTCGGGGAAGAAAGGAGAAAATAAAGATAATCGCACACAAAGATATATATGTATATCCATAGCAGGAGTATTACCACGCCAAAGAAGAGAACAGGTATACGATAAGTATTCCCAAGTGAGGGAGAGAACACACAGAGAGAAAGAGAAGTAGATCTCTCAGCACCAAATGAAACATTGTTTTAATCTGGTTTGCGAACTAAGAACTTAATAAACTTGATGTTCATCCTAAGTTTGATCAAGAATTGGAAGAAGCATGGCGATTTCTTCTCATGCACTTTAGTTTTGCGGAGTCTAAATACGGTTTGTTTGTCTGTTTTACTTTTATTGGCAAATGCCCTGTTAGTGCTGATGTCTGGGGAGCGCGAGTCTATATTCTCCCCAGTAGTGGGAGGTTTTCATACTCTGGCTGCTGGACACGGTGGTGGTTTTAACAAAGAGAAATTAGTATAAATGAATCCACGCTAGGTAACTTGTATTTGCTGTTCCTAGGCCATAATTCTAAACAAAGTTGTCCCGTTAATAAGTAATCTATCTCTAATAAATATCCAATGTATCATAGTCTACTTATCATGTCAGGAAGTACCCCCGCCCCCTCTACCGCAGGCCAAAGTATTCAAGCTGACTCTAAGTCTTTCATGTATATTATATGTACATAACTGAAAACATTTATAAGTGGTAATGTAGGAAGCCAACCATTTCACCGACTTGAAAGCAATCAAAGCCCAAAGCATTACTTTACACCAGACAGAGATCCTGGTTCAAGCAAGCTCACTACACTATCCTCATAAACTGATAATTACCACCATTGTGCCAGTGTTAGATGAAATCAACAGCCCGCAAAGGATAAGAAATGAAACAGAACATATTAATATGGCTCATATAATGATGGACAATTCACTATTGATACAATAAGTACATGTAAGTATTCCCAAGTGAGGGAGAGAAGAAACGAAGAGAAAGAGAAGTAGATCTCTCAGCACCAAACAAAACATTGTTTTTATCTGGTTTGCAAACTAAGAACTTAACCTTGATGTTCATCCTAAGTTTGATCGAGAATTGGAAGAAGCATGGCGATTTCTTCTCATGCACCTTAGTTTTGCGGAGAGTCTAAATTTATACGGTTTGACAGAGAACGTTCTAGTATAAATGAATCCAAGCTAGGTAACTTTTATTTGTCTGTTCCTAGGCCATAATTTCTAAACAAAGTTGTCATGTTAATGAGTTATTTATCTCTAATAAATATCCAATGTATCATGTCAGGAAGTACCCCCCCCCCCCCCTCTTCCGCAGGCCAAAGTATTCCAGCTGACTCTTCCATGTATATTATATACAGGTTAACTAACGGGTGCAATATTCTAAGCGACTGAAACCAACGAGTTAGTTAACAGATTTATTAAACATGCTTTCAATCATGAAAATAGAGAAAAAAATGAGCCGTGAATTTGGATTTTACTGGTAAACTTAGTAAAAAAACATATTGGTTGCCATAAGAACCCCACGTAAATCACTAGTGAAATACGCACTATGCGTAAATCACTCTAGATACGTTGTTTTCAGAGCAATGCGTCTATAATAAATGTACATAACTGGAAACATTTATATGTGGTATTATAGGAAGCCAACCATTTCACCGACTTATCCATTGAAAGCAATCAAAGCCCAAAGCATTACTTTACACCATACAGAGATCCTGGTTAAAGCGAGCTCACTACACTATCCTCATAAACTGATAATTACCACCATTGTGCCAGTGTTAGATGAAATCAACAGCCCGCAAAGGATAAGAAATGAAACAGAACATATTAATATGGCTCATATAATGATGGACAATTCACTATTGAGTGGATATTGAAGTACGGAATGACATATTCAGGTTAACATGACACATGCACACGTTTGAGGCATAAGTATATTGTAAATTATATCACTCCTAATGTGGTATGGACAAAACTCACACAACTGATGTATTCACCTCCATGGGGGTTAAGGCATATCACTTAATAATTCATTTCATATTCAATGTCCTCCTGTCTGAAATCATTAATTAATAAACGATGCTACTAGAAACATGTATGCATGCATAGGCCTATCCCTGATTGTAACAGGGATACTACACAGTGAGAATACGCCTTAAGAACACAACTGGGTCAGATTTTCAGAAATTGTACAATTCAACTTCGCCAATCCTCTCAAATAACCCACATTTCAGACGAAAATAAAGTTCAAAATACAGTTCATCCTAGCCAAAGAGATTACTAGAATCAATCCAATGCCGAATATACTCGAATTTACCTAGTACTGACCAAATTGCAGTCTAATTTAGCAGAATTTACTAAATATGTACAGCTGCCAATTGTATATTTTCTGAAAATCTGACCCAACTACCCTATAGAGAACAATGACTGAGATATTGGTCACTTAATTCCTGTTATATATAACGATTATCCATTCATTCTTATGTTAAGGAATGAAACAACAATAATTTTCTATAGAAAGATTTTGGTCGGCGTTATGATCACAAAAACATTTGCTAGCTATATAATCTAGCTCGAAATTACTAGTTGACCCCGGGAGTGGGTTTTGGGCAAGCTTGGCCTCTCTATATCAGATTAAGAGCTAACCATTAGGCACAGGTTTCAGTCACCTAATACACGATCTAAGAGTATCTTTATTCCCCTCTGCTAACTTGGATATTAGGCCAAAAAAAAATAGGTGTGTTTCCGATTTATCTGGCTGAAAACTAGGTAGGGGGGTGTGGTAACTTTTTTTTTTTAATTTTTTTTTTGGAAACCACCTCCCAGGAACTGAAAAAAATGTCTATTTCATAACAATAGTTGTTTTAAACATGGGAAATGTGCTTTTTGACAGTTCTGGGTTAGGAAAATCCGTTTTCCTGCTTTTGTAAGCTTTTTTTGTCAAACAATCCCCCAAAAGTAAGATCTAATTTTTTAAAAATCAGGTATGGTAAATTTTTTTTAGGTAGGGTAAGCTTTTTCTAGGTAGGGGGGGGGGGGGGGGTAAATCGGAAACACACCTAAATTTTTTTGGCCTTAGGCCTTGTGTATGTATATCTTATTATCAGGATCAACACAGCCGTTCACTTTGGAAGATTGAGAAACAGTTTGCTTCTCCGTGAGTAGAGAGAGAGAGAGAGAGAGAGGGGTCTGTGGCGTTCAAGACCCCCCCCCCCCCCACCCCACCACACACATACACACCAATAACTTTTTTTTAAAGAAATTTTATTGAGCACATTTTCATGGTACATGATGATCTCATGATACTCAAGGGAAAAATCGATTTTGTATTTGGTAAGCGAAGAAATAGTGCAAGTTTAAATCGTTTAAACAATATCATAATATTCTATTAGAGAGAATAACGAAATCTGTTTAAGCGGTGCAGGTATTTTAGTGGGTTTTTTAAAAAAAAGTACAAATAAAAAAAGTGATATTTGTATATATATTCACAGTGATTGGTGTGTACATTTGCCAAAATTGGAAATGGAAAGAGATCCAAACTTATTTAAAAATATATCAAATCTCTGATGGATTTATAAAGTTGTCTTGGAAATCCAAATGAAGGTATTTGTGTCTTTGTCAGATATCTAGTTTGTACACCAATATTTATTTTCGTATTATAATTTAGTTTATTATACGCCCCTGTGGGTGCAATGAAGGAGGTGCAACACAAATATTCATATTGGGCACGTAATATATGAATTCGAATTTCTTTTAGCTACTTTATGACGATTCAGACTTTTAAAAACCAACAAAGGTTTATAATTTCAATATTTTTCTTTGCTAAGGGCAGATAATACATAGTCGATTTATCTTTTATCGCCTGGAAATATAGAAATTGTGGCTGGCTTTGAAACATCGCTCAAGGCCAAATCGTGACCTCCGATCCCCCTCACAATCAAAATATGCCTTCTAAGAAGTAAGAAACTGAAGCCCACAGTAATGGCTCGGGAATAACAATTTAACCAATTGGCCACGCTTAACTTGCGAATGCAAAGAAAGGTTTGCTGAAAGTTTGCGTGTGTTTGATAATAGAATACTTGCGATGTTGTTGGTTCGCTGAGAAGAGAAAACAAAAGTTTGGACGGAGCCTATGCACACAGCCCTGCAGAGAAGTTTCCTTTGTGAAAGAGTTCAGATCTCTCTGTGAATTGACCAGAAGAAACCTGACCAATGCTGGAATACCTTATAAAGGGTGGCGGTTGTGTTGATTGTGGTGAAGGAAACGAGTGAGTTAAAACGGATTAAGAGAACTTCAAATGCTTCGTTGTTGCCGCACGTGTGGAGGGAATATGTTGAACTTAGAGATACCAATACATACATCACCATATCCAAGCAGTCTTTTCGAGTTCAGGACCAAGTCAAGAAACAGGTCTGTCATATATAACTATAGGGTGTGAGGAGTAAAAGTGACACCAAAGGAGTATCTTTTAAACCATGGCAACATTCAATGACATAGGGGTCAGAGCATAAGAATATGTACAATCGGCATCTCTATGCATTAATTTAAGAAATCATGATTTAGTACATTTTGCAAAATTAGGCTGAACAAAATATGTCATACTAGATATATGTGAGTAAATTTGGTATTGCGTTGATTAAACTATTAACGTAAGTTTTGTCTTTAAATGTAGGTTATTTGAGAGGATTGGTGAAGTCGAATTACACATTTTCTTATGCCCGGACCCAGGATAGTCTTATAGATACAAGATAATTAAATGTGATTTTATGGTGCGTAAAAGAAACACCCTTCTCCTATTGATGGCATCTTTCAATAGATCTAGCGTGTTCATTTTATTTTGGCTCTATTTTTTTTAAATACGTCTGTACACATAGTACATCACTTGATCTGTGATCATCTGCATGTGATGGATTTGAAGGATGCCAGCCTGTATAGCATATATGCGTCAGATTTCCAGAAAATGTACAATTCGCCTTCACCAATCCTCTCAAATAACCCACATTTAAGACAAAAATGAGCTTCAAAATGCAGTTTAACAAAACGGAACTGATACTTTAAATCAATGCGATGCCAAATATACTCAGAAATACCCGGTATTCATCATTAAATTTGTCTGCCTCATTTAGCAGAATTTCCTAAATAAGCAGAGCAGCCAATTGTACATTTTCTAAAAATCTGACCCATATATGCATTGTATTACATGTCTTGAACCAAAGTGAATATATTACATTTCGTCAGTCAGACCTGACGTACATGGTGGCGTGTATCCTACATATGAATGAAAGCTTGGTGCTGGTACCAAGAAAGATTCTATATTGGAGGAACAATATTTATTGGAACCTTGAAATGTAATCAAAACATTAAAAAAACAGATCCAATTATCTGCTCTCGAGTTTCATATGGAATCAAACCAAAAGTAGGAAATGCTAATGTTTCCAATTACGCAATGGTACCATATTCTTTTTCAATATAGCTCGCGTATTCGTTTTTATGACTGTCACGCTCAATTGATCGATTTCAAGGTGTAACACGCAATGACCTTTATACCTTGTGGACAAGAAGTCTATGCCGGCTTGCATCTTTACAGTCTAGGCCCAAAGTTTAGAGAGTCCCTTCAAACGAAGGGAAAGCCTCTCGCCTCAAATCGCAATGTGCCATTATAATTCCATTAAGACCGCAAAATGTCATTATATTCCCATTAAAACGCCGAGTCTGAGTCCAGAAACCGATCAGCGAGGTAGGCTGACATACCATTCTTATCTGATCTAAGGGTTTGGACCTAGAGTGTTTAGGCTAAAATGTGGCTAGTGATTATTTGTAACTTGATCATGAAAGTACGAAACATAATTTCTAGAAATATGGAGCATGCCGAATGAGGTGTCCATAATGTATTAATTGTGCCTTTTTAGGCTGTAAGCTATGCAATACCATTTCGTGGAACTTTGAACCGACTTCTTATAGTTATGAATTAATTTTGGATTGTTAACTTAAGTTTTTCAGGCTCGGTCAGAGTTCAATCAGATGCCAATTTTCCTTGATAATACTTAACAGTTTTTTTTGTGCATTGAGCCGCGTGATATTAAATGTAATGAACCGAAATTTCATCCGATTCCTTCTGAGAAACTGAGAAAAAAATTGCTGACAGGCAGTAGAATTGGTTTTTGCTGTGAATTATTAGTAGACTCAGGGTTTAATTAAAATGGGAATACTCAACATTATATATCCCACCTTTAGTTAATAAGACAACTAGTTTTGGTTTTGCAAACGACTTTCCCTTTATTAGTCAGTTAAATATAAAAAGAATCCACTGCAATACGTCATTTGGGTATATGACAAGCATCGGAATCGAGAAATAGCCAATCGGAATGACCAAGGAATAGATGGACCAAATGCAAATACTCATGAAGTTAATATATTTTATGATTGCTTGGAAATATCGTATTCGGGCTTCCACGGGTTTGAGAGTTACATGTTATTTCCAACAGAGAAAACAATAGACTGCTATGGCAGTGCATCTCTTAAACAAAGGTTTCAATTTAAGGGTGGTCTCCACTGGCTGTGTTAAGCTCTGCGGTAAGCCTTGCGATGGTTTGTGCTGGTTCTGTAGGTGGAGAAGAATGACGAGGTCCTGCCTTCATGATTCACTGGCAGGACCTCGCCACTTCTCACCATCACAGCACCATCGCAAGGCTTACCGCAGAGCCTACCGCAGAGCTTACCGCAGCCAGTGGAGACCACCCTTAATTATCCTTCCCTTCCCACATACATAGCTTGGTAGTTTATCATAGCCTTTGTTTGAATTAGCTGCCAACACCGTTCCTAATCATTTCCCGTCAACTAATCGTGGTCTTATAAACAGCGACTCTGGGTGGTCGTTCACATAGGAAATTAGCCGAATTAGGATAAAACTATTTGTTATGTGTCACAGAAGAATGAGTCACAAGTTGCAAATTGATATTTCTCAAAGTGATTCATTCACAAGAACCCTGGCTCACAACGTGTTCGTTATATGGGTCAGAATTTCAGAAAATGTACAATTCACCTTCATCAATCTTCTCAAATAACCCACATTTAAGACAGAAATGAGCTTCAAAATGCAGTTTAACATAACAGAAATGATACTTTAAATCAACGTGATACCAAATATACTCAGATATATCCAGTATTCTTCATTTTTCAGCCTAATTCAGGAGTATTTCCTAAATGTGTAGCATTTGTACATTTGTACATTTTCTGAAAAGCTGACCCATATGGGTGCTTAGCGCTGCAAGTAGCATGAATACATGTTCGAAACTTGAAGACTGTGTATTGAATACATGCACTTCTATGCATATTTTGGTGCTTAGGTTATCCTAAGGAGTATAGGCCTATTTATAATGATTGAGCATTAAGAATTAGTGCGAACCATTTTTCAGACATAACAAATATAGAAACACTTATTAGATGTATTAGTGTTTACCATCATTGGAATCGGCTTGATCTCACCTTTTGAAATATGATGATATCTCAAAATCCATATTTTACGACATTTGACTCATTCTTCTGCAACACATCACATTTGTACAATGAAAATATGTATCTAGTGACGACAGTGAAGGGCCCATAATACGAGAAGGTTGGGATCACTGTCTATAACGTCTATAATGTCTATCATTCATTTTTCTTTTAAAACCAAATATCCAAAACATTATTATATACTTGGGGCTATTTTGCTGTAATTCTATTACACAATATTAATCGTTGATTAATTAAGTAATTAATTAAGTATTCGTTGATATTTCACGAAGAGAACACTGCTATAACTTGGCGGAGATTCAAGTGAATTTTCACCAACACATCCATTTTAGTATTATTTCGGAACACGATATAACTTTCCTAGTTGTGGAAATACAATATTACAATCAATTTTTTAATTAATTTTGTAGCAATATTATGTGGAGGTATACAATAAATAGTTTATTTTGTATAGTGTAAATTTTGTATAGCACAAAAGGGCTCAAAACGCTGTACAATAAATAAAAGTTAAGATATGCAACAAGAAAAACATTCAGTGAAAGTGTATTTAAAAACGTCTTTAAGAAGGAGAGTTTGATTTTAAAAGTTCGACACTGCTTGTACGGCTAATTTCAAGATGTAGCTTTTTTATGTTTGGGTCTAATGACACTAAAAGTCTTGATTGGATGATGGTGGATTAGGTAAAAGGAACTTCGAGGAGATGTTTTTCTTCTGAAGAGATTAGATTTAGATTTAAAAATATTTTATTCAGGACATTGAACATTTGCATATATAAAAGTACACATATTCTCAGGACAGCCTGACTTGCCAAAAAATCTTTTTACCAAAGAAGCTAAATTACAAGAATATTTGAAATCGATACATTAAACATAGAGTGCATATTAAAGTTTTACTCATTTCGTGCGATGGCAAATTTCCGCAGTTGTTCTCAGACCACACAAATAGGGAGGTTCAGCAAGTCTAACCTATACGTTGACGTAAACGCATCCGTATCTCTGATATATACAAACATGCTTTAAAAGGAGGAAAGAGGTTCAGCAAAACATGGTGGTAAACACTGGAATGTAACATATCAAGCAAAATGTTTCACATAACAATTTATTATTTATACATAAAAATGTGATGTAATTCACAATAAAAATACGGATACGGTTACGTAATTGAGATACGTTTGCTTGCGGAACCTCCCTATTAAAAGCAGCGGATTCAACAAACAGTCAACGACTCTTTATAACCATGCTTTGTTTGTACATGCCTCTTACCTACATCATGTTTTAAAAAATATAAATAGGCCAGACGTCAGTGGGGGCAAATAAATCCCGACACATTGTTAAAGTTTCAAAGCGAGCCTTGTGTTCAGAATCGATCGTGGATAGAGAACTCTCTTGTAGGAGCAATAAATAATAAATAAGTGGGATGGGCGATAGACTTCATAAGTCAGTGAGAGAGTGGGTGGTTGTTTTAGGAGCAGGTCGTCAACAAATGTACACCCGACAGCTCTACACATTAAGTAAATTCGGCTAAATCAGGCTGTAAAATGATAAATACTAGGTTTATCCGAGTATATTTGGTACTGCTTTGTTTTAGAACATCGGTTCGGTCGTGTGGAACTGTATTTTGAGCCTCATTGTGTCTTAAATTTTGGTTATTTGAGGGGATTGGTAAAGTCGAATTGTATAATTTCGGACTCTTTGGGAGTTGGATAAAGGTGGATTGGTATATTGTGTACGCATGTCCATGCAGGATGGTATACAGTTGATCATACCACCATTGTTTTGTCCCCAATCTGAAAGGATATAAACGTGAAATAGGAAAAATCAAAAATATCCAAGACTTTTCTTTTTGGAATATCCAATACCTTTTTGTCAACTTTCTTTTCCTTTTTGCCAATGTCCTTTTCCTTTTCGGATTATCCTTTTCCTTTTTGGAATATCCTTTTCTTTTTGGAATATCCTTTTCCTTTTCGGAATATCCACTCCTTTTCCAAATATCCACTCCTTTTCACCCAAATGTACCATGATGTATTCCTACCCCAACATGACTGGGAGGGAGAAGGAGGGTGAGAGGGGGAGGGGGGGTGAGCGGGAGGGGAGAGGGAGAGAGGATGAAAGAGAAAGGAAGAGAAGATGTATTGGATGTGTTATGTAACACTGCTACACTACAAAGATAGCTGGTGGGCCCCCATTCAGGGGTAGTGGATAATGTTATGTAACACTGAGCCACTGAGTCATGTGGGTTAGATGTTCAGAAAATGTATAATTCATCTTCACCAATCCTCTCCAATAACCCAAATTTCAGACCAAAATAAAGTTCAAAATACAGTTCAACCTAACCAAACAGATTACTAGAATCAATGCAATGCCAAATGTACAGGTATTTACATAATATTGACCAAATTGCAGCCTAATTTAGCAGAATATACTAAATGTGTACAGCTGCCAATTGTACATTTTCTGAAAATCTGACCCATGTCTGCTTTTGTATGGGTAGAAAAGGAGTGTCCCAGGGAGGACACCAATGAGAAAAGATGGCCAAATCTAGACATAGGAGTCACAGCAGTCAGTCATGGCTTTTCATGTAGGGGAAATAGGAAAAAGGTGCAGTGATATACTTTTCGGAGGTGAATATCGAAGGGTAATAGTGGAAAAGGAGGCTGACATGGGAAAATCAACACTGACATGGAACTTTTTGTTCTGGAAATAGTAAAATCTTCCCGGAAATAGGAAGAAAGCAGTTGGAAAAGAACTATAGTATGTGAAATAGCATGTACCACAGAGGAAAAGTCTGTACCGATTTCATCATTTGTACATATGTCTACTTTGGGACGCAACAACCATAAAAGATGGCAATAACGGTATAGGACTCTACCTTCCTGGGAAGGCTGCTCTAGGAAGGGGGATATAAGATTGATATCAATCAATCCGAGTTTTGAAAGATCTGGACATGCATATAGAGAGACAGGGAATATTAACACATGTACTTCAATGTTATCTCACTTAATGTCATGAGATTTGCCGTTGACAATCTCCAAACCACCGGCGGAATATCACTATACACAAATCGTCCTCTTCAATACACTCTAGGTCCAAACCCTCAGATCAGATAAGAGTGGTATGTCAGCCTACTTCGCTAATCGGTATCCCTGCCTAGAACTCGACGTTTTAATGGGAATATAATGACATTTTGCGGTCTTAATGAAAGTATATATGGTACTTTGCGGTTTGAGGCGAGAGGCTTGCTCTTCGCTGTAAGGGACTTTCTCAACTTTGGGCCTAGACTCAATAGGATTGTTTGTGGAGAAGTTGTTCAGTGTATTGACCAATGCTGGAATATAATATATAGGAACTGTACATTTATATAGAGTCATTGATAATGTTTGGCACACGTCAGTGTTAACAGTGCAGCTGGTCGCCACACACAATTGCTTTTGACACGACTGGTTATAATACCATAAAGTGTGTATAGCGCCATGTTGGAACTCCTACATTACGGACAAATGAATGGTGTGAGTTATAGTCTCCTAAGGCTTCGAGATACCCTATAAATGTGTGATATATACAACACATCCTTCAGTGGGAATATATAGTGAGACGAAAGAAAACGTGTATTCTATTTTATACGGTTATGAAGAGCAGCGAACGACACTTTTATTCAGGCCTAGTGCATGGTCTTCACGACAGGCATATTTTGCACCAGTTATTATATATCAAGTCATGATTGAATATATTAAGTTGAACTCCTTTCAATTTCATTGGCCTGACTATCATATCAATTGTTCTGGATTCAACAAGACATTTGTAACTTTCACGGAAAATAATGTACAGCAATAGTTTCTGGTCAAGGAGCTATAATTCCCTCAGAGCAACTTATAATCACCCTCTCTGCAGGCGCTTGTGAACACATGGACTCTACTATATACTAAGGGAATGAATGGTTTTGTGGTTGTTCTATGTGATGGTCATGGATGGCTTTTGCGAGAAGGATAATAGGATGAGCACCGGGGTTAATATGAGGGCGTGTGCATCAGCAGTGCCCGGCTATATGCGATCCACCCTGTGTGTACCCGGTCCATGCGTTCGGTAAGATTTTCAGAAAATGTACAATTGGCAGCTGTACACATTTAGTAAATTCTGCTAAATTTGGCTGCAATTTGGTCAATACTAGGTAAATTCGAGTATATTCGGCATTGCTTTGATTCTAGCAATCTGTTTGGTTAGGTTGAACTGTATTTTGAACTGTATTTCTGTCTTAAATGTGGGTTATTTGAGAGGATTGGTGAAGGTGAATTGTACATTTTCTAAAAACCTGACCCAAGAATGTAGGTCAGATTTTCAGAAAATGTACAATTGGCAGCTCTACACATTTGGGAAATTCTCCTAAATTAGGCTAAAAAATGAAGAATACCGGGTATATCTGAGTATATTTGGTATCACATTGATTTAAAGTATCAGTTCTGTTATGTTAAACTGCATTTTGAAGCTCATTTTTATCTTAAATGTGGGTTATTTGAGAGGATTAGTGAAGGCGAATTGTACATTTTCTGAAAATGTGACCCATGTGGTCATCAAATATTTTCTATGGAAGAATAAGTGACATTAAGTCGGCAGATATTCATCATTGATATGTTTGGCACATGATGATGTTAACATCGCTGGTCACCACAGGATAGGCTGTCAATAGTTATGATGGCCTTCCTATGGGTAAGATTTTCAGAAAATGTACAATTCACCTTCACCAATCTTCTCAAATAACCCAAATTTCAGACGAAAATAAAGTTCAAAATACAGTTCAACCTAACCAAACAGATTGCTAGAATCAATGCAATGCTGAATATACTCGAATTCACCGAGTATTGACCAAATTGAAGCCTAATTTAGCAGAATTTACTAAATGTGTACAGCTGCCAATTGTACATTTTCTGAAAATCTGACCCATATCATTTTAGTTTCATTGCAGCCTTTATTCAGAATCGAGTCCACAAGTTAACTTTTTGAATGAGTCAACTCATCGTCAGGGTTATATTTAAGCATGTTTCCCTAAATTCATAAAAATGCCGGGTCATTAGTATAATTTATTAATAATAGATTTGCTTGTTCGTCGAGGGTCCTTTTTTATGTTTTAGCATACAAAAATGTATACAAAATCTTCAAACCTTTAGCTAGGAACGTTTTAAAATGATTCGCCGAGAATTGCTACATGGATGTTGATTCTATGAAATTGATAGCAAAATTTAACTAGTGGAAGTCTAGCTAAGTCTGTTTCTCCACTAAATTAAAATGCCACAAACCATTTGTTCATAGCAAGAGAATAAAGACATTTAATAGTAGGTTGATGGAAATGGTTGGTCCCTGGTTAGATGTTCAAATCTAAATAGCAAGGAACACAAATATTATGTGGGTCAGATTTTCAGAAATTGTACAATTGACAGCTGTACACATTTAGGAATTTCTGCTAAATCAAGCTGCAATGTGGTCAATACTAGGTAAATTCGAGTATATTCGACATTGCATTGATTCTAGCAATCTGTTTGATTAGGTTGAACTGTATTTTGAACTTTAGTTTCGTCTGAAATTTGGGTTATTTGAGAAGATTGGCGAAGTGGAATTGTACATTTTCTTAAAATCTGACCCTTATGTGGGAATGTCGACTTTTCCCCACGATTATAATTACCTACTGATAGCGCATACAACTTTTATCCTAATATGTATGGAAAGACATACTTTTATATCCAATGTATGATACAGCAGGACAGCTTTCTCTGATTTGCATTGACAATAAAATGTGATGTGTTTCAGGAAAATGAGTCATAAGTCGCAAAATATGGATTTTGAGATATTATCATATTTGAAACGATGAGATCAAGCCGATTTCAATGATAGTAAACACTAGGACACCTAATATGTATTTCTATATTTTAAGTTTGCTATTTTTATTTTTGAAAACAAAGTTTGCAATGTTTCCTGATGGGTAATTACCAGTAAAGCAACTAAATATACTCCATACAAAGGCCTTAAAAACGCAAGGATATATCTAATACAATGTCCTCAAATTGGATTCATATGACTATAATTTAAGTCCTCAACGCTAAAAAAATCAGAACATTACAATAAAGAAATCTTGTCAAACAAACACTTTGAAAAACATCAATTTTGCGACTCATGACTCATTTTCCTGAAAAACATCACAAATGTGGCTATGAATTTCGAAAGGCAAAAACAATGACGTTTTCTTTATAGCATTGATAAGCATGAATATTTAATATGCTGACCCAAGGTCATCATTTCTGTGTAAAGTTATCAAGACGTCTCCTTCCCATGGCAGTCTAGGCATGATTAATGTTCTTGGTGATTTCCATATAAACAGGGTTATTGATTTCTCCGACCTTTCCTCTCAGAGCAATCAATCCCTCGCCCCAAAGCCTATGCACCCTTATCAAGGTTGAAGTGTCAGGTCTTGAATATTGAAGGTATATGGGTCAGATTTTCAGAAAATGTACAATTGGCAGCTCTACACATTTAGACAAATCTCCTAAGTAAGGCTGAGAAATGATGAATACAGGATATATCTGAGTATATTTGGTATCACATTGATTTAATGTATCAGTTCTGTTATGTTAAACTGCATTTTGAAGCTTTTTTTGGTCTTAAATGTGGGTTATTTGAGAGGATTTGTGAAGGCCAAATGTACATTTTCTGAAAATCTGACCCCTATGCACCCTTATCAAGGTTGAAGTGTCAGGTCTTGAATATTGAAGGTATATATTCGTTGGCGAAGTTGGAAAGTGGAAAGAACAAGTCTTTATTTCTGTATCATTTTGTTTATATTATTATAAGTTATATAATTTAGTATATACATATATATATGAAGTAAGTTCTGAGTTCTGACCTTAGTCAGCCAATACGTGTATTTTGTGCTTTAACTTTATAACCTGTCTTATAACCTTTTTTATGTCTGATTTCATGTATATTTTAGTGTGCTTGTAAAACATTATCGCATTAGAGCAACTTTTCAAAAAAAAAAAGAAAGGTAACGGTTGGAAGACCTGGATCTTATCCAGAAACCTGTTTACCGGTTTGTCTATGTTTTTTTCATTATTGTATAACGTCGGACAAATAAAGTATTTTTCAATTCAATTCAATTCAAAGAACTATTCGATGTCAGAATAAACGGCATGGCCTTTGAAGTGGCCAGAAAATGTATAATTCGCTTTCGCTAATCCTCTCACATAATCCCAATTTAAGTAAAAAATGAGGTTTGAAGCGAACCCTGTATAGGCCAGCCATGCTGATATCCTGAGTCAAGGCAATAACAAATATTATACCTTTTATTTATAACAAATTTAGCAGAATTGACTGAACATGGGAATTAGCTGCCGATTCTTGGAATATGTTCTGACAATTTGTCTCAGATGTGCAATGAGATATTAAAATATACATTAATGTTGCTCTCTAGAGACCTTACCGGAAAGGGCTATTAGCAACATCCTGTAAATTCATTCTCCAAATTCATTCTCCGGTTCAAGAAGAAGGCCCCGTAGCTCATCTAGGCCTACTACTTAGGACAAAAAAAGCTAATAAAAGCAGAAAAAAACAGTGTATCCTAACCCAGAACTGTCAAAAAGCACATTTCTCATGTTGAAAACTACTGCTGTTATGAAATAGACATTTTTTCAGTTCCTGGGAGATGGTTTTACTAAAAAAAACAAACATTTTATGAAAATCTGACCCTTATACAGTTCGGCCAAAGCAGGTAGGATGTGCCTTTCCCTGTAAAATTGTGAAAATGTAATGAATGAAAGGCCATGTGACAAAGCAAGCTACGTTACAGCGGCCTAATACATTATAGCGATAGGATGCGCGATCGCATCGCTCTTGAACGCCGCTATTGGCATTAGTAGGTGTTTTATCTTGAACTCATAACACGAATCCTTTGGGTCGCATGATTCTCTTTGTCTATCCACTTAAATCCCAACTCTAATTAAGTTTTCATGGCAGCGCTATTCGGTGGAATGTAGTCAATGGAAATGGTTCAGATTTTCAGAAAATGTACAATTCAACTTCGCTAATCTTCTCAAATAACCCAAATCTTAGACGACAATAAAGATTAATATACAGTTCAACCTAACCAAACAGATTGCTAGAAACAATGCAATAACAACTATACTCGAATTTACCTAGTATTGGCTAAATTTCAGCCTAATTTAGCAGAATTTACTAAGTGTGTACAGCTGCCAATTGTACATTTTCTGAAAATCTGACCCATATAATGGAGTGGCCATCAAAAGCCAATCAGATGACAGAGAGGCGCTTCGTGTACTCCAGATCCTGTTCCACCGATGGGACTATCTCTGGGTAGAATTAATTAATTGCCATTCTAAACATTCCCAATTAGAAGCATCATTTCTTGATGCGAATGGGGAAAAATCATAACGAAGAGATACCTTGTCTCGGCCAGGGAATTCGGCTATCAATCAAGTTCTAATGCCGATGGAAAACAAATAATCCCCTGAGAGTTTGCTGATCTGCGTCAAATTAAAATTCCTTAATACTCAATTGACTCACATCAGACGTTAGATAGCTAAACGTTTAAACGTTGGAAAAATGTCAATATATCTCTCCGGACAACGGTGTTCATTAATTCTTTCTTGTAGTCTATATAAGTTGTTTACCACCCACCAGAAAATAATTATATTGAATTTGTAAGGCCAGTATTAAGCCCCGGATATATGGGTCAGATTTTCAGAAAATGTACAATTCACCTTCACCAATCCTCTCAAATAACCCACATTTAAGACAGAAATGAGCTTCAAAATGCAGTTTAACATAACAGAAGTGATACTTTAAATCAATGCGATACCAAAGATATACCCAGTATTCATCATTTTTCAGCCTAATTTAGCAGAATTGACTAAATGTGTAGAGCTGCCAATTGTACATTTTCTGAAAATGTGACCCATTATGATCTCTCCTTCTGTTTCTGCCCCGTCCTCATCTTCCTAATAATCCTTGGTGAATAGAACCTAACATTATCCGGAAGGATTTTGGGTGTAGTTTCTAGATTTATGAACAAGAGATTTTATCGCCTTTTAAGATAAGAAATCATACACGACGAGTCAGATTTTCAGAAAATGTACAATTCCACTTCTCCAATCTTGTCAAATAACCCAGATTTCAGACGAAAATAAAGTTCAAAATTCAGTTCAACCTAACCAAACAGATTGCTAGAATCAATGCAATGCCAAATACACTCGAATTTACCTAGTATTGACCAAATTGCAGCCTAATTGACTGAATCTGTACAGCTGCCAATTGTACATTTTCTTAAAATCTGATCCATGGTTCCAACAATGGGTCAAGGTTTCAACAGAAATGAAGGTCATTTCATGCTTGATTTACATCACTGATCATGGAAATAGGAAACTACTCGTATTAAGCTCAGTCAAGGGTAAAGCAAACGATTAGTTAAGATCAGTTGTTGGCTGTGACTTTACTATGCACTCCGGACCAGGGTCAGGCATAGGCTAGGATACTGTTTCTCTAACAGCAAATTTAATTGCAATTCTACTTAACAGATATCAGGGAGACTATACCAATTATTACATACATATGTGATTTCGGGGGTGCTATTCAGGGGTGCTATTTGAAAAGTCAAATAGCACCTATGTGCTATTTGAGCCGAATATCCACAGGATCAATGGAAATCAAGGTAAAATACTATCAAAATTGAGTTCTCTTGTTGATTAGTATGTAATAAACACCTAATAGCACTCTGTTCGGTTTGTAATCGATCTCGACGTTGGGTCAAATCGCACTCCACCCCTTGGGGATGTCGTGCGATTTGACCCGATGTCTTGATCGATTACAAACCTCCATCGTGCCATTAGGTATAAGAATAGACTTATCTTGATGGAATCAATAGCGTTACCCTGGTTTCCATCATTTACCATAAACATTAGCATTGAAACGAAAACTGATTCTAAATATATTCACCTGAAACCTAGCAGTCTTCACTGAAAATGACATTACGTAACATTGTGTAACCTCATTATATTTATATTATCTATTAATTATCACCCATTTATTATATTATCATATTAACGCCATATCACGTACGCTTGCTGAGTATAGGTGTTATAGATGTATTTGACACGTTGATTGCCTTTTAAATATACGTATTTTAGAGATTCTGTTTGATTAATAACTTTATTTCAACAATGTCAAGTTACATCGACAAACTAATGTGAAATGGGGTAATGAACATATGAAGCTTAAGCAGTTCCTCCAGTTTCACCCCTTAAAGCAATAAATTAGATTTATAGCATAGTAAACATTCAGAAATAAATTATCTTGGTTATACAGTTATAGGATATATCCGTAAATTCAGCTTGAAGTTACAATGATACCAATACTTCTACTAATCAGAAAATAGAGAAGTTAGACAATAGCTCGTGAAAATATCCATCAGCAATACATGGGTCAGATCTTCAGAAAATGTACAATTCGCCTCCATTAATACTCTCAAATAACCCATATTAAAGACAGAAATGAGCTTCAAAATACAGTTTAACATAACAGAACTGATACTGTAAATCAATGCGACACTGAATATACCCAGAAATACCCAGTATTCATCATTTTTCAGCCTAATTTAGCAGATTTTCCGAAATGTGTAGAGCGGATAATGGTACATTTTCTGAAAATCCGACCCATATATGCATGCTTGATGACAGGTAATCCATACATGTATAGTGAAACAAACAATCTATTCATACCTTTGCACATATACAATCCCTGTGCATGTCTACTTTGATAGCGTTGGTTCAGTTTATAGGCGCTTGATTGCCTGTGCTGCATCATGATACATTACCAGTCGTGCTCAATCTAGTTACTGGGGTATTAACCATTTTTACTCGTTATTTACTCAAAGATCTATTAATGGTATACAGAATGTAGCTTCACTCGACACAAGGCACTACTGAAAGGTAGTTGTGTGTGGGTGAGGTCAACGACTCGCATTAAAATTCGCAGCTAAACATTAGTTCACATTAGTTACAAATGAGTCAAGTGCATGAAACATAGTTGCCTAAGTCTATCTGGGAGTCTATATATAAATATGGAAGTGTCGGGAACACTTCAAATATATACTTAGCGGTAGTGGGTTCTTGATCCGTGAGAGCTATGTGAGTCGGGTTTCCAGAAAATGTACAATTGGCACCTTTACACATTTAGGAAATTCTCCTAAAATAGGCTGACAAATGAAGAATATTGGCTATATCTGAGTATATTTGGTATAGCATTGATTTAAAGTATCAGTTCTGTTATGTTATGCAGGGACTCCACTATGGAAAAAACGGCAAAAAACGGCTGCGACGAATGTTTTGCGATGAAATCTCTAATCAAGTTAGATATTTTGCAATTGTTGGCAACAAATAAATGTGTTGCCGACAACCTATTTTACCCCTCTTCCACTGGTGATTTGTGTGCGCCGAATTTTTAGAATTTTTTAGTCATGTCGGCGACGAATTTTGCCTGTCGGCGCCGTTTTTTACCTATAGTGGAGTCGCCCTATTAAACTGCATTTTGAAGCTCATTTTTGTCTTAAATGTGGGTTATTTGAGAGGATTGGTGAAGGCGAATTGTACATTTTCTGAAAATGTGACCCATATGTTTGCTGGGGGTGAGTGGTTTATGAAATTGCTACTACTATACAACTGGATATGTTTGCTATGACTCCTGGGTCCTGTTTCATAACAAATCCTTACTTAATATGTCCTTGCTAGGCTATCTTTTTATTGCTTTAGTAGGAGATTCCTATTGTAGGAATAATACAATAACATTGTGTACTGGTATATAATCAATTCCTCCCAGAGTGGTTCGTTATTAGCTGTTTAGATAGGAAAAATAGTTAAGGAAGGGAAATCGTAATTCGGATTTATTATGAAACAGGCTCCTGGCATTGCAATGTGGCCACAATCGGTTAGTGCTATAGACATTTCTGATTTGAGATAAAATGCCATTTTCATCATTCTTTTACATCTTTGTATCAACAATATCTCGCCGGGATATAAGTTTTCAAGAGCCTATATTTATACATTACTAATACTTCCAGTTATTCTTAGATAAGATAAGATAAGATAAGAACTACTTTATTTATCAATATTAAACACAATTACACGATAAACAGGTATACAGACTTCTAGATTGCCTCCAGTTCTCCCTACGTTATGGTTATGAAGCTTCATAGTATTTTAAGTATACCATTTTCTACCAACAAGCTGCAAATCTACATTGCATTTTTAATGTGGCACTCCGGTATTCAATCCAAATTAAAAACCTACCAACGGATGAAAATGAAAATTTTCGAAAAGGAAGACTAATATATTTAGACTTATAAATTTAGGTTACAATCAGCACTGATAATTGCTGTGATTCACATAAAAAATTCTTTGATATTGTCATTTTTCCCAATAATTGTTGAGAATACACATGTTTTTTTATGTTGTTACAATAATCCAGGCCAGGCAGAATATCATTACAGATGCTGTGAGCTTTGGTCTTGACAAATAGTCATGTCTTGCTGTATAAAAATGTTGAATAAAAAAAATACACTTGTTGCTGTATTGACTAGAGATCCTGAATAATTGAATTGAATTGAAAAATACTATATTTTTCCGACGTTATACAATAATGAAAAATATAGACAAACCGGTAAACAGGTTTCTGGATAAGATCCAGGTCTTCCAGCCGTTACCTTTCTTATTTTTTTGAAAAGTTGCTCTAATGCGATAATGTTTTACAAGCAGCACACTAAAATATACAGCATATTAGACATAAAACAAGTTATAAGACAGGTTATAAGGTTATAAAGTTAAAGTTAATTCAATTTTTTAATGTATTTTTAACTTGTCATTTCATTCTCTCTATATTGCCTCTAATTGTAATTAGTCCTCCAAATTCGGGTAACCGCCGGAAGAAATGGTACCAAGACGTATCATAGGCATGTCGACCTATTCATCATCTTTATATTACTGTACCCTTGTCGTACCTATCTGATGAATACAAAACATCTTATCTTATCTTATCTTATATCATCTTTACTTTTGCAGTCCCTCCTCGTCATATTCTGGGTTCAGGGATTCCCCCAGCGTTTGTTCAGAAGTAAAGAACGGTGCTACTTCCCCTGCAGGATGTCCCCCACTGAAACACCACACCACTACCTCCAACGACGGCGGTGTCGCAACCTTCTGCGACTGGTCCTTCGGGAAATGTCGCAGCAGCGATTTCGCCACGAGATCTGTCTCTGCGTTGTCACCAAGATCCTTTCAGGTAGCGTCGGCTGACCAGAAGGCCAGGAAGGCACGACTAAAACAATGGAGGCCCGAAAGCAGAGCTCCGATCAAAGGCCACACAGGAAAACACTTCCATGTCAGGGGTCTTTCAGCTGCCGGGGTGAACAACTCAGTCCCTGACACTTCAAGAATGTTCACTCGAGTCAAGACCGGTGCCACGAAAGGGGAAAAGGAGATCATGATGGGGATTTGTCAAAACCGTGGAGACATTGCTCATAATTCATACGCAGACTGTCCAGATTGTTTGATGTCCTCATACGGCTTGACATCACATCGGGATGCCTGGTCCTTTGGTAAAATAAGACAACCAGTGCTCAGTCTCTTCCCGCCCGTTATCAGTAGCAACATAAGTAGTAACAAAGGAGTGGAACTTTACCATGGCGCCGTATCGCCTCAAATGCTACGCAGCGGTGATGATCCTGGTCTGTCTAATTATTCGCGCCAACAAAAGCGACAATCACCAAAGTCTAAAACACAGCAGCAGCAACATGTTAATGGAAACGCTTCTGATGCCAACTCAATAGATTCATGTCTGGTCTGTACCCGTCCGAAGACACTAGTAGAACAGGAGCCTCCGCCAAGAACTGTTAGTTCAATGGGGAAGATTCCTCCCCCGTCCACACCCATTAACGGTATAAGCACTAATGATAATAACCTCAGTACGTCTCAAACCAAGCAGAAACTCTTGTCTCGACCAGTGCCTGTGATAAAAAGGGAAAAACCCAAAGTGAAGCCTAAACTCTTGCTTAATGTACATTTACCACGTGTTCCCCCATCGTCAATGAGAGCCTATGATGAAACTGAGTATGAATATCCAGAAGATAAGATAAGGAAGCATGTCCTTTATCCTCGTCATCACCTGGAAACTAGATAGTGATTATAGTGATTTTTTTAGACGCTAAAACTTTGAATTGTTATCACAAGTGCAACCAAATGAATTACCAAAAATTATTATGAAACCCATCTGGTGATATCTCCGGATCGTGGAGTCTACGGTCTAGGGCATCAGAAAATGTACAATTTGCATTTCTCAATAACCCAAATTTAAGACAAAAGTAGGTTAAATAAAATACAGCTTAACATAACCGAACAGATTTTTTGAATGAAATCAATACCAAATATATACTCAGATAAAACAAGTGTTTTAGCAGAATTTACTGAATGTGTAGAGTTACCAATTGTACATTTTCTGACACCATGACCTGTAGGTCCAATTATGAGCGACAATGAACAAATCCTCAATTGCTAAAGAAGGAATCTGGATCTTGAAACGCGAAATTTTCCATGCAATATTCCGTAAAGTATTTAGTAGAATGATTAAAAAAGAATACGTTTGAGGCATCTAAGAATGCCAAATGAAATAAAATGTTTCCATATAGCATCTAGGTTTGTCTGATTTAGTCTGTTGTATTGTTATTATGTGTGTGGTGAGACACATGTATGCAATAATTGTAATAGGGGAGTTGCATGTGCCTATGCACAGTGCATGCTGGGATAGATTCAGTTCAAATCTGACATAAAAACGTTTGGCAACATTTTTATAAAAAATTGCAGAAATGTTTCCACCAATATTGTAGCTTATATAAATGATCAATGAAAACCAAATGCATGATGGGAAGATGAAGACTTGTGTCATGGAAACATGTATAACACATATATATTGTCATAAGAGCATTGATAATATTCGATGCTGAACATGACATGTTTTCTTTAGATTTTATACTGTACCATTACACCCATATTCAATGCGAATTAAGATTCAAAATGGCGGCTATGCAAGTCCCCTATTCTATGTGGTTAGATGACTAATATTGGTCAATAATTACAGCTTTCCATCGCAACTATATCAGCAAAAAACCACTGTGGGATCTCCAGAGCCGGGTTCACCACAAAAACCCATTTGGCTGCTGGACTATAATAATTCATAGTATTTATTATTTCCACAGCATTCAAACAGGTCTTTTCAGTGACATTGTCTCTATGCTTGCATGTGCCCTTCGGTTTTCCTGAATTGAAATAATTTATAAAACTATACTCAGCTGCAATCTACCAAATCACCAGGGGTTTTTGCTACATTGTACACCAAGGGAATTTAGAAAGTAGTGAAAGGGGAATGCTCGTGAGGGAAACGCCGCAGGGAAAAGAAATAGTATAGGGAACAGTCCCAGAACCATAAAGCTTCATTGATCATGCGCCCAAACTGAATGAGAGGTGCATTAAATAGGGCACAATTTTTGTACACATATATTTATATTAAAAATTCGAATTTTGTTTTTCCTCAAACCTTTACCCTCTTTATGGGAAATCAGAATACAAAACAAACGTTTATTTTTCGATATTATAGCAAACGATATCTTAGCAAACGGTATACATATTTTTTTTATTCCATTTACAGGCCAAGTCATTAAATTACAATTGATTGTTCATACACTTGAAATAGGAGTAAACGGAACTAGGAGTAATTAGATATTTATTGAACTTGGTTCCTCCGATATCTCATGCTGTAAATATTTAATTACAAGTACCTCATGCCACTATCTCTATTGTCTCATGTCTGAGATACTGGGTGTAAACTGCCCTATGGGATGCATCGGCGAATTTCTATTTCTTATGTTATGTGTGGGTAAGACCAAATGCTTTATTTATAGGTAATGAGATACGTTGGCATTACCTCCCTTCTCAATTTACTTTGCACGGAATACCAACATAACAAACAAACATTGGCAGCTTTGTGTATGAATTTAAATACAGGTTAACTAACGAGTTGGTTGAAGGAGTGTGAATATTGCACTCGTTGCTACGCAACTCGTGCAATATTCTAATCGACTGAAACCAACGAGTTGGTTAACAGATTTATTATACATGGTTTCAATCATGAAAATAGAAACAAATCGAGTCATAAATTTGAATTTTACTGGTAATCTTAGTAAAAAAAACAGATTGGTTGCCATGACAACCCCACGTAAATCACTAGTGATATACGCACTATGCATAAATCACTCTAGATACGTTGTTTTCAGAGCAGTGCGTGTATAATAAGTATAGGGAAATACAGGGTAGAAACAGTTTTATTAAGCTTTCATTCTGACCTTAATTGCCAACAGTTGAATCTGGAGCAATTGTTGACACTGTCACCGCTGTCTTCACATTCTGTTTCCCTTCATCCAAGAACTTGAGAGCATACATTTTGGGTGCAAAGAGACAAATGACGGTAATCACCCCATTGATGATAAGACATGCAGCTAGTAATATAGACTTGTGGGTAGCATAGAAGGTGGTAAAATAAGTGGGTAAAAATACCACCCAGAGAAACATAGTTGTCGACCCAGAAACAAAGATGTACCAAGTTTCATTAAAGTTTTCTGGAAGTTTCCTGGTTAGGAAACCAAATAGCATGCACAGGAGGAGGACAATGAGGTTGAGACCAAGAGGTGGAAGGAGGCCAATCATTGGTAGATCACAATATACCTCTACATACTTCTCTGTTGGAACCTTCATATCGGCTATGGCCACTGGTGGTGCAATTACACATGTAACAGCTAATGTACCAATCTGAAATGAAAGTTTGGAAGGGATGAAATCTTGCCCACTTGATATTATATAGATGCTACACAAATAGGAAATATGCCAGTATTTAGTTCTGGTGAGGGACATTGTTTCCAACAAAGGTTGTCTACATGAAGTGGCCAGAGGAGCAAAAATATCACAATACACGATACCATACAATGAGCTAGTTCAACTATATTATTATAGATGGTTAAAATTGTTAACATTTATTATATACAATTACAAATAATTTGATTAAATGAAAATAAATGGAAATACACTAATCTAAGTGTTAAAATCAAGATATTTGTATTAACATAAGCTGTGCTGAGCTATTACCGTACTAGTGTGATAACAGTTACAATTATCACATGTGTTATGGCACTGTCATATGCGTTCATATATGATAATGACAACATAGCTGATGGTAAATGCAGGACTGAACCTGCTAAGAATGGTCAAACTGTAGACCTAAATTATCAAAGAGGTCCAATAGGAATCGCATTAACTTTCTGAAATATATTGACCCTACCTGAATGACACAAATTCCTAAGGTGGATGTCATTTGAATGCGCTGCCCAATCATTGCTGGCTTTGCATTGCCTCTTTGTCCAGCTTTGAAGATCCTGTAGACTCTATTTGTCTTCAGAAAGAGAGGAGCAAATATCATAGTCACAGATAAATTGAATCCAATCCGACCAACAAAACATGCCTCTGATGATGGTCTATTGATAAATGCAAAGACAGTGCAAAAGGCAAATAGACATCCTGCTAAAGTGAAAGAACTCAAATCACGACTGGAGGCCTTAACAAGTTTAGCATTCCAATTCTGACACATCCACGCATAACTTAAAATGCAAAGGACAAAACCAAGACCAGATAAACAAACAAGGATCACACAAGGGAGATCAGACCAAAGCAGAAAAGTTGGTTCAATTTCTTTGCAGATCATTTGGCTGACATCATCAGGCCAAAATAGTAGAGGACATTTTTCACATGATGACAAATTTGCTACAATAATTTCATTTTCTCTGCAAGTTCTGCATTCCCAGCAACAAACAAGCTCTAATCTAACAGCGTAATGCTTGTCCTTACATGGTTTGCTACACACTGACTCAGGGATGCCATTTTCACCTATATTCTCCTGAACCAAAAAGCCCCAGTTTATTTCATCTAGAAATGTGTCAAAAGTGTCAGAAAGATAATCTACATAGGCAATGTTTTTAAACTTTGGTTTTCTATCATATTGGAATTGAGTGACAAAAAATTTGGCTGCAGAATCCCCAGATGAGTCAAATTCAACCTTCCCAGTGTTTCCATCAAAAGAGACATTTCGCAGAAATTCAAGATAAACAGGGCCTTTGAAACACTGGGGTATGAGAGTTTTATCTGAAAACACTTCAGGGCATAATTCAGCAAACATGTTATGTAGTGCAAAGGCATGGGCATTTGCAGCATCCATGGATAGAGAAGATAGACTGTGCTGTGCCAAACTCTCCCTACTCTGCTCAGCGACTTCCCAGCATGATTTCTCAGCCTTTTCATCCCATTTACACCCATATGTTTGTTCCCATAGCTTCCTCATCCAAATACTACCCTCTCTAATGGGATCTAGTGAGTTAAAATACTCATCATATTCAGGAATTTGTGTACTAACAAAAGTAGAGACAAATGTCCCACTGGCAACTGGACCATGATCTGTTCCATACATATAGTCCCCTGATACCAAAACAAATGTCCCAATAAGTCCACGTCTCTCAATGGTTCTAAACAGTAATGTTTGATGTGGTGGATTGATAAACAAAACCACAACCCTAGCCTTTTTATTTTCTAATAGTACATCAATAATTTCATTCATTATTTTCTCATTTATTACTATTGGCAGCACAAAAGCAACAGGAATGCATATTGTCTTCATTTTGGCAGAGGCCCTGGCCATTTTGTAAGCATTTTCTCCATAACTCCCTTCTGAGTATAAGAAGGACACATAAGTCCAACCCATGCGCTTCATAAATGTAAACAATGTGTCAATTTGGAATCTATCAGGAGGAACTACTCTAAGAAAGTATTCGTATAAAGATTTATCGCTCAGTACATCACTAGAGGCTTCAGGACTAATGGAGGGTATGTGGAAAATGCCAAGTAAACTTGAGGTGAGAACAGATTCTCGGCTTGAACTTGAACCAACAACACCAACCACTTTAAACTTATCTTGAACTGGACCAACACACTTGCCTTCCTTTTTCTCATCGTTGATATCAATGTCACATGTATCAGGAATGAGGTATAAAGATTGTGCCATGGAAGCTCGATCCAGTTGACATGTGTTCAAAACAACAAAGCCAAGAGTCATGTTAGGAAGTACATCCATCCTAGCATTAATCTTTTTTATTGCCCACACTGCTCCTTCTATTTCGGAAAGTTTCACAGCATTAATAGTATCACTACAAAACTCACCCCCTATTGTTGTTGCAGCTGAAAGTATGCCGAGGTTCACATCACCATGGAAGCCATAACAATTTGTCTCCAGTCCCTTTATAATAGGCAATGCCCATACTTCCATATCAGAGAAAAACCTTCCAAGAAAGATTAGTGCATAAATAGCTAGAACTTCCATTGTTAGCCGAAGTGTTTGGTGGTGACCATGTGAAGCCTAACATATACTGAAGAACTATAATCTTATATCAAGCAATAGCAACTATTTATACTTTTTTTTTTCTTTTTTCAATTGGTGGCTTTTCAAGTTTTGGTTCCCCACAGATGAAACAACGATCTTGAAGGAGGATTTCATATGATGAAGATTTGTAAATGTCTCATAGATCTGTTCCACAAACTTACTATCAGACAAATAACTAATAAAAATGAGAAAAAAGACACAACTACTCCATTGTTGATATTTGATGTCATTGTAGTACTCTTTGTTGTTCGACCGCTCCACTCACCAGGTGATGGCTTAGTTGAGGATGCGCCCACCAGGTGACAAGGCAATGTACACCTTTAGGGGCGGGGCTGACTAGTGTGTACATTGTGTTAATGGATCACTTCAGGGTGGGTGTGGTTATTTTCTCATTTATTTTGGTTTTTGGTGAAGGCTTTCATTTTGGAAGGGGTATACATTGCACATTGTCTTTAGCTTTCATGGACCATCTTCAGAATAAACAACTTTAGGATGAGCATAGCAAATAGCTATTCAAATACCTATTTGAATTGGGTGCTTGACAACTTCAAGAAATATTTGAAGTGGGTGCTTGACAACTTCAAGAAATATTGTCACTTGTCATGTCCTATTTGCAAAGGGACGTGCATTTCTGCTATCTATTTGTTCTGTGTAATCCTAATCGAAGCCCCACCCTTGCTCAAGATTCAATATAACTGGTGGAGTTATCGATTAAATGATTCAAGGGGCTTAAACATCCACCTAGTGAATAAAATGAGAAAATATATTATAAGTTTTCACTTGGTGAGTGAAGCGGTCGAACAACAAAGAGCACTACTGTCATACAGACAATGAGAGTTCAATCTGCTTCCGAAACTTTGGAGGTTTGGAGTAATGTTTTGATTAGTTTGTTTCTTTGTATTTTCTTTACTTATCTCAGTTGCAAGAACCAATTTCTTCACATACATATTATTCAATCGATATCACAATCCTACAACTCCATTGAAGCAAACTTCAAGAGAAAACCAACAAAGGTGGACTTGTGCCTATTATCTGTAAACGGGTCAGATTTTCAGAAATTGTACAATTAGCAGCTCTACACATTTAGGAAATTCTCCTAAATTAGACTTAAAAATGATGAATATCGTGTATATCTGAGTACATTTGGTATCGCATTGGTTTAAAGTATCAGTTCTGTTATGTCAAACTGCATTTTGAAGCTGATTTTTGTCTTAAATGTGGGTTATTTGAGAGGATCCGTGAAGATGAATTGTACATTTTCTGAAAATCTGACCCATACACACACTTGGTGGTGCTAGAAATTGTGTCACGACAAGAAGTTGATTGATGTGAAATTTAAAGTCTGTATATATAAAGGTAAGGGAGTTAAAGAAAACCAATAGGAAAAGCGTTTGGAACACGCGATTTGATGTGGTATAAATAGGTTAAAAGAGCCACAACTTGTATACATACACATTGTTTTTAAATGTGCCATAACCTTTGTACACATATGGATTTTACTTTATATCCTGCAATTTGTCTGCATTAATGTATGTACACAATCTAACAAAACAAACCCTCATGAACTTTTTTCACCTAGGACATTTGTGATCCGTTTCAGGAAAATAAGTCACAAGTCGCAAAATATGAATTTTGAGATATCACCATTTTTGAAAAGAGGAGATCAAGGTGAATCCAATGAATGTAAACATTAAGGACATCTAATAAGTACTTTTATCTTTTTAGTTAGATATTTTTATTTTTGAAAAAAACGTTTGCAATATTTCTGGGTGGATAATTACCAGGAAAGTAGCTAAATATACTCAATGGGCTGATCTTAGAAACGCACTGATATAATTGATAAACAGTCTTGAAATTTAGTAGATGTATTCATACAACCACAAGGACTAGACACTCCAAAAATGCAATTATTCCAACAAAGAGATCTTGTAAGTAAACGACTTTGAAAAACACCAATTTTGCGACTTGTGACTCATTTTCCTGAAGCACATCACATTTGACCACATAGGAAATTTCTCACCTAGAACTAATTGATGTCCACAGCAAAGTCCAGACAACTGTAGTAATATCATTATTAGTTTTATGAGAACCTTTCCATCACATTTCCTGCGATGTCTGTATAATCATACACAATAACGTATAATATAAAAACAAGTTTTAGTCATTAACACATTCCATTTCTAAAATGTCAATCAAGACGTTCTTTTAAAATTACAATATTGACGAATTGGTGGATTGTCATCTTAAGCATATTGTAATAAAGCTTTTAAATAACACGCACCCTATTGTATGTAAAGATTTAGACACGGTATCCGTCCCCTTGCCCCCAGAGGCAGAGCATTGGGGACGAATACCCTCCCATAGGGTTTAGGCTAGAAACACGAATTTGGCAAATTTCAAACTAAAGTCTTCCTCCTTACCTCCTATCAAAAATTCTTTATAATCTTATGATTCTGACTCGACTCTCCATAAAGCTAAAAACAGTGATAAACACATTTTTTGCTTTTGAATGGACCCCCCCCCCCCCGCACACACACACACTTCGATTTTTGCTGGAGGCTGAGGGACATGGCCTTGACCTTCCCCTCAGGGGTGCAACAAGTGATTTCATTGGTCCCGCCCATTCTTCCCTAAGTTCCAAAATGTCAGCCACTGCTTTTTGCCTTGACGGGACTCAGTGTGCACGGAAATCATGAGATGAAAATAGTTTTAACATGTTAATATATTATCAAACATGTCTCCGGAGATAGATATAAAGGTACTGTTTAGATTAAGCTAGTTTATTTTTGTTTATTTCTGGGTTAACAATGTGTCCGGAAGGAAAGTGATTTTTGTCTCGTGTTTTGAACCGGTATGCTGGTTGGCCTTGATCGGGGAATCAAGGCCAGCAACATGGGCTAGTAAAGATTAAGCACAGAGCACGAAAAACATTCGTATTGATGAGCTGTGTATGATCCCTGAATAAAGAATTGTGAGAAAAAGGGGGAGGGGATGGAAGAAAAAGGGAAGATTCTGCAACCTGTTTTCATATTCATTTTTTTTTTAGAAAAATTTCATTTGCGACCATTGTCAGGCTAACCTGATAATCCCATGATACACAAGTGAAATCTTATATACATAATTTTAACTCTAATGATTCAATCTTTACCGAGAATATAGTGGAGGGTTGCATTACCTTTACAATAAGCAGCTAATTATAGCGAATAAGCCTCCAATTTAATCTATACAGACAAATTCGTCTGATCCGTTTTTGGTGACGACACAAGATTATTTTTTTTGCATTTTTCCTTCAAATACATTTTAAAAACATTCTAAAAATACATACGAGTATAAAAAATCAACATTACATACTATAAACTAACGATTATGTCAAAATGCATGTTCCAAAAATGTGGCTGCGTTCTCATATGAAATTTGTAAAGAAATTAAATCATAATCTAGGTTTTCCATGCATGTTCACTACAGAATCGCCATTGATATTTCAAAGGATTCTACCTCCATAGTTGATAGGAAATGCATCTACTATACTACCATTGTTGATACCATTGTAATGGTTGGTACAATACGCGCCCTCTGGTGATTCGTCTATGAAACCAATGTAGAATATGTAAGAGAAAACAAAGTATTATATAGGCCTACCAAAGGATTGATGATACATTAATGTTTGTGTCCAGTTGTCTCCAGAACATCTCTATGAAATATATTACTTTGCAATAACATTCACGCACATCCCAGGAAAATAGGGTCTTGCAGGTTTTTGTGGGACATTAACACACAAGGCAGATTTAAGTAATTTCGTTTAATGGCTTTATTGACACAAATATATGCATATATAATATATTGTTATAGAGTCAAAAGTTGGTATATCTAGATAGTTCGTCCTTTTGACGATTCGTTTATTCACTTAATTATTAACTGTAGACATGTCATATCAGGTGACGATTCGTCCCTCTGACGATTCGCTTCTTATTCTTCTAACATTATTGGACAAATGTACTCTTGAGACGATTGTATTTTCTGACAAATGTACCAAGATGATTACCTTTGATGCATTGTACTATATTTGATTGGCCTGCTTATGGTCCGCATTTTCACTATAAAAGCTTGAGATTGTTACAAGAGAGACAGAATAAACCTGGCTACGATACTAGAAGGTTGTTACGTTGATTCTACTCGAGCATAACCTGACTAAAGTATTGATCATAGTCGATTAAGTTATTCACATAACGGCGCTAAGAATAGAGCGATTGGCGAAGCAACAAGACCGAACTGACGAATAGGCGAATCACCTTTATTCAGACGAATACAGTAGTAGTATAAAATAACCTACAGTAATATGGCTCGACTTGTCCATCACTTGAGCACCTCTGGGACGATCAACCAATGGGGGAAGACCCCCACCAGCTCATGGGCCAGCGAATCGATGAAAGGCGAAACCGTATCAATATATATGTTGTTTTACACTGGAGAATCCGTGTACATTGAGAAATTAGAAGAAATGTGGAATTTCGAGATGGTTGAACAGCCTCCGTAAAGCCACCGTATCAGTTAAATCGATAAAAAACGAAAGATTTGTTTCTTTTTGTTCCATTCTTTACATTTTAGTTGGGACGATTTATCCTGTTGTTTTTGCTGCAAAGCTTAATAAGTTTTTTTTGGCCGATATAACTTCTAATTATTGTATAAACATTTAACAGCGGCAAAGTATTGCAATATAATATACTTCAGTCCTATAGGTCAAACAAAGGGAAAAGTTGGTACGATTATTTTTCTCGAAATAGCAGACAATGCAGCTTTAACATTGAGAGTATGATTTCCGCCGCAGAGGACTCTTTTGCACTAGCTTCTGTGAGAATCGCATGACAATCTGCTTAGTGGACAAGGCCCTTTACCCATAATTCTTAGGTAAGTCCAGGTGTTACCCCTGGTGTGTAAGTGAAGACTTAATGATGCACATGGCATATGACTGTCCGGTTCTATACATATTAAAGTACGGTAATATCTGTATGATATCATAATTCAAATGTGTAAGCTTATATAATCATATTAATAATATATGCCATATCGTTATGTGATGTTACGTAATCGTGTATTAAATATAAGATTGGCATTACTGGTCATGAAAATTTCATGGAGTGAAAAGTCCATTTTTATATTTCGGGGACCTATCGAAATCATTTAATTGCTGCGGTGGAAAATATTAATAATTTCAGTCCTATTGGTCAAACAATTAATAGATCTGGTATTGTGTTGTCATAATTGCCATGAATGCGCTTTTAAGATGATTCTTATGCAAATATCCTGCCAGTCGATCTTATTCACTACGACGAATAGACTATGATTTAAATAGTCTGTAATATCATTCATCTCATTCCTCATTATTTATGTCTCTTCATCAATCGCATAACCCCATTATTTCATACGGTGTGATAAAAGTAACTGAGTTTATAGATCTGTACAGTAAAATTCTTCTCGCTTAGGAAACGAATTATATTTTTAAGCTGGGAGAATATGATGCCCTACTTTAGATTGTATTGAATAGTTTACAGGGCTCTTATGAAAATCAATGTAAATTGAGTTGTGCTGGGCAATTAGAGCCTGAGTTTATTGTCCGAGCTGGCCCTCTATGCCTGACGGGAATCCTGTTGAGGCCGGAGGCCGAGACAGGTTCCCGAAGGCATAGAGGCTTTAGTCCCCGTTGGTTGGGCTGTTTACCGGAAGTTCTCTAGGCATAGAGGGTCAGCGGGACCGGTAGTGACCACTGGCCCTCTATGCGTCTATAACGGGCCAGCTCAGACCAACCAACGGGGACTAATCTGTAATAAAATGAAATTTGAACAAAAAAAATTCATATGCTGTGAACCAAATCTTAATCCCAATGAAGCATACAAAACGAGTCAACAAATTTGCAATGCGTCGATCCAAGATTATCTTTATTCATTACCACGGGGTTTCGCAATAGAACACTAAGGGGACGAGGTCTATGTAACATAACGAGATCATTCTAATATCATCTTCATCATAATTATCATGGCTAGAGCGGTGATAATTATCATCTTAATCAGATTATCATACCTGTAATATCGTTATCATAATATCTAAACAATGTGTGTCTCATTCATCAACAGATTAAATAATACATGATAATACGTTCTCATGCCCACTCCATCGGACTAGTTGAACGTTCTAAAATAATTTATCAGTATTTGTAAAATACTATTTGTTCTAATGTCATTGATCAGTCCCCTTTTCTCACGGGGGATTCTCCCACAAGTAGTTCGCCATTCTGAACTTTCCCTGAGTGAGCAGACTCCGGAAGTAGTAAGAGACTTCCTGTCTTTCACGCATGCGTCGTCCATTTTTCAGTTATCATCGGATAGAGGGCGTTTGATATGAAGCCACAAGGAATCACAGGTAAATATGGCTGCTAACAATAGCTATTTCATAAGAGAGATAGTGAGGGTAGGAATGATAGGCTACGTTAGTAGTTTAAACGAGTACCATAAGTACGCATATTTCTGCAAGAGCAGCAACAGCAAGGCAACCACCACCAGCAGATAATACACTCCGAATCTCCACATTCCACTTATTACACCCACTATAATTAACTCTCCTTTTCCATCCTTTATGGACGAAATAGACAGAGGAAAAATAAAAAGGAACGGAAACTGACATACACGTATAATCATGCTAGGTTGACAACTAAATACGGCTTCAGGAGCTATGGATATTTATAATAACAACTGTTGAGTTAAACCCTCCAGGTGGAGAGCTTTAGATGGGGACTTGACAATATTTTATTGGGAACAGTAATGAATATTTTTGCCAGTTTGTATGGACCATTAGTTACACTATGGATCCAAGTTATCATGCTCCAGCAGGACCCTCCGTACGTATAGTTATTACCTCGAACCAGATACTTCTGATTAGTTTTCAACACAACTTTAAGTGTTTCTTTCCTTTTAGACCCAGGTCTCTGTATTTGAACATTTGCACGATATGTGTGATACGCCGCGTCGGTACACGTATGTATTAATTTTTACATACATAACATTTGCTAACATATATCATGTAATATATCCATGTGTTTATATATAATTATAGAGGGAATGCCATGTACACAGTTGTTTGTATTGGAGTTATACAGTTGCACGATAGAAATTCCTATACACTCAGACTCATAATGATAAGTACAGAAGGTAAACAAAACAATCTCTACACTTTCTTCTTCAGAATTGTTATGCCTCTAATCATAATATAGTTATTAATATAACTTTTCATAAATAACAGCAGCAGTAACATGTTCTCTCTCTATATATGATATTTATGATAGCATGGTCAACAACAACAGTGGAACAAATATCTTTATAATATCATACAGAATTCAGAACTATAGAATAATCTATACATCTTCAAGTAGCGAAGAACTTTCTTTGTTTTTAGCATTTCTTCTACGGCGGCCGTAATCGATTGCGATCAATAATTATTCAAGAACAATCATGCCGTCCTCCTAATGACTAACTCATTAATTTCATACTCAAAGATAAACTCGTATTGGCCAGTAAAGCAATTTGAACTTCTCCTTTTTCTATTGGGTTTATATCACGATATCCTTTTAACATTCACGAGGGTGTATATTTACTATCTGCATTTGACCATATTTCACTATGGAGAGTAGTAGGGCCGGACAAAGTGTGCTGCAGCCGTTTTGCTGCATTTAATACACCAACGTTTGGTTATACAACTGTTGCTGATTTCGAGGTCCGTTTTGATCAAGTTTATTTCACTTCAACTTCAAGTTTCAGTTTGTCCTCAAAATACAAACTCGCAGTTTCCCAGGAGATGCGATTATTTCCCTCTTTCTTTTTTCTTTGTCTCAGTCGAAAATCAATCACCACCATGAATATTAATTGTCTGTATAATTTGGGAAACTGTTTCTTTTCCAATTTATACAAAAGTATTTGTGTAAATATGAAATTGAAGTATAGTCTACAATAACCTATGGAACTGCAATAACTGTAATAAGAATTCCTCTAATGATTGACTCTGAAAAAGTTATCGTTGACAACACTGTAATAATGATAACAAATATCATCATTATAATTATCATTCGATTCCCTCTTCAACACTACATATATAGATATAAGATAAACTATTTCCATGAGTAATTAGGTACTGATGATAATACTGTAGCGCCCCCCAGTGCACGATCGATGCAATCAATACTCAAGCACGTGATCCCATTGTTCAATGCATCTCCCGGCCACCGAGAGAGGGCAGCACATCCAGTCATATACATATATTATAACAACAAACCTTGTTTCATTAATAAAAGTCAATAAAGATTCCATATAATCACTGCTACAATTCTTTCATGCGGGGACACAATTCGTAATTGATGATAGTATCATAGCATATTTATACAGTCAACCGTTTATCACCATCGACGTTTAGGGGGGATAAGATTTAAAACTAGACAACTTTTTACATCCAGGTTTACTTATACGAGGGGAATCAGGGTTTCAAGAAGTTTGGTAACATTGTATCGAAAAATAATATTTATATGTATATATAATATATCATTTATTAATAAATACCTCGTTAATTTGCTTGGCTTGTATGCATCTTATTATTTAATAATAGGTGTGTCATCTCCCAGAGGACTCAGATACATTGTAATAACTAGCATTAATAATAGTTTTTAAGATTTAACAATCCTATATATAATATAATATATCCGATATCGCATACATTATAGCTAATGTATATTTATAAGTGAGCTTTTGTCCTTCGGAATGTGGCTTATAAGATTGACAAAGGTATACATATTGATTTGTATGTGTATATATAATATAAGCAGGCTAGATATATTGTCACAGTTTAATAACTTCATATTTTTGCGATACATCGGCTGCTTACATTTTTGTAGAGTAATAGCAAAACGGTCCATAGAGCAACATGTAGCTAAACCTGTAGGGAATTCTTTGGTCAACACTATCATAGATGATGATAAACTTTGAGAAAAATATATATATTTTATGCTTCGTTTTTATAAATACATACCAAGCAATGCAAGAAAGCATCCCGATTCCTTTACAGGGGACAACAGCAATATGCTGCAGACCTTATTATAGATTCATTGAATTATTTCGAGAAAGGTATAATCGACACCGATTTTTCATCCCCCCGATCCCATCTTTTGCCATTATTGACATAACAAATCCTATTTGGAATTCCAAGTTTTTTCCCCAAGTGCCCCACACAAGACAAAAGTTTTTTTAACGCTCTCCTGACTTGATGCATTTTCAGCATAGCTACAATATTCCTATATGTAGGTTGAATATTCATTTCTGCAGTTTAGTATAAACGGACGCTCGTACGTATGGAGATCCATAGCGATAAAGATGCTCACTCCTGTAATGGCCTTTCAATTAGCTTCATCAGTTTAAGAAATAAACAGCTATCGGTACTTTGGTTGCTGTTTTTGTTATCACTAATTACACCACATATACATATTGTAGTGTAATGTATAGAGACTTGACAACTATATCGTCTCTCTTCTACCCAGCATTGGACAGTTCGTATGTATATAACACCATTTTGATCATCCCAATTTAATTTGAATGTCTCATGATCTTTGTTCAATTACTATCAGATTGAGGCGTCGTTTCGTATCATGGTTTGCCTCTAAACAAATATTTCTTTCGTATCTGGAGAAGATCATTTATATCAAGTAATGGCTAAATCATTTCTAACCATATACATTGACGGTAGCAGGACCACATGCACCATGTTTTTCATGGTTTCTTGGTAGGAGAACCACGCTCGGATGTAGTAGATAAATAGCCATGCCCCATGGTTTCATGAACTCACGCATTAACCATGTTCCATGCATGTCTACTATATACTTGTGACATAACCATGAATCATGATTTAAGTTAAGTAACCATGCCTATCACCGCCTAGGGGCTCCTGCAACCATACTACAGAGGCGGTCGAGCTTGCTATCCATTGCTTTAAGACGCTCCTCCATACTGGAGACAGTGGTCTCCAGTTCTTGCTGCTGGAGGTCCAATTTCTGGCACGTCTCGTGGAGGTTATTCTGCATTTTGCTCATCTCAACTAGCGTTATAGAAGAGTCCAATAGGCGCCTCTGCTCCTGTTTCACATCGCGAATCTGATGGATGGCCTTGAGCAGCTTACGTTGGTGCCTTCGAACTACGCTCGTCTTGTTGAGCTTTTTATTCTTGTAGATAAACCAGCCAGCTTTTAGGATGTTAGCTGCAGCGTGCTTGTATCTCTTGTCCAGTTCCACATCAATGACAAAGTTGTGTACGTATTTCTCTGCTCTGGACAGCTCGAGTTTGCGAGCAAGAACTGCCACAACGAGAGCAGTGCAACCAGCGCCGAAGACGCCGGTCAGCACAGCAATGCCACGGCCGCAGTAGGAATTGGGCACAATGTCGCCATACCCGACAGACAGGAAAGTGATGGAAATAACCCACATGGCATTGAGGAAATCAGCATGAACTTCATCATGGTACATCTCGCAGGCCCTGAAGAGCCAACTGGAGATGAGTAGAGCCGACATCATCAAGACTGTGAGAACATACTCAGGGTACAAGGTCATCATCGACTTAAAGATGAATTTGAAGTTGAAGTGGATCCGGTTGAGCGCACCAAGACTCTGCGAGGAGGCATCCGTGAAAAGCTTACTGTGGAGCATCAGTACACGACATAGCAGGTAGAACCGCAAAAACATGGGCATCGAGAAGATGACATCTACCGGCACCATCCAGTGTGATATTTGGTGCGTATGAGTATTTAAAGTTGTCCATGAAAAGTCAAAATCACCCGGGATAGGGTGAATTGCGTACGTAAACAACTCCAACATGATTTTCAGGACACGCTTTCTAGACATTGCCAGTCGCCAGTCTTCCACAGAGTTATCACACATGAAGAGTTTGACATCGAGGGCATGGTACCAGATAACGAAGCCAAGAAGGGTGACAGTGGATATGGTAATACAAGACTTGACCAATAGTGACGGTGTGTCGGATTTTGTGTACACATCTGCCATGATGAGCTCAGTTTCTGCGACCATGAGCACAATACCAACCACGGCAAAGAACAGAGCAAAGTCACACACCACGCGTCTCCTCTTGAAGAGTTCCTTTCTTTTGGCAAGGCGGTAGCCAACATTGTCATATTTCCGCTCTGGCTTCTCCGAACTGTCCTGCGTATACATGGCAAAACCTCCATTCCTTCCTACCAGAGGTATGCCCGGGTCTTCTACAACTGTGGTCATGGCAATGATGTATTTGGGGTCGGATCCTTCAAAGAGATTGGATCCTATGGACGAATAAGTGTAGGTTCAAGAAAGTTGCACAAAAGGGGGGACGTACGAAGAAAATGACGGGGGTTGAACTGCACAAATGGTGGAAGTTGGGAGTTCCTGACGTGACGTGGGGTGGAATGTTTTGGGTAAATATGTATATCAGTCTTCTTCAGCTCCTTTCACCACTGGTGTCACCACAGATGCTTTCTCGAGAAGATTCTCATCACCACCCTCATGTCTGCTGCCTCTTCACATCAGCTGTTCTGAAAATAGAAAATAAAAGCGATATAAGATAATTGTATTACCAAATCTGAATTTAGAATAAAATAACAAAGCAATGTGTTTACAACTGAACAAGTAATTTAAAAGTTGATCTCTCTGTTAATATTGGTGAAAAACTAAAGGTAAAAACGCATTTTTATGAAACAACACGTATCTAGGGTAGCATTCAATAATTCAATAAGAAATAACTCTCTACATATAATTGTGGCGCTTAAAAATAATATATATATAAATAATTAATTAACCAATAATCCATATCATATTTTATCTCAATATATATATCATATAATTTCGTTAATATCCATGTTCATCAAAACAAGATTAACAATTACATGTAAAAGCTATGTATAGTGGGTTTCCAAAATATACTCTTTCAAGGGAGGGTTCAGTAATGACAATATATTACTGTAACAATACTATTTGTTGTGAGGAATAGTATGTAAACTTATTATCTTCGTTGGTAAATGTTAACATATTCTCGCTCTTGTAATTGCAATTGCCTTTGTTGATCCAAAGCTACTTTCTAACTGATATTGGTTGTTATTCACATTTCCAGCCAGTTGCAACAGAATGGCATCAGGTGATGTGTTACTTAAATGCCAAGTTTCAAACCATTAAATCATTTCCCAGCACTACAGATTGTCATACAATCGGTCCCATTGGGAAGACATTAACACATTAAACCCCGAAATTGGCCTAGCATCCAAAGAAACTAATGAAATAAAACCTCCCACCCTTGAATGTTATCATTTCTTTAAGGACAAACCTTTTTCCAACCATCGACTAACAATGCAAAGAAACTCCCGGATGGTAACTTTTAGCATTTTTCCTTAGTGCACCTAGCAGTAAGGCCAGAAATTAGGCGTGTTTCCTGTTTATCAGACAACCTTGAAAAACCTTACTTCATCTAAAAGGATTTTCTAATTATTTTTATCACTTTTTGACAAAGAAAGCTAATGGAAGCAGGAACATAAGAATTCCTAACCAGTTAACCAGTAAACCATTAAAAGGTACATTTCTCCTGAAAGGCCTTTTCCTAAAGCAAAATAAATAAAGTTAGCTCCCTTCATAGTTTGCAGCTATTTTAAACAGGAAACACCTCTCTTTGGCCTAATCTAATCCACCGAGAGAATGTAACATAAAAAGGTGTTTACATTTATATGAGATTAAAGAGTGGTCTCCACTGGCTACGGTAAGCTCTGCGGTAAGCCTTGCGATGGTTTATGCTGGTTCTGTAGGTGGTGAGGAATGACGAGGTCCTTGCCTACATGGTCAGTGAACGATGTAGGCAGGACCTCGCCACTCCTCAACAACACAGCACCATCACAAGGCTTACTGCAGAGCTTACCGCAGAGCTTACCGCAGCCAGTGGAGACCACCCTTAAGAAAGCGAACAAGCCCTACAATAGGCAAATTGGCTCTTATTCAGGGATATGGTATATGGCATTATGTATGTTTCATGGAGCCTTCAGGCTGTCGTTTATTACCTGAAAACACGAAATCCCACATAGCATACCGTGAGATAAACGTACCGAAATATAAGAAGTTATAGAATCAAATTAGCTCACACACATTGTAATTCACTCTAGTAAGAAGGACTCCCTTGTGTGTGTATATATAATGTTTATAATGTATAAAGTAGGATAGGGATATAGACTGGATATGGATAGACTAATTTCATTTACATGTAAAGGATGGTTGTTAAGTCACATTTATTGTCAGATATTGTAAATTAACTCATTTTAGTTTTTTTTTAAATTTAAAGTTTGGAATAATCAACACAAGTAATTTTCCAGCAATTATTACTCATCATAATTAACCCACAAGCTGCCATGTCTCAGACTTACTTCAATGCTTTTAGCTTTGGAGATCAATGTTAATTTTGTGTTAACACTTATAGCATTGGTTGTGACTACAAACTACGTGGACATTATAATTACAGACAACAGGAGAAGATACTTGTGGTAAACATGTGAATGTCTCATACCAACTAGACAGAACTGATCAGAAAGTTGTGTGACCTATCTCATTCCACTGAGCACTCTCCCTTTAAGTATTCCTTAGATCTTATGCAGCCACTTTTGCCACCCTCAACTCCAACCCCACCCCTCGTAGCCATGGGCAGCGTGCCACTGATTCATATTACACACAACGAAGAGGTGCCAATGATATTATCACAACGTTCACACCGATAGTGAGAATAGTGAGATTCAAGATGAAATCAATGATTGCCAGGTTCATTCATGGTACATTCATTTAAGACTGATTCTCAGAAGAAGTCAGTCTTAAAAATGGAGTACATTGGATAATGGTCCAATAATGATAGACATTGTTTAGCTTGATGTTTCAATTCTACCATGTTTTACACTGTCACTATTATTCCACGTGACATGGGAGATTAATGAGAATGTAAAATAGATTTTTTTCCATCGTGTGTGTGGGTCAGATTTTCAGAATATGTACAATTGGCAGCTGTACACATTTGGTAAATTCTGCTAAAATAGGCTGCAATTTGGCCAATACTAGGTAAATTCAAGTATATTTGGCATTGCATTGATTCTAGCAATCTGTTTGGTTAGGTTGAACTGTAATTTGAACTTTATTTTCGTCTGAAATTTGGGTTATTTGAGGAAATTGGCAAAATTGAAATGTACATTTTCTGAAAATCTGACCCACAACCTAAATGCATGCATCTGCTATTTTGAAGTTTATTTTCGTCTGAAATTTGGGTTATTTGAGAGGATTGGTGAAGGCGAACTGTACATTTTCTGAAAATCTGACCCACTTGTGAGGATCGTACTCCTGATTGTCCTGATGCATTGCAATCTGTTATAGTGGCAAATGTTCAACCTTCATTTTGTACACACAAGTCCTCTGACCTACATTTCTCAACCCTGACAAGCGCATCACTCTGCCTTTCCTCCCACGAGGGTCTCACTAATGCATCTGGCAGCATCAAAAGCGAGGCGACTATATGAGACTGAGTCTCATTGGAACCGTCAGAGGTCGTGGGTGAACTGTAAATTCCATGATGCGCCATGTATGCCAGGCCAAGACTACCTTGTTTATCGATATGATGAAATCTGGGAGGGTAATCCTACCTATTGGATGAACATAATTGCTATATCCTCTCAAATAACCCACATTTAAGACAAAAATGAGCTTGAAAATGCAGTTTGCATTAACAGAACTGATACTTTAAATCAATGTGAACCCAAATATACTCAGATATATCCGATATTCATCCTTTTTCAGCCAAATTTCCTAAATGTGTATAGCTGCCAATTGTACATTTTCTGAAAATCTGACCCATATATAGGGAGCTGGTTCTCCCAAAAGTCACATATTGTGTTTAGTATGGCATTAGCCAAAGGTGGCATCATGGTTTTTAGTTACCAAAAGACAGGTTCTTAAATGAAGAAATAATATCGGTAATGATTATCAAAATCATAGTTAAGTCTTTCAGGGTTAGCATTGAATACATTCAACGTCATTTCGGGCAATTTAAAAGTAGTTATTTTACAATAAAATTGTAGCTTAAGGCAGTTTACCCCAAAGCATGCTAACTTACTCTATTCCCCCTAGATAACTGTCTTTAGAAGTATTAAAGGAATGCTATTTAAAAAAAGATCCTGCTTCTGAAGTGAGTGAGTGAGATTGGTTGCTTTACACCCTTATCAACACATTTAAGATGGTTATATCAAGGGCGGGAGAGCTGAGAGGGAGTGAGTGAGTGAGTGAGATTGGTTGCTTTACACCCTTATCAACACATTTAAAATGGTTATATCAAGGGCGGGAGAGCTGAGAGGGAGGCAGTTTATGATCATACCCGGGAAATAGAGATAGAGAACAAGGGAAAGAGACAGAGAAAAAGAGACAGAAAGGCACTTTAAGGTCGTACCCAGGACCATTCTTAAATAAAGAAACAATATCGGTAATGAGGATCAAAATCATAGTCAACTCATTCAGGGTTAGCATTGAATACATTCAACGTCATTTAGGGCAATTTAAAAGTAGTTATTTTACAACAAAAGTGTTGCTTAAAGCAGTTTACCCCAAAGCATGCTAACTTACTCTATTCCCCCTAGATAACTGTCTTTAGAAGTATTAAAGGAATGCTATTTAAAAAAAGATCCTGCTTCTGAAGTGAGTGAGTGAGATTGGTTGCTTTACGCCCTTATCAACACATTTAAGATGGTTATATCAAGGGCGGGAGAGCTGAGAGGGAGGCAGTTTATGATCATACCCGGGAAATAGAGATAGAGAAGAAGGCAGAGAGAGAGAGAGAGACAGAGAAAAAGAGACAGAAAAAAGAGACAGAAAGGCAGTTTAAGCTGTTGGATAGAGAAATTGTGGCTATCAGATCAGTTGCATGCCTCTAGAGTCAGTAATAACTCTTTATTTAGTTGACAGAAAGATATCAGCGCCAGGAAGTCCTCACTACCACTCCATTCCACTACAATCCAGGCGATGTATATCGTTAGCATATATCCCCCGTGCTTCCGGCCCTGTTTCCGGTGGTCATGGGTTCTGGCTATATTGGTGTCAGGTGTTAAAGGTAATATCAGAGGACTACAGAGGATGTGGCCAAGTCTGCTCACTCTAGCCTAATCCATCTCTTCCTCTACTGTCTACTATATTGTACACCTCTTCACCCTCACTGTGGCAAGCTAGAAATATGGGATGCAGTATAGTGTGTAATAGGGTCAGATTTTCACAAAATGTACAATTGGCAGCTGTACACCTTTACTAAATTCTGCTGAATCAGGCTGCAATTTGGTCAATACTAGGTAAATTCGAGTATATTCGGCATTGCATTGATTCTAGCAATCTGTTTGTTTAGGTTGATCTGAGTTTTGAGCTTTATTTTCGTCTGAAATTTGGATTATTTGAGAGGATTGGTGAAGACGAATTGTACATTTTCTGAAAATCTGACCCTATAGTGTAACATGTTACTGTTTCGAGTGGGAGCAATGCCACTGCCCCCTTTCAATATAAGGGCCTGCTGGCTTTGTAGGTCCTCAAAATGAAGAATGCGATTCCAAACAGAAACTTTTTCAGCTTTCTGACAGCTCTCTGTAGGTGACTTCATGCTGTTGATAAACCTACGCATCTTATAGAAGAAGAATATGGCAATAAAATAGCTATTCTTCAAAAGCTTGATTTTGTGATCGTGCAAATAGAGTAGAGTAACTATTGTGTTTGTGTTGTGAGATCAGCGAACCGCATATTCTATTCATCTGATTAAATGTTTCAGCTTTCCCCAGCTTCTTCATGAAGACAGGATGATATATAAGAATATAAAGAAATAGGTGTGAGTGAGTGAGATTGGTTGCTTTACGCCCTTATCAACACATTTAATATGGTTATATCAAGGGCGGGAGAGCTGAGAGGAAGGCAGTTTATGATCATACCCAGGAAATAGAGATAGAGAAGAAGGGAGACAGAGACAGAGTAAAGAGACAGAAAGGCACTTTATGGTCATACCCAGGAAATAGAGATAGAGAAGAAGGGAGACAGAGACAGAGTAAAGAGACAGAAAGGCACTTTATGGTCATACCCAGGAAATAGAGATAGAGAAGAAGGGAGACAGAGACAGAGTAAAGAGACAGAAAGGCACTTTATGGTCATACCCAGGAAATAGAGATAGAGAAGAAGGGAGAGAGATACAGAGAAAAGAGACAGAAAGGCACTTTATGATCTTACCCAGGAAATAGAGACAGAGAAGAAGGGAGAGAGATACAGAGAAAGAGACAGAAAGGCACTTTATGGTCTTACCCAGGAAATAGAGATAGAGAAGAAGGGAGAGAGATACAGAGAAAAGAGACAGAAAGGCACTTTATGGTCTTACCCAGGAAATAGAGATAGAGAAGAAGGGAGAGAGACACAGAGAAAAGAGACAGAAAGGCACTTTATGATCTTACCCAGGAAATAGAGACAGAGAAGAAGGGAGAGAGATACAGAGAAAGAGACAGAAAGGCACTTTATGGTCTTACCCAGGAAATAGAGACAGAGAAGAAGGGAGAGAGATACAGAGAAAGAGACAGAAAGGCACTTTATGGTCTTACCCAGGAAATAGAGATAGAGAAGAAGGGAGAGAGATACAGAGAAAAGAGACAGAAAGGCACTTTATGGTCTTACCCAGGAAATAGAGACAGAGAAGAAGGGAGAGAGATACAGAGAAAGAGACAGAAAGGCACTTTATGGTCTTACCCAGGAAATAGAGATAGAGAAGAAGGGAGAGAGATACAGAGAAAAGAGACAGAAAGGCACTTAATATATAAAAAAACATTATTGTAAGATAGATATAAAACATTAAGACAGGCATAAAGTGGCTTTCCTACCAATTAATAGATTGGAATTGTTATCAATCAGTTCAAATTGTGAAGAAACTATTGCGATATATTTGTCAAAAGAGCATGTGTTAGATATTATGAAAGAAGTCTCAGAAAACACACTATTCGAGAGAAAGAGATTAAGAGCCCATATTGAAGGGTTCAGTTTATTAGTAAATTGTACTTCAGGACATCACGGAAACCACTATTATTGTGAGCATGTTTTGTTGATCAGCCTTTCCTGGATAAAGATTTTGTGTGCAAGAAAAAATCCTTCCACAAAACGCCCAAGGTTAGAGCCATTGGGGGGCAAGCTAAGCACTCGTGATCATTCCGAATGTTTTGACTTTAAATTCCATGATTTCTTCAATGTCTTCTTGAGCTGTGAAATATCTGAGAGCCGGATGTAGCGCACCTTATCTCGTTCGGGTGTAAACTCGAGCTAAAGTATTTCAAGTTCTTAGGCTAAAATCGAACACTGTGGACCGCAAGCGATGCACTTTCCAGTCAACACTAGTGATTGGCTTGGAGAGCTGACAGGCCTATACGGGTCAGATTTTCAGAAAATGTACAATTCGCCTTCACCAATCCTCTCAAATAGCACACATTTAAGACAGAAATGAGCTTCAAAATGCAGTTTAACATATCAGAACTGCTACTTTAAATCAATGTCATACCATATATATTTAGATATACCTGGTATCCATCATTTTCCAGCTTAATTTAGCAGAATTTCCCCCAATGTGTAGAGCTGCCAAATGTACATTTTCTGAAAATCTGGCCCCTATACGTCCTTTCTCATCTACCGTCTACGTCGGGTCTACCTAAGCGGAAGATTTCATTTATCCTGGCTTCGCTATGAACCTGGCAATGTCAGAATTTTTTCAAAGTGCTGAGAGGTAAGACGCCGAGTAAGCCAACTCAGCTCTTCCAGGTTGGACAGGCGGCTCAAGCGAAGGATGGCCAAGAAGAAAATGACAACACGGTCCGATAAATTATATTGTTGAGAACCGTATTATGAGCTAGAGAGGGTGCTATACTGTGAATGGCTATGAATGGATTTAAGGGCGGAGATATTCTGACATCTAGAGGGAAAGAAATGGCAAGATATTGTTAGGCAGAGATGGATGGTTTATAATAGGAGAATAGCTTCAGATCTGCAACATTCTGTGGAGGTACACACGGATAATAGATGTGCTCAGGAAACGCTAGGAAACGTACGCTAATCAATTCTTCCACCCAGGTCCCGTGGACATGTGAGAACGGACTCCTATTATAAGATAGCAGGGTTTTTATGTAGAATCAGGAAGGTGTAGGCTAATAGCATAGTATTTCGTAACATAGCATTTCCCAAAAGAAGAATAAAAATATGTCATACGGGAAAGACATATCTAATGAAATGTGATGATATTCGCAGGGTCTAGAGCCTACTTCAATCGCAAAAGGCATCATCCCCTTTCGAGTTGAGATCCTAGGTATGAGCATTTGGGTCAGTCAGATTTTCAGAAAATGTACAATTCAACTTCACCAATCTTCTCAAATAACCCAAATTTCAGACGAAAATAAAGTTCAAAATAGAGTTCAACATAACCAAACAGACTGCTAGAATCAATCCAATACCAAATACACTCGTATTTACCTAGTATTGGCCAAATTGCAGCCAAATTTAGCAGAATTTACTAAATGTGTACAGCTGCCAATTGGACATTTTCTGAAAATCTGACCCATTTCTATACCAGATTACTATCACTCTGCGTCTTCCAGACACGATAGGCGTTTAATACGATTGCTTTGTCCAATTTAAATCCTCCCCGGCGTTTCACGGCCTTTGGCTCGGTCTGAGTATGAGCAAACTGAGTTGGTTACACCCAACGATGCTGGAAGTAATCATCGTCTTGATAATGTTATTCACATATTGCGAGCTGCCACGAGCGACGAATTATAGTTGGACTGATGAAATCCACGCCTGGTTATCCCATGCACATATAGAGATGATGCAGAGATGATGCAGTAATTCATAAAGCGTATATTTGCCATGATTTGTTTTTCTCTGCAGCGTCGTATAAGAAATCTTACATATAAACCCTGCCCACACACAGCCGATTTGTCCCCCGGCCGGTTGCCTCCCGATTTGGGTCTCCCGATGAATCCTATGGTTTCATTTCAAGTCCTGGTTTATGTTTTTGAAATAACATCAACCAGGATTGGAAATGAAATCCTAGGATTCATCAGGAGACCCAAATCGGGGGGCAATCGGGGGACTTATCGGCTGTGTGTGGGCAGGGTCTTATGAAGGGACTCAATTATCGTATATATATATACTAGTTGGATTGCTTATGTGATTGATATTCCTTATTATAGTCAGGTAGATTGGTATAAAGAATTGCGTCCGTGACATCACCAGGCGTTACAGACACATCCTGATGTATGTTAGTTAAAAAATATAAACCAGGATTTAAAATGAAGTCATAGGATTCATTGGGAGACCCAGATCGGGGGACAATCGGGGGGTAAATCGGCAGGGTGAGGACAGGGTCTTAACTTCATGGGGAAAACAGGAATGTTTTTAAATCAAAGGGTTATGCAACCAAGCTCCAACGATTCAGCGACCGTTGGAATAATTTAGTTATTGATTTCCTCACCACAGTACGTTTTAATGAAAAAATAATACCCAACAGACGCTTGCCATAACAAGATGAATAAAAAAGGTAATTTAAAGCTATCCGCTAATTGAAATCTGAAGTCAAGCAAGGAAACCCAAGTAGTAAGTGAAGAGTGCGGTGCAAGTCACTCTGGACGACCGATACAGATTAAAGCCGAGTTCTCCGTTATATCATCGACCCAAAACTAAAGGTCTTCTATTTTTTGTTCCCCTTTTCTGCCTAGCTGTTATCCAAAAGTCATTTGACTCAAATTTTGAAGGATTTCAACCAGCAAGTGCGCACATAATCGGGACACAATGACAACGAGACACTATTAGGTCAGATTTTCTAAAGAGAGCTTCTAAGCTAAGATCTAGATGTAATATTGTGAGATACACGATAGCAAAGGTAGAATCCAGAAAGGAGGAAAAACAACTGTGGGGTCGCCTAACAGCTGATATGGAAGAATATATCGAAATTCTTAAGGTTTAGATTATTTTTGAATGGTTCTTTTGGGGCTACCCTGATGAGTTAAATGAATTTCACTTCCGATGACCATGTTTTGGTTAACCAAGTCTCCTTACTGTGTATAAATGTGTAATGGAAATAAAACTCATTTTAAAAAAAAGAAATAAAAGAGAGCTTCTAAAGCTGTCTTTAGGCGACTTTGTCTCGAAAAGATCACTGTCTTCTGTTTTTTGTCTTTAGGCCTCAAAAATACATTTGAGACAAAAGACAAAATGCGCGACATTGCCTAGAACTTGCTGCAGAGCCTAATCAATTTCCAGATTTTTTACAAGGCGACCCGACTTCAAATTCGACGGATTCGACTTCATATCTTCGTATAATGATATAACAGCAGCAACATATTGTCATAAGATATAACTAAACGCGAGCTGCATATACGGCAACGTATTCACAAAACGCAAGTGTCTTTTGGTGAGTGTCTTTCACAAGTGCGAAGGCACGCGTGAAAGACACTCGTAAAAGACACGAGCGTTTTGTGAATACGTTGCGTTTGTGAATACGTTGCATATGTATACGTTGCCGTATATGGGTCAGATTGCCGTATATGGTTCAGATTTTCAGAAAATGTACAATTCAACTCCGCTAATCTTCTAAAATAACCCAAATTTCAGACGAAAATAAAGTTCAAAATACAGTTCAACCTAACCAAACAGATTGCTAGAATCAATGCAATGCCGAATATACTCGAATTTACCTAGTATTGGCCAAATTGCAGCCTAATTTAGCAGAATTTACTAAATGTGTACCGCTGCCAATTGTACATTTTCTGAAAATCTGACCCATATGCAGCTCAAGTTTAGTTCTATTTTTATGCCATGATATATATATTTAAGAGTTATTTGTCCATTATTTACCTTCATTGCATGTCTCGCAACCCTCGGACTCGGCAAAAACAAGTGCCTACAATGTTGCGTCATGAGCGTCATGATATGAGCGTCATGGATTGGCGCAGCTAAATTTACGTAACCAATCAAAATAGCGGGAGTAAATTGGTTGCATTCGAAAAGCGGATTCCACTAGTGCAATCCAGGCATGTTTATGCCATGATCTAATCTGGCCATGTTTTTGTGGATACGCACAGCTATCATGGCATAATATAGGTTAAACAATGAGTGAATTTGGTAAGATTTTATTTCGTAGTATAGGTGAGGATGCAGCTTTTAAAAGCGATTAATCTTGCCTATAGCCCTCTGAATTACAAGGAGTGGGTACCTACGGGTCAGATTTTCAGAAAATGTACAATTGGCAGCTGTACACATTCAGTAAATTATGCTAAATTAGGCTGCAATTTGGTCAAAATTAGGTAAATTCGAGTGTATTCGGCATTGCATTGATTCTAGCAATCTGTTTGGTTAGGTTGAACTGTATTTTGAACTTTATTTTCGCCTGAAATTTGAGTTATTTGAGAGAATTGGTGAAGGTGAATTGTACATTTTCTGAAAATCTGACCCAGGTAGACATCGAAGTGCAGATGCTATGCATGCGATACTTCCACCAACAAGGACTGACATGTCTTTTGTAATGAGCTTATCCCAAAGAAGAATGGCTTTGTTAATTAGTTAGCTTTTGCCTGCCGCCATCGGACAAGGATCGATTCCTTTTTAATCAGAACTCAAACCCATGCATATTTTCAGTCCACGCCAAGGGTATTCTTGCTAAATAAACTGATTAAGGGCGATACGAATGGTTCTCTCCGCTTTAAGACATTTTGCATGTGGGCCTAATCAAGATTCGAGATTTCCATCCCGAAAGTTGTAGGACCATTATTAAGGGAAGAAATGACGACAATTATACAATCTAGAAATCCAAAGTATATTTTCGAGAAGAATTAAATTCTGTCATACGAGAAACATGAAAGATTTCGAAACCAATGAGAATTTTCAAAAAGAAATATTATTTACATATTGTAGGAAATAATATGCTATCTTTTATCAGTTTCGCTTCCGGGTCTGTTTTTGAGATTCAGTTGGGTGAAACTATTTGGAAAATGTATAAGGGTCAGATTTTCAGAAAATGTACAATTCACTATCACCAATCTTCTCAAATAACCCAAATTTCAGACGAAAATAAAGTTCAAAATACAGTTCAACCTAACCAAACAGATTGCTAGAATCAATGCAATGCCAAATAAACCCGACGTTACCTAGTATTTACCAAATTGCAGCCTGATTTAGCAGAATTTACTAAATGAGCTGCCAATTGTACATTTTCTGAAAATCTTACCCATAATTGAAAGGATCCAAAGATAAGGCAAAATGTATAAAAATTTGTCTTGTATGGACTTGTATGGACTTATGGACGTATGCTACCGGTTGCATACAGCAGGGCTGGAAGCTAACAAACAGCAACATGGGAGAATAATGTGCAGACTACTCTATCAGTAGAGCATCAGTAAACTTTCCCTGGTTTCCCCCATTTCCCTCTCTGCTTGGATAACGGTCAAAGGAGTTCCCGTCCACATGAGCTATGGACCACCGGCCACACAATCTGTAAGTCTGCTTTGCGGTATATAGCCTTGCTTTAACTGGTGGCGAAGTGGGTGCGATACCTTGTGAGCTATGCAAATAATTGTAACCACTCACTGCGACATAAAATGGTGAGTGAGTGAGTGAGATTGGTTGCTTTGCGCCCTTATCAACACATTTAATATGGTTATATCAAGGGCGGGAGAGCAGAGAGGGAGGTAGTTTATGATCATACCCAGGAAATAGAGATAGAGAAGAAGTGAGAGAGAGACAGAGAGAGAGACAGAAAGGCAAAATGGATGCTTAATACTTGATGTACCTACTTGTTACCTTCATAACAATGGCTGGAGGAAAATACATCCACAGTGGGCTATAATATTGTCATCCAAAAACTTCAAGACAGACAATTCCTTCACTTGCGATATTAAACTACAGGGTCCTGTTGTATAAGTTTCGTGTTCATTTGTACACTTGGTGACGGCTAGGTAACGTGCCTGCGTACAATTTCTATCATACAACAGTACATTCGGCCATGTGGGTCAGATTTTCAGAAAATGTACAATTGGCAGCTCTACATATTTAGTAAGTTTTGCAAAAGTAGGCTGCAATTTGGTCAATACTAGGTAAATTCGAGTATATTTGGCATTGCATTGATTCTAGCAATCTGTTTGGTTAGGTTGAACTGTATTTTGAAATTCATTTTCGTCTGAAATTCGGGTTATTTGAGAGGATTGGCGAAAGTGAATTGTACATTTTCTAAAAATCTGACCCATGTTTTCAATGATATAATAGATGCCAAGAACTAGGTGTACTGATAACAACCTACCAGTTCTTTGTGTATTCTGCACATTATGTAACGTACAGTTAGCATCAAGGCAGGGCATATATTTAGGAACAGTTATATATAGTTTCATAGGCATCGAAACTAAAGAAATTTGAACAGCCCCAACGTCAAATCTACTAACCTAAACCCTATTATGTAGTAGTATGTATTGCCATGAACAACGAATACTCTTCATATACTACTCGTATTGAAAGACTATACAAACCACTCCATACAGTTTATGTTTAACATCAGATGGGCCTGTGAGTCACGACTGTGTATTTTACTGTATTCCCTTTGTTATATTATTACCAATGTCATCGTATATGAATTCCACACACCTTTATATGTGGCTGTGCTAATAGACCAACATATGGGTCAGATTTTCAGAAAATGTACAATTCGCCTTCACCAATCCTCTCAAATAGCCCACATTTAAGACAAAAATGAGCTTCAAAATGCAGTTTAACATAACAGAACTGATACTTTAAATCAATGTGATACCAAATATACTCAGATATATCCTGTATTCATCATTTCTCAGCCTTATTTAGGAGATTTTTCTAAATGTGTAGAGCTGCCAATTGTACATTTTCTGAAAATCTGACCCATATGTGGCTGTACTAATAGACCAACATATCACCTTATATGACAAGTGATTAAAGAAACCACTCAGATCTAGATCCTTAAGGGGCTCATCGCATAAGAAATTCTTACATAAATTTTCTTTCCTTAGCTACTTTTCCTTGCTAAGCAGCTAGTGTTATGTAACATTACGTAACATTGTGTAATCTCATTATATTTATATTAATTATCACCCATTTATTATATCACCTCATTACTAAAATCGCTAATTATACTTAGCCACCCACTACTGTGCAAGTCTACTTATTCATGCTAAGCCATAAGGTATTACGTAAGGGTTCCGCCCCTACTCTTTACCCACATCCTGGAGGAAGATATGTAGTTGGATTCTAGTTCATTAAATCAGTTGCTTCACTCTTCTCACGAAGACCACACGTTTGTTTGTATTCTTTCATCATACCTTAACACTGATAAGGAACTTGTAAGGAATGAATCTGCTGTATTCTCATATATACATTGTAGTATTCTACTCGATTAGAAATTCCATTAGAGACGTTACAATCGTGTACCTTAGTATCATTGAGTTCAAGGTAAATTCCTTTCTACCCCAGCGATTGTGATAAAAATGCAACAAGGAGCGAAGTGAGAAGAAGGAGTATCGATTTAATCAACATTCGACACAATATACAGGACGCGGGAGATGTTTTACATTGAATATAAAAGGGAAAATACGTAAAGACTTCATATTGATTTCTCTAGGGGATAAATCCCTATTTAGCGTCTTGTCGGCAGCCTTATACCTTGTTCCTATCACACGCCAAGCGTTTGGATCGTAATTTTTCTTCCGAGAAGCTGAAAGGGATGTGCGCGAAGTGCCTTTTCTATTTATAAGGTGTCACAATGGTGCTATTTTGTTTTTATGAGTCCATTACCGTTGCCAAAGATTGTTTTCTCTTTAGCCAGACAACCATTACATTGATCTTTATCGTCCATCCCAGGTGGACGTCACGTTAATTCCCATAGTACCTACTGCAGGGCAGCATATGGGTCGGATTTTCAGAAAATGTACAATTGGCAGCTGTACACATTTAGTAAATTCTGGTAAAATAGGCTGTAATTTGGTCAATACTAGGCAAGTTCGAGTATATTCGGCATTGCATTGATTCTAGCAATCTGTTTGGCTAGGTTGAACTGTACTTTGAACTTTATTTTCGTCTGAAATTTGGGTTATTTGAGAAGATTGGCGAAGTTGAATTGTACATTTTCTGAAAATCTGACCCATACATAGTACCTACTGCAGGGCAGCATATGGGATGCCCATAGTGTTGGTGAATGCAATAAAGGAGAGTGTATTGTTTCGCAAGGGTAGGGGGTATGTATGAACAAATGGTTTAGATTAGGCTAAATACTGAGTTAAAGGTAAATGCCAGTGTTTAATAAAAAATTAATGAATCATGGATTTCTTTTTTAAACTTTGGATTTGGAAAGAACATGGTTGTGGGAACCCAATAAGCCAAAAAAAACCATATGTCATTGAATTAGTTTTTGTTATATATATATAAATAACTTTATTTCCATTTTGTAAAGGTGTTGGTTACAGAGGGAAATCTTGGCGTAAAATACAACTTCTATATAGCATATAGATCTACCAGAGGTGCCATTTGAAAAAATAAAAAGTACAACAATTTTAACATAATATCATAGTAACAACTTAGCGGCTAGGATACAATGACAAATTCGTATTAACTCCCGGGTTACAAGAATAGAATATTCGTTTGTTTTAGCATGGACAAAGTCATGGCAACAGCTATATAAATGCTTAAGCAATTGTATATATCCCAACAATAGGGATTATCCCAACTGTAGGGATTTTCGATCAGATAGTCAATAGCCCATAGTGTTTCAGGGACCACTGAAATTTACTATTGTTCACTAGCATCACTCTAACACAGGAGCGAATGTTTTAAATGTAAATTAAGTATAAGGTATTTGATGCATGGCATCCCATTTGAATGTTAATAGTAATAATACAATACCGAAATCAAAACATTGCACATTGAATACGAGCTGAAGTGAATATAAATGTATACATCCAGGATTACCCAGGGACAAACTGGAAGAGTTGTGTTTACACAGAAGGTTTTAAAATGTCCCTTTTCCTTTTAATAATGTATACATATGGGTAGTGCCACACGAAAAGGCCACTTTTCCTACTACTCACGAAAATTGCTATACTGCTAAAGCATGTACTTGTAGTTGTACTGGTTTGCCACGAGGTGGGACCACTATTTAGATCACTACCTTTTCCACTTTCTCTGTTACCAACCATCTTGAGATTGTTACCTGTGTGGTAAACACCTGTTTACCTTGCATAACAATTGCCATTGGATATCAACAGTCATTCATAATAAAACAGAATATTAATAGTTGACGTTTGTCCTGTTCTTATTTCTCCTTCATAAACGAACTAGTGGGTCACTACATATGTACAAAATGGAGATAAAGCTATTAATATACAACACTAACACAATGCGTCTACACCCTATCACAATGCCCCTAGGCGGGAGGCAAGCTTTGTGCAGTGGCGGTCTATCTTGCCTTTGCAGAAGCCATGGCGCTATATATCAGTGTTCTTTTTAAAGGGCCTAATCCACCAAGCCGATTCTCATGCGATTTTGCGCCGCAGAGGACTCTTTGGCACTACATTCTGTGAGAATCGCATGGGAATCGGCTTAGTGGACAAGGCCCTTAATATATGATTTACCCGTTTCAAATTTCTTTCTTATTCTTACTTCTCTTGTGAGTAAGAAGTATTTTGCTCTTTCATGTTCAAGTTACTTTAATCTGACTTGAACTATATAGAAAATAACGCGATATAGTACTGACTCATATAACTTTAACATCTCTGTGTTAAGATAGGGAATACCTCGATAGCTTTTCGATATTCTATAATGTGTAATGCCAGGTCTTAACTCTACTTTGTATATGCTACTTACACATAATATAATAGTTATGCTCAAATGCATTTCACGCGCATTGCGCGCATTCTTATACACAAGTACTATGTGTATGTTGTCCACAAGGTGACAGTAAGAGGCTAGTAGACTGCATTTACTTCTCCTTTACTTCCTTATACCTTTATGTTACTACATCCAACACCTTTATTCTTATGTTAACGTTTCTGCTATGTCCAATGTCAATCGTTTATTAAACAGAGTAATTACAAGCTAGATTCGCTCTTGTTGTTCTTATTTGTCCTCCCCAGTGTTAACCAAGGGTCATTACATAAGCATCCATTAAGTTTCCCTCTTTGCTTTATGCAATTTGGACCACCGACGAAATTTTGAAACTATCCATTATCATTGGTGTATGGTAATAGATTAGTTTTTGAAATCAACCCAGAGTCAAACACACCCACACACACCAAATTGGGTGCCACTTGTATTTAACATAGCGTGCAGAAATTACATTTCTACTGAGACATGTACGGGTGAAATCGTCCGAAAATGTACAATTTTCCTACTCAAATCCTCTAAAAAAAACCCAGATTTAAGAGAAAAATACAGTTCAACATAACCAAACAGATTCTTTGAAACAGGACAATGTCAGATATGCACAAATATACCTAATATTGACCATTTTACAGTCTAATTTAGCAGAATTTACTAAGTGTGTAGACCTGCCGAGTGTACGTTTTCTCACGGTCTGACCCATACATATACTAAATATTCGTCATCCAAGTTTGTTGTAGTATTGTACTCGCATTGTACAACAGTCTTGGCACAAGTGGAAACGGGTAATGAGAAGGTCCTTCCAGTGACCTTAGTATTTGGTACGAGCCGGCATAGCCAAAGTAACGAGTTGGGTGGTGATAAATAGCTTCGCACTGACCAGCACTTCTCCAATTCGATTACAGAAAGATGGATACCCCAACCCAACTGCTGGGCCTGGTTACTTACCACAAAGCATTGTCTAAATGGGTCAGATTTTCAGAAAATGTACAATTGGCAGCTCTACACATTTAGGAAACTCTGCTAAATGAGGCTGTAATTTGGCCAATACTAGGTAAATTCGAGTATATTCGACATTGCATTGATTTTAGCAATCTGTTTGGTTAGGTTGAACTGTTTTTTGACCTTTAATTTCGTCTTAGATTTGGGTTATTTAAGAAGATTGACCAAGTTGAATTGTACATTTTCTGAAAATCTGACCCTTATGATCAAATCAAATAGTTTTAGCTTTTAAGTGAACACAGATGGGTTCTGTATTAGTTGTTTTCCACAGAGAGAGGAATCGCAAAATTGCACGAACCAAGGAAATGGAATTCTAATATTAGAATTGTAATCCATTAGGCTATATGTCCTTTACTCTCCAAGCTACGCTTGTATATTTCGCTGCCCAATTACCAAAGAGCCCCTGTTTTGTAAATTACATTTGTCTTCAACATGTGGTCAAAAGGTTCCAGGAAAAGCCCTTTTCATGTGGGATAAAGCACTTTAAAGCTGCATTATTTGCTATTATGAAAACAGAAATCTACCAAAACTCATAGTTATTATGAAATGTCTACAATAATCTGCAGGAAAGGTCTCCGAAATATCTTTTATGAAGCAAAAACAACTGGGGAAAATCCTTCACATTTGAGATGAAATGACCTTTAGATGGGATGGAAAAGAACGGAACAAACAGTAGAAGATGTTTAGTTTTAGACTGATGTTATCTGAGAATGCACCTTTAAGAACGACCATATATATATATATGGGTCAGATTGTCAGAAAATGTACAATTGGCAGTTTTCGCTGGTTCTGTAGGTGGAGACGAATGACGAGGTCCTGCCAAAATGAATCACTGGCCATGTAGGCACAACCTCACCACTTCTCGCCATCACAGCACCATCGCAAGGCTTACCACAGAGCCTACCACAGAGCTTACGGCAGCCAGTGGAGACCACCCTTTAAGTCGCATGATCTTAAGAAATCGTAATGTTTTTGTGTTCAATTTGGCTAGGCGAATTGCACCCCAAAACTGAACGACACTAACTGAAATATGTCACCGTGTGAAAATCAAAATGATGACTTTCCATTATGGGTTCTGAATTCTCCTGACTCCAATATGGATGCTCTGTGTATAATGCTTCTCAATTCTAAATAAACATTTCCAACAATGATATGGGTCAGATTTTCAGAAAATGTACAATTCGTTTTCACCAATCCTCTCAAATAACCCACATTTAAGACAAAAATGAGCTTTACAAAAATGCAGTTTTACATAACAGAACTGATACTTTAAATCAATGCCATACCAAATATACTCAGATATACCCGGCATTAATCTATTTTTAGCCAAATTTAGCAGAATTTAATAATTGTGTAGAGCTGGCAATTGTACATTTCCTGAAAATTTGACCCATATGAAGGTCAATTGAAGTATAGTGGCATTTCCCATCGTTCTATTCCATAATGTATAAATACAGGCAAGCTCTGTGGTTGATCTGGTCCGCCATTCACGTTATAATTCTCGTGCGCATCTCACGTGAGTTACTGATCTGTCACGTGTTTTTTTTAATGGAGACATAACTAGATTAATGTCGTCTGCGCATCGCAAAGCCGCCCTTTGTAACGAGTCATAATTTGTAACTTATGATTCATCCAGGGGCCTCTTGCATACGATATCTTTACTTAGAATGTTCCTTGCTAAGCTATTGTTCCTAGCTAAGGTAAGATATTCCTACTGTAGGAATACAAATGGGTCAGATTTTCAGAAAATGTATAATTGGCAGCTGTACACATTGAGTATATTCTTCAAAATTAGGCTGCAATTTGGTCAATACTAGGTGAATTCGAGTATATTCGGCATTGCATTGATTCTAGCGATCGGTTTGGTTAGGTTGAACTGTGTTTGGAACTTTATTTTCGTCTGAAATTTGGGTTATTTGAGAGGATTGGCAAAGCTGAATTGTACATTTTCTAAAGATCCGACCCATTATATACTGTTGCAAACGCATAACGCATTGCATTCCATCTAATTATAGACTGAATTTATCTATATTCTACTCCTGTTATATGTACATACAAGAATTGCTCGTGAGCGATGATAAGTAAAGCCATCGCAGGAAAGGATTCCGCTGGGTCTCCCAAAATGAATATGGACTTTTATGAAGCCCTGTAGCAAAAGCAAAATCGTATAGCTTCCTTTTGTAGAACATCTTTAGTTTTTTACCAATATTGGTTGAAAATACATAGAGATTAACTAAAGGCTGACACACACATTGCCGATTTAGCTCCCGATTGCCCCACGATTTGGGGCTCCTGATGAATTCTAAGATTTCATTTCAAACCATGGTTTATGTCATTTCAAAAACATTTCATAAATCTGGATTTGAAAGGACATCCTAAGATTCATCAGGAGACCCAAATTGTGGGGCAATCGGGAGCCAAATCGGCAATGTGTGCGTCAGCCTTTACGAGTTGGTTGAAGGAGCGTGAATATTGCACAAGTTGCGTAGCAACGATCGAGTGCAATATTCTAAGCGACTGAAACCAACAAGTTCGTTAACAGATTTATTATACATGCTTTCAATCATGAAAATAAAAAATAATCGAGTCAAAAATTTGAATTTTAGCGGTAATCTTAGTAAAAAAAACATTGGTTGCCCTGACAACCCCACGTAAATCACTAGTGAAATAAGCACTATGCGTAACTCAATCTAGATACGTTGTTCTCAGAGCAGTACGTGTATAATACAGTTCTTTAGTTGCCCTCTAGTGCTCATGAGACATTAGGTAGTAACTTCATAAGACCTAACCATTCATAACACGCATAATAAACATTATAGTAAACACTATCCGAGTGATATGAAAGACAAGAACTTCTGCTCAGATGCCTTCTTCAATAGTTCTCGAAGGCTAATGTTCCCACGGGCATATATGGGTCAGATCGCCAGAAAATGTACAATTCACCTTCACCAATTCTCTCAAATAACCCACTTTTAAGACAAAAATGAGCTTCAAAATACAGTTTAATACAGCAGAACAGATATTTCAAAACAACATGATACAAAATATACTCAAATATTTCTGGTATCTATCATTTTTCAGTCTAATTTAGCAGAATTTAACAAATGTGTAGATCTGCCGATTGTCCATTTTCTGAAAATCCGACCCATATACACATTAGGATTCTCCACAGACACAGCTTTGCTGCCTTCATATGGTAAGTAATCAGATAAGAGCATCCTGTTTTGCCATGCTTGGAGGTTATCTGTCCCAATGTTCGTCTCAAAGGCTTGAAATGATGTGAGACTAGCAGCCTTCTTTTTGTTTGCTGCAATAGTTTCACTTTCCCATCTAATCTTGGGCTCATTGCATAAGAGGGTCAGATTTTCAGAAAATGTATAATAACAGCTCTACACATTTGGGAAATTCTACTAAATTAGGCTGAAAAATGAAGAATACCGGGTATATCTGAGTATATTTGGTGTCGCATTGATTTAAAGTATCAGTTCTGTTATGCTAAACTACATTTTGAAGCTCATTTTCGTCGTAAATGTGGGTTATTTGAGAGGATTGGTGAAGGCGAATTGTACATTTTATAAAGATCTGTGCCAAGAAATTCATAGTCAATATGTTCCTTCCGTAGCTACTTTCCTTGCTAAGTAGCTGGTAAGAAAAGTTTAGGGAAGCAATTTGCCATACAGACAATGCTACACAAACAATGTTAATTTGGGTCAGATTATCAGAAATCATATCATATCATATCATATTCCTAATTTACCAGAATATACTAAATGTATACAGCTGCCAATTGTACGTCTTGTGAAAATCTGGCCCATATAAAGCACACGAGGAGCGAACATATTTATCGGGAAATGCCTTTAGGCCTACATATGAGTGATGATAAATAACCATCACGTCACTGAAAACTGCAGTCAAAATCTTTCTGTTTGAATGTGGTAAGTTTTCAGAAGATTCTGAAAATCATTGTCACAGGTAAACTATTGTATCCTTCTCATTCAAATATCGAGTATAGCATAATCATATTGCTAAACAAGAAACAGTGACTCAGCATTTTTTGACAGCACATATACGTTGAAGGCTACGTTCTCTCAACGCTGTATCCATTGAAAGTGCTACTGTTATAACCCGATACTCCCTCAAACGAAGCGTACCACTCAACCGGAAGTGACGTATTGCCAGCGTCTACGATGTGTTAGACAGGTGTCTCTTGATCAAAGTGGTCAAGGTCAAAGGCCAGTCTCGCGAGGTTTGTTCCGCAAGGCTGTTGTCGAGAGAATTAGAAAGGGGTAACTGTATCGAGTCGCAACACAACACCGCAAGGTGGCAGTGCAAAACCACTCAGTCATTCTACTTTTCCTAAAAATATGACCTTATAAGGTCATATCTTTTTAATTTGATTACAAACTTGATCATATATATATGTATATGATCAAGTTTGTAATCAAATTAATTCATTTAGCTAAGAACATCCACGTTATCAAATGTGTCAGATTTTTATAAAATGTACAATTTAAGACAAAAATGAGCTTGAAATTGCAGTTTGCATTAACAGAACTGATACTTTAAATCAATGTGATCCCAAATATACTCAGATATATCCAATATTCATCATTTTTCAGCCAAATTTAGCCGAATTTCCTAAATGTGTAGATCTGCCAATTGTACATTTCCTGAAAATCTGACCCATATATAGTTACAACTTGGCCACACATGTTGATAACATTATCATTTATTGTCTGATAGATGGATATACAAAGGAATTGTGCTTCTATCTAAAATGGTATACCACATTATGATTTCATCACACCTTTTTTGAAAAAGGGCACAAATCACCCGGATGTTGGACCCATAATAGACATCCCAATCTCAACTCCCCAGCTCCTGTCATCTAGCATTAGGTCAATCCTTCCATCCAATATATCATAATTAGATATACCGGTACAAGAAGAATGAGTGAGTGAGTGAGTGAGATTGGTTGCTTTACACCCTTATCAACACATTTAATATGGTTATATCAAGGGCGGGAGAGCTGAGAGGGAGTGAGTGAGTGAGATTGGTTGCTTTACGCCCTTATCAACACATTTAATATGGTTATATCAAGGGCGGGAGAGCTGAGAGGTAGTGAGTGAGTGAGATTGGTTGCTTTACGCCCTTATCAACACATTTAATATGGTTATATCAAGGGCGGGAGAGCTGAGAGGGAGTGAGTGAGTGAGATTGGTTGCTTTACGCCCTTATCAACACATTCAATATGGTTATATCAAGGGCGGGAGAGCTGAGAGGGAGGCAGTTTATGATCATACCCAGGAAATAGAGATAGAGAAGAAGGGAGAGAGAGACAGAGAAAAATAGACAGACAGGCACTTTATGGTCATACCCAGGAAATAGAGATAGAGAAGAAGGGAAAGAGAGACAGAGAAAAAGAGACAGAAACGCACTTTATGGTCATACCCAGGACCAACGGTACAAGAAGAATGCCACGGAAAAGTAGCCTGGAATATAGTAAGATAGAATGAGGGGGAGAAGAGACAGAGAGAGAGAGAAAGAGATATCTTACACTATCAGTACACGAGGACACATATGGGTCAGATTTTCAGAAATTGTACAATTGGCAGTTGTTCATATTTAGTAAATCTTGCAAAATTAGGCTGCAATTTGGTCAATACTAGGTAAATTCGAGTATATTCGGCATTGCATTGACTCTAGCAATCTGTTTGGTTAAGTTGAATTGTATTTTGAACTTTATTTTTGTCTGAAATTTGGTTTATTTGAGAGGATTGGCGAAGGCGAATTGTACATTTTCTGAAAATCTGACCCATATAGCACAAAGCCTTTTTGCGGGGGTGGGTGGGTGGGTGCATAGAAGCACTTGAAGGCCCTCGTCGCCAGCCATAGTTCACTTGGATAGTAGCTGGCAACCATGATTTGGTCTGATTGTTCAGTAATTATCAAAGATTCTTTACAGGAATTGCTGTCAGTGTGCCATTTGAGATTCAAATGGAGCACAGTCTTATCTCCCTCGCTCCGAACACAATGTTTCATCTGATAAGCACGTAGCATACATGTGGGTCAGATTTTCAGAAAATGTACAATTCGCCTTCACCAATCCTCTCAAATAACATCCATTTAAGACAGAAATTAGCTTCAATATGCAGTTTAACATAACAGAACAGATACAATAAATCAATGTGATACCAAATATACTCAGATATACCCGGTATCCATCATTTTCCAGCTTAATTTAGCAGAATTTACTAAATGTGTAGAGCTGCCAATTGTACATTTTCTGAAAATCTGACCCATGTATGTATCTCTACACTACCCAGGTGATGTGTGATCTAATTACTTGGGAATATATAATTTAATTGTCATGATTACTGACAACGTCTTCAAAAGATCAGAGGCAGAGGCGTATAGTGGATTGAATCGCCCCCTTCAGGGGGACATGATTATTACAATGTGCATTAAGGGTGGTCTCCACTGGCTGCGGTAAGCTCTGCGGTAAGCCTTGCAATGGTTTGTGCTGGTTCTGTAGGTGGTGAGGAATGACGAGGTCCTTGCCTATATGGTTCACTGACCATGTAGGCAGGACCTCGTCACTCCTCAGCAACACAGCACCATCGCAAGGCTTACCACAGAGCTTACCGCAGGGCTTATCGCAGCCAGTGGAGACCACCCTTTAGATTTTATATTAAATAATAATCCTTGTCAAAGCTACTATGACTAGTACACGTTAGTTCTAGATAAAAGACGTTTTTAAAAGTGTTTTTACAGGCATAAAGTGATCCATTTTGCTATCAGGAGCTCATGATAATTCATCATAATACAACATTCACTTGGACCACAAGTCAAATGTAATGCATTTGATCCACCCAATCGGTGGACACTATGTCAGCCCAAGGTCAAATTGCTTCATGATCCATCAAGCTAACAATTCTACCATTCTGATATATCATGCAGTCAAATGTGATGTATTTCAGGAAAATGAGTCATAAGTCGCAAAATTGATATTTTTCAAAGTGTTTTTTTCACAAGATCTGATTATTGGAATGTTCTGATTTTTGGTGGGTCTATCACCTATAGCTATATCAATGGATGTATCAAATTTCAGGACGATCTATGTAATATATTCGTTCGTTTTCAAGGTCCTCATATGGACTACATTTAGTTACTTTACTGTATATTGACCCCCAGAAATATTGCAAACTTTTTTTTTTTTTAAACGAAAATATCAAACTTAGAATCTAGAAATACTTATTACATTATTAGACTGTTTACTATCATTGGAATCTGCTTGATCTCATCTTTTCAGATATAATGTTATCTCAAAATCTAATTTTTGCGACTTATGACTCATTTTCCTGAAACACATCACAAATAGAATATCTGGTCATGCAATAGCCACTCTGACTGAAGGACAGGTAGAATTAGAGTTTAGATGAGAAATGGTCAAGGGTTGCGCATCTTCCACATGATATCATATATGTGATCCATTTTAAGAAAATGAGTCATAAGTCGCAAAATATGGATTTTGAGATATCATCATATTTGAAAAGAGGAGACCAAGCCGATTCCAATGATAATAAACACTGGGAACCCAATAAGCATTTTTATATTTGAAGTTTGATATTTTAATTTTAATTTAACTAAATATACGCCATACGAAGGCCTTCAAAATGCAAGGATATATTTAGCACAATGTCCCAAGATTTGTTACATGGATTCATATGACTATCAGTGCTAAACCCTCTAAAAATCAGAACATTTCAATAAAGAAATCTTGTAAAAAAACACTTTGAAAAATATCAATTTTGCGACTTGTTACTTATTTTCCTGAAACACATCACATATAACCTATGACTACACTATCTGACCTCGTATGACCTCAATCACTGTTCTGAACACATGGGTAACATTAATCAGTCTGGGATCGGCCTTTCCTTCAAGTCCAACTTTCATTCATATCTGGGTACAGCACTACTATGTGGAACAAACACATTGGCGCTGAAATATTATAAAAAAAATACACATTGCCTCGCACCTTTGCGGGATATCTTCAGGGCAAGAAATGTTTCTAAACAAGTTGATATTGGAAAAGCCTGATATCCCAAAGTGTCGATGTGCTCTGATTAGATTTGGCCTGTGAAAGTTTTCCTTGCTCTTAGAGAGCTGGAAATATCATAACGTGTACCCGGCGCTGCCCTCTGCGTCTAAAAAGGGAACCTCCTCCTCCAATGATATTAGGTTACCTCCATTTCACACTAGCCCGCCCATCCGGGCCCTCGCCCACAAGGTCAAAGGCGGTGTGGCGCGTATCTGAGGGTGCAACTTATTTGATGGGTCAACATTGCTGAAATTAGAAGGCACGTATCCTAAAGCTGAATTCACAAAGTGTTTCTTTTACAAGATCTCTTTATTGAAATATTCTTATTTTTGCGGGGTCTAGCCCTTTTAGTCATATGAATCTATGTACCAAATTTCAGAATAGTGCATTAAATATATTCATGCGTTTTCAAGGTCTTCTTATGGAAAATATTTAGTTACTTTAATAGTAATTGCCCATCAAAAAATATTGCAAACTTTTTTTTTCAAAAATAAGAATATCAAACTTAAAATATAGAAACATATATTAGATGTTCTACTGTTTACTATCATTAGAATCCGCTTGATCTCATCTTTTCAAATATAATAATATCTCAAAATCCAGTCGCCACATTGACTCGTTGTCAGGGGTTCTTTGACAACAGGACTAAGATTACCAATATGTTGCTCCTAGTATATATGTTCGTATAAGATTGTAAGCCGATCGAATGGGCAGAAAAAACAATCACCAAAGCGATGGTGAAGAATGAAATGACCACATTGAAGGAGTTCGGTGTTCACTGAATTCTGAATCAGCAGGCTGGTAGAAATAACAATGTGGCTCTCTCCTCAATCTGTCAAATTACATTCAGGTTCAGTGATATGGATCAAAATACTAGACAACTATTATATTTTGATTGATGTTAACTGGGAGTGCACCTTTATAAGACCGGTTCCATTGCCCATTCCTATTTTACCTAGCTCAATTTTCCGAAATGCTGACTGGAAAACAAGCATGTATCAGGGCTTTGTGGTAGGCTAGAGGGAAGAGTCATTAGCCTAAACATGACCAACACACACCATTGCATAGTATACTCAGTGTCCTCAAGGCCTTTATAGGTTCTTATCTCAAATAAATGATTGTGGGTAACGCAGGCAAGGTTCTCAAATCCTATGATAATGACCAGCAAAGTCTGCATGTTGCTTCTTGGAAGGCTCGACTACACGTTATTAACCCACATTCATGAATCAAAGCTGGCCTTGCAATGACATATGGGTCAGATTTTCAGAAAATGTACAATTCACCTTCACCAATCCTCTCGAATAACCCACATTGAAGACAAAAATGTGCTTCAAAATGCAGCTTAACATAACAGAACTGATACTATAAGTCATTGCCATACCAAATGTACTCAGATATATACCCAGTATTCTTCATTTTTCAGCCTAATTTAGGAGAATTTCCTAAATGTGTAGAGCTGCCAATTATACATTTTCTGAAAATCTGACCCATATATTCCAAGGTGTCTCTTCCTGAGGGCGATTCCTAACCCACGCCTTATTCTTTTCTTGGTCTCATTCAAGGACAATACCACAATTATTCCAAGACGCCGCATTATCCACGCTGGATGTTATTGAATGTTGCCCAATGTGTCCAATATTTCTACAGTATATTTGGGTATTGAATATCATATTATTTCTGACATTTGACTGAGCAAAATTAATGGTCTTTCTATCTAGTCAATATACACATATATTATAATGAATATGTCGGTTACATTATTGCCTCTCTCCAAAAATTCTAAAGGGAAGATGTTTTTCACTCGAACTAAAGCTCATTTAAAATAAGTCGAAACGTAAACAGACAAAAAAGAGGTACAAGCACCTCTTCCTCACTTGTACGTTTTGAGGTGGGGCTGGACGTGACAGTGGATATGAGGCTTAAGTTCAATATCCTTCTCCAACTCCTTCTCATTCACTGACTCCCTGCAATTAACGATGTCTACTCAATTTTCCAATTTCTTTTTTTAAAAAAGACTCCTTCATCTCCTTCCTCTCTCAGACTCAAAATTAAAAAAAAATCTCAACAATTCTTATTAAGGACTACTGCCCTTTGACATTGATTAAGTTGAAACTGCCCATTGCCCTCTGCCCCCTGGTCACCCAAACCTCTGTCGCTAACCCCCTCGTTCAATAAAACTAAAACTCCACTCAATCAGAGTTATATTATTTACAGATCAGGCTACAGGTTCTCGATTTCATATTCAAACTTGCTCCACTGTAAGAAATAAAGTTGAAATCAGTTCATCACATTTATGTATAATTTTTTTGTGGATGAAGTAAAGCAGCTCTGTTTCGATGCCCTGTGAAAGCTGGAGTTCAAATTATTTGTTCACATTCAGCGCAGATCAAGACTAAAAAAATGCAATTTATGAAAAGGGCTGAAGGATTTGAGGTTGGACGGCGTCTCACTATTTCATTTATCAAGATCAAAGGAACTCGTTGCAACCCATTAAAGCAATACGAACTAATTTGTTTTCTGTCTGAAGGAAATGAATATTTCTTGCAAATCAGCAGTTTTCATGCGGATGTGTGTGAGACAATTAAGAGAAGGTAAGTTCATTCGCGTGGGCAGAATTTGAATGAGAACATCTCACAGGAGACCTGTTAAAGAAGCAACCCAAGGCACATCCTTCCTCATGTGGCCAAACGTATTGATGGGTCAGATTTTCAGAAACTGTACAATTCAACGGCGCCAATCTTCTCAAATAACCCAAATTTCAGACGAAAATAAAGTTCAAAATACAGTTCAACCTAACTAAACCGATTGCTAGAATCAATGCAATGCCGAATATACTCGAATTTACCTAGCTTTGACCAAATTGCAGCTTCATTTAGCAGAATTTACTATAATGTGTACAGCTGCCAATTGTACATTTTCTGAAAATCTGACCCATGTGGCCAAACGTATTGTGGGCACAGTTGGTTGTATTGGCGGTGAAAATGATGTGGGCATGAAAGGGATGATCCTTTGTTCCATGTATACGACATGGAAGCTATGCAGGGGTCAACATGGAGACAAGAGGCATCACATTGTATCCTGATATATGGCCAAGGTTAAGATTCCAATATCTACACGCGTCAAAAGGTGCTATAGAATATGTGGGTCAGATCTTCATAAAATGTGCAATTGGCCTTCACCAATCTTCTCAAATAACCCACATTTAAGACAAAAATGAGCCTCAAAATGCAGTTTAACATAACAAAACAGATACATTAAATCGGTGTGATACCAAATATACTCAGATATACCTAGTATTCCTCCTTTTTCAGCCTAATTTAGCAGAATTTCCCAAATGTGTAGAGCTGCCAATTGTACATTCTCTGAGAATCTGACCCATATCCGTCAGGCTATGTATCCAATAATGGACATGGACACAACTTTCATAGAATCAGTGACGACAAAAGGATACATGGGCAACCTCAATGCACACATGTGGTCAATGCTTTTAGAATCATAAAGATAAGACACAATCGGTAAGGATATAACTAAATATGATAAGAGGGTCGTAAAGTCTTCTCAAATTTCCTCCTTGTTACAATGAGATACGTTGCGTTAGTGTGAATGCAAAATTGTAGCTGCATTGAGTTGGAGAACAGACACAAGTCAGGAATTTGGCATTTGGTCATGCCCAGGAAAAATGACCCCTGAGCTCAAGTTTTATTGTGATCGAGATCGTCCAAGCAAGCAAAAGAACAGGACAAAGTGTAATTGGGTCAGATTTTCAGAAAATGTACAATTCGCCTTCTCCAATCTTCTAAAAAAAAACACATTTAAGAAGAAAACCAGGTTCAAAATACAGTTCAACATAACCAGACAGATTTATTGAATGGATACAATACAGAATATACTCAGATATACTCAGTATTTATCATTTTCACTCTAATTTAGCAGAATTTGAGAGATTTGTAGAACTGTAGATTGTGCATTTTCTAAAAATCTGACCCAATTGCTTTGATGGATGAAGGTGTTCACGTTTAGAACATCCCTACTCACTTCACATTTCAGAAATCGATAAACATGCTACCTAAAAATAGATGATATTTAATCGAGAGATTGCATAAAAAGATAATTTCTATATTGTGTCATTAAATAAATATTGATATCGAATTCCATTATTATAACCACATTATAAGAGAGATCGATCGGTTTACATCTGCAAAATATTTTGAGGACAGGTAGGGTGATAATATATTTATTTAAGTTAAACACAATCGTGCAGCGAACACGAGGATATGAAGTATGGTAAATGTGTCTCAATGGAGAAGCTTTTGATAAATATTCACGGCAAATATCATTGGACTACTAGTAAGTGGATGCGTTAGTGTTTTGTTGGTGCGTTGTGGTTGCTAAATCTCCCTATTTTCTATATTGAAAACTATTTTCACTACAATTACACCCTTTGACCGCTTTAGAATACTGTAAGACCATACGGTTAAAATTCGGGAGCTCTTAATTAGTTTCATGCACGATTTGGCATCTAGCAAATTACTGAGACCATAAAAGTGTTCTTTACCGATTCGAGAGCTCCCTATCTGTCTCCTTGATAGGATTAAGTAAGGTACTTTAGAATCCCAATAGCTCTGTTGGGCAAAATGATCATTGGCTTTGCAGAAACATTAAATAATCATCACTAAATGCCAGAAAATTTCTTTCATGAGTTTGATTGAGTACTTCAATAGCTCATTATCCCAATTATAATCAGTCTAACTTAGTCTTTAAATTGATTGGTGTCACAGGTGGCCCCCTGGAATTAAGTCAATTTAAGTGTAATCCTCTTCCGTGTCATCGAATCTTCTTTCCTGTGGCGATTTTAGACCCTTGTGTATATTTAAGAGTTCGGCTAATCCTCTGCAGTAACTTGAAGTCATATATATGGGTCAGATTTTCAGAAAATGTACAATAAGCAGCTCTACACAATTGGGAAATTCTGCTAAATTAGGCTGAAAAATGAGGAATACCGGGTTTATCTGAGTATATTTGGTATCGCATTGATTTAAAGTATCAGTTCCGTTATGTTATACTGCATTTTGAAGCTCATTTTTGTCGTAAATGTGGATTATTTGAGAGGATTGGTGAAGGTGAATTGTACATTTCATGAAGATCTGACCCACTTAATGGGGTCGAAGAAGAGATTCGGAAGATATACATTCATGGGGATTAGTTGATACAATTGGTTCATATACTAGCTACAGTCCCTACCCGCCTTCAGTGGGCTGCATTGGTAGTATTGTATACGGGTCAGATTTTCAGAAAATGTACAATTGGCAGCTGTACACATTTTGTAAATTCTGCTAAATTAGTCTGCAATTTGGTTAATACTAGATAAATTCGAGTATATTCGGCATTGCATTGATTCTAGTAATCTGTTTGGTTAGGTTGAACTGTATTTTGAACTTATTTTCGTCTGAAATTTGGATTATTTCAGAAGATTGGCGAAGTTGAATTGTACATTTTCTGAAAATCTGACCCATACCTATTCTCAGTTACAAAAACCTTCATCATTTAGTTAAACGTTGCCTCTTCTTTGAACTAGAACATGTATTGTTCTTAAAAAGAGAAACCCACACTCCTAGTTACTCATACATATAGGCACGCACACTAATTCCAAACTAATCTAATATCTTTCTTCCTCGAAATGACTTTCCTGGGTCCAATTTCCCATCTGCACTTTGGCACATAATACCACACGTACATACCCTATCTTAGGGGAAAGCCTCGTGAACCTTTCTTCGAAAATAACCCGCCGTCTATGATTGAAGACGTTGCGCGTGCCCTTCTCATTTAGCGACAGATCGATTTGCTTCATTACATGGAAGCAGAAGAAGCGCACCCTAGCGGCATATGAATCACCCTCTAGGTGTGGGGGCGGATCGGGGGAATGGGTCAGATTTTCAGAAAATGTACAATTCGCCTTCACCAATCCTCTCAAATAACCCACATTTAAGACAAAAATGAGCTTCAAAATGCAGTTTAACATAACAGAACTGATACTTTAAGTCAATGTGATCCCAAATATACTCAGATATACCCTATATTCATCATTTTTTAGCTAAATTTAGCCGAAATTCCTAAATGTGAAGAGCTGCCAATTGTACATTATCTGAAAATCTGACCCGAATCTGATCCTGGTAAGCGTTGGCAAGAGAGGTGTAGAAATGGCATGTCATGTGAGGAATCGCAGCAACTAGAAGTAGGCCTACTCTTTCTGATACGTCTCTTACATTGTCGTCTGCTACCAAATATAGATGATGGACTTATCGCTTTCCTTGCTTGATCCTAAGCACAGGAAGCGGGAAGTGCTCTCTGGGAGACACAAGAAGCACAACTCGTTCTAGTTCTACTAAAGAATATCATCGCTCTGGGATTCAGGAACGACCGAGAAGAATGGTAGAAAGTGCATAGCTGCATGGTGTTAAGTTCATTGGTAGGCCAACAAGCCCCACCAAATACTACTCGAGATGTTATGATTAACGCGCACATGAATTTGCAAGTGTGTATCACCAGTATCAACGAATGCTATACCATTATCACGGTGTCAAAGTTTGAGAAACTTATATAGATATTATATATGATATAACTCGCCATAAATCATGTGGATAAATTCTTTCCGTTCTATTTCTGAGAGGATATAATCAAGTAAACCCTAGAGACATAGTAAGAACTTCATGTAAAAAGTCCATGAAATTTTAGTATATTATGGGGATATCTCGAGAGGCCAGCAGCCTAGCACCTCTCGGGATATCTCCACAGCGGTAATAATGTACTAATAGTAATTGTGTTGTGTTGTTACGTTGTGGTTGCTAAATCTCCCTATTATCTTACATGCTGCTCCCTTTCACTTTCGGCCCTGTCTTAAAATTATACTATCTATTATTAATAAAGCTACGTGCAAGTGGGTGAGATTTTCAGAAATTGTACAATTGGCAGCTGTACATATTTAGTAAATCCTGCAAAATTAGGCTGCAATTTGGTCAATACTAGATAAATTCGAGTATATTTGGCATTGCATTGATTCTAGCAATCTGTTTGGTTAGGTTGAACTGTATTTTGAACTTTATTTTCGTCTGAAATCTGGGTTATTTGAGAAGATTGGCAAAGTTGAATTGTACATTTTCTGAAAAATCTGACCCAAGTACAGAAGGGAGCATAAACAAGGCGTATGTTTACATGAATCTGAGAACAATTTCCAAAACCTCAAATAACGTCAATCTCCAGGATAGCATATTGAGATATGTTGTAAAAAAATACAAAAAATGATGTGCAACAATGTACCGCCCTTGCAAACAAATACTACTAACACCGGTATAATTGTTTTTAAATGTTTTATTCATCAAGACATTATGCACATTATACACTGTATCTGTATTCCCTAAATTCAATGTAGGCCTGTACATGGGTAAGCTGGTTGATATGTTTTCGCCTTAAATTAATTGTTCCCATATTGTTTACCATTATAGGAGAGTGACCATGTAACGTCTCCGAAGCTCTTTCGTTAAGAAAACAAAATTGTCCCATAGGCGATGTACAGATCATATTTACAGGCCACCTTTGCCCCCATAAAAAGATCCTATTCTAACGCCTGGAATTCCTAACTAAAGGGCCTAATCCACCAGGCCGATTCTCATGCGATTTTGCGCCGCAGAGGACTATTTTCCACTAAATTCTGTGGGATTTGCATGAGAATCCAGTCTAAGTCCAAACCTTCAGATCAGATAAGAATGGTATGTCAGCCTACCTCGGTAATCGGTTTCTTGTCCTAGAACTCAGCGTTTTAATTGGAATATGATGGCATTTTGCGGTCTGGAATTATAATGACTCTTGAGGCTTGAGGCTTGAGGCTTTCCCTTCGTTTGAAGGGATTCTCTCAAGTTTGGGCCTAGACTGAATCGGCTTAGTGGACCAGGCCCTAAAGGCTCACAACCAATGCATCATTTCTGACTTGATCATTTCCCATTGGCAACAAATTTAAAATTCGTGCCCGTTAAATGGAGCGTTTGAATGTTGTGACATTTTATTTGATTAAACCTTAGAACTGGATATATATATACGTAGTATATTATGTGAGTATAACTCGCCCTTCTCCATTACTTCATCCCACCCATGCCTCATCGCCCTCCGGTGGGGACCATAGCTCCCTCTCTTCCAACTCTCCAATGGTCTCCTGGCCGTCTGCCCTGCTCCCTTAAGTGCTCACCATAAACATATATACAGCAAGGCCACTCCAGTCTATAGTTGGGTCGGATTTTCAGAAAATGTACAATTTGTCTTCACCAATCCTCTCAAATAACCCACATTTAAGACACAAATGAGCTTTAAAATGCAGTTTAACATAACAGAACTGATACTTTAAATCAATGTGATACCAAATATACTTAAATATACCCGGTATTCATCATTTTTCAGCCTAATTTAGCAGAATTTCCCAAATGTGTAGAGCTGGCAATTGTACATTTTCTGAAAATCTGACCCATATACAGCAGCAAGGCCACTCCAGTCTCTACTTACGTCTTCTACATATGGAACATTCGTCGAGCCAGAAATTAACTATAGCTGTTTCAAAACCACTCCTCGGCTGCTGGTATACAGCATGGCACAGTCACAATTTACACAGGGTTCACATACATCTCGTATGTGGTACAGTATACGGGTCAGATATTCAGAAAATGTACAATTGGCAGCTGTACACATTTACTAAATTCTGCTAAATTCTGCTACAATTTGGTCAATACTAGGTAAATTCGCGTATATTTGGCATTGCATTGTTTCTAGCAATCTGTTTGGTTAGGTTGAACTGTGTTTTGAACTTTATTTACGTCTGAAATTTGGGTTATTTGAGAAGATTGGCGAAGTTGAATTGTACATTTTCAGAAATTCTGACCCATTTATGCTTTGCTTATGTGATAGATGATCAAAATAAGAACATTTGCACATTGCTTTCTATCATGTGTACGTAGAAGCCACCTGCGTCACTCAACTAAACAATTGACAAAATTGGGTTATTTGAGAGGACTTGGGAAGGTGAATTGTACATTTTCTGAAAATATGATTCACACACTGGTGATCTAGCCACTAGTTCTATTGACTGATTGCCTGTTTGTTTCTCACTTCTGACTATATAAATGTACGGTTCCTAATGGAGACCTTTATATTTAAATGAATAAACGTCATCGAACTTCATCGAGTGTACATATATGTCTTTGTTGGATGATTTAGACTTGCGTTAATAATCACACACCTTCTGCTGCCTGTTTCGTAACAAATCTATACTTAAGATTACCCTTGCAACAACGTACGAGTCAGATATTCAGAAAATGTACAATGGGCAGCTCTACACATTTGGTATATTCTGCTAAATTAGGCTGAAAAATGAAGAATACCGGGTATATCTGAGTATATTTGTATCGCATTGATTTAAAGTATCAGTTCTGTTATGTTAAACTGCATTTTGAAGCTTATTTCTGTCTCAAATGTGGGTTATTTGAGAGGATTGGTGAAGGCAAATTGTACATTTTCTGAAAATCTGACCCATACACACCGAAACAACGTACACAACTACATTATAGGATCTTAACATGGGTTCCATTAATAGAATCTTTATTTACTGTACACACAGTGCTGCGATAGAAATTTCCTATCAAAGCATGGACAAAGTTAATAACACTATCAAGGACATTCTTACAAAGGTTTAGTCAGAAATAGCCGTAAACGAGTCAGGCAAAACGAGTCACTTGATTTGACTCTTTTAGGAGGTACTGGACTCGGATTTAGAGTCAAATGACTCCTTTATGTTTCTCTGTGAATAACACTATCAAGGACATTCTTACAAAGGTTTAGTTATGAAACAGGCCCTTGTTGTATATACAGTCTAGGCCTAAAGGTGAGAGAGTCCCTTCAAACTAAGGGAAAGCCTCTCACCTCAAACCACAAAGTGCCATAATAATTCCATTAAGACTGCGAAATGTCATTATATTCCCATTAAACCACCGAGTTCTAGGCCCGGAAACCGGTTAGTGAAGGAGGCTGACATAGCATTCTTATCTGATCTGAGGGTTTGGACCTAAAGTGTATATGAAAGGATCGCTATGTATATCAACTCTTGCTCGAAGTAGAAATCGATGGCCTGTTACAAATGCCTATAAGATAGCCAGATGTTCCAGTAGAAGAGTCTTGTGTTACCTAGAGGAATCACAGTACTTATGATAAGATTACTATGGATACAACACCCCTAAAACATAATTTTCCAATGGGACAATAAATTCACCAGCAAATCTATAAAGTAGGTCTATGTTCGCTTGAGTTATGGCATCAAGGATGGCCGGCAGGGAGCGGTACAACTGTATCTGGGTCAGATTTTCAGAAAATGTACAATTGGCAGCTCTACACATTTAGGAAATTCTGCTAAATTAAGCTGAAAAATGATGAATACCGGGTATATCTGAGTACATTTGGTATCGCATTGATTTAAAATATCAGTTCTGTTATGTTAAGCTGCATTTTGAAGCACATTTTTGTCTTAAATGTGGGTTATTTGAGATGATTGGTGAAGGTGAATTGTACATTTTCTGAAAATCTGACCCATCTACCGACAGGAGGCGGTACAACTGTATCTACCCATCTCTCCAACTCATCGTGTCATCGGTCAATACCGCCATGCCCCGCTCTACATCAATCGAAATCTGCCGGGAAATTATTTGCTGTCGTCAGCCCCTGCGAAGATTCCCCCCGGGCTGTCTATACGCATGAGCAAAACAAATCAGCTTTAACTATCTTTCTATGTTCAGGAACGAGAAAAAGAAGAAGTGGGAGAAGAAGGCGACGATGGAGAAGAAGAAGAAGAAGAAGAAGAAGGGGAGGGAGATTTTGTCCTTTTTGTATGCATCTGTCTTATGGGTCAGATTTTCAGAAAATGTATAATTCGCCTTCACCAATCCTCTCAAATAACCCACATTTAAGACAAAACTGAGCTTCACAATGCAGTTTAACATAACAGAACTGATACTTTTAATTAATGCGAAACCAAATATACTCAGATATACATAGTATTCATCATTTTGCAGCCAAATTTAGCAGAATTGACTGACTAAATGTGTACAGCTGCCAATAGTGCAGTTTCTGCAAATCTGACCCATATGATTTCCCTTAACTCACCCCCATCTTTCTTTTTTCTCTCACTCTCTCGTTCTTTCCGAGACAGCCGCTATCAAACGAGTTGATTTGTTATGGGCCTGAGATGTATTGTCGGGGGGAGAGTGGGATGGGACTTGGGTATATCATCTAGCTTTTCAAATGACCACCAGGAATGACCAGTGGTCAGCAAACAGACTGATCGCTGGCATACTGGGCTGGACATTGATGATCGCTTGAGGAGAGTAGCATCGAGGGAAGGGGAGAGCGTGTGGAGGAGAGTACGTAGACTCTCGATCTCTATTGGGTCAGATTTTCAGAAAATGTACAATTCACCTTCACCAATCCTTTCAAATAACCCACATTTAAGACAGAAATGAGCTTCAAAATGCAGTTTAACACAACAGAACTGCTACTCTAAATCAATGCGATACCAAATATACTCAGATATACCCAGTATTCTTCATTTTTCAGCCTAATTTAGGAGAATTTACTAAATGTGTAGAGCTGCCAATTGTACATGTTCTGAAAATCTTACCCTATTACAGTCCCATCACAGCAGGCAACCACTTTTCACTGGTGGTCATCCTGAGAGATGCTTAATGACCGTCGTCCAGGAATGGTCAGCAAATGGTCTCCATTGAGCCTAGCATGGGTCAGCGGGGGCCAGAGCAGATGGATCCGCCTAGGCAGTGATATCGACCTTTATGGCCTGCGGTCAAAATGCGAAGTGGTCACCCCACAGGAAATTTCGAGGATAACCTTATTAGTGGGAAAATAAGTCCACTTAATGAACTCACAACATTTACTTCTGTTCTCTGGAGGGAATAACTTTACAAAGAAGCATATTTATAACATACCAAATAGTGCGTAGCTATTGATAAATGAATTGCCTCTAAACTGCCTATTTGTCAGTTGTGTTCACGATACAATGATCTATTATTGACACTCATTATAAGGATCTTATCCTGGGTTGCATTAATAGAAACATGATCTCAGAAGAAATAGAAACTTGCAAAAAGAGTCAGCATTATAAAATTCGTGTTTTCAATGAACGCACAATATGTCAGCTAAAGCCTAGAGGAGCCAGCCTCATATCACAATCTCTCCCGTCCTAAACCAGGACTTGAAATGAAATCATAGGATTAATCGGGAGACCAAAATCGCGTGGCAATCGGGAGCCAAATCGGCTGTGTGTGTCCACGGCTTAATAGTGTACGCTTCCCTAAACTGTAAAGCAGTAAACTGTATAGAGTAAGATGTCAATTATTCCATCATCCTCCCTTGTTGTCCAGCATACAAATGCGTTTCCTATCAGTAAAAAAGGGAGCAACCGCTTCAATCAGTAGCAGCTAGCATCCCCGCGGTATTGAGAGAACTGACAGATCTATACGTGTATCGCACTGGAGGCTGTTTCATGCAGTGGGTTGGCACTTTCTTTTTTATTGCTGCGACCAACTACCAACCCCAATAGTTGTGTTTTTGCCCATTTCTTGTTTTCATTCTTCAGCTGTCGCTAGAATCGATCCCGACTAATGGATGTTATTACGGAATTTAAAAAAACTGTCTTCGATAAGGGAATGAAGGACCAGAATATTGAGTGAAGGTAGGTAGGGCTCTTACCGATCTTTCTTTATTCCAGTGCGCTGTATTATATGAATCAGATTTTCAGAAAATGTACAATTCACCTTCCCAAGTCCTTTCAAATAACCCAGATTTCAAAATACAGTTCAACCTAACCAAACACATTGCTAGGATCGACGCAATGCCGAATATACTCGAATTTACCTACTATTGGCCAAATTGTAGCCAAATTTAGCAGAATTTAGTAAATGTGTACAGCTGTCAATTGTACATTTTCTGAAAATCTGACCCATATGTTATGATTGAATAAAGGAATTATGCAATTTTGTTGGCGAAATGATATTTTCTCGAGACCTGTTTTTATTATGTTGAGCAATGTTGTTGGTGCACATACTCTAGGTCCAAATCCTCAGATCAGATAAGAATGGTATGTCAGCCAACCTCGCTAATCGGTTTCTTGTCCTAGAACTCGGCGTTTTAATGGGAATATAATGACATTTTGCAGTCTTAATGGAATCATAATGACTCTTTGCGGTTTGAGGCGAGAGGCTTTCCCTTCGTTTGAAGGAACTCTTTCAACTGTGGGCCTAGACTGCACAGATACTTCCACTACATTATAAAATCTGAACTATGCTTAATACATATAGATTCAAACATGTATTGATCTGTATATCCCTTGCTCGAAAGCCGTATTTCACCGATGTATAACTAGGTCCTGGGTATCACCATAAAGTGCCTTTCTGTCTCTTTTCTCTGTCTCTCTCTCCCTTCTTCTCTATCTCTATTTCCTGGGTATGGACCATAAAGTGCCTCCCTCTCAGCTCTCCCACCCTTGATATAGCCATATCAAATGTGTTGATAAGGGCGTAAAGCAACCAGTCTCACTCACTCACTCCCTCTCAGCTCTCCCGCCCTTGATATAACCATATTAAATGTGTTGATAAGGGCGTAAAGCAACTAATCTCACTCACTCACTCACTCTCAGCCCTCCCGCCCTTGATATAACCATATTAAATGTGTTGATAAGGGCGTAAAGCAACCAGTCTCACTCACTCACTCCCTCTCAGCTCTCCCGCCCTTGATATAACCATATTAAATGTGTTGATAAGGGCGTAAAACAACCAACCTCACTCACTAAAATCTGAACTATGCTTAATACTTATAGATTCAAACATGTATTGATCTGTATATATCCACTCGTCGAAAGCCGTATTTCACTGATGCATAACTTCTGTGTGCAGTCTGATTACAGAAGAAAGGTTAGTCACACAAAACTAGATATTAGCTAAATAACTGATAAACTTACAAGATGTACCATCATCACGAGACAGACGGATGTCCGTGCATGGAACTTTCTTTATTCATACAGATGGTGCAGCAGCAGGAACTAGTGATAACCCCCCCCCCCCCCCCCCCGTGTTAAGCCCATTAGGAACTAGTGGGTCAGATTTTCAGAAAATGTACAATTGGCAGCTCTACACATTTAGTAAATTCTGCTAAATTAAGCTGCACTTTAGTCAATACTAGGTTAATTCGAGTATATTCAGCATTGCATTGAATCTAGCAATCTGTTTGGTAAGGTTGAACTCTTTTTTTAACTTTATTTTCGTCTGAAATTTGGGTTATTTGAGAAGATTGGTGAAGGTGAATTGTACATTTTCTGAAAACCTGACCCTCGTGATAAAAAAACCCCGTGTTAAGAACATTAGCTGGTTAGCTCCCCCTAGTGATCAAACTTCATTCAGACATAATTAGTCCCGTCACAGGAATGTCAGATTGCTGGAAAGACTTTCAAGAATCTCATTAATCACCTCTCAGCTTTCAGTTTCCTTTTTAATTCCATCCTTTTCAGACATTCTATTTGAAAGGGATGAAATTGGAGGATACTAAAGATTAGGACTAATTGTCGGCGACAGGTGTTCGTCTTATCCTCTAAAATTCCAATGATCCTAATAAAAAAATCATAATTCATGATCCCGTTTTGCTGATTTTCTTTCATAGCCAATTTACTGCCGGTGCATGGTATGGATGTAATCCATTCATTCAGATTGGCAGTACATTTTAGTGGATTACAGAGGAGCCCATGTTTTAGTCCATATTCATCTTGTTGTTAACGTCGGGCTAACGTGCATTCTAAGTGGATGTTCGCTTTATTAAAGCTGCAATGTCAGTTAATATCGATCAAAAACCAAATATTTTCCTACTATTTGTTCCGTCCCTTATCCTACACATCTGAAAGTCATTTGACTAAATTGGGGAGGATTTTACCATGGTGTTTATGGGTCAGATCTTCAGAAAATGTACAATTGGCCTTCACCTATCCTCAAAATACAGTTCAACATAACCAGGCAGATTTATTGAACGAATACTATACAGAAAAAACTGAGAAATACCTAGTGTTTATCAATTTTCACTCTAATTTAGCAGACTTTGATAGATCTGTAGATCGTGCATTTTCTGAAAATCTGACCCATATATTGCCCGAAGGCTTCATAAATGCCTACATCGATATTACGGCGGCCCGTCGAAATCCCTTGCTGCGGTGGTTTTGCTTATTATCGCTCACTGGCGCTCTTTTTCATTCGGTTGATTTGTTATATTATGAATATAATAACTTATGAATGACTATGAATGGATGCTCGAAATAGTAATAACTGATGTATTTAAAAAGGAATGAATTGAGACCGGAGGCTTTGATACAAAAATCCAACTGACTATCTTTTATTGTCCTTACATACATCACGCAGTAACTGCGACCAAGCAACCAATCTCACTCACTCACTAACCCTTGGCACTTGATTAAGGTGGGAGATATCAAATCCATAATAAATCTCTTTAAAAATGAGTTATCATTGTACAGGTGAGGCCTGATCTCAGATACAGTTACAAAATATCAAGGGTATACTCCGTCAAATCTGATATGCAGAGTTACAGATAAATATATTTGTTGAAGGGTTGATTGCTAGCGAATGACTTGGCTGCTCTTGAAATAGACCCAGAGAACAATATAAAAAATAAAATGGGGCTGATGAAATGCATCCTGCTAATATTTTTTTTTTTTTTGGACGTATTTTATTCAGGTTTTATATTCTGGCAGTGGCCATGCAACTTAATGTGACTCGGATCGGATCCGATATTCCGCCACACCCTGAAATCTAATTACTTACAATTTGTAGAAAAGTGAGAGTGAGGTCAAGTACATTTTGGTCTTACATGTAATAGGAGGGGGACAGACGGGGGAGGGGTGATAGGGGGGGTATGGGTAATGGGATGAGATGGAGGGGTGAAAAAGGGGGGGCAGGGATTGGGATGGTCAGACTGAGCAGAAGAAAATTAGGATTGAGAACTTATCCTTGCAAGGGTCTCAGTGAGTTAGGTAACCGTAAGGTATTAGACATAAGGTCTAATTTTAATCTGTTCTTAAAAGCTAATGTAGTTTGGAGTGTTTTGTAACGCTGATGTAGGCTGTTCCACCACAGTATACCGTCATAACAAAAGGATTTTTGGTAAATGGAAGACACAGGTCTAGCCAATTCGAAATTTAGTCGTCGATTTTCTCTAAAGTCATAATTCTCATCTAGATGTCTTAATTCAACCCATGGGATCCTGCAGAAATGGAGCTGTTTATGGAGAAATTTCATTACGTTAAAGAAAATTCTTGAACCAACCGACATAGTATTTGAATCTACATGTAAAGTATAGGTGTTATACCAACGTGGCTTCTTCAAGGCAAAACGTAAAGCTTTATTTTGGAACGTTTGTAGCTTTGCTAAGAATTTTTGACCTGCGTTCATATAACAGATGTTGCCGTAGTCGAGATGGCTCAGAACCATGGTCTTAATAAGAAGTAGTCTAGTTTGAACATCAAGGGCATTTCTATTAATATAAATATTATAGAGACGGACGTTGGCTTTATTAATAATATTGGACGCCATGTCCTGAAATTTCAATTTAGAGTCCAATTTAACACCAAGATAGGTGAATGAGTCCACCCAGTCCAGGGCAATACCTGTTATCTCTATATGTACATTCGGTGGTAGTTGTACACCTCTTGTGCTTGGTCTGATACACATTGTTTTTGTCTTGGGCAGACTAAGTGCTAATTTATTACTGGAACTCCAGCTTGCAATTAGATCTGTATCACTCTGACTTTTAGTTAGTAACAACCCTTCGATGTGGGCCTCATTTATGAGGACAATGTCGTCGGCGAACAACAGCATATTACCTTGTAAATTTAAGTCAGTATATCTGTAAGTCAATATATCTGTATTATATAAGAAATGACAAGCAGGGCAACGAACGCCCGGCACATCTACAGACTTCTGCAGTACAATTGCAAAGTGCTCTTCTATAAAACAGATAAATATATATATATATATACAGGACGCAGTTGAATAATGATAAATTTGTTCTGCGACAATTTCCATTTGCCACTTTATAGCATGGTTTCCTTGCAGAATCAGAACCGGCTCTGCAATTCCCATCCGTGATGCAGTCATACATGCACATTTTCATTTCATGGCGATTTTGATGCTTTTTTGGTTATATTCTAGTATATATTTGGAGGGATTTGTTTCTAAATGCAGAGCAACACGTTGGTGAGAGGAATATGAGCTATAACATTATCTAAACCTGATTTATCGACAGCGGCTAGAATGGCCTGATGTAATAAAGTTTTACCGAGGCACTTGGAAAGGAAAACCACACGGGAAGCCAAATATGACTTTGGTGGAGCAGCAGTCGTTTTGATGCAGACGATTTTCCTCCTCATATTTTCCCGCCTTTTTGTCTGTGTTAAATGGAGGTTACATCTCACTTGGTGAAGTAAATTGTCTACCATCCAGGCGATTCTGACATTAGACTTCCATTAGTCTCTGTGATTGTGTTAAAAAGTGTATTCAGACCGAGTGCTTGCCTTAAGATCCAAGGTCGGGGAGGTTAAAAGACAATTTCCCCCAAGCGGTGGTATGATGACAACGGCACTGCAATGGCTCATCCTAGCGGTGGCCAGGAACAATAATGATATTGCTCTGGAGAGCCTACAGCTCAGTATTTTTTATATACCTTTGATGAGGTAAGTGTCTTTTCAATACTCAGCACGTAGTCGTCCCCTTATTTGGCTTTTGCTTCACATATTTGAGGATTATTTGGGTCAGATTCTCAGAAAATGTATAATTTAACTTCACCAATCCTCTCAAATAACCCACATTTAAGACAGAAATAAGCTTCAGAATATTCAATTTAATATAACAGAACTGATACTTTAAATCAATGCGATGCCAAATCTACTCATAAATACTCTGTATTTATCATTTTTCAGCCTAATTTAGCAGAATTTCCTTAATATGTTGAGCTGACAATTGTACATTTTCTAAAAATCTGACCCGTTTATCATTGATAAACTTTGCGACAACAGGTGCTTGAAGACTCGTTACTAATTCGGTATAGAGCATTAGAAGCATTATTTATATATTCGCCATTGCATGGGAAGGTCCTGGGTAAGACCTTAAAGTGCCTGGTCCTGGGTAAGACCTTAAAGGGCCTTTCTGTCTCTTTTCTCTGTCTCTCTCTCCCTTCTTCTCTATCTCTATTTCCTGGGTATGATCATAAACTGCCTCCCTCTCAGCTCTCCCGCCCTTGATATAACACTTGTTAACAAGTGTTGATAAGGGCGTAAAGCCACCAATCTCACTCACCATTGCATGGGAAATAAGCAACATGGCATTAATTGGACTTCTTAAATAATGAAACGAAATTTACATTAAACATACATTTTTTTAATTACTTACGAAAACAGAACCGAAATAGGTAACAAGGGCTTCTGAAATATTATAATTCCCTTTAGTTTCTGGTCAAAATAGAGCAAAAACCATACTTTGGGTTTTCAACAGGTAAATTAATTAATTTCACACACTGAAGTACATATGGAATGAAAACTGGGGTTTCGAGGAACTCAATGGCATTATACAGATGAAATATTTAAATCATATCATAATGATGCAACCATATTAGGAAAACCTCCAATTCCCCAATATAGCACACATGCATGAAAGACCGAACCATGGATTCCATATAGTAGATAGCCTCAGTGCTCTCAAAGACCGACCCATGGATTCCATATAGTAGATAGCCTCAGTGCTCTCAAAGACCGACCCATGGATTCCATATAGTAGATAGCCTCAGTGCTCTCAAAGACCGACCCATGGATTCCATATAGTAGATAGCCTCAGTGCTCTCAAAGACCGACCCATGGATTCCATATAGTAGATAGCCTCAGTGCTCTTAAAGACCGAACCATGGATTCCATATATTAGATAGCCTCAGTGCTCTCAAAGACCGACCCAGGGATTCCATATAGTAGATAGCCTCAGTGCTCTCAAAGACCGACCCATGGATTCCATATATTAGATAGCCTCAGTGCTCTCAAAGACCGACCCATGGATTCCATATATTAGATAGCCTCAGTGCTCTCAAAGACCGACCCATGGATTCCATATAGTAGATAGCCTCAGTGCTCTCAAAGACCGACCCATGGATTCCATATAGTAGATAGCCTCAGTGCTCTCAGAGACCGACCCATGGATTCCATATATTAGATAGCCTCAGTGCTCTCAAAGACCGACCCATGGATTCCATATATTAGATAGCCTCAGTGCTCTCAAAGACCGACCCATGGATTCCATATAGTAGATAGCCTCAGTGCTCTCAGAGACCGACCCATGGATTCCATATATTAGATAGCCTCAGTGCTCTCAAAGACCGACCCATGGATTCCATATAGTAGATAGCCTCAGTGCTATCAAAGACCCACCCATGGATTCCATATAGTAGATAGCCTCAGTGCTCTCAAAGACCGACCCAGGGATTCCATATAGTAGATAGCCTCAGTGCTCTCAAAGACCGACTTTGTATTCGTTATACAAGACAAAGAGCCAAGCCACGCCTTGAACAACGCCTCCAATCAATTCTGTGAAATGCTAAAACATCTTCCATGGAGTAAAATCTGGAACGCTTCATTTTATTTTGTCGTCTCGCTTGTCATGCCACCTCCGGCGTTCTGCTAAACTAAAGGATGGCCCGGAGGAAGCGTCTATATACTAGCTGCCAGGATGTTAATAGAGCATTGTTACCATTACGCACTGTATTTTTATGTGTTCTGTGAAGTGGAATAGAGTACATGGATGGATACTGATGCTAACTATAACCCTAAACCTAACCTTAAATGTGTGGTCCTAGGTCAGTATAGGCAGTAGTTATACCCCACTAGCATCCTGACGGCTAGTTTTTAGTTGATGCCTGGCCCGGAAGTAGTTCTTATAGGTCAGGTAAATGAAAGTGAATACCCTTCAATTCGAAGAAAGGTCGAGGTCAGGCAAATCTTTGTGCAGGAAAAAGCAGTCCTGTTCTAAATGTTATTAATAATTATTAATAATTATGATACTTAAAGTAGCGTTCTCAGATATTACAACAAAAACTGACCAAATTCACTCATTGTTTGACCTATAGGACTGAAGTAATCAATATTTTGCTGTTATATGTTTATACAAGAATATAAAGTCGAATCAACCGCAGGAAATGAGCGCTGGTGAGCGATGATAAGTGAACCCACTGCAGTAAAGGATTTCAGCAGGTCACCAAAGGACTGTTTTAAAACAACAAACTATGTATATACTGAATATACTGAGTATATATAGGTATGATATGATGGTCTGTAATAATTTTTAGTCAGCATGTATAATTCATTTAAATCTTACTTGATGAATCGTTAATCGTATAGAAAGTAAATACTTTATCAATTCTATCGTTGTACTTGTATAGTTCAAAATCAGGCTATTCTGTGAATATTTATACTTGATGTATAAAAATGTCTCTTTGTCCTGAATAACATATTTCCAAAATCAAATCAAAAATCAAAATGGAGCTCTACAGGAAGAACAATGGGTGAAATCCTAGACAGTTTTGGTAAAAAAATTTAGTGTTTGATTAATGGTAATAGAGCGCTCATGGACTACGTTGCCTTTACCTTTGCTGCAAGAGGAATATACCGGCTGAAAGTAGTCCCTCGGATGCCTGCCTGGACAAGGGAAAATACCCTTTACTGCAGTGCGCTCACTCTGGCAAACAATCATTTATTTATTGCAAAATTTATAGGCGAAGCGCTGGACTTCAGTGATGTATTAGCTTTCGATTTTGAAAACTCAACGAACAGACTGCATATTTGATGCCAATCATTTTAAGGCTTTCATGTGAACATATTTCATCATACTGCAACCCGATTTGTTTACTATAGAATAAATCCATTCCATGTAAGCAGTGAGCATCGCAGCTTTCCTTCAGGCATGCCAGCTAGGGGCCCGTTGCATAACAAATCGTTGCTTGGTATTTTTCGTCCTCAGCAACTGTTCCTTGCTAAGTAGTTGGTGAGGCACTTTTAGGGAAGGAATAAGCACAGACAATGCTAATTTTCATTTCTACAGTAGGAATTTCCCGCATAAGCAAGGAAAACAGAGCTAACAAACATTTTAAACAAGGATTTCTTATGCAACAGGGCCCAGGCTGATACACATATGGGTCAGATTTTCAGAAAATGTACAATTAGCAGCTGTGCACATTTAGTAAATTCTGCCAAACTAGACTGCAATTTGGTCAATACTAGGTAAATTCGGGTATATTTGGCATTGCATTGATTCTACCAATCTCTTTGGTTAGGATGAACTGTATTTTGAACTTTATTTTCGTCTGAAATTTGGGATATTTGAGAAGATTGGTGAAGGTGAATTGTACATTTTCTGAAAATCTGATCCATATGCCACACATTCCTGTATAAATATATATGTTACTATATTGTGTTTGTTACTTAAGACGTTGGTATTCCTTGCCTTCCTTCAGCCTCCACCAACTCGTCATATCTCAATGTCTCCATCTATTCTCCCTGCTCCATCAATATGGATTTGTTGCATGGGCTCTAAATGGGAGGCGGTGAATGGCATACAGAGAAGGGCCTTACGCCTCGGGCATTAGCAACTACTGCTATTTCAAAGCCTCATTCCGGGCCCTACCACGCGTCCAGGGCCCCCGGGGATCTTTTCGGTTGGGGCCTACTTGGTCTGTCTTTATAATAATCAACACTATAGATGCTGACAATCGTTTTACAGAACGAACCCATACAATGATTAGTATTGATTGCAAAAGACAATTTACAATTCAATTGGTGATGGGTATTGATGTAAGGTGGGGGGATATATATATATACTAGCCCTAATATACAAGTGATAACAGGCTTGTAGTGACACAGGAATCGTTTTAGAGCTGATGACGCGTCTTTCTCCATTCTTGTAACGCAAGTACAGAGAACGGGCAGCAGAGGGGGTCCCAGAATGCAATGCATTAGCAGCGAGGGATGATGGGAATGGCATGCAAAGCGTTTCTCATGTGCATCAGCATCAGGAAGAGGGAAGAGGGGGGGCTGGCTGGACGTAGAACTGAAGGCAATGGGCAGCACACACACAAACCCACACACTGCCCTCCCACTCATACTTTTACTACTGGACTACCATACTCATACTCACACTACCAAACTACTATACTCATACTCACACTACCAAACTACTATACTCATACTCACACTACCAAACTACTATACTCATACTCACACTACCAAACTACTATACTCATACTCACACTACCAAACTACTATACTCACACTCACACTCATACTAACACACTCCTATACTCATACTCACACTACCAAACTACTATACTCATACTCACACTACCAAACTACTATACTCACACTCACACTCATACTAACACACTCCTATACTCATACTCACACTACCAAACTACTATACTCACACTCACACTACCAAACTACTATACTCACACTCACACTCATACTAACACACTCCTATACTCATACTCACACTACCAAACTACTATACTCATACTCACACTACCAAACTACTATACTCACACTCACACTCATACTAACACACTCCTATACTCATACTCACACTACCAAACTACTATACTCACACTCACACTACCAAACTACTATACTCACACTCACACTCATACTAACACACTCCTATACTCATACTCACACTACCAAACTACTATACTCACACTCACACTACCAAACTACTATACTTTCACTACTCACACTCATACTAACACACTCCTATACTCGTACTCACACTACCAAACTACTATACTCACACTCACACTACCAAACTACTATACTTTCACTACTCACACTCATACTAACACACTCCTATACTCACACTCATACTACCAAACTACTATACTACCAAACACTACCAAACTACTATACTTTCACTACTCACACTCATACTAACACACTCCTATACTCATACTCACACTACCAAACTACTATACTCACACTCACACTACCAAACTACTATACTTGCACTACTCACACTCATACTAACACACTCCTATACTCGTACTCACACTACCAAACTACTATACTCACACTCACACTACCAAACTACTATACTTGCACTACTCACACTCATACTAACACACTCCTATACTCGTACTCACACTACCAAACTACTATACTCACACTCACACTACCAAACTACTATACTTGCACTACTCACACTCATACTAACACACTCCTATACTCGTACTCACACTACCAAACTACTATACTCACACTCACACTACCAAACTACTATACTTGCACTACTCACACTCATACTAACACACTCCTATACTCACACTCACACTACCAAACTACTATACTCACACTCACACTATCAAACTACTATACTTTCACTACTCACACTCATACTAACACACTCCTATACTCGTACTCACACTACCAAACTACTATACTACCAAACACTACCAAACTACTATACTCACACTCACACTCATACTAACACACTCCTATACTCGTACTCACACTACCAAACTACTATACTTTCACTACTCACACTCATACTAACACACTACTATACTCACACTCACACTACCAAACTACTATACTTTCACTACTCACACTCATACTAACACACTCCTATACTCATACTCACACTACCAAACTACTATACTCATACTCACACTACCAAACTACTATACTTGCACTACTCACACTCATACTAACACACTCCTATACTCATACTCACACTACCAAACTACTATACTTTCACTACTCACACTCATACTAACACACTCCTATACTCACACTCATACTACCAAACTACTATACTCACACTCACACTACCAAACTACTATACTCACACTCATACTACCAAACTACTATACTTTCACTACTCACACTCATACTAACACACTCCTATACTCACACTCATACTACCAAACTACTATACTCACACTCACACTACCAAACTACTATACTTTCACTACTCACACTCATACTAACACACTCCTATACTCTTACTCACACTACCAAACTACTATACTCACACTCACACTACCAAACTACTATACTTTCACTACTCACACTCATACTAACACACTCCTATACTCACACTCACACTACCAAACTACTATACTCACACTCACACTACCAAACTACTATACTCACACTCACACTACCAAACTACTATACTTTCACTACTCACACTCATACTAACACACTCCTATACTCGTACTCACACTACCAAACTACTATACTCACACTCACACTATCAAACTACTATACTCATACTCACACTACCAAACTACTATACTTGCACTACTCACACTCATACTAACACACTCCTATACTCGTACTCACACTACCAAACTACTATACTCATACTCACACTACCAAACTACTATACTCATACTCACACTACCAAACTACTATACTTGCACTACTCACACTCATACTAACACACTCCTATACTCGTACTCACACTACCAAACTACTATACTCATACTCACACTACCAAACTACTATACTTGCACTACTCACACTCATACTACCAAACTACTATACTACCAAACACTACCAAACTACTTTACTCACACTCACACTACCAAACTACTATACTCACACTCACACTACCAAACTACTATACTTTCACTACTCACACTCATACTAACACACTCCTATACTCATACTCACACTACCAAACTACTATACTACCAAACACTACCAAACTACTATACTTTCACTACTCACACTCATACTAACACACTCCTATACTCATACTCACACTACCAAACTACTATACTCACACTCACACTACCAAACTACTATACTTTCACTACTCACACTCATACTAACACACTCCTATACTCACACTCATACTACCAAACTACTATACTACCAAACACTACCAAACTACTATACTTTCACTACTCACACTCATACTAACACACTCCTATACTCATACTCACACTACCAAACTACTATACTCACACTCACACTACCAAACTACTATACTTTCACTACTCACACTCATACTAACACACTCCTATACTCACACTCACACTACCAAACTACTATACTCACACTCACACTACCAAACTACTATACTTTCACTACTCACACTCATACTAACACACTCCTATACTCGTACTCACACTACCAAACTACTATACTCACACTCACACTACCAAACTACTATACTCACACTCACACTACCAAACTACTATACTTTCACTACTCACACTCATACTAACACACTCCTATACTCACACTCACACTACCAAACTACTATACTCACACTCACACTACCAAACTACTATACTTTCACTACTCACACTCATACTAACACACTCCTATACTCATACTCACACTACCAAACTACTATACTCACACTCACACTACCAAACTACTATACTTTCACTACTCACACTCATACTAACACACTCCTATACTCATACTCACACTACCAAACTACTATACTTGCACTACTCACACTCATACTAACACACTCCTATACTCGTACTCACACTACCAAACTACTATACTCATACTCACACTACCAAACTACTATACTTTCACTACTCACACTCACACTACCAAACTACTATACTCACACTCACACTACCAAACTACTATACTCATACTCACACTCATACTAACACACTCCTATACTCATACTCACACTACCAAACTACTATACTCATACTCACACTACCAAACTACTATACTCATACTCACACTCATACTAACACACTCCTATACTCGTACTCACACTACCAAACTACTATACTCACACTCACACTACCAAACTACTATACTTTCACTACTCACACTCATACTAACACACTCCTATACTCATACTCACACTACCAAACTACTATACTCATACTCACACTACCAAACTACTATACTCATACTCACACTACCAAACTACTATACTTTCACTACTCACACTCATACTAACACACTCCTATACTCGTACTCACACTACCAAACTACTATACTCACACTCACACTACCAAACTACTATACTCACACTCACACTACCAAACTACTATACTCACACTCACACTCATACTAACACACTCCTATACTCATACTCACACTACCAAACTACTATACTCATACTCACACTACCAAACTACTATACTCACACTCACACTACCAAACTACTATACTTTCACTACTCACACTACCAAACTACTATACTCATACTCACACTACCAAACTACTATACTTTCACTACTCACACTCATACTAACACACTCCTATACTCGTACTCACACTACCAAACTACTATACTCACACTCACACTACCAAACTACTATACTCACACTCACACTACCAAACTACTATACTCACACTCACACTCATACTAACACACTCCTATACTCATACTCACACTACCAAACTACTATACTCATACTCACACTACCAAACTACTATACTCACACTCACACTCATACTAACACACTCCTATACTCACACTCACACTACCAAACTACTATACTTTCACTACTCACACTCATACTAACACACTCCTATACTCGTACTCATACTACCAAACTACTATACTACCAAACACTACCAAACACTACCAAACTACTATACTCATACTCACACTACCAAACTACTATACTCACACTCACACTACCAAACTACTATACTTTCACTACTCACACTCATACTAACACACTCCTATACTCGTACTCACACTACCAAACTACTATACTACCAAACACTACCAAACTACTATACTCACACTCACACTATCAAACTACTATACTACCAAACACTACCAAACTACTATACTCACACTCACACTATCAAACTACTATACTACCAAACACTACCAAACTACTATACTCATACTCACACTATCAAACTACTATACTACCAAACACTACCAAACTACTATACTCACACTCACACTATCAAACTACTATACTACCAAACACTACCAAACTACTATACTCACACTCACACTATCAAACTACTATACTTGCACTACTCACACTCATACTAACACACTCCTATACTCATACTCACACTACCAAACTACTATACTACCAAACACTACCAAACTACTATACTCATACTCACACTATCAAACTACTATACTCATACTCACACTCATACTAACACACTCCTATACTCGTACTCACACTACCAAACTACTATACTACCAAACACTACCAAACTACTATACTCACACTCACACTACCAAACTACTATACTTGCACTACTCACACTCATACTAACACACTCCTATACTCGTACTCACACTACCAAACTACTATACTCACACTCACACTACCAAACTACTATACTTGCACTACTCACACTCATACTAACACACTCCTATACTCGTACTCACACTACCAAACTACTATACTCACACTCACACTACCAAACTACTATACTTGCACTACTCACACTCATACTAACACACTCCTATACTCACACTCACACTACCAAACTACTATACTCACACTCACACTACCAAACTACTATACTTGCACTACTCACACTCATACTAACACACTCCTATACTCGTACTCACACTACCAAACTACTATACTACCAAACACTACCAAACACTACCAAACTACTATACTCACACTCACACTACCAAACTACTATACTACCAAACACTACCAAACTACTATACTACCAAACACTACCAAACTACTATACTTGCACTACTCACACTCATACTAACACACTCCTATACTCGTACTCACACTACCAAACTACTATACTACCAAACACTACCAAACTACTATACTCACACTCACACTACCAAACTACTATACTACCAAACACTACCAAACTACTATACTCATACTCACACTACCAAATTACTATACTCATACTCACACTACCAAACTACTATACTCACACTCACACTACCAAACTACTATACTCACACTCACACTACCAAACTACTATACTTGCACTACTCACACTCATACTAACACACTCCTATACTCACACTCACACTACCAAACTACTATACTCACACTCACACTACCAAACTACTATACTTGCACTACTCACACTCATACTAACACACTCCTATACTCGTACTCACACTACCAAACTACTATACTCACACTCACACTATCAAACTACTATACTCATACTCACACTACCAAACTACTATACTACCAAACACTACCAAACTACTATACTTGCACTACTCACACTCATACTAACACACTCCTATACTCATACTCACACTACCAAACTACTATACTCACACTCACACTATCAAACTACTATACTACCAAACACTACCAAACTACTATACTCACACTCACACTATCAAACTACTATACTACCAAACACTACCAAACTACTATACTTGCACTACTCACACTCATACTAACACACTCCTATACTCATACTCACACTACCAAACTACTATACTCACACTCACACTATCAAACTACTATACTACCAAACACTACCAAACTACTATACTCATACTCACACTATCAAACTTGCACTACTCACACTACCAAACTACCATAGTCACACAACTAACAGAGTCGTAAAAAATTTACAATTCATCGTCACCAATTCTCTCAAATAATCCAAATCAGACAACATTAAGGTACAAATATAATCATCTATACACCTAGTATGCCTAAGATAATAGAGTCTTGAATTAGATAACCACAGCCATGTTGACCACAGTCAAGTTGACTCATGTTTACATCATGGGGAAATGTATTGCTGAATACACTCTGATTTAGAAATTGTCAGCTATAAATATAATGGACTGCAAGACAATGAAATAAGATAGACAACAGCCTGCTAACATGTATGGGTCAAATATTCAGAAAACGTACAATTCATCTTCACCAATCCTCTCAAATAACCCATAATTAAGACCAAAATGAGCTTCAAAATGCAGTTTGACATAACAGAACTGATACTATAAATCAATGCGATACCAAATGTACTCAGATATACCCGATATTCATCATTTTTGCAGCCTTATTTAGGAGAATTTCTACTATGTGTAGAGCTGCTAATTGTACATTTTCTGAAAATCTGACCCGTATACATGTTTACCGGATTGTCCTGTACACATACGTGAACTTTGAACTACCCCAACCATCGCTCGATGGCTACCTCTCCGGTGCTATCCCGAACTCAGACGATTGTATGGTAACAAAGGCCCTCCATTATATAACGAGCCAGCGTTCCCTGCATGGACTCTAAAGATATAAGGAGGCTTTCATCGTTCATATTCTTGAGCATGTTGACCTTCTCTAGTGGGATGCAATCAATGCTTGCGTGGAGTCATTCACTATCAGCATGACAGCAGAGGCAATCTAGTCAGACATTGATTTAATTTGGGTGTTCTGCTAGGTGGTATCTGGTTTCCACTGAATCAGACATTTCTGGCTTCACCTGCTGCTGTCTTGGCTTCCCCCAGCGATGGGAACATATAATGAGCTCATCCCAAACAGGTTTCTATCCCAAGGGCTGAAACTCTCTGACATTATTAAGGCAATACGATACGCAGGTGATATATCAGGCATTCGTCTTCATGTTTAGATACACCTTGGTGTTTTATTTACCATAGAGCTTGTGAACTATTTATAAAGCTTTATTTGTTATTTGGTAACTATTATTATTCCATCTTTTCGTTTCGATTGATTATATAGTCAGTTCTACCAGGCGTTTTCTTCTTTTATTATACACGCATTGCTCTGAAAACAACGTATCTAGAGTGATTTATGCATAGTGCGTATTTCACTTGGGGTTGTCATAGCAACCAATCTGTTTCTTTACTAAGATTACCGGTAAAATTCAAATTTATGACTCGATTTGTTTCTATTTTCATGATTGAAAGCATGTATAATAAATCCGTTAACTAACGAGTTGGTTTCAGTCGCTTAGAATATTGCACTCGTTGTTACGCAACTCGTGCAATATTCACGCTCCTTCAACCAGCTCGTTAGTTAACCTGTATTTGGGTCAGATTTTTAGAAAATGCACAATTCGCAGCTGTACACATTTAGAAGATTCTGCCCATTTAAGCTGCAATTTGGTCAATACTGGGTATATTGGAGTATATTTGGCATTGGATTGATCCTAGCAATCAGTTTGGTTAGGTTGAACTGTATTTTGAACTTTATTTGCGTCTGAAATTTGGGTTATTTGAGAAGATTGGCGAAGTTGAATTGTACATTTTCAGAAATTCTGACCCATTTATGCTTTGCTTATGTGATAGATGATCAAAATAAGAACATTTGCACATTGCTTTCTCTCATGTGTACGTAGAAGCCACCTGCGCCACTCAACTAAACAATTGACAAAATCTCGTTCCAGGTGGATATTTCCCAGACCAACCTGTAAATTCAATTGCGGCAAAGATTATATCTCGCGCATATATATAAGAATATAAAAATGCTTGTCGGGACTCATGGATTGTGACATATTTCAATGACGAATACGCAAATCTCTGCAGATGGTAAGTTTTGCAGTCCTTGTATTTATGAGGGACATAGGCATAAATGAGAATATAAAGTTCATACCACAAGAGGGTTTAAATCAGGGCTTGGGAATGGAACAGCTTGAGAAGATTTCAACTGTAGGCGTAAGTCTGGTTATTGCTTAATTCCCATCATGTTGCATAAAGTTATTACAAAGTAGGTTGTCTAGAAACTTAAGGAGAGTCAGGGCATGTGAAAATGTACAACTCGCCTTCACCAATCATCATAAATAACCCAAATTTAAGGCAAAAAATCAGGTCCAAAGTACCGGTCAACATAAACAAGCAGATTCTTTTGGCAACACCAAATATACTGAGATATACCTAGTATCTATCATTTCTTAGACCCTGCCCGCACACAACCGATTTGCCTCCCGATTGCCCCCCGATTTAGGTCTCCTGGTGAATCCTATGATCTCATTTCCAACACTGGTTTATGTTTTTGAAATAACATAAACCAGGGTTGTAAATGAAATCCTAGAATTCATCGGAAGAACCAAATCGGGGGGCAATCGGGAGGCAAATCGGTTGTGCGCGGGCAGGGTTTAGCCTAATTTACTTAATTGAATGTGTAGAGCTGTCGACGGTACATTTTCTGATGCAGTGACCACTGTAAATGATCTTCTCTAAGTATTGCTCAAAAACTTAATTTCTCTGTGGTAAAGGTGTTTTAACTTCTAAACATAACCTTCTTTGACAGGGTGTGGTGGATGACAAGGCGATATCAACTCTTGAACATTGCCCTTTCAACAAGATGTCTGGTGAAAACGCTTTTCTAAACGCCATATTTCAATTTTAATACAGGACATTGATTTCATAATAGCCTAGGCGACACCAAATGGTAGCTGATTAGAAACTGCCCATATTCTATTCTCATTTTGAAAGCTACAAATGGGTACATATGCATTTAAGATGGAATCATATTCCCCTCATTTCATCTATTTTTCATAAACGTTTGGACGATGAAGCTATTTCACAGGCGTTCATTAACTTGGTGTATGAAGCATTACGCCGTCGGGCATATACTAACAATGTTTTATGCAACACGGCATTACTTGTCTGAGTCTTGATTTAAGAGCTGTTATGTTATGAATTATAAAAGACACTGCGAACAGGAACCCCCTCAGGCACCTCCTGCTTTTTTGAAGTTTGGATTGATTTTGAAACTTGTCCATGAATATCCAAATGCAGGTTTCATATCTTTTTTGACACAAATCAGCGCAGTTAATGACTTCCGGTGCAATGCCAATTATACTTCCTGCCTGTAACAAGTTCACCGGAAGTAGGAGCAGGGGATCCGTCTGCATCTTAAGTGGGTCAGATTTTCAGAAAATGTACAATTCAACTTCGCCAATCTTCTCAAATAACCCAAATTTCTGACGAAAATAAGTTCAAAATACAGTTCAACCTAGCCAAACAGATTGCTAGAATCAATGCAATGCCAAATATTCTCGAATTTACCTAGTATTGACCGAATTGCAGCCTAATTTTGCAGAATTTACTAAATGTGTAGAGCTGCTAATTGTACATTTTCTGAAAATCTGACCCAAGTAGGAATGCAAAGCTTATAATTTATTACAAGAAATGTGAGTGGAGGTGGCACTGTCTAGAGATCCGCTTGGCCCCTTTACATATAATTATATAACGGTTATTACAATCCAGGTTTATCCATTTATATATGCAGATCTATATTTTACAGTAAAGTCTCTTTTCTCTGTCTCTCTCTCCCTCTCTCCCTTCTTCTTCTCTATTTCCTGGGTATGATCATAAACTGCCTCCCTCTCAGCTCTCCCACCCTTGTTATAAACATATTAAATGTGTTGATAAGGGCGTAAAGCAACCAAACTCACTCACTCACTCTCTCAGCCCTCCCGCCCTTGATATAACCATATTAAATGTGTTGATAAGGGCGTAAAGCAACCAAACTCACTCACTCACTCCCTCTCAGCTCTCCCGCCCTTGATATAACCATATTAAATGTGTTGATAAGGGCGTAAAGCAACCAATCTCACTCACTCACTCCCACGGCCACTTCGATTGCCTCGAGGCAATGATGCCATTTTGTCTTGCATTGTGCCGGCCTCGTGAGAAATAGACATAAAGTGTCGAGGAGACACATCATCCCAGGTGCCGCGTGCATGGGGAACACTGTGGGACCATGGTAACATTAGGGGTAACATGCCACTGTGGGACCATGGTAACATGGGGGGTAACATGCCATACACCTCTACACTAAACCATGGCCCATTTGCCGAATGACCTTGGCATACAGCCTCGCCAGATTCTTCCCCTTCCTGACACGTTGGTAATGGTAACATCCTGAATAGAACATGGTAACATCCTGCATGGTTTAAGGGAAACGCTTATGTTATGAGGCATAGCAATGTTAGGAGGATTGTTACTTCCCTTGGACCTGTTTGATAACAATTCCTTATACCACTTAACATGTTCCTTGCTAAGCTATTTACCATTGCTTTGCTAGGAAACTTTTACTGTAGGAATACACAAATAGAATTGTGTGTATAGCTTGTAAATTCTAGGAATGGAAAGGGGCTAAGCAAGGAAAATATTAAGTAAGTAATATTAAGTCGTATACAAATGATCGTGCAAAGAGAATGTTCTAGTCTAATGGTTATATGCAATGTACTGCTCCTTTGAATAAGGGAGGGTGTACATGTGTGTATGGAACATCTAAAATAGGCAGCTTTGTATATCTAGTGAATTATGGTAAATTATGCGGAAAATGATAAATACTTGGAATATATTTAAAACCTCATTTTTGTCTTAAATATTAGTTTTTTGAGAGGATTGGTGAAGAAGTTGAATTATACAACCTTTACCCATTACACATAATCATAATTATTTGTGTTTATTTATATCCAAATGAGATAATAATTGTGCACAAAAGATAGGATAGGTACATATAGAAGTATTATAACGTAAATCTGACGAGGTGGTTTACTGAGATGCTTAAAGGGTGGTCTCCACTGGCTGCGGTAAGCTCTGCGGTAAGCTCTGCGGTAAGCTCTGCGGTAAGCTCTGCGGTAAGCTCTGCGGTAAGCCTTGCGATGGTTTGTGCTGGTTCTGTAGGTGGAGAGGAATGACAAGGTCCTTGCCTACATGGTCAGTGAACCATGCACTCAGGAACTCTCCACTTCTCACCAACACAACACCATCGCAAGACTTACCGCAGAGCTTGCCGCAGAGCTTACTGCAGCCAGTGGAGACCACCCTTAATGCATTACACTGTGTGGTATCTATGTCTAAATGTTAGAGGATCACAGACACCATTGTTGGGTTATGCATTGTGGCGTGTCTAATTTACTGCAAGAGAGCATGCAGCACAGCCTCCAGCCAACATGATTATCACACGAGTCGTTCCCATGCATCACATCGCGTCTATTTCGTATTCATGCATTTGAATGAAATTATTTTATTTGAAGTAGAGGGAAAACTCAAGACTGAGTGGACTAGGCACCGCTGTGTTCACGTGGGGTTTGTTTACTATCCCGGGCCCACACATTCAAGAACTCAGAGCCGAATTGGCCTTAAGACAATTCGTATGAATTCAAAATCATCCTTTTAAGAAACATGCTTGAGTTCGGTATTGTGTGGGATTTCTTAAGAGGAAACCTCCAATTCATATGACAAATCATGGGTTCTTACGACAATTCATAGGCAATATTTTGGACTTTTCATGAGTCCCCAATTCGTACGAATTGCGAGTTCTTGAATGTGTGGGCCCGGCTTTAGGGTTACCGACGTTTTGTATTATTTTATTTCAGTAGCATCACACTACCAAATCAAATAGGCCTACAAGGGTCATTTGCCCTCCTCCGAAAATATCCCAACTATTGTTAAAGCTCTCCGGGGCACGCATGTCATGAAAACGCTTGATTGGGGGAATAATCCAAATATCAAGGTTTTACAAATGCAATTATAAAGGTCTGATCTTTGGGTCTGAGACATGAATTGGTAGGAACATTGAAAGTGAAAACATTGTGGAACATTGAAAGTGAAAACATCGATTTACACCAATCGTGGATATTGCCATTTTACATGCTTGAAGTTTTAAACCGGAGTACCTTCGCCATCTCCAGATACAGGGTGAAAAAGAAAATATTTGCCATTTATTCCACCCCTGTGATGTTGCTTCCTATACCTTCAGCAATGTATGTCACACTTGGTCAAAGTGGTGCATAACATGTGAGTTATGTCACCCTGGGGACATACAACAAGTAGGTCCACCAAAAACTTAAATTACTTCTTTTATTTTTAATTAATTATATTTTTTATGTATTAATGGGGTGTAATAAATATGGAACAAAGCTCGGGTGAAGTCTTGTTAGTGACCTCGGGAGCGCAGAAGATCTCGGGCTAACGCCCTCTATCTTCCTGCGCTCCCTCGGTCAATAACAAGTGTACAGACTTCCCCCTTGCTAGGTTCCATCTATGAATGCAGCTTTAAATCGCCGTTTCCTACATGTTTACTATGGCTATATTGTAATGCACACCGTCGATGGAGTCTGCCATAGGTGGGTCATGCCTACTATTATTCCATCATATTATACAATTTGTATTGAGGTATTGTAATGTCAAGTGTTCTGTATATTCAATAATTCCTTCAAGACGTTATTCACCGATTGTAATCATCTTGGTCCCACGAAGAGTTGATAATTATTTTCCAGAATGGACAGCTTTTCCTTAACACGCAGGGCTTCGTCCCCTCGGGAAATCCCACGGTAAGAACCTATGAGTATTCACCAGGCATCAATCGTTGTATCATGAAACTATAGACTAGGTACCGTACCAATAATTGCAATCACTCAAATGCGTGACGTAGCGTCAGATTCACCATTTGGGTCAGATTTTCAGAAAATGAACAATTGGCAGATCAACACATTTAGTAAATTCTGCTAAATTAGGCTGCAATTTGGTCAATACTAGCTAATTTTTAGTATATTCGACATTACATTGATTCAAACAATCTGTTTGGTTAGGTTGAACTGTATTTTGAACTTTTTTTTCGACTGAAATTTGGGTTATTTGAGAAGATTGGCGAAGATGAATTGTACATTTTCTGACAATCTGACCCATATCCCTCCAGCATCAGGTCAAGTCCTCATTTCACGAACCAATATAACCATCCTTTGTAAAACATACATATAATATCCATTTGACGCTTGTTAATTCGTTTAATACTTCATTTAAATCATTGTTTCGGGACAATATTATATTTCTATATTCACGACCAAGGGATGCAAGGTTTAATAACAAACGATGGCCCAATCAACAATACGAAGGAAGGGTGACTGAAAGGAGGCGTCAGTCGTCAAACCAGGATTCACACTTGTAAGGAGATCTGAGGATGTCCTAGTCCATATCCCGCTTCCTCGAACATGCTCCATGGAATAAGACACCTTCGCCAAAATACAATGTAGAAATCCTGACTTTGAGAAACAGGGCCTCTAACCGACATCGATAGACAATCTCACACGATGACACAGTTAGAAATACTAGCGGTTAGCGGTACTGGAGTCTACATCGAGTATGTATCCAGGGGGAACTAAAGAAAAGATCTCCCTCCACCACCAACTACAAATCTATATTTATAAATTATATAACACACTTACTCTGGCAAAGGAAGAAACTTTTTAAAAAATTGCAGCAGCAAAACCCAAACTACAAATACAAAAGTTCCTGTCGTAGCAACAGGTTGTCATTTCTTTTGACTGCGGACTGGACACAACAAATAAAGCAACCACCTTCACAAAGAAACCCTGACATTCGGAGTGAGTGAGTGAGTGAGTGAGTGAGTGAGTGAGATTGGTTGCTTTACGCCCTTATCAACACATTTAATATGGTTATATCAAGGGCGGGAGAGCTGAGAGGGAGGCAGTTTATGATCATACCCAGGAAATAGAGATAGAGAAGAAGGGAGAGAGAGAGACAGAGAAAAGAGACAGAAAGGCACTTCGGGGGCTTAACACACTTACTCTGGCAAAGGAAGAAACTTTTAAAAAAATTGCAGCAAAATCAAAACTACAAATACAAAAGTTCCCGTCGTAGCAACAGGTTGTCATTTCTTTCGACTGCGGACTGGACACAACAAATGAAACAACCACCTTCACAGAGAAACCCTGACATTCGGGGGCTTAGACCCTGCCCACACACAGCCGATTTGCCTCCCGATTACCCCCCGATTTGGGTCTCCTGATGAATCCTATGATCTCATTTCAAATCCTGGTTTATGTTTTTGAAATAACATAAACCAGGATTGGAAATGAAATCCTAGGATTCATCGGAAGAGCCAAATCGGGGGGCAATCGGGAGGCAAATCGGCTGTGTGTGGGCAGGGTTTTAGTATAATGCTCCTGCTGTATGATTGGCGGTATGATGAGAGAACATCCTGCCTGACATGTGGAAAGCCAGTTTTGTCCAGGGGAAATACCAAGTACAGGGCTACATTTGGGCTGCCTGGACGACCTATATACATCGCACGGTAGCCTTTGTCAGGGGCACAGAATGAAGAAGAACAGCACAAGAAATCCTTTAATGAAAGTCTCATAATGCATAATGTTTTCCTTTAAGCTTAAAAGGGTGCAACTTATTGCGTGCAGTGACAAGCTGCAGGATTTGTGATTAATATCAGAGTTGAAGAACAACAGTAAGGAAGAGTCAAGTGGCAGCAGCAATACTTTGCGATCTCATAAGTGTCTGCTGAGAAAATGTGACTAGAAGATTAACTTTACAATAGCTCAGATTTACTTTCAGGTCCAGGTCCAGCAATTTCTCCATCTTTATAGGAAATGTTCGACAATGTGTAGAATGTCATCTTCTTCAGAAGAGTTTCTATGTTTTTGTTGCTAAGCACCGCGAACAATGACCCTCGACTGTTAACAGAGAGAGATGCACTGCGCATGAGCTCCCTTTGCTTATTCCTCTCAGTCAAGCCAATAACTCTCCTCACTTCCACGCTATTGCCTCACTCTCTCTCAGACACTTATATAAACAGCTTTGCACCTGGTACCATCCTATTGCACGCCTTACATTGCCCACCACCCACCACCGGTTCAATAAATAAACTCTTCCAGCCAAAGAACATATATTTTTTTTCTTTCCCTCCACTCGACTCACAGCCACAAGAGGCCCAGACGGCATTTGGTCTGAGTAGTAGTATGCTAGACGTTTCTTAGAACTCTTAGCAACCGATTACATGATATTTGATATTTTATGTACGTACATAATAGATATGTTTCCCACTTGCATTGTCTACTTTAAAAATAAAATATCTAAAAGCAGCATCATGGTTCTTGCTTCTGCTTGCTGCCTTTTTACAAAATAAAACAATCTGTTTGATCAACTTGGAAGGATAGATAAAAAAACCTGGAAAGAGAAAGAAGGAGACAAACAGAGGGAACGGATGAAGAACACGAGCTTTGAAGAATTGTGTGTGTGGCGATTTTTCCACAAGACAGGTTGCAAGTCCCCAGAGGGGCTAGTCGCGCATCTTACAAGCCCTTCCTCTGATTGGTATTGTCATTGTCTCCCTTGCTAATGATGCGAACGAAACCAAGACGAGAAAAACTAACTCAACCTTAATGCCCAGCCAGTTGGGGAATGATTTTGGTTTCGGTTTAAGGGAAGAATGGGGAATATAAGACCTTATATGTGCTGACAGAAGCATTTGATGCGAATGTTCCGCTTACAGAAGTAGCACATGATATTTATGTGTCAGATTTTCAGAAAATGTACAATTGGCAGCTCTACATATTTAGGAAATTCTGCTACATTAGGCTGAGAAATGAAGAATACCGGGTATATCTGAGTATATTCGATGTCGCATTGATTTAATGTATCAGTTTTGTTATGTTAAACTGCATTTTGAAGCTCATTTCTGTCTTAAATGTGGGTTATTCGAGAGGATTGGTGAAGGCGAATTGTACATTTTCAGAAAATTTGACCCTTATATCAATCAGGGTTACATTTTATTTTTTTATATCTTATTTTACAAATACAAAGTATCTAGTTATAAAAACAAAACTCCAAAATGAAACAACTAATAATCCCCCGATGGAACCAAAACCTTCAGGAGAAACGAGTATAACCAGGGTCACTAAATAAAACGCTAAAATCAAATTGAAGCAAGTTGTTTTCAGTAGAGTTGCCCCCAATACTACTAATAAAATAACTAATATTGTAAAATGATTGATGGTGTTATATCATATTACGGGTTCCGTCTTTACATATTTCAAAGCAAATGTGATTGTCAAGGAATAGCTCCAAATAAGAGGAGTCATGTCTTCTCCAATGGAAATCCCCAGGATCAGGATTCCAACGTTTGTTTGCACTTCAAAGTGGGTCAGATTGTCAGAAAAAGTACAATTCAACTTCGCCAATCTTCTTAAATAACCGAAATTTTAGACGAAAATAAAGTTCAAAATACAGTTTAACATAACCAAACCGATTGCTAGAATTAATGCAGTGTCGAATATACTCGAATTTACCTAGTATTGACCACATTGTAGCCTAATTTAGCAGAATTTACTAAATGTGTACAGCTGCCAATTGTACATTTTCTGAAAATCTGACCCATATAGGTGAGTGGTTATGTAAGAGGTGTTGGCTAAAGATCTGGAAGAGGAAGGCCCGTCTGCGTCTCTCATGCTTCACTGATTTTACAATAGTGTAAACGATTAAATCTGCATTCTCTGCATTCTCTGCATTCTCAGCTATTGCGACAAGAACAAATTTTCAGCACGCCGTCAAAATATAGATGTAGACATTAATAAAGCCCTGCAGCAAAGGCTACTGTGTAAAATCGTCCATAATTTCGGTCAAATGAATAATGACTATTGTATTTAAATAGGAATGAATTGAGACTGGAGGCTTCGATACTATTGTATTTAAATAGGAATGAATTTTTTTTTTTTTTTTTAACGATTTTATTTCAACTGGGGAAGACATCTCCCAGTAAACTGGGTTATTCCAATGCGCCCAGCTTTTTGGGTAACAGTGATTAAGATTTTAGCAAGATAAATAGATGATCCGTTAAGTAGGTCAGTTACAAACTCATATGAGGGAATTTTTTAGGCAAACAACACATATACTTGGAAAGTATTCCTGGGGATAGTCACTATCAAGAGTGTGACCCCACTTGTGAGAAGATCATTAATGAACATATCTGAGGATCGTTGTGTAGAGAACGGGTACCAGAGAAACATAGTGGCTAAATTGCAAATTATATAATATAGTGAGAAAATAAGTGTTTGTGAAAAAATATAAAGTAAAAGAATAAAAGAATAAAACCAGGATAATCACTGAAAAGTGTGACCTAGTTTTCTGAAGATTTGTATTACAGAGAGTAAGAGTACATTAATCTAAGGTGGAGATTAGCCATTTGCGTTGAAGAGATTTAATACTTTGATACTATTGTATTTAAAGAGGAATGAATTGAGACCGGAGGCTTTGATACTAAAGATCCAACTGACTATCTTTTATTGTCCTTATATACATCACAGAGTAACTGCGCGTGGCCTAAATTATTATTATGATTGGCTATGCCTATACTCTGATGTTATCTGATCCCTTCACTAGTGTTGCATAATCCTGCAGTTAATTTATTTAATGATAAGTAATTATAGCAATTAAAGACCCTAATTGATTTATACTATTGATAACAATGTGGTTAATCACTATTACATTCTGATTATGTAATATGATATAACAACTTACGGAACAAAAAGTTGAAAATCTTCAATATTTCTATTGATATTAACTGAGAAAACATCTGTAACTATTTCTTGTGTCATATCTAAATGGCTGTCATCAATGATGGACTTTCAATATTGTAACAATTATGCCATAGATTATCCACAGGACCATTATGATCTAATTCACTTTAGTTGGTTCCCTTAATTCCACCTGCTTACTGATCCTATCTTTATTCACCGAATCACACGGCCTTTGCATGTCTTTGTAACCTCAGTTCCTATCTGGAAACAGCCCTCAAAGTAGCCACATTGAGGGCATTCGTGTCTGATTATGGCGGCAAGCCTAAGGGGATTCCTATGATTCCCTTATTTTTCCCCTGGAGCTCTAGAAGAATTCATGAAATCAGCAGGAGGCTCCACTAATATCGGCATTTTGTCTCTGGAGATGGCTCCGAGCAGAGTCTTTGAGTGTGGTTTGATCTTCTTAGTGCCACAGAGTCAAAAGGTAATGGTAAACTAGCATCAAAGTTGAGGAGTATAGTTTGATCTCACCTAGTGCGCAAATGATTGTTAAATCATTGATCTTGTATCCGGGATAAAATGGATGAAAACTGCTTTAAGATTGCTGGAATTATCGTCCTTTTAGATCTGAGTGCTACCATTATATGTGATGTGTTTCAGGAAAATGAGTCATAAGTCGCAAAATTGACATTTTTCAAAGTGTTTTTTCACAAGATCTCATTATTGGAATGTTCTAATTTTTGGTGGGTTGATCACTTATAGCTATATCAATCGATGGATCAAATTTAAGAACAATCTATGTAATATATCCTTTCGTTTTGAAGGTTCTCATATGGACTACATTTAGTTACTTTATGGTTTATTGACCCCCAGAAATATTGGAAACATTTTTTTCAAAAACGAAAATATCAAACTTAAAATCTAGAAATATTTATTAGATTATTAGACTGTTTACTATCATTGGAATCGGCTTGATCTCATCTTCTCAAATATGGTGATATCTCAAAATCATTTTTTTGCGACTTATGACTCATTTTCCTGAAACACATCTCATATTTGCATTATTCAAATCCAAAACAACATCCATACAAAGGGCTTGGCTACAAGTAGAACTCCCCGGAACAAGAATTATCAATCATGGGGCAATAGGGACTTAAGGAAGGCAAATTAGGGATGCAGAGAGTGCTGTGGGGATGGGTGGAAGAACTATTGGTTAAAAGCACAAGATTGGATATCGATTGTATTCAGAACAACAAGCGTTCTAAGAACATGTCCATATTTGTATCTCTCCACTATTCATATTGTAAGGGCCTTTAGCCCTCAGGGAACGAGTGTGGGGCGTACAGTTAACATGGAAAGTAGACAGCTTATATGTTGGGTGGTGACTGAGGGCCTTGGGCAGTATGGATAAACATTTCACAGCCAGGATATAACATGTTAATGTGAATTAAAACATCATACTTTACATTTAAATCAGAAATATATCAGTAACCTTTTCACCACATGTTATCTCTCAACAACAGAGCGCAGCTATATATATATAATCCCCTTTTATATTCACTTCTTTTGCATTGTTTTTGTTTCACGTTAAACACAATTTCTGGAGAATAGCGAATACTCTTTTTGATAATCATTCACCTTGGGCAATTCTGACTCAATGTAAAGAATGTGGTACGGCTGGGAATGGGGTATATTGAAGATCTGATGCTACGATTTTGCAACCCTATAATCATAATGCCTGTAAAGAATACTACTGACACCCTCTGGTATACACAGATAACCAGTTTAGGAAGTCACCTCGGGGAAACATAATCCAGCTCCCTGAAGGAATGACCCTGAAGGGGGAAGCGAACAGGATTCATGCATTTCTCCGAGTTCAATCATTCATGCTAAGGCAAGCGTGATCATTTCCTACATGTGACATGAACAAAAAGCGCATCCACTATGCTAGTGCATGGCCTCACCTCGTTCCCTCACTAGGCCAAGTGGATTCATGGTGAAAAATTGGCTCCTTGCCTTGATGAAAATAGCCAGCGACAGAATGAATAGTAGGGAGGAGTCAAGCTCCATTGAAGGACTGTGTCAGATTGTATGTATACGATAATCCCTTGGTAAAAAGATGTTTACCGGCACATACAAGCTGCTATGGTTCAAATGAATCCATTGGGCAGTGGCAGGATGCGATAAATAAAGAAAAGGGAGCAAGCATATAGCGTAGGGTGGTACCAGATGCAACCATGAGAGAGCAGGTGGTGCAGCTGTCATTTAGACTTCGATCTGTATGTGCTAGGATAGATGGATACAAAGAAAAACAGAAATAAGTGTGGAACAAAGGGAGCGGGAGAAGATTCTATGAGAGGCTTTCTGTAAGGAATGATAGATGGGAAACTAGGGACAAGAGGAATAACAGAAGAGATGGTAGTGACAGCAGTCGCTGTCAATGAGAGAGGTATGTTATTCCTCTTTCAAGATAAAGATGTATTGTACTTGGGTCAGATTTTCAGAAAATGTACAATTGGCAGCTGTACACATTTAGTAAATTCTGCTAAATTAGGCTACAATTTCGTCAATACTAGGTAAATTCAAGTATATTCGGCATTGTATAATTTTAGATTATCTCAATCAAAAACTTCTATTTCATCCTCAACAATTTTATATAATCAAACCACACTTTTATCCTTGTCAAAATTAAATGTATTTATCCATACCCGTTCGTTGGTCTCTCACAGACCTGGATTACAGGAAACTTGATGAAATGATTGATATCTATTCATTTTATCTGTTCATTGTTATCTATATAATATGTTTGGTGTGTGGGAGGTATATAAATATGAATCACGTTCCCATATCAATGTCAATCCGCTCATCACGTATTCACATCACCTCTGGCCTTCATTAACCTCACAATATCATAAAAGTTTCCAGACCATACGCCGCCTCGCCTCTCAAATTGTCATCAACTGCCATCCAAGCCAACAAATGAACTGCCTATAAAATGTATATGTCAGCGGGCGATAAAAAGGGACATTAAGCAAGCATGGGTTGTTGCCAATGGATAATTTCCAACATTCCAAGTCCCCCTTTATCGCACCTACTCAGGAATTCCCAGGTAGAAAAAAGGATGCAATTGTGATTGACCTGGCGGGTTTTAATTACATCCTACACAGTGGCAGCTTATGTTATAACCCAAAGAGGAATTGGACAATAGGAGATTGCCTAGTGAATTAATTGCATCTGTGTAATATGACATGTCATTTTATTTATTTTATCAACAAACTAGGCTCTATTGTCTAGATTTGTCAGATCTCACTGACACATTATATGATACGTTTCATTTCTGTAAAAGAATAATTAATAGTTTGATAATTGTTTTTTCCGAGTAGGCCATATGTAAAAAAACAATTTGAAAAAATAAAGTTTCAATTATATATATATATTATGTCTCGAGTCCTCAATAGCCATGCTGACTGGGTTACATGTATAACTCTCTATAGATTATATGCATGTAACATAACCATGGCTAATGAACAAAAAGAGCAGGGAATCAGATCCCGTTAGCTTGTTTTCTCTCCTGCCCTGATATGACCGAATATATACGAAAGTAATCTCGCCCACACTCAGTTGCCATGCCTGGCAACAATACAGCTTTTCATATACTTCTCACTGATCAACGCTAGGTTAACGCAGAGCTGCCCAAGAAATAGTAGTTGTGTGTGGAGAAATTGAATTTTTTTGTATATATTGATATTATTTACATTATAAAAATAATCAAGGTGTGCAAGTCTATCCATGATGCTTAGGAAAGGAGCAAAAAAAGGAAGAAATCCTCACTGTCATATTTTTAAAGGACCAACTGCAATGCGTCATAGCAGCAGATGACACAGGTCATAGGTAATAGGGGAGTGGTAATAGCAAAAATGTAATGGGAGAAAAGATCTCAGTAATGAAGAAATAGTCGGTGCCATGAAACTATTTGTTCAAGGAATAGGAATATCTGGTCGGTAATAGGAAAAGGTGTCTTAATTAGTAATGTATTTTGGCTTGTGTAATATGTGCTGCGTTACAGGAAAATGAGTCACAAGTCGCAAAAAATGGATTTTGAGATACCATCATATTTGAAAAGATGAGATCAAGCCGATTCTAATGGTAGTAAACAGTAGGACATCTAAGTATTATCTTTATATTTTGATAACTTTATTTTTGAAAAAGAAAATTATTAATATTTTAGGGTGGATAATTACTAATAAAGTGGCTAAATGAACTCCATAATTAAGATGACCTTAGAAATGCATAGATATATTTAACACATTGCCTTGAGATTATGTACATGTATTAATGTTACTAGCAGCATTAAGCGCCCCAAAATTTAGAATATTGCAATAAAGATATCTATAGATAAATCACTTTGAAAAATATCCATTTTGCGACTTATGACTCATTTTCCTGAAACACATCACATATGTGCAAAAAAAGAGGAAAAGTCTGTAATATTACATATATCGTACAGATGACGACTCTGGGACACAACACAGAGCCTTGATACTCATCGCCAGGATAAGAGGATTAATCCTAGTCTGCGCCACATCTTGCAGTCCCCCGCCTTATCGCTACTGTGAATCAGTAGTCGGCTCCTTTGGGCCAACAAACGCTAAGCCAGAGGCCCCAGAAAGGGCAATGGGGAAACCACTGCATTAAAGCGGGTCTCGAGAGGAAATGGATTGCTGTTAGTAGCATATAGAAATGTGGCGGGAGCTCAGGGACATAACCTTGGTACAAAGGGCAACAGACTTGATCCACATCTGATCTGCCTTACGGAATTTGGTTTCTTCAGGACTTATGAAATATGTCACGATTGAGCTGGTTTGTTTAGAGTATGATATTACATAATATCTAGTACCTTTTGATATGTATTTGAAGAATGATAGATGTATTTGGGTTTCCGTATATATATAGTTCAGTTGTAAGGTTGTAATCGTGTGTGTAAACACAACAAAGATATTCGTGAGTTTGTTTTGTAATCATATACCATCATTATTGTATTTATTTTTCTTCTTTTCTGCAATTGGGCAACGCGCATGAAATATAGCCGCGAGGTCTGCTATGCGTATTTGAGTATGACTAAGAGATTAAATATTTGTACTGTAATATGGCCAATAAAATATTTAAAAATAATGTATCACATTTAAAAAACTTCTAAGAAATATCGATTTTAATCGGGTCCATTATAGTGCAACATGGCTGTCCCTGTCGAATTATTCGGCGATGTTTTGAGTGTTAAAGAGATACTATACTGAATTAGCGACCACAATTTCTAAATGAGCCATCTGCCCTCTGTGGTTGATGACATATTGGTCATCCCATAGATAGTGAACAACAAATGTAATACAACAACTTTATTATATAAAACCATAGGGAAATGTCCCTACAATAACTTACCTAACTCTAATGTCACTGAATATGTATACTTTGCATGGAAACTTATTGTAATTAATTAACTAATGTACAAGGGACCCCTTGGAAGAGCTAAGGCTACCATAGAAAGGGAGACCCATTTCCAGAATTATTGTTACTATTACCTTTATCTGTACTTAATTATGTCGAAACTGGAAATAAACACTATACATACATACATACATATATAGATCTACGTTGTATTTTTGTATCCGTCCATGTCTGACACTCATGTTAACGATTGTATATTATTGGGGTCACATGTGAAGCACTATACGGGTCAGATTTTCAGATTATGTACAATTGGCAGCTCTACACATTTAGTAAGTTCTGCTAAATTAGGATGTAATTTGGTCAATACTAGGTAAATTCGAGTATATTCGGCATTGCATTGATTCTAGCAATCTGTTCGGTTAGGTTGAACTGTATTTTGAACTTTATTTTCGTCTAAAATGTGGGTTATTTGAGAGGATTGGCGAAGTTGAATTGTACATTTTCTGAAAATCTGACCCAAATAATATATACATTTATCCTCATGTAGTTGTGTAACTTTCTGCTGAGAAACCAGTCCGGAGAAGTATGAAATAAAATCTTCAAGAAAAGGAAAAAGTAGGATATACAGGAAATATATAAGAAATAGGAATATTTACCCAGGCTAGACAAGCCCCTGGAATATCCTCATTTACTAGGGCAGGACCACGATCTTCCCTTCCAGCAAACGTCCTGCAAAAGAGCAAAGGTTGAAGATATTTTTATAAGGTTTATAAATATAGGTCATTCTCATTTTCGTGCCAATTGACCACCGCATTTAGTAATATCTTTTTCCCCAAAAAAGGAGTTGAATGTTCTCCTGACTCCACTGTTGGAGGTGAAGTTGAATGTTATTTAGATCTATTTTTAAATAATTTTGATTTGATTTGATTTAGAAATATTTTATTCAGGACAATGAACATTTATATACACAGGTACAAATGTTCTCAGAGCAGCCTGAATTACAAAACTTTTACCGATAAATGTATAGTTAACTAACAATATGAAATAAGTCGTTGATACAAAAAGTATATGATATATTAACTTTCACAAGGTCATCAGATTTATGAAAGTATTAAAATATTTTGTTACAATCCAGTCCGTCAAAATACTATGAAAGTATATTAGAATTTGGAGATGTTATATAAAATAAATTCCCACCACCCACGCCGTGCACATTCACATAGTTCAATTTTAATAATTTTAGATGTCATCATACAAAAGAACTATCATTCAATTGAACAAGGCGGACACTGACACAGACACAGAAACATTCCACTGTTTGTAAAACCTCATGTGGAAAGAGAACAGTCGGGGTGGGTTAGTTCCGGTAAAGAACAAAGGCCTTGATGTTAAAATATGAAAGAAGAGCAGAGGATATGGATGGTCAAATCTCTGACCAGCGACTTAAGATGTCCTGTCATCCGCCTGCATGGTAGTGGTTGGCGGAAAGGCGATGAATGACTCCCTTGGTGACCATGACGACCCGAAATCGTCTGCTATACATAACAATAAACACACATCACGTCTGGGCCCTTTACACCCTTGCCCCAAACAAAATAACCTCCCAGACGGCTTTCCCGCCAAAATTGCATCAGCAGACGACATCAGAATGAAGGTCACTCCCGCCTTTTTTATGGCGGGAATGTGACGGAAGCAATTGAGCATGGCCAATCAAAAACAGCTTAAGTCTATCTTTACTGGCGCTTTGTGTTCCTTGTCGGTTATGCAGAAACTCCTACATCGTTATTTCCTTATTTGTCGTCTGATATTTTAGTGCTCTTTCAACGCTGAATGTTAAAGGGGCAGAAATGTATAGGCCTAATATAAGGCGGGGAGAATGTTTTTTGCGAGGATGAGAGCGCACTCAACACTGTATTATTGGGTGCTAAATCTTTGTCACATACTTTGTTTGGCTCCCAAAATGATTACCAGGAAAATGAATTATCGCTGCCGATAAATACAGGTAAATGTCAATGTGGTACAAGACTATAGGCAACTTATATTTCGTAGCTAAAGGGTGGTCTCCACTGGCTGCGATAAGCTCTGTGGTAAGCTCTGCGGCAAGCCTTGCGATGGTGCTGTGATGGTGAGGAGTGGCGAGGTCCTGCTTACATGGCGAGTGAACCATGTAGGCAGGACCTCATCATTCGTCTCCACCTACAGAACCAGCATAAACACTTGCAAGGCTTACCGCTTATCGCAGCCAGTGGAGACCACCCTTAAAGTACACATGATCGGGTTTTCTCTATATTCATATTATATTGAAATTTCATTTCCATATTTAGATGGCTTTCAATAACGATTCCCCTGCAGGTTCTACTCATCCAAACCGAATATAGTGTACTTATGTCTACAGTTTATAATTATGATATCACTGGATCCTTGAAGTTCGTCTTCAAAAGTCGTGTAAAATCCAAATTAATAGCTAGCTCGAACAGAGCACTAGTCTAGACTTTCCGGAAAGCACGGAAGAAACTGTTGAAGCATGCGTGTGGCACGTTTATCCAATCCCTCATCCAACTAGATATTTAGTCATAAATATACAGCAACTATTAACTTTTATCTAGATCATTTCTTTTACCTTTTAAATGTTATCTGTTCCTCTCTGATTTAATAATTATTTTGTCCATACAGATTGAATCCAGTAATTGAATCATATGATATGGTTATTAGTCAAAGTTCTATGACATGGAGTGAGTTTTGGTTTGTGTTACGTTTAATCAGTCACGCAATACATGGGTCAGATTTTCAGAAAATGTACAATTGATAGCTTTACACATTTAGGAAATTCTGCTAAATTAGGCTGCAATTTGGTCAATACTAGGTAAATTTGAGTATATTGGGCATTGCATTGATTCTAGCAATCTGTTTGGTCAGGTTGAACTGTATTTTGAACTTTATTTTCGTGTAAAATTTGGGTTATTTGAGAAGATTGGCGAAGTTGAATTGTACATTTTCTGAAAATCTGACCCACATGCATCCAGTTGACACTACTCTCAGCTCATCTTATAGTATTAGCTGTCATAAAGATATACATTGACCTTTTGACTACAAATAACACATGCAGGAACAATATTTCGCTTTCATATTGAAATATCAATTCTGAACTTGATCCACCCACGCATTCCGGTTATTATTCGAGTATAATAGAACCGAATGTTATTCAACACGCCAATCTTTGCTAAAAATAACCACGTTTTGTTTGGTGGATTTGTATTTCCAATTTAATGTATTACAAAGCGATGACGTGGGTCAGACATCCCTTGTATGGAGTTGTCTCTTAGTACGTAAAGGTGATAGTTACAAATTCACGATATGGGTCAGATTTTCAGAAAATGTACAATTCACCTTCACCAATCCTCTCAAATAAACCACATTTAAGACAAAAATGTGCTTTATAATGCAGCTTAACATAACAGAACTGATACTTTAAATCATTGCGATACCATTATACTCAGATATACCAGGTATTCATCATTTTGCAGCCTAATTTAGCAGAATTTCCCAAATGTGTAGAGCTGCCAATTGTACATTTTCTGAAAATCTGACCCATATAAGTTTTAGTTAGATATTATATTTGATGCTATGTCGTTGCTATTTATTACTCAAATGATCTTATGGCCTGTGCTAAACTGACTTATATGTAACTGTAATCGTATGTTATTCTATCGCAGCTAACCTAATAGTACGTACAATAATTATTCATGTTTTTGGGTACCGAAATAGATATATAATAGAAATGAATCAACGAATTAACAAGCGTCAAATGGATTATATGTATGTTTTACAAAGGATGGTTATATTGGTACTGAAATGAGGACTTGACCTAATGCTGAAGGGATATATAAGCATAACGTCTTTTTATATTATCATTTACCTTGATTTATCATAATATGTGATATGTTTCAGGGAAATGAGTCATATGTCGCAAAAGTAGTAATTTTCAAAGTGATATAGTCACACGATCTCTTTCTAGGAATTTACTCATTTTCAGTGTATCTTATAATGCCCCTAATCATATGAGTACATGTACCAAATCTCAAGGCAGTGTATCGCATGTTTCTGTATATGTTTTTCTAAGGTCATCTTTTAGAGTATTTGGATCTACTTTACCAGTGAATTTCCACCCACAAATATTGCAAACTTCTTTATCGAAATAGAAATATCAAAATTAAAATATAGAAATATTCATTAGATGCCCTTAATGTCTACTATCATTGAAATCGGCTTCATCCCATCTTTTCAAATATGATAAGATTTCAAAATTCGTTTCGTGCGAATTGTGACTCATTTTCCTGAAACACATCACATATTATACGCGTTTGATATGAAACAACTCGCATGTGTATACTTAAAGATATAATATAACAAATCATTAACTAACTCGTTGGTTTTGCTGGCTTAGAATATCTGGTGTGATATCCGCCGACCTTTAACCAACTCGTTAGTTAACCTGCATGTATTAGTCCAGGGAATAGATGCTAAATCTACGGTCTTGAACTCAGAGGAGAGACAGGAAATAGAGCACTCTCCATCGGAACAATTAAGGTCCCCCATCTCCTAAAATATTTACAAGCTAAGCTGCTCATTTGCTTTACGAATTAGTCCATGTCTTCAAGAAGACAGCTCCGAGTAAACAATCTTCTTTAGATACAGACTGTGCGTGTGTATCTACTGGAGAAAATACAAACGCACAATATATCGGTATGGGTCAGGTCGTCAGAATATGTAAAGTCGGCAGTTCAACTCATATTCAGTAAATTATATGCTAAAATGAAAAATACTTAGAATATCTAAGTATACTGCTTAGTTAACTTGTATACTCAGCAAATAATATCAGATTAAGAAAAGCCAAGAATAGCAAAAGTTAAGTAGATTTACAGTAAATGATCTCAGGTTGCAAGGAGAGGGGAGGAATTGTATATGGGTCAGATTTTTCAGAAAATGTACAATTCATCTTCACCAATCCTCTCAAATAACCCACATTTAAGGCAGAAATGAGCTTCAAAATTCAGCTCAACATAAACAAACAGATTGGATCAAGGCAATGTCAAATATCCTCAGATATACCTAGTATTGGCCATTTTACAGTCTAATTTATCAGAAATTACTAAATGTGTACATCTGCCAATCGTACATTTTCTGAAAATCTGACCCATACAATTGTACAATTGGCAGCTTTACACATTTAGTAAATACTGCTAAATTAGGCTGCAATTTGGCGAATATTAGGTAAATTCGAGAATATTCGGCATTGCATCGATTCTAGCAATCTGTTTGGTTAGGTTGAACTGTATTTTGGACTTTATTTTCGTCTGAAATTTGGGTTATTCGAGAAAATGGGCGAAGTAGAATTGTACATTTTCTAAAAATCTGATCCATATGTGGAAGCAAGGCGGCGGGGGGATGGAATATTCTGTATATTCCCACAATAACTTGTTCTGACACGTGTTTTCTGTTTGATGAATGGGGCGTGGCGTATGCCACAGGCGGTGCAGCCGAGCATGGGGCTATGCGCTATTGTTTCTGAAGCATGTCGCGAATACTTAGATCGGCTTCATTTTCTACGCATCCAGAAAACAATATTTGCATATGGCGGTGGTCTGAAAAAAGTTAATCCCAAATGCTACCTATATGGAGTGAGTGAGATTGGTTGCTTTACGCCCTTATCAACACATTTAATATGGTTATATCAAGGGCGGGAGAGGTGAGAGGGAGGCAGTTTATGATCATACCCAGGAAATAGAGATGGAGAAGAAGGGAGAGAGAGACAGAGAAAAGAGACAGAAAGGCACTTTATGGTCATACCCAGGACCAACTACCTATATGGACTAGGGGTGTTGTATGTTACAGGTCGAAAAGAAAACTACAGAGTAATCGTTTTCAGTGTATTCATAGACTTAATATGATGCTGGAGGTATTATATATCGCATTTATACATGAACGCCGAACTCTGACCATCGCATTGTTCGCATCGCTATGATTGTGTTGACATAGAAAATTGCCACTCGAGTCCTCCCCCGAGTACCTCGCCTGTAAAGGCAGATCAATCCCAAAACTACAATTTGTAAAGCACTCAAATGTATGGAGTATGTCATAGGAGATGGACATAAAAAGATAATGAAAAATCCAGTAACCTGACGCTAGTTGTGTAGGAGTACAATGGCAAATAAATTAGTTAAATACACAGCGGCCTCGACATATCATGTTGATATTATTTCCATCACTTATGCAAAAGCTTTCCCCAGTAAATGAGTGAGATTTTCCAAAAATGTACATTTTGCCTTCACCAATCCTCTCAAATAACCCACATTTAAGACAAAAATGAGCTTTAAAATGCAGTTTAACATAACAGAACTGATACTTTAAATCAATGTGATACCAAATATACTCAGATATACCCGATATTCTTCATTTTTCCGCCTAATTTAGGAGAATTTCCTAAATGTGTAGAGCTGCCAATTGTACATTTTCTGAAAATCTGACCCAAAATAGTCACTTCTCACTGGCAGCCAAACGAGTCATTAAGAGCCGACGCTTCTCTCCCATCATTCCACCCACACCTCCTCTTTTCCCTGCCCCCCATCAGCTTTCCCATCCTCTCACGAGGAGTCGCTTTGATCCTGCCCTCCATTGATGCTACATACTAATGAAAATATGGAGGGAGGCACACACGGGTCAGATTTTCAGAAAATGTACAATTGGCAGCTCTACACATTTAGGAAATTCTGCTAAATTAGGCTGCAAAATGAAGAATACTGGGTATATCTGAGTATATTTGGTATTGCATTGATTTAAAGTATCAGTTCTGTTAAGTTAAACTGCATTTTGAAGCTCATTTTTGTCTTAAATGTGGGCTATTTGAGAGGATTGGCAGAAGGTGAATTGTACATTTTCTGACAATCTGACCCACGTGTGATACTGTATGTGCAAGGGGGGCAGTCACAAACATAAAAGCGATCTGTCGCTCTGGGCATACCTTCCTGATTGGCTCGTATATAAACCTGTCAGTGGAATTAGCCACAATCCTCTGGCGGAAAAATGAAAGCTGGCTGGCGACTTAGTTATGGGCGATAAGTCACATTGGTCAGGACCGGTATCGGAGGTATGTATCAAAATTTATTTTTCCCATACAGAAAGAACACCAGCCATGTTTTGTGCTCTCATACGAATTGCCTTACTCAATGGAGCAATAAAATATAAGCGGGGCTTAATTCCTACCTTTCACGTTTTATCTCATATGGAGGTAATTTATCTATAATGTTATCTCTTTCCAATAGGAGCTATATTGATCAATCATTTCGTACAGAGAAGAGACGTTGGTGTATGATACCAAAGGATTGTGTTACCAGCAATGGATCAAATCTTAAATTAAAGCTCAATTTTTAAATCAACAGCATTATAGCTCCTTGAAGCACGAAACGAACAGTTCCGACCCACTGAAATGGAATAAATTAATCATCTAAAAGGATTTTCATGATGATTGAAATATAACATCTTCAATTAGTTCTGAGGTGGGAAATATAGCGTGAGGGCCGAGCAAGCAGACTAGTGATTTTTTTCTAGATAAAAATGTGACCTAACTCGATTTAAACGATTACTTTTTCGCAATAATTATTGAAATATAATATCTACAATTAGTTTGTTTGTTTTTATCATGAGCTCTCATACACGTATGATATTTTCTATCTTTCACAAAATCATTACCCTGATATACAACATGATTTACAGTCGTACAAATTCAAGGGAGAATCATACATGATTAGGAAACTATAATATGTCCATAATGAACATCCATCGACAATAAATATTTTCCTGTAGAATTATCGCTGGTACGCCCTTATTTTAAAATACAGTACAATTCATGAGGTGGGCGTGAGGGCCGAGCAAGCATTGGATTTTGTTCTAGATAAAAATATCACCTTTAAGTCGATTTAAACGATTACTTTTTTTTACATATTCGCCTGTATTCGTCTGCATTATATTATATGGTATATAACCATTTTTGTTACAGTAATATCTTTGAAAATGGTAAATTCTTCTGTAATATGACGGTTCTTCCCGGATTAAAGAAGATCCACATTGCGAAGTCAAGCTAAAACCCTGCCCACACACAGCCGATTTGCCTCCCGATTGCCTCCCGATTTTGGTCTTCCGATGAATCCTATGATTTCATTTCCAATCCTGGTTTATGTTATTTCAAAAACATAAACCAGGATTTGAAATGAGATCATAGGATTCATCAGGAGACCAAAATCGGGGGGCAATCGGGAGGCAAATCGGCTGTGTGTGGGCAGGGTTTAACAAACAGTCATATTGGGACTGACTATAGAAGAGACGTTTCGTGGGATAGTACCAACTGAAACATGAATAAAGACTTTCTGTTGCATTTTCCGTTTATCTCAATCAAAAACTAAAGATTTAACCCATCTAGAAGTCATTTTTGAGGATTTCAACCTGTTTTCGCTGCAGGTGTCTGCATGTCTACATATATTATTCGGTCGTGATTCGACTTCAAATTATCGTATAAACCTATATACAATTATAATATCAGCAACATTATTGACGACTTCAGGCTATAGGCCAAACAACGAGTGCATTTGTTAAGAATCTTCTGATTACATAAAAGGTGAAAGAAAAAGAAGAAACGACCCCAAAACTACATATAAGGGACACAGTGTTGTCGTGTCATTAGAGGGTCATATTTTCAGAAAATGCACAATCGGCAGCTCTACACATTAAGGAAATTCTGCTAAATTAGGCTGAAAAACGATAAATACAGAGTATTCATGAGAACATTTGGCATCGCATTGATTTAAAGTATCAGCTATGTTATGTTAAACTGTATTATGAAGCTTATTTCTGTCTTAAATGTGGATTATTTGAGAGGATTGGTGAAGGCGAATTGTACATTTTCTGAAAATCTGACCCTAGAACTGTATACACCAAGACGGCAGGATAGCAACTAAATAAAACCTTTAAAAACAATTTTTGGTCGTCATAACTGAGAATACAACTTTAGCATTATATATTAAAACACCTTCCTCAAGAAGTTGACCCACTTCAACAACCGAGTCAGTAGAAATGACTCCCCAGAATAGTCAAGTAGAATCTGGGAACCTTTCGACCTCTTCTCAAGTTGCGAAATGCCTCTGCCACTGGCACGCTCCTTAAGCTGGAGGCATATACTCTATCCGAGTGGCGTGTGCCAGTTGAGGAGGCAGGTATTTTGCGGATCTAAATGACGTATTGTATGCACATAGCGTTATGGCGTGTGAGCGGAATATTACTGCCCTCCCCTACACCACATACAGAAGTAATGTTGCCGCCAGCAAGCCCTTAATAACCGTCTCCAGTCGTCGGGTAAAACATAGGTTTTTAAAAGCTTTAGTATACTTAGCTGACAGTATACTTACCTTACCGTATACTTAGCTTACAGTATACCTAGCTTCCCGCCTAGCTTACAGTATACTTAGCTTACAGCATGCTTACCTTACAGCTTACAGTATACCTAGCTTCCCGCCTACCTAACCGTATACAATGTACTTAGTTTACAGTATACCTAGCTTACAGTATACTTAGCTTACCGTATACCTAGCTTACCGTATACCTAGATTACAGTATACTTAGCTTACAGTATACTTAGCTTACAGCATGCTTAGCTTACAGTATACCTAGCTTACAGTATACCTAGCTTAAGTTTACTTAGCTTACAGTATACCTAGCTTCCCGCCTAGCTTACAGTATACTTAGCTTACAGCATGCTTACCTTACAGCTTACAGTATACCTAGCTTCCCGCCTACCTAACCGTATACAATGTACTTAGTTTACAGTATACCTAGCTTACAGTATACTTAGCTTACCGTATACCTAGCTTACAGTATACCTAGCTTACAGTATACCTAGCTTAAGTTTACTTAGCTTACCGTATACCTAGCTTACAGTATATCTAGCTTACAGTATACTTAGCTTACCGTATACTTAGCTTACCGTATACTTAGCTTACTGCATGCTAACCTTACTGTATACCTAACTTACAGTATACCTAGCTTACAGTATACCTAGCTTACAGTATACCTGGCTTACAGTATACCTAACTTACAGTATACCTGGCTTACAGTATACTTAGTAGCATCTCCTTGTGTCATTCATGTGAGGATTTTTATAAAACAGATAACCTATTATAACCACCGATATGATTCCTGTTTGAGGTCAAGTTCAACATGTAAAATCATTAAATGCAATGGTAATAATGTTTAACCTGTGTACTACTGCCTGGCCAAAGGTTTAATATGGAATATACAGCATGGAGTCCTATCAATTGTTGGGATAAATCTAGTGCTAATGAAAAGTGGCGTGCTTATAGGCTGAGACCAGGCGAAGAACGAGGCTGAGAGAGGGAGAGAGGGAGAGGAAGGAAGTAAGGTAAAAGGTGGGTCAGATTTTCAGAAAATGTACAATTGGCAGCTCTACACATTTAGTAAATTCTGCTAAATAAGGCTGCAATTTGGTCAATTCTAGACCTGTAAATTCGGGAATATTTGGCAGTGATGGTTCCCCACAATGTACAGCCTGCTCCAGATGCAATTCTGAAACTCATCAAGTGTAGTTGCCAGGAATGTAAGTCTGCTAGATGCTCTTGTTCATAGGCAAGGCTCCCATGCACCATGTTCTGCAATTGTGAAGGGGCAGGTACATGCCAAAATGATAATACCAGGATAGTAGAAGATGAGGAGGATGAAATACCAGGGCCACCACACGATGAGTACATATATTGTTGTACACTTTGAAGTAAGTTTGTATTATAAATTGATACTTTTCAGGCTGAATTAACTGTTCATTTCTTTCATTGTATTAGTTAATAAGTACTGGATATAATTGAATTCTAAAAGTTTTTGAATGGAGGAAAAAACATGGAAATTTCCCCCCAAAATCATTTTTTTGGCCATTATTGTCAAATAAATGAATTTATTATTAATTTAGCTTGTTTCATTGATTGATGAAACTATGCATGTAGTTTGTACATACTTCAGGGAGCATTTTGGTGCAAGAATTGTCTTCCTACTCCTATTATTTATTGAATTATGAGCTGAAACATGATAATGGTAGTTTTGGGGATAGGTCATGGCGGCCATCTTGAATTTCTCAAAACCCTCAAGGGTTACAGCTTGGCACTCTTCGGATTTGGATTCTCCAGGGTCCAAAGGTATAAAATCAGTAAAAAACCATTGTGGGACCTTCAGAGCCGGGTTCACCCCCTTGGCTGCTGGACTACATTGCATTGATTCTAGCAATCTGTTTGACTAGGTTGAACTGTATTTTGAACTTTATTTTCGTCTGAAATTTGGGTTATCTGAGAAGACTGGCGAAGTTGAGTCGTACATTTTCTGAAATTCACACCCAAAAGGTAAGAAGTGTAGAGAAGGAGCGTTGTGCCAGCAATCAATGATGCCCCCTGATGTCAAAAACCATCATGGGCAAACAATTACCGGCGGGTCACACAAAGGGAGGCCTTTTACTGCTGTCGCTTACTGTGCGACTATATTGCTGCAACTACAAGACGTGTGGGTCAGATTTTCAGAAAATGTACAATTGGCTGCTGTACACATTTGGTAGATTCTGCAAAATTAGGCTGCAATTTGGTCAATACTAGGTGAATTTGAGTATATGCGGCATTGCATTGATTCTAGCAATCTGTTTGGTTAGGTTGAACTGTATTTTGAACTTTATTTTCGTCTGAAATTTGGGTTATTTGAGAAGATTGGTGAAATTGAGTTGTACATTTTCTGGAAATCTGACTCATATTGGTGCAACTACAAGACTTATAGTGCTAGACCTCAAGTTGCTCTGTCATAGCAAGGAATGTGTTGCTTCTCTTACATTTGTTTGTCATAAACATTCTTTTTTTTAAATCTTTTTACTGGCCTGACATTTAAAAAATTATCAAAATAAGCATAACCAACTATCGTGGTTGTTTTTGTGCGTTGCCATATCATCACTATGTAACATCAATAATTATGGTAATTAAGACTCTTGACTTTGTATAACACATTATCAGTGAGGTAAAGACCATATTATGAAGGTCAAACATGGACTCTTGTTGTTGAAAATCAAGATATTTATAAAGGAAGAACTAGGTAACAGACACAGACAATTTAAGGAAATAACTAAATAGATTGGACTATCCGGCAGATCTGCTACACAGAGTATTCCAGTACCGGTATAGCTTCCAATTCAGTGATACTGATAGGATTGAAATGACTAAAGAATGTAAGCTGTAATACTGAATAAAAGTTGTTTTATATATACCACTGAAAAGTACACTGTGAAGTAAATGTAAGGTTTGGGGCACGATTCGTCCGCCTAAAAAAGCTTAAAAACTGTCGGCAACAACTACCACGCCTATAATAATATTTATTTAATAAGGCCTCTGTGGGTGTGTACTGTTTGCGCAAGCAAGCAAACTATTCCACACTTCCGCGAACTTGAATAAGCCATGGTATATTGTTTCCATGACATCTACATGTAAATACACCGTACTTTATAGCTGGATACCTCCTCTATTCCAGTCACAACCATTCATCCTTGTACCATTTGAAGGACGGACATTATATATGGGTCAGATTTTCAGAAGATGTACAATTGGCGGCTCTCCACATTTAGTAAATTCTGCTAAATAAGGCTGAAAAATGAAGAATACCGGGTATATTTGAGTATATTTAGTATCACATTGATTTAAAGTATCAGTTCTGTTATGTTAAACTGCATTTTGAAGCAAATTTCTGTCTTAAATGTGGGTTATTTGAGAGGATTGGTGACGACGAATTGTACATTTTATGAAAATCTAACCCATACAGCCACGCCTGTCTAGGGAGGAGGTGAAGGTGGTGCAGATTCTGGGGGAAACATTAACACTTCCACCCATATCCCGGCCTAATCCTCCCACAAACCCCTTATCCTCTGGCTTCCCCCTTCCTCCATTACTGTCCTGATGCAGTGCTTTACCCGAGTGGGAATTACCCTGCTAAACCCCTCTGGTCGAAGGGTTTTATTGTAGTCAGGAAATTGACAGGATCTGGTGAATATTAATGTATCTAGATTATTTGTGTGGGGAAGAGGCATTGGATAGATGTCCCTGGCTTAATGTATTAGTCACTGGGTTGTTCTACGCAGATTAGTAATGGTATCCCTTCACTCTGATTACATTTGAATATTTGCTGATATAATTACAATGATAATACCTCAGTATATATTCTGTTACTTTGGGCTATCAGCATATATCTTTATATAGTGAGAGTATGAGTGGGATTGGTTGCTTTACGCCCTTATCAACACATTTAATATGGTTATATCAAGGGCGGGAGAGCTGAGAGGGAGGCAGTCTGAGGTCATAGGATTCATCAGGAGACCCAAATCGGGGGGGGGGGGGGTAATCGGGAGGCAAATCGGCTGTGTGTGGGCAGGGTTTTAGCCTTCGACTTCCACATGCTTCAACAATGTCAATCTGTGAGGCATATGGCTGTACACCAGACATCAGTGACCAAAAGAAGTATATAAGGTGTGTCTTTATCTATACTTATTTCTCCTGAGTGTGTGTGACAGGTAACCGGAAGTCAGTAGACCGGAAGTTGCCCTCTTCTCAGTAACCAGCCAGCAGTATGACTGTCCCCAGATGATGCAGAGACAATCCAATTATTCCAATGATTCTCTAAATGCCAATGTACTTATGAGGCTATAATAATGTCAGTTCATCTTTGGGTTTTTGGTCCTGGGTATGACCATAAAGTTCCTTTCTGTCTCTTTTTTCTCTCTCTCTCTCTCCCTTCTTCTCTATCTCTATTTCCTGTGTATGATCATAAACTGCCTCCCTCTCAGCTCTCCCGCCCTTGATGTAACCATATTAAATGTGTTGATAAGGGCGTAAAGCAACCAATCTCACTCACTCACTCCCTCTCAGTTCTTCCGCCCTTGATATAACCAAATTAAATGTGTTGATAAGGGCGTAAAGCAACCAATCTCACTCACTCACTCTTTGGGTTTCATAGCCAGGAATTGATACCTTAACTTCCTTTTTCATGTTAGGCTATGAAGTATTATGAACAACTTGCATGATTGTAAGAATTTTCAATCCACATTGCATATTAGCACTAAGGTTCTTCTGAGAGATACTTTAATTTGTAATGTCGATTCGCTGGTCTAGTTTCATCGTAACGCTTACGCAGCAAAATATGGTACTTTAATATAGTACATCATTAGCGGATGAAATGACGAGATTTGTAAATTAAGACCAAGCAAAAGCGAAAATTAATCCAAAATAACTCAGTTGAATGATAAAACAGAGTCAAATTATGTCAATGTATTTGATAAGGTTTAGGATTTACCATGTATCAGTGATAGGATTCCAAGGTGACACATGGAAAATAGTTGGATGAAAGACTATGCTTAATCGTTTAAAATAGTCGTTGGTTATTACATTGAATCGAATTGAATCTCTTTTTATGCCACAAATATCAAGGTTACTACAAACAGGAGGCTCATACTACATCGGGATAACTAATATCAGTAATTAGACTATCAACAATAATAAAATAGGATTAACACTTTTTGATATAAGGTTTCCTCAAATAAAAGTAACACATCTCTTAATTTGTATCCAAACTTATTTCATACAAAGTCAGTCTTTAATATATTTTATAAAATTGTTTAATTGTGTGTGTTTTTATAGTTTTCTATGCTTAACATACCATCTAGATATATGTCATTTGTTTAAGGAAAATGAGTCACAAATCACAAAAAATGGATTTTGAGATATCATCATATTTGAATAGATGAGCTCAAGCCGATTCTAATGGTAGTAAACATCAAGGACATCTAGGTAGTGTTTCTATATTATAAGTTCGATATCTTTATTTTGAAAAAAAAGTTATTGATACCGGCAAGATAATTACTAATAAAGTACTTAATATACTCTATAGGATGACCTTAGAAATGCATAGATACATTTAATACTTTGCCTTGAAATGTCGTACATGTATTATTACCACTAGCAGCATTAAGCACCCCAAACACTAGAATATTCCAACAAAGATATCTTATAGATAAATCACTTTGAAAAATATCCATTTTGCCACTTATGACTCATTTTCCTGAAACACATCATATGCTCTTTACCTCTTTACAGAGACTTACAAAATGTAGGACCGAAACTCAATGCAAACTCTATGGAAGTTTCGGTCCAACAGAGGTGAAACAGTGTGTAGCTTTAGCTGATATTCTCGCCTTAAATGCCATGTGTACACTGCCAGTAATGTAGCTTTCTATGCTTAAAATACCATCTAAAATACCATGTTCTTTACCTCTTTCCAGAAACTTACACAGAATGTAGCTATAGCTGATATTCTCGCCTTAAATGCCATGTGTACACTGCCAGTAATGTAGTTTTCTATGCTTAAAATACCATAAAAAATACCATGTTCTTTACCTCTTTACAGAAACTTACACAGAATGTAGCTATAGCTGATATTCTCGCCTTAAATGCCATGTGTACACTGCCAGTAATGTAGTTTTCTATGCTTAAAATACCATCTAAAATACCATGTTCTTTACCTCTTTACAGAAACTTACACAGAATGTAGCTATAGCTGATATTCTCGCCTTAAATGCCATGTGTACACTGCCAGTAATGTAGTTTTCTATGCTTAAAATACCATAAAAAATACCATGTTCTTTACCTCTTTACAGAAACTTACACAGAGTGTAGCTTAGCTGATATTCTCGCCTTAAATGCCATGTGTACACTGCCAGTAATGTATTAACCCCTCGGTATACACAGTCCAGGGTTAAGTGAGAATAATTAATCATGATATAAATGTCTCTGTGAGCTTTTACACCTACAGTGTGCCAAGACCCTACATTGTACGGTGGCCCAAAATTATTGATACCCCAGAGCAAAGCGATGCGACGTTTCATCCATTATTCAGCGACGGACTCAGTTCAGAAAATAGCTCGCTATACAATGGCTGGCTCCGACTAAAGTCTTTAAATATGCAGCATGCTTAATGAAAGGAGAAGCACATATCCACTTCACATTAACACAAGCCCTGTATAGGGAGTTTGTCAAAAGTATCAAACAGCCATATTTGTTTGAATAGGCGATGGCCTTGATAATTTCAGATACCATCTGTTTCCTCAGAGAATATCATCATGACTTAACACATTGGGTGCTAGGAGTGAGTGAGTGAGATTGGTTGCTTAACGCCCTTATCAACACATTTAATATGGTTATATCAAGGGCGGGAGAGCTGAGAGGGAGGCAGTTTATGATCATACCCAGGAAATAGAGATAGCGAAGAAGGGAGAGAGAGACAGAGAAGAGAGACAGAGAAAAGAGACAGAAAGGCACTTTATGGTTATACTCAGGACCGATTGGGTGATAGGATTAGATTCCAGAGCCTTCATTCCTATCCAATGCAATGATATATGATATAGATATATGGACAAATTCCATGCAATGGAAATGGGAAAGGTACTTCAGTCAGTCTCCTTATTTCATAAGGAACGGCAAGATATGAACCCATGTACATAATCCAATTCGTTTTGATTAATTGATATGCAAGATCAATTACACAGCCCCTATCATGCATATAAAATACGTCACTTGAAAACCAGCTCTTTAATTAACTGCATGGAAGAGGCTGTGTATTGTTCCTCCAGCCCTTGCATAGTGTATATGGGTCAGATTTCAGAAAATGTAAAATTGGCAGCTCTACACATTTAGTAAATTCTGCTAAATTAGGCTGAAAAACGAAGAATATCGGGTATATCTGAGTATATTTGGTATCACATTGATTTAAAGTATCCGTTCTGTTATGTTAAGCTGCATTTTGAAGCTCATTTCTGTCTTAAATGTGGGTTATTTGAGAGGATTGGTGAAGGTGAATTGTACATTTTCTGACAATCTGACCCATATATGCTTGCGTGGCCGCATGCTTCACACGTTCATGGTTAAGAGACCCCTACATCTCACATGATGTGACACTTAGTCCAATCCACCCAAAGGAGGTAATTAAGGTCTTGTAGGCTGAAGCTGATCCGACTAAGGCAGAGTGTTCTGTGGGAACTATGCCTAGAATAGTAACAAGATAAGGTTATATATAAGAGTCAGATTTTCAGAAAATGTACATTTCGTCTTCAAAAATTCTCTCAAGTAACCCCCATTTAATATAGAAATCAGCTTCAAAATGCAGTTTAGCATAACGGAACTGATAATTTAAATCAATGTGATACCAAATATACTCACATATACCCTGTATTCATCATTTTTCAGCCAAATTTAGCAGAATTTACTGAATCTGTAGATCTGCCAATTGTACATTTTCTGAAAATCTGACCCATAAGTATATAAGCCCTTACACCCACTCGGACTGATCATATACGACTAAAACAAGTCCTATCGTCTCCATTAGAACTGTATTTTAGCGGCTGTTCTTTTCATTCGGTCTACATTTGTTACTTCAGATAAAGGAAATTCGTTAATTAACCATCATTCGTTCCTCTTCCTTGCAACAAATATGGCGGTTGTTACAATTTCAGGACGTTCTGGTTAGTTTCAGAAAGGTCTTTCGATTAATAAACTACCCGAGCTATTTTTAATCAATTAAACTTATAGTTAGACAAATATAAGGGTCAGATTTTCAGAAAATGTACAATTTGCCTTCACCAATCCTCTCAAATAACCCACATTTAAGACAGAAATGGCAAGATGCCAAGTTCCAAAGTGCAGTTTAATATAACAAAACAAATACTTTAAATCAATGCGATACCAAATATACTCAGATATACCCGGTATTCTTCATTTTTCAGCCTAATTGAGGAGAATTTCCTAAATGTGTAGAGTTGCCAATTGTACATCTTCTGAAAATCTGACCTATATAAAAAGTTTTTATCAATTAAACTTATAGTTAGACAAATATATAGAAACTTTTTATTAATTAAACCTATAGTTAGACAAATATATAGAAAGTTACGTGCATTTTGAGTCTGACACTATATACCGATTTATCATATTATGGGGTGGATTAGAGTGACAGTCAACCTTTCCCGGCAACCCAATTGCCATGACATTTTCAATATCTATCCATAGCTTCTAAATATATACCCATATCTCGGTCCAGCCGTCCCCTTATAGAAGGCATACGATCCCCAATCATTTATATCCAATGCACGCAGCGCTGACAGCGGCAATAATTAGCCCCCGCCGCTTTGACCTTTTCACTGATTGGTCACATGACAATAGCTGTGCCATCTCGCCGCTTGGTGGCGCTAGTGTGGCGGTATGACAAGTAGTTACTGTAAACGTATTTATTTTCGCGCAGATAAATGTTCGCGCACTAAGTACTTTGTATACACCTTTTCGCGCTGATTTAAATTCGCGCAGCAAAGAAGTCTCACACATTGTTTATGCAATACTTATTATACCTTTCGCGCAGGATTTATTTTCGCGCACAAAGGTGGGTGCGCGAAAATAGCGAAAATAAATACTGCGCGAACATTAATACGTTTACAGTATTCAGCCAGGAATGGATGTGTCTTCAGGGGAGGTGGTATTCTTTACGGAGGTAGACTGTTTTCTACCTGTTTCCATAATGACATCTCATCAGATGTATTTCCTTCACAAATTTTCTTATAAAAAAACTGTGGCGCTCTCAGATCGTTTTTTCTTCAGTTTCCCTCGAGTTAGGGTAGCATTTCTTCACACAGAGATGCCATTTATTTCAGAACAACTTTCCTATTACAATGGAGTCACCCTAACCCCCAGGATAATTCTTCTCTCTGTGCTCCGAAAACGATTTAATTTTGTTTTATTTCTGTTCCCTTCAGTTTTATGATTCTGAGATGAACACATAGATTCTGACTCCTGGCGAAGCAAGTAAACTTAATATTTCTCTTATGTATAAATTTACTTTAAACGCTGGCGTTCATTGATTGAGCTTAACACAACTTCTAAAGTTGTTCTTCTAAAACTTCAGAAAACAATTCATTCAAACCTCATACATTTAAAATTTCTATTATCAGCGGTAGTAGAAATACATATGGAAGAAGTATTATTGATGACATTATAGTCAAGGTTCTATATTTAATCATGTTTAAAGTTAAAGCTATATCATAGTACCCTGCTGATATGTAAATCCAAATTAAATATAAACTGAGAATATAAGTATTTATTAATCATAAATAAACCAATTGAGGTGACGTTCATAAAAATGGTTATGGTATAACCATGGTTACCATGAGATTACCCTTGCGTAAGCAAAGGAACTGGAATCAATAAAATTTCTTTAAAAAAAAGGACGTTGATTAATTGCATACTTCCAAATAAATATGTTTCTAAACTAAAGCCCTTTTCCCTGTGTTAAGAATTTGTGATGTGTTTCAGGAAAATGAGTCATAAGTCGCAAAATTGATATTTTTCAAAGTGTTTTCATCACAAGATCACATTATTGAAATGTTCTAATTTTTAGAGGGTTCATCACTTACAGCTATATCAATTAATGTATCAAATTTCAGGACAATCTATCTAATATATCCTTTCGTTTTAAGGGTCCTCATATGGACTACATTTAGTTACTTTACTGTTTATTGACCCCCAGAAATATTGGAAAGTTTTTTTTTTCAAAAACGAAAATATCAAACTTAACATCTAGAAATACTTATTGGATTATTAGACTGTTTACTACCATTGGAATCGGCTTGATCTCATCTTTTCAAATATAATGGTATCTCAAAATTTATTTTTTGCGACTTATGACTCATTTTCCTGAAACACATCACATTTAGTCGGTGCAAGCAAAAGTATCATGGTTCCACGAGATAAAACCGATTGAATGCAATATGTATTGATTCCCACTGTCAAGTGTATATCACGATGGATTCGCCCAAAGTCTATTAGCCTCACATCTGGCTGACGGATGCGCGGACCGGAAGGTCGCGCTACATACGACACTCACGTGCGTCAGCCCATATCTATCACGTGATAGGCTGAACCTTCGTCACGTGACCCTTAATAGGAGTCTTGGGATGTGAGTTATCGGAGTGCTCTTATCGGATAGGCGAAGCAGCGGGTATGCACAGCCTATGGCTGAAATCATGCAATGCATGGCAATTCAGCAGAGAGTGGGTGATTCTGAGATGCCATGTGCATTTTAAAAAATTGCCGTTTGACCTGTGCGTGGTGTCTATGTCATGAGAGATGACACTGCGTGAAAGAAATATTGAAATATTTAATTTCCTTTGGTCGCCTGGAGATCAGGCTTCTTTGAAATCTAGCAACATGCTCAAGCGGAACTTGTATGGGTTAGATTTCAGAAAATGTACAATTGGCAGCTCTACACGTTTAGGAATTTCTGCTAAATTTGGCTGAAAAATGAAGAATACCGGGTATATTTGAATATATTTGGTATCGCATTGATCTAAAGTTTCAGTTCTGTTATGTTAAACTGCATTTTGAAGCTCATTTTTGTCTTGAATATTGGTTATTTGAGAGGATTGGTGAAGGCGAATTGTACATTTTCTGAAAATCTGACCCGTATATGTGCTGGCGGAGCAGAGGAGTAGAACAGAGAGAAGTGATTTATGTTCCCTTGTGGAGGAAATATGTCACGCTGGTCATTCATGTTTTATCTTTTATTTTTAAACATGAAGAGCAAACAGTTCCCTTTAGGGTCAACATTATTTCAGATATCCTCCATTTTCTGTATATCATATGGGTCAGATTTTCAGAAAATGTACAATTCTCACATTTAGGAAGTTCTCCTAAATTAGGCTGAAAAATGAGGAATACTAGGTATATCTGAGTATATTTGGTATAGCATTGATTTAAAGTATCTGTTCAGTTATGTTAAACTGCATTTTGAAGCTCATTTTTGTCTTCAATTTGGGTTATTTGAGAGAAATGGTGAATGCCAATTGTACATTTTCTGAAAATCTGACCCATATGACGAGAGAGTGGAGTTTTATAGGAAGTCTTATCCTAATTCAAATATTTCCTAATTATCATTAAGCTGATATGGGTCAGATTTTCAGAAAATGTACAATTGGCAGCTCTACACATTCAGGACATTATCCTAAATTAGGCTGAAAATTGAAGAATACCGGGTACATCTGAGTATATTTTGGTATCGCATTGATTTAAACTATCAGTTCTGTTATGTTAAACTGTATTTTAAAACTCATTTTTGTCTTAAATGTGGTTTATTTGAGAGAATTGGTGAAGGTGAATTGTACATTTTCTGAAAATCTGACCCACATAATCCATATTACGTGAAGGCTTGAGGAAAAATATCCCCGCCTCATGGTGCAATTTCCAAATGTTGTTTGTCCATTTGGAGAATATAACATTAATGATCAATATTTAATTATCGGTACTCAGAGATCTTGGCAAGGACCACGCACATAGTATCAGCATGAGATGACACTAGCAGAGTTCGTGGATTCCCTCCTAACAGTATCACAGCCATGCAGTACCAAATGTATGTTCACTAGCGCTTGCTTCATAAGAGGTCCTTATTACAAATTTTATTTATAAGTTATTTTTCTTTGCTTTGGTAGAGAATTCATATAAATTTTATCTTGATTTGATAAGGAATTTCGTCGGTGGTGGTATATGTATTCCTTTTTAAGCTACTCGTCAGCACTCACACTGTTATCAGTGATTTGTGAAGAGAACAGATTTTTATCATGTGGGTCAGATTTTCAGAAAATGTACAATTCACCTCCACCAATTCTCTTAAATAACCCAAATTTCAGACGAGCATGAAGTTCAAAATACAGTTCAACCTAACCAAACAGATTGCTAGAATCAATACAATGCCAAATATACTCGAATTTACCTAGTATTGACCAAATTGCAGCCTAATTTAGAAGAATTTACTCAATGTGTACAGTTGCCAATTGTACATTTTCTGAAAATCTGACCCACATATCAAAAACTTGAATTATGTATGTACTATCTATTATATGAAATTGCCATTAAAATTGTAATTAATTATCATGAAATTTATATAGCTAGAACTACTGACTGTCTGTTCGTATAAATTTATTACTGTATATTGTATTGACTTTAATCATTCTTGTAATATAAATTCTTCTATAAAATACCCTTTTGGCAAGTCAGGCTGTCCTGAGAATATTTGTACTGTATGTATGAAAATATTCAATGTCCTGAATAAAATATTTCTAAATCTAAATCTAATCATTTCTACTGTAGGAATAGATAAATCGCAAAGCAAATGTCTTCCCTATAAAACTCCTTACAAGCTGCTTAGAGGGAAACAATAGCTAAGCAAGGGAAGTCCTAGATATATATTAGAAACTTTATTTCCATTTTGTAGAAATTTCTTATCAAAGACAGCTCTTCCAAACAAACCTTCTGTAACTACATCTCTAACTACAAGTTTATAAAAAATAAAACCCCTTAATTACCTGTATATGATACCTGTACCATTATGTCTCTATTGAGCCCTTTTAAATTATGGGCATGATAAAAAGGTTAAAGTTTAAATGTTATAAAGAAGATAAAACTGTATCAGCTAATATATACTGTACAACACTTTGATAATATTGTCCTTGTACTACATGAGAATACCAGGATTTCCTTAATTGTGTGCAATAAAAACTTTAAAAAAATGATCCCAGAAAAGAGCCATTTCACCACTTCTATTCACGATATTTTCTGGTGCTAAATCGACCACACCAGCAGAGCTATCATCACCCAAATTGGTGAGACCAACGTCTGAAAATGTTGGCATAAAACGAGGACGCCAGGGAGTTCATTTCATGCGAGGTTGGAGCAAATTATCCATTTCAACAGGAGCTATGCGGTATTTTTGCAGCGCCCTCCTGTGCTTATAATTCCACCTGTTCCATAGAATATGTAATGACCGAGCTCCGCGTATTAATGTTCCCAATGTGACACAATGCGACCTTTTCTATCATAGGAAGCCCATCAAATCAGACAAGACAGCCCTGCCGGCAACTGCGCGTACTAATAGAGGGCTCACTCTCGCATTAACTCGTCTGGAGCGGGATCGTTAGCGAGATTAGGAAGGGCGTGTGAAGCAAGGTCCCATTGCGAGATTCTAGGACGCTGGAATTACCTTCCAGGGGCCGGGAATTGCGGCCGATGACCGCCCGAGGTCAGGAGAGAAAATGTGAGCAACGGTCACATCAGCAAGTCCTTTTTTATAAGCAGAACATTGACTGCCAAGACGAGAGGAAGCTGCCCTCACTCAGGTTTAATTGGACTGCAGCTGGGCAAAACATTGTCCTTTCGGAGAAACGGAGTGGAAAATGTAACAATCTGTTTCTCAATTGAGGTAGATTTATTATCTGCTCGCTAGTTTCTGGCATTAGAACTGTGGGTTCCGGTTGAGGACGGATATATGTGGGCGCTTAAGGAATCAAATATTTACAAGGATAACGCAGGGTTTTGTGCTGTTTCTGACATACGACCGTCGAAATAGAGGGATTTAGAGAACCAAGGCTTTTCAAACGCAGCCAGTTGGGTCAGATTTTCAGAAAATGTACAATTGGCAGCTGTACACATTTAGTATATTCTGATTAATTAGGCTGAGAAATGATGAATACCGAGTATATCTGAGTATATTTGGTTTTGTGTTGGTTTAATACATCTGTTTTACTATGTTAAACTGTATTATGAACCTTATTTTTGTCTTAAATGTGAGTTATTTGAGAGGATTGGTGAAGGCGAATTGTACATTTTCTGAAAATCTGATCCAGTTACAGAGTGGGAGAAGTGAATAGTCATCGTATGGATGAAAAAGCTAGAGTGACAAATATGAGGGGAGATCCCAGTAGCCAGCAGACACCATCAATTGTGACAGTCAAGTCATGGCGAGGCGTTGGGGAGTAATCTCAGCTTTTAGCAGAAAAGGTCAAGTAATCTGTTAAGTCGTAAGTTGGAGAGCTTTAGAGGATCAACACCAAGTGTACACCTCGATCTGTATACTTGAAGTAATGCATCCAGGAGTAAGTGGGTCAGATTTTCAGAAAATGTACAATTGGCAGCTGTACACATTTAGGAAATTCGGCTAAATTAGGCTGAAAAATGATGAATACTGGGTATATCTGAGTATATTTGGGATCACATTGATTTAAAGTATCAGTTCTGTTAATGCAATCTGCATTTTCAAGCTCATTTTTGTCTTAAATGCGGGTTATTTGAGAGGATTGGCAAAGTTGAATTCTACATTTTCTGAAAATCTGACCCAAGTACCTGAGTCATTGCATGCAATTCAACTCAGCAAAGTTACTTGCAGCGTTCACACGTTCTACGTCATTCAGAAGCAGATTACTGAGCCAAGCTTCTCCGTAAGGTGGTTAAGTTAGTAGTGTATGAAATAATAGGTTTGGTTCTGGGAACGGTTTAAACCAGTTGAAAGGTGTGGTAATGTTACTGTTGGGGATAACGACGGTACAGTCATATTAAATCGTATAAATCTGATATAGGGGTCAGATTTTCAGAAAATGTACAATTCGCCTTCACCAATTCTCTCAAATAACCCACATTTAAGACAAAATTGAGATTCAGAATGCAGTTTAACATAACAGCACTGATACTTTAAATTAGTGTGATACCAAATATACTCAGATATACCTAGTTTTCTTCATTTTTCAGCCTAATTTAGCAGAATTTACTAAATGTGTAGAACTGCCAATTATACATTTCCTGAAAATCTGACCCATATATGTCTGTACTAAATTGTAGGCTATGGTAGTTTATTTGCCTTTTTACGTATCTACCATGTCATGATGTGATCTAAAATCTTAATACCTTAATATAATCGATTGTGATTAACTAGGTATTAATAAGATATATATCTGAAATAACATTTTGAGTCAGGACTACTGATAATAGGGCATTGTTATGTACAATGTTACCTAAATTACAAAAAGTGAAAAAATGTTTGAAACCGAGATAGTATTGCAGGGTCTAGACTATTCGCTAGAGCTTATAACCTAGCCCACTTGTGACTGCTATCAAATTATAATGTTCAACCATAAATTAGTCCTTTGACAAACAATCTGTATTTGACTTGCAGCATGCATGAGCAGGCAGGTAATTAATGGTGTAATCAATGGTCCAATATATGGGTGAGATTTTCAGAAAATGTACAATTCAACTTTGCCAACCATCTCAAATAACCCACATTTTAGACGAAAATAAAGTTCAAAATACAGTTCAACCTAACCAAACAGATTGCTAGAATCAATGTAATACTGAATATACTCGAATCTACCTATTATTGACCAAATTGCAGCCTAATTTTGAAGAGTTTACTAAATGTGTACAGCTGCCAATTGTACATTTTCTGAAAATCTGACCCATATAACCCAATATAGCACCCTTATGATGAATACATGATACAACTATCAAGTTGGGAGTATTTTACATACAAATGTGGCGGGCCTCTGTTCGTGAGGTTGAGCATGCTCACCCAAATACACAATGCAGTTTGGCTTTTAAAATGACATGGCATGATTTGTTGTTGGCTGATATCTACAATACCACATACTCAATCTTTTCGCTGTATGCAAGTTTCATTGCTACTCTGAAACAGGTACACTTATATGAAGCCTTATCAGTTATAAATCAACCCTGACTTTGATAGGACTCGGGACTAAAGGCCTGTGTACACTATGCCGATTTCCCCGCAGCAGATTGTCATTTGATGGAAAGCAAAACATCCTATGGCTTGTTTCATAACAAATGCGGAATTAAAATGTTCCTTGCTAGTCTATCTTTCCTTGCTTTATTAGAAATCTCTACAGTAAAAATTAACAAATAGCACTGTGTGTATAGCGATTTCCTTTCCTAAAAGTTGCTTAGCAAGAAACAATAGCTAAGCAGGGAACCTCTTACGTAAGGATTTATTGGGTCAGATTTTCATGAAATGTACAATTGGCAGATCTACACATTTAGTAAATTCTGCTAAATTAGGCTGTACTTTGTGATCAATACTCGGTAGTTTCGGGTATATTTAGCATTGTATTGATTCTAGCAATCTGTTTGGTTGTGTTGAACTGTATTTTGAACTTTATTTTCGTCTGAAATTGGGTTATTTGAGAGGATTGGTGAAGGTAAATTGTACATTTTCTTGTGACTTCACCCTATTACGAAACAATCCACTGACGAATGAAATCTTCCAAACTTGGCGGTGATATATTAGGAGATTAGGGAGATCTGCTATATAGTACGCAGCTTGTAAAGACTAGCACATGGATCCACGCTGGTCCAAGGTTAGCTTAAAAGTGAGTCGTTTATTAACAAATATCTACGTCGCCTAATCCCTATTGGCTGAGAGGCCTGGAGGCTTCCCTCCCCCTCCTCCTAATAGGTCGGCATCCTAGAACATAACAACTGGAGGCTTTTTCTCTGTCTCTCTCTCCCTTCTTCTCTATCTCTATTTCCTGGGTATGATCATAAACTGCCTCCCTCTCAGCTCTCCCGCCCTTGATATAACCATATTAAATGTGTTGATAAGGGCGTAAAGCAACCAATCTCACTCACTCACAACGGGAGGCTCTCGGTTGACGGCCGACAATCAGCTACCTTCATCTGTCATGCGTCTCAACTACACAGGTTAGGCCCAAAGTTGGGAGAGTCCCATCAAACGAAGGGAAAGCCTCTGCCCTCAAACCGCAAAGTGCCATTATAATTCCATTAGAACGCAAAATGTCATTATATTCCCATTAAAACGCCAGAAAACCGATTAGTGAAGTAGGCTGACATACCATTCTTATCTGATCTGAGTGTTTGGGCCTAGAGTGTAATGACCTGACACCACTTTTTTCTCCTCCGACTGCCCCCCCCCCCCCAACACAATCGGCTCAGTGGCATACGAACCCACATCTTAAAACATGGCCACCTTCATATCGGTTCTACTATCAGTACAGGCTCCTCGCTTGTGTTAATTAGCATCTATTCATTCTTCCTCTACCAGTATAGTCAGGGAGGAAGTAGATATCAACCTAAACTTTCATTTCATCATTTGTAGGTTGGGAATATTCTGATTCATGGAACTATCAGGGTTATTATCTGAGTAACAGTTATTCCAACCCTGTTATCTTTGAATTCATTCTCTTTTGAATATATCGAGATGAAACAGAGCCTGGGCATGCAATCCACACACACATCGACAGTCAATGCCGGTAAGGCCAAAAAGAATATAGGTGTGTTTCCGATCTCCACCCCCCACCCCCCTCCCCTACCTAGAAAAACCTTCCCCTACCTAGACATTTTTTGACCATCCCTGAATTTTTTGATTTTTTTTTACCATATCTTACTTTTTTTGGACTTTTGGACAAAAAAAGCTTATAAAAGCACGAAAACGGTTTTCCTAACCCGGACCTGTTAAAAAGCACATTGCCCATGTTAAAAACAAATATTGTTACAGAATAGAAATGTTTTCAGTTTCTGGGAGGTGGTTTCCTTAAACAAAATAAGAAAAATGTTACCATCCCCTACCTAGTTTTCAGCCAGATAAATCGGAAACACACCTACATTTGTTTTTGCCTAAGCAACGATTGAGTTTGGTGTGAAGTTCATCTTGGACGCACAATGAACGCTGCGGAATCATGTGGGTGAAGGAACGCTACATAAATAATGGTTTCCATATTATGACCAACAATCTCTGTCAGTGTTAACCTTGCTTTATAGCCGGCCTCAAGAATGAATGTTAATATTCCCGCACCTCCTAATGTCATTCCATTAAATAATATAGCGATTGGCACTCAGATCGACATAAAGTTGGCTGCCATGTGCGATTCACATTACGATGCAAGTTGTCCAAGCTTTTATCATAACTGCATCCAGAGAACAGTGACAAATTACCACCAGGATAAGAAACCCATTTGATGATTAATTTTGCCATGTTGCTGGCCATGTAGCACCAATTCCTGCAATTTTCAATACGTTAGAATAAAAGATTACAGGTCTGGTATTTGTTCGTGTTAACATGTGGTGTTTAGATCCAGTATTAATAATTGCAGGCTGACACTAGGGGAAAAATAAGTTTTTAGACATCATTAAGTTTTGGGATAGAAAGTTATTATACCTAATGGCACGATGGAGGTTTGAAATCGATCGAGACGTTGGGTCAAATCGCACGACACCACAAAGGGGTGGAGTACATTATGGTGGCTAAACCCTTTCCTCTGGGATTTGAAATGAGAAGAGGCTCCTGACCCATTCATTACACACATTCACTAATCATTGAATGAAAACACAATGTTGGTACCCAATACTTCAGATACTGCTAGACCTATCATGCTTACACTGAAAAAGTTTCACAAGATTTCATGACTACTCATTTTAACTATCTTAGCCACTTTAAGGAGGTCCATATAGATGAAGATATACACAGACCTTGAACATAGTAGAGATTAACGATTATATGAGAGAAGAAGAACTGGGGGAAGAAATGAATAAACTAAGTGACATAAGTCCACAAATTTAGAAGAAATAAATAATTAGATATTAAAGTAGGCCCTCAAGGCTGGAATAATTCTTTTAACCTAAATTGTAAACAAAATAATTATCAGAAACTGGTGTTGTTGCGTCATCAGTGCATCATCACCCAGCTGGAAATCTGATCACCCATTAATTATTGATTATGATTCATGTACCATCAGCATATGGGTCAGATTTTCAGAAAATGTACAATTGGCCTTAACCAATCCTCTCAAATAACCGCAATTTCAGACGAAAATAAAGTTCAAAATACAGTTCAACCTTACAAAACAGATTGCTAGAATCAATGCAATGCCAAATATACTCGAACTTTCCTAGAATTGACCAAATCGCAGCCTAATTTAGCAGAAATTACTAAATGTGTACAGCTGCCAATTGTACATTTTCTGAAAATCTGACCCACATAGGATTAATAGATATTCCCCAATAACCTTCAGAACGAGTAACATCGCTGTTTATTACACTCCTCCCAGCAACAGATTTTATTAAAGATTTCTATTAACTACCGAGAGTCAAGACCTATTACTGGTGTCGTGGGCCGTGTATAGGAAATGTACACTAGAGAGAAGAACAACAATAATTGAAAAGAGGATTGTCTTTCAATTGGACCACCAAGTTTTCATTTGAATGTATTTGTCTTAGCCTTGCATGCGGTGTGTATAGCAGAAAGACTGGATATAATTATATAAGCAATGGGATGAAGCTATAGATAGACACGGGAATTTGAAACGTGTTAGAGAAAGAGTACTACAAACTGATATGTAATTATTTGAAACAATGATGTATAAATAGAAGAGGGAATAACCGAATCTTTGTCAAATAAAGTGAAGCCACACCAGCATGCATGTGGGTTAGATTTTCAGAAAATGTACAATTAGCAGCTGTACACATTTAGTAATTTCTGCTAAATTAGGCTGCGATTTGGTCAATTCTAGGAAAGTTCGAGTATATTTGGCATTGCATTGATTCTAGCAATCTGTTTTGTAAGGTTGAACTGTATTTTGAACTTTATTTTCGTCTGAAATTGGGGTTATTTGAGAGGATTGGTTAAGGCCAATTGTACATTTTCTGAAAATCTGACCCATGTGGTAATGTATATCGTATTACATGGTAATCCATATGTCGGTGGTAACCATAACAGAGAAAGTTAGCCGGTAGATACAATTAATGACAATAGAGGAGTAATGTACCTAGTAAGAAGGACATATATGTGATTATAAATACATACAATTATTTTTATTTTAATGGCAACTCATGAACACAATCATGTTCTCTGATTGTATGTCCTTATATGTAATGATATTAAATGTGTACGGCCAATTAAATTGTGTGTTTTTTTTTGGTTTTTTTAAAAAAGCATGTCATCTAAGAAACATGCTTACAGTAATGATAGCTTACAATAATAATAGTTTCAAAACTAATCGAGCAAACACAGAATTTTCCGGTCAATTTATGAATTTGTTTTCACTTTTGAAATATGTCATGCATTTATTTGTATACTGTACATCAGTGTCAGATATTATTTTAATTGTTCAATCATTCTCTTCCAACTTTTTCCAAATACAGTTTTTCTCTTTGCAAATGTGTTCATATTTTTATACACCTGGCGAAAGTGTTTGTTCACATGTGTGATATTCATCAAACTGCCATGGGAAAATCAATGTACTTGTTGAACGACTTAAATTGGAGCCCAAGGTCTCGTTTATTTGTTTACTTGTCGATTTGTTCAATGTTTGTTGCCAACCTATATCCCATGCTACCAAACCCAGATGCCCCATGCAACAATCCTTCTTTTCATGTGATATATTGACGCCAAAGCTACGTTTGGGGATGGTTGATTGCCCTCTTTCCGTCCTTTTGCAAATATCCATCCTTTATGTTGACAGTATATTTTAAGTGCGTCAATATTACATTCTGTGGCTGCGTTCTATCACTTATTGACTTTCTGCAACTCCCGGGAATGTTTTGTAAAAAAGAAATAAAAAATGGAGATACCTCCCCACTCCCTGCCTAAAAAACCGCTACTAAGGTTTCTTTTTGTAAATAGAAGTGTATTCTCCCTCAAAAATATCCTCTTGCATGCATCCTTGTAAACAGCTAGGGGCGGGTGAGAAACCCCGAAAAGGGGATATCTGTTATACCTAGTTGAAATAAAATCTTAAAATCGAAAAAAAATTCGAAAAATCGGAAAAAAAAAATATCTTGGGTCTTAAACCCATCCTTCCCAATCGACACCAATACTATAATAACATTCAACATCTCTGACTATATAAGATTAATTTTATTTCGACAAGGTTGTTAAGTATTTCAACAAGCGCCTGGTAACCTCCCCCCGCCCCCCTCCGTCCCCCGCTCCCACCACCGCCCCCACACATAGCAACAACCAATCATTTCCGAGCTACATATGTGGGTCAGATTTTCAGAAAATGTACAATTGGCAGCTCTACACATTTGGGAAATTCTGCTATATTTGGCTGACAAATGAAGAATACCGGGTATATCTGAGTATATTTGGTATCGAATTGATTTAAAGTATTAGTTCTGTTATGTTGAACTGCATTTTGAAGCTCATTTTTCTCTTAAATGTGGGTTATTTGAGAGGATTGGTGGAAGGTGAATTGATTGTACATTTTCTGAAAATCTGACCCGTATATGTGCTCATGTGCTATTGGGCACTACACAATTTCATACCTCGATATGCTCATCATATTTGGGTCACATTTTCTGAAAATGTACAATTCACCTTCCCCAATCCTCTCAAATAATCCAAATCTAAGAAAAAAACTACGTTCAAAATGCAGTTTAACACGAAGGAAGATATAGTTTTAATCATCACGATGCCAAAATTACTCAGATATACATAACATTTATTATATAACAGTCTAATTTAGCAGAAGTTACCAAATGTGTAGAGCTGACAATTGTACATTTTCTGAAAATCTGACCTATTTATATTACCTCTATCCTGATGAAGAATAAATAGGCCGCTTTTTCCTACTACTGTTGCCCAGGTACAATTACTATTCAAGGTACCGACAGCAATACCGTCATTTGATCACTTTTGTACTTTGGTTTTATTTTTTTAACTACATCGCTCTGAATGTTCCGAGCTCATCGAAGCTGGAATCCCACTAAAGCCAATCTCCTCGTCCGACAGATTTGTGCCTATCTGATGACCAGATTATGGGTCAGATTTTCAGAAAATGTACAATTCGCCTTCACCAATCCTCTCAAATAACCCACATTTAAGACAGAAATGAGCTTCAAAATGCTGTTTAACATATCAGAACTGATAGTTTAAATCAATGCGATACCAAATATACTCAGATATACCCGGTATTCTTCATTGTTCAGCCTAATTTAGGAGAATTTCCTAAATGTGTAGAGCTGCCAATTGTACATTTCCTGAAAAGCATACCCTTATAATTGTTTTAGTGGAACATCATGTACACAATACAATGATAGCCTGCATCATGTTTAATGTTAACATGCTCATCGGATGAAAACCTGAGAACAACTCGGGCTTATCAAGCAGGTTTTAATTCGTGTTTCGGAAGCATGAAACGTACCAACTTGTTGGAATTGTCTTCTGAAATAAAATACGTTAAAAAAAAATCGGCTTAGGTGGAATATCGGCTTATTTGGAGATACAAATAAGCAAGACAATTTCCGATGTAAAAGATAGAGCCTATTTCATAACAAATCCTTTCTTAAAATGTCCTTGCTAAGCTATTGCCCTTGCTTTGGTAGGGAATTTCTACCGTGGGAATAACAGACTAGCACTGTGTGTGTAGTAAATCACTTCCCGAAACCAGCTTTTAAGCCGTGGACACACACACAGCCGATGTGGCTCCCGGTTGCCCCCCGATTTTGGTCTCCCGATAAATCTTATGATTTCATTTTAAGTCCTGATTTATGTTTTTGAAATAACATCAACCAGGATTGGAAATGAAATTCTAGGATTCATTCGAAGACCAAAATCGGAGGACAATCGGGAGCCAGATCGGCTGTGTGTGTCCACGGCTTTAGCAAGGGAAAATAGTTAAGGAAGTGTTGTGTCCCAGAGTCGTCATCTGTACGATATATGTAATATTGCAGACTTTTCCTCTTTTTTTTCACATATTACGCATGGCCAAAATATATTACTAAGACACCTTTTCCTATAACAAAACAAATAGATTCATGGCACTGACTATTTCTTCATTACAGAGATCTTTTCATCCATTACAAGGAGTCTTTTTACTATGACGACTCCCCTATTACCCATGACCTGTGTCATCTGCTGCTATGGCACATCGCACAAATCCCATGACAGTGATCGGATCCCATGACACTGATCGGATTTGTTCTTTTTGCTCTTTTGCTTTCTGTCATGGATAGACTAGCACACCTTGATTATTTATTATTTTTGATACATATCAATATATGTGTAGAAATGAAATTTATCAACTCAAAGCCATTGATTTAGAGGCAATACTTTTAAAACAATTCCTAAAATAATTTTTCTTAAAAATAAAGTAAATGTATCATCTAATAACCAACTTCACTTTGGTCTGATTTCTGGTCTATGAGAATATCCTAAGGGACTTAGTGCCAGTCTACTAGCTAATAGTCATACACCACATAGTAGTATATACAAATGAAGGAGTCCCTCAGGCATTTGACATGTCTGTCTTTCTGTCAAAAAGGAATCCATGATAGTACCTCTTCGGATATTAGCATATCCATAAGTCATGTTGATTATGTGTTGGAATATCTTAGAAAAGGAAATGATATTTGAAAAAGAAAAATGTTGGATATATGGGATATTTACTATGACACATTTTTATCCTGACAGTTAGGGGACAAAACAGGAAGGGCCATTTTAAGTATAAGGCTTTGTTATGAACCAGGCTCCTGAAGAAAAAGGGGAAATAATGCCGTCCCTACTAATGGAGTGTAGACTCGATCACTGTACCGTCTGACTGCTGTATTATCGCCCGCTCTCTGGGAGCGGAATGGCATTACCTAGCAACTTCCTCTAATATCGCTCATCATAATTATCATCCTTGCTTAATGATAGTCCTGATCCTTTCCGCTTGGGAAATTGGTAACTACCTGCGCGCATATTAATGTTTTTGCTTCCGAGAAAATGTGCTTATGCAGAAAATATCCACCAATTACGTATTGACAAGAAAAAGAAATTAAACGGGGGTCGACCAACATTTTTGTAGCATTAATTGTTGTACCGTGAGATTTAGAAAACAACAACATACGAAGTAGCAGATTAATTAATATAAAATTATTGGCCAGAAAATTTTGCTGGCATTTTGGCATGCTTGATCTGTCCATAGTTTATTTCATTCGCAAAGAAGTATGATACAAAAATAAAAATAAAAAGTACGTTCATGCAGTAGATATGTATTAATTTTATATTACACATTCCATACATATGAATGAGCTTGATTTGATCGTTCTGGCAATACCTTTCTATGCATGCCCACACATATGGGTCAGATTTTCAGAAAATGTACAATTGGCAGCTCTACACATTTAGTAAATTCTGCTAAATTAGGCTGCAATTTGGTCAATACTAGATAAATTTGAGTATATTCAGCATCGCATTGATTCTAGCAATCTGTTTGGTTAGGTTGAACTGTATTTTGAGCTTTATTTTCGTCTGAAATTTGGTTTATTTGAGTAGATTGGCGAAGTGGAATTGTACATTTTTCTGAAAATCTGACCCATATCACCCTACTGCGGACCACCGGCCTTTCCCTCTTAACATATTTTTATGAACCCCAAGTTCAATATGTCCTACATTATGTCCTACATTATGTCCTACATAAATCCATCCTACCATTCATCAACGTGTCCTCACCATATGATGGGAATATTGCTAATAATGTATTCTTCCACTTGGTTGCAAGGCCATCCAATTTATCCAGTTTTACAGCTTACAAAGAGGAGCTTACTAAATATACAATAATTATATTTAGCCTCGCACGAATATGGGCTTATATAAAGTCGCGGCAGTGGCCTTGACCCAACCAATCCAAGCGAGGTAAATCCGTCATCCATCATCCGACCCATAAGTTTTACTTATCAATATTCGTTCCATCAAAATATAAGCGCCGGACATAATATCATATATCTGAAAGTGGTAACAATACCAAGCAGGGTAACTCTAATAGGCATAAGCGTACATAAGCTTTTGGGTCATATTTTCAGAAAATGTACAATTGGCAGCTCTAAATATTAAGGAAATTCTGCTAAATTAGGCTGAAAAATGATAAATACAGAGTATTTATGAGTACATTTGCCATCGCATTGATTTAAAGTACCGTATCAGTTCTGTTATATTAAACTGCATTTTGAAGCTTAGTAGATTTCTGTCTTAAATGTGGCTTATTTGAGAGGATTAGTGAAGGCGAATTGTACATTTTCTGGAAATCTGGCCCATTTGACCAACGAGAACTTGATATAGTAAGGTCACTTTAGAATCTAAATGTCGCTGGATTGGAGAAGAAAGTAGTTCGATAGATTTTTTTTTTCATTTTTTTTTTCATTTCCACCCAATAAACATTTAAACATTATTATAGAAAGACGCAATATTCCTAAATAACGGCAGAAAACAATGAAAGAGAGCAGCATCAAGTATACCTATTCTCGGGAGAGCTACATATCTTATACATTTATATGTCTACTCAGTAAATGATTATAGGTGACCTGTGGAGGTAGCTTGCACCAGGCAAAACGAAGCTTACTGAATTATTAACAGGCGCCGGGGGAGGGCACTTGCACTGTTTGGCATCTGCACAGGCGGCGAGGACAAGGGCTAAAAGGGTTGTTTGGACTCAGGTATGAATTGCTGCATGACTGTCAATGCATATTAATCAATAATGAATGATATACGTCCGTAGAGAAGGGGCTAAGTAGTAGCTTTACCCCCTCTGGACATTTTAAGCCATTATGCACACCTGTTATCTATACGAATTCATAATGAAAATTATTAATTCATCTTAAAATTATGTAAACTGATTATTAGTATTGGTGATTGGAATGCGTTGTCAATTACTGGATGTGGGTAATTTAACGTTAGATCAATGATCAGCCTCCCCCCCCCCCCCGCCTCCAAGTCCCCCCCCCCCAGCCTCCAAGTCCCCCCCCCCCCGGCCTCCAAGTCCCACCCCCATTACTCGGGGCTGGAAGGTGGCGTGAAATTCGATGCGTCCTTTGATAATATAGCCATCTGGAGCCAACACCTTGTGGGTGAGTCTGTCAAGTACTACTAGTAACTCCATTCAAACAACAACAGTAATACATAATGGATGGGTTCGGACTGCATAGACCAGCACAGCTGAGATAATACAGGAGGAGGTTGTTTTACACATACTGTGGTCAGGGGAATGGGGAATGGAAATGTAAGAGTTTAATAATGTGCAAAACGCGTCTTGCAATAAGGCAGAAACAATTACCTACAATTAAATCCCCCCCCCCCCCACACACATATATATGGGTGAGATTTTCAGAAAATGCACGATCTACAATTCTACAAATCTCCCAAATTCTGCTAAATTAGAGTGAAAAACGATAAATACTAGGTATATCTGAGTGTATTCTGTATTATATTCATTCAATAGATATGTCTGGTTATGTTGAACTGTATATTGAACCTAATTTTCTTCTTAAATTTGGGTTATTTGAGAGGATTGATGAAGGTCAATTGTACATTTTCTGACGATCCGAGCCAAATATATACCAACAAAAGAATATGTTTCCAGTGCAAACCAGCTGGAAACTATGTGGGGAAGGTTTTTAAGATCGTCCAGAACAACGAGTATCATAAAGAACTGACAAGTTTGTTTTTTATTTGGCATCTGACATCTTTGGAATAATGGAAGTTTATCTGCCACTGTTTTAAGCAAAGTCTTTTTCTGTCAAGGCACAGCTTGATGTCCAGAGGAGATAATAATTAGGATGACAAGTGAGGACAATAGTTTAACAGGGAACATTTTAAGTCAGGATTTCCTAGGAAACAATGCCTTATGGGTCAGATTTTCAGAAAAAGTACAATTGGCAGCTGTACACATTTAGTAAATTCTGCTAAATTAGGCTGCAATTTGGTCAATACAAGGTAAATTCGAGTATATTTGGCATTGCATTGATTCTAGCAATCTGTTTGGTTAGATTGAACTGTATTTTGAACTTTAGTTTCGTCTGAAATTTGGATTATTTGAGAAGATTGGCGAAGTGGAATTGTTCATTTTCTGAAAATTTGATCCATATAATTGCTAACAACTGGCTATGAACTAAAACTGAGTTCTCTGAAGGTGGAATGCATCATATATGGGTCAGGTTCTCAGAAAATGTATAATTGGCAGCTCTATACATTTAGGAAATCAGCTTAATTAGGCTAAAAAAAATGGCCAATACTTTGTATATCTGAGTATATATTTGGTTTTGGGTTGATTCAAACAATCTGTTTGGTTATATGGAACTGAATTTTAAACCTGATTTTTGGCTTAAATTTGGGTTATTTAAAAGGATTGGTGAAGGCGATTTCATCCATATAATATAAGTAAAGGAACGCATATAAAATGTGTAATGCCATATCAAAAACGATGTCTAAGTGTTATCAAAATATATATAACGCATCAATATACCAAGTCACCCTTAACAACATCCCTGCCACATTCACTATCATTATACAATCAAGACTGCACGTCCTCATCCTAGTTTCATAATGGAGTGCTTGATGCAATAGGGGAGTTGCATGTCTCACTGCGCATGTCTGTACAGTGCATCCTGGGATGGATTCTGAACAAATCTGACATACAAATATTTGGCAACATTTTTATCCAAGATAGCAAGAATGTTTTCACCAATATCACAGCTTGTGTAAATAATCTATGAAAACCAAATGCATGATGGGAAAGATGGAGGCTTGTGTTATGGAAACATGTATAACACAGGGATTTGTTACATTTAGTACCAATAAATATCCATGCTGAACATGGCATGTTTCCTATAGATTTTACACAGTACCATTAGTCCCATAATTCCATGCGAATTGAGATTCAAAATGGCGGCTATGCAAGTCCCCTATTCAGCATAATCAGTAGAATTTGATTCAAAACAACACATTTGAGAAGGTTTTAGAATTTTCCAATGCCTTATGAAGGTCTAGTCGAGGGAACAACACCATTCAAAACGAAGTTAGATGTTTAGAAAGGAGTAAATTATTGATGACGTGTCGGGCTGATCCTTCTAGAATGTCTGAAAGCTAGAGCCAGCAGCCAGTAGCATGGAAACATGAGCACTTGGTAAGGACGCAAGACGGCGGATTTAACTACCCTTAAAGTGAAAAGATTAGGATCTAAAATGTGTGGGAATGTCGCAGGTATGCAGGTGTTTTACAGTGTTTAATGCTGCATTCCCAGTTAACATCCATCAAAAACTAGAGATTTTCTACTTTTTGGTCCGTTCTTTTTCTAGATGCATCCGAAAGCAATTTGACCAAAATTTTGTAGGCTTTTGTCCTGTTGTTTCTGCCAGACTTCATAATGTTCAGTCCACTCGTGGGTCAGATTTTCAGAAAATGTACAATCCCAATCCCCTCAAATAATCAAATATCAGACGAAAATAAAGTTTAAAATACAGTTTAACCTTAACAAACAGATTGCTAGAATCAATGCAATGCCGAATATACTCGAATTTACCTAGTATTGACCAAATTGCAGCCTAATTTAGCAGAATTCACTAAATGTGCATATCTACCAATTGTACGTTTTCTGAAAATCTGACCCACGTATGTTTCGGTGACCCGCCGAAATCCTTTGCTGTGGTGGTTTCCCTTATTATCGCTCACCAGCAGTCGTTTTTCTTTGCTCAATTCGACTTCAAATTCGTGGATAAACATATAACAAGAGCAAATAATTGAAAACTATTGAGGCATATAGGTCAAACAATCAGTAAATTCGGTCAGATTTGATTATCGTAATGACGGGGAAGGATAAGCTGTTGTTTTCATTAGTTCAGTGATGGTATATATGTTAAGTAAATAGGGTGTCCTCATCGACCCCATTCCACAGCAAACATTTTTGCCCTCCCTTTTCTTGGCCCATTATTTTTCCTGTCCTAGTTCCTTATCCACCTTAAACCCACAGAAGTCACTCTTCATGCCATTTTTTACCACCTACATCCTTTCCCAACACCCTTTATATCATCACGTTTTTGTTGCTGTTCCTTTTTTCTCAATCGCCACATAGTATCCCCCCTTTTTACATGCTCTAATTTACCTAATGGGACGTGGCGTCGGAAAATAGATCAATTGGCAGCTCTACACACCCAGTAAACTCTGCTAAAGCAGGCTGAAAAATGATTTATATATAAATAAATACTAGGAATATCTGAACTGTATTTTAAACCTCATTTTCCTCTTAAATTCGGGCTATTTCTGAGGGTTGGTGAAGGCAAATTTCTGACGCCCCGTCGCTTATATTCTTTTAATTGTAATCAAAATAGATTCAATTGCATAATTATATGACGTATGTAGTTTTAACAATATTACTGCGTTTAAGTAAAGTTATCAGGAAATTACCATTGACTCCATAGCGTGAAAAACGGAAGTACAAAGTATTCATGAAATTGAAAGTAGCCTACCCAGTTTCATATGGGTGAAATCGCCAGAAAATGTACAATTCGCCTTGTCCAATTCTCTCAAATAACCCACATTTATGACAGAAATCATGTTCAAAATTCAGTTCAACATAACCAGAGACATTGTTTGAATCAAGGCAATATCAAATATACTCAGATATATCTCGTATTGACCATTTGTCAGTCTAATTTAGCAGAATTGACAAAATGTGTAGAGCTGCCAATTGTACATTTTCTGAAAATCTGACCCATATAATAGACAAATTAAGAAGGCCTACTTAAAAGCCTCGATCGAAGTTATTCCACACAAATCATCATGAATTATATCTAATTGAAACCATTTGAAACCATGATTACGCTGAACATTGCTGTTTAAGATGTAACAAGTGAAATAATGATATCTAATGAGACAACTTACGTGTCATCTATTTCTATAACTGCAAAATACTATGGGTGAAACCAGCACTTAAATTTGGCATTTCGAATTTATCGATTCGTGTTTGTAAAGAATAATTGATGAGTAATTCACCGAACTATGTTATATTTAAGATGATCCAGAATAATATGTAATTTAAGATGTTTTATGATTCAATAAGGCAGCTTATTTAGGGGTCCACTGGAACGGCTAATAAAATGGTAGGCCTATATTTGCGAACATTTACTGTATGTGGCAGATGCAAGGCATAGCTTTATATCAGAGGGTGTATCTCGTTAGAGACATATATGTTTTACTGAGTGGGTTAGTGTTATATCATAGTACGCAATCATGACGTAATAGTGATTAACCACATTATAATTAATGACTTAAATAAACTTTAACTTTAATGTGTAATGCCATGTCTTAAGTCTACCTTTTATATACTACTTACACATATTTTTTTTTATTCCATTTACAGGCCATTTTTTATTCCATTTATAATATATGCTTAAATGCACGCGCAATATCTGAGTTATTGGGGAGGATTGGTGAAGGCAAATTCTACATTTTGGGACAGTCCGACCCATATAGATGTGTTGTTGGAGGGGTTGGGCCCAGTTTTGACACCATAGTATGTGTTGTTGGAGGAGAGAAATGTTGGTGAGGTTCATGCATTACAAGAGAGTCCTTCTCAACATGCTGAGACCTAGACACCACTGACCTTACAAGGCGGACAGGTTTTTGTTTATGAAATCTGAAAACAACAACAATTATGCTAGTTAGTTAACATTGCCCTCCCACTGCTCATAACTATTCCTCTAACCACTTGACACGTCTGGCGCTCCCCATAGTATGTATGTCCTTGAACCTCGCGACACATCACACTCGTCTTTCTATTTCTTTCTATTTTCTTTTTCTTATTATTCCGTCACTCACACAATGGAAGCTTGTACAACATCAGACTGAGTCCGTCATTGGCGCGACTTCTCCACAATTATCCACCTTTGTCTGGCTCTGCCCCGTTCTAAGGCCACGCAATTCCCTCTTCCTCCTCTCCTTCCCCAGCTACCTGCAAATTTATACATGGACATACGTCCCAATCCCTCTTCTCCAATAATTACGGTGCAATTCCATCCTCCCAGCCAATACACCACACCGAGCCTCATCTAATACTGCCTCACATGTAGCTGCGCCCTCCTCCTCCTCAATCTCCCTCGCAATAACAGATGGATGTAATCAGGAAATATTATCTACTGTCGTGTGTCGCCCCTTGACGATTGACTCCGCCGCCATCTTGGTAATATTCCTACACCTGGTCTACTTTCGTTATTGGCTCAGATTTTCTGAAATTGCACATTATTGGCAGCTCTACACATTTAGGAAAGTCTCCTAAAGTAGGCTAAAAAATGAAGAATACCGGGTATATCTGAGTATATTTGGTATCGCATTGATTTAAAGTATCAGTTCTGTTATGTTAAACTGCATTTTGAAGCTCATTTTTGTCTTAAATGTGGGTTATTTGAGAGGATTGGCGAAGGCGAATTGTACATTTTCTGAAAATCAGACCCGAATCAGCGTCATCGAGGATCCCCCGGCGCTGCTTCTACGAGCATTAACGATCTATTTATTTGGTGGACAGGCCTATAGATTAAGCGCCCAAGCCCGCCGAGTGGAAATGCCCGGGAAAGGGATATGTAAGCTCTCTCTATATATACGTCCGAATGAAGGGAGAGGAAGCCGACTCGACAATAAGGGACTATAAAGGCACTGTATAGTCAGCCTTGGTAATTAATGAAAGTGACAACAAAATGAGCGTGTTCAAATGGGACCGATTCGATTTTGGTCGGAATAATGTTTATACAGCCAATGCAGATGATGTCTATTTGTTAGTAATATATATTGATACTAAATTTTTAGGTTAACTGAATTGAAGAAAATAGAAAATGTTAAAATGCATCTAAAATTGTTTTCAATAATTTAAGTGATAATATTAGCTATGTATTTGTATGTTTGGAGACAGCAATGTGTATATATGGCTATTAATGCATGTTTATTTTGCCTTCTATTCTTAAGTTTGATGTAGTCTTGTACTCAATGAACCATCCGATAGCATCATCCAGTAATCTAGGCTCCCCTTATAACCAAACGCTCGTTGGGAAGGAATGAAGCCAAAAGCAGATGAGTGCACGCATGCTCATGGCAGATCTTGTCCAAGCACTGTAACGCAAGAAGAAAACGCGCCCTCTGGTAAAAGAATAACCAGTTGTGTCGAACCACTGAAACATTGAGAAGCTTTCAAAGGTTTGCCTTGCGGAAGGTCCGTGAGAAATGCTCACCCCGAACTCGTTTCAAGATGGACTCTTATAACAGAGGGCGAGCGATATAAGGGGAGTTGTGCCTCAATCGGGTCTATTTTTTGATTCTGCGGATGGATACTGACTACCTCAGATGTTAAAGGAGCCCTGTGTGTACCGGCAAGAAGGGCCCTTGGGCAGCAGGACTGGAGAAAACTGGAACGCCAGTTGAAATCCACCGGAAATCTGATTACCAATGCTGACGAGGCATCTTAGTCCATTGTAAATAGGTTCGCTACTAACTCTCGAGCTCCGCGTTGTTAACGCGGGAATTGAAATCGACAAGGATGCTATCATGTCAACAACGCAAAGGTGCTGGAGAGACCATGGTCTCCAGAAACTCTAAACTCTTCGTTCGTTGTAGTTGTTACCATGGAAACGGAACAATGGTTCATACGTGTAGTACCGGTATTCTAGTATTGTTCAAAGCATGCATTTTAGCACCCGATTTATTCTTTAAAAAAAGCCGTATTCACATAATAGACTTCAGACACGTTTCTGGAGGGACAAGACGCATGATATGGTAGGCTAAACACAATGATGTTTTTGCATAAAGAAGTTACTAATGGCCATGAAAGAGCTTATCATTTCTGCACGTCATTGCGCATGGAATCCGAATTGCGACATTTAATCCCATGAGAAAATGTGTCCAATACGATTACTCTTTATCTGTCCCTTCGCATGCGGGGGGAAGAAGCATCCCGAGGGTAGAAACAAACTACAATTCATGGTGGGATGGTGGGAAGTAGTAGTATCATTGAACCTGAGTCTAACCCAAATCTACGCTTTGTATGATATATGGGTCAGATTTTCAGAAAATGTACAATTGGCAGCTGTATACATTTTAGTAAATTTTGCTAAGTTAGGCTGCAATTTGGTCAATACTAGGTAAATTCGTGCATTGATTCTAGCAATCTGTTTGGTTTGGTTGAAATGTAGTCTGAACTTTATTTTCGCTTGAAATGTGGGTTATTTGAGAGAATTGGTGAAAGTGAATTATACATTTTTTGGCGATTTCACCCATATAGCCTAAGCACGGAGTTGAACGTGTCTTGCTACACTATTTATGCTGTTTTGACAAGATGCTACGTGTTCTTCCGGGGCTGGAAAGGGCACAAGATCAGTCGTGGTTCGTTTTCGGGCATACCCAAGTTCTCGTTGAAGCCTCATCCTTTGTAAACGAGTGTTAATAGGAGGCAAGACTATAGCAGTGGGTGGCAACTATGCATTATTGACGAGGGACACTGTGACTACCTAAAAGGGTCAGATTTTCAAAAAAATGTACAATCGGCAGCTGTACACATTTAGTAAGTTCTGCTAAATTAGGATGCAATTTGGCCAATACTAGGTAAATTCGAGTATACTCGGTATTGCATTGATTCTAGCAATGTGTTTGGTTACTTGAACTGTATTTGGAATTTTATTTTCGTCTGAAATTTGGGTTATTTCAGAGAATTGGTGAAGATGAATTGTACATTTTCTGAAAATCTGACCCAAAAGAACATGACCGGAAGTGAAAGGGTACTACACCTGCTGAAGCTAAATTAAAAACTTATGTTTTGTGTCTGTGTATGGACAGGAACATTGTTGGTATATTTAAGCTAGGATTTTGATATCCATAGCAAAGGATAAATAACATTATCAGGTTATATTCCAGAATCGATCGTGTAGTTTAGTTTGACTTTAAATGCATGGTTTTATTCAGGAATCAACATACAACATTACATTGCTTTTCTCAGAAGATCCTGGCATGTGTTCTATAGCAAATAATTTACCTAACTCTATCTATTTTCTATTTTTACAATAGTAATGAACTACCATATATAAGGTATATCGTATACTATATATCATAAGTATATCGTATATTATATATAAATCTGCTCAGTATATGTTGAACCTTATCATGTATTAAAATTGGGTTATTTGAGAGGCCTGGGGAAGGCAAATTTTACATTTTCTGACCCTCTGACCCCTATGACGTATTATGAGGAATAGTTTTATATTATGTTATATTGAGCATGCCTCTTACTCGAATATAACCCCGGTTCCTCTTCTGGGAACAAGCAATATAACCAGCGCGTTTGCATTATTATTTCTCCACACGTATTTGATGCTCTTAGGAAAAAAATTACCCTTTGAAAGAAAATATTTCCCATGGCATTTTCCTGAGGGGCATCTAGTACAAAAGGCTTCTTTCATTGCCTCTTTTTCAACTGGGTGAGAAAGTAACGCTTTCGTCAATTGTGACTATACAGATCGCACTCTCTAAATAATGCATTCAAATAACCCTGGGGAATGATAAAAAGTCTGTTGGCTTTTTGTTGGTGGGCGGTTGTTTAATGACACGAAGCAGCCAGAGGTCGAGAGATCACTACGTACAGCAATGGCCTTTCCCTTTCACCACTGAGACAATCCATAAAGTTGGCATACACTATTTTTATGCTCAGCTTATTGATGTTTTACTTCTTGATATATGGGTCATATTTTCAGAGAATGTACAATTGGCAGCTCTACACATTTAGGAAATTCTCAAAAATAGGCTGAAAAATGATGAATACCGGGTGTATCTGAGTATATTAATTTTGGTATCGCATTGATTTAAAGTATCAGTTCTGTTATGTTAAACTGCATTTTGAAGCACATTTTTGTCTTAAATGTGGGTTATTTGAGAGGATTGATGAAAGCGAATTGTACATTTTCTGAAAATCTGACCCATATACATGTATGGTATTCATCGCTAGATGAGTTATTTTATTATAAGTTTCACGATAAGGTTATGGCTGCGTACAGAAGCATATTCAATGCTATACACAGTATAACTTTAGCCGATTATGGCCGTTGTAGTTCCTTTATAGATTGGCCAATGTGTGCTTTTAACCTGCACTCCCAGCTATAGCGAAACAAAATGTTTTTCTCAATTGCTGTTTTCTTTGATCCTTCGCGCTGTAGGGAATTAAAGATTTAAAAACTTGTAATTAAGTAAATGTTTCCTCTGTTTTTCATGAATTGATGCCTTTTTCTCGAAATATTGAATTATTTTTTGCTGTTCTACAATTATATATGTAGATGACAAATCTGGGTAAAAACATAGTGCATTTTCTTAACTGTTTGATTACCTATTTAAGCAGTGGTATCCTAATAATACTTTCAATTTCATCGAGAATTCCTTATTTACGAACATAGAATAGAGACATATTAAAAATGGCGGCATGCTGGTGTACACCAAAATGAACAATTTGGAAGATTATTTGCTTTGACACAAAGAATAACAGGCCAAAATACTTTGATATTCTATTTGATGACCTGCAGATGGGTTGGACATTAATAGACCACAAAATTTCAAAAAATAATTTAAGGAAAATAATCAAGCTGGGCCTCACTGGGCTGAAGTTGATTCAGTATTGTCTCTAATATAATTTATTTTGAGACATCATTTTTAAATATAAAACAAAGACCGACACAATTCTATCTGATCCTCAGTATTCCAGGTAATTTATCTTCTCATGTATATTTCTTCCCTCTGACATATTGGGTGCATTGCACTATATACGATTGTGTGGTAAACCACTCTTACAGGCCTTGCAACTCCCTCTTATCGTAACTTGCATTGCACTATACGATTATTTTCTGAGACTAGCCTGAGAGAATTCTGAGAGACCTCTTACCTCGCTCAAATGCATGAGTTTCAATGCAACAACCCTCGTATCATAAAGCCCTTGTATCGTAACGTTAAGAGGTTGTTACGAGGCCTATAAGACACGATCCTATCGCGTATAGTGCAATGGCATTGCCCCCGTTGCATAACAATCTGCGAGTAGCTTTTTCAGTGTTAATATTCAGCTCGCAGATTGTTATGCAACAGGGGCATTGTGAGCTATTCCCCTGATTAACGTGGCACCTCCACTGGGTTTTTAAAACATATTTTCATTCAGGAGAATAAGTGGCATTATGTGCCAAGAGGGTTTTTTCACCGGGAAAGTGAATGGAACGTCATAGTAAATGTCATTACGAACATGGCACATACATGTGAATGCATGAGAACTACCTTTCAATCGTTACGTAACATAAACAATTTTGGATTTTATTGGAAACTTTATATATACTCAATAAATGTAGGTTGCTAACAGGGTAGAGCACACGTTCACCACTACAATAAACCACCTCCTCCACTAATGCGAATGTATTTATTAGCGATTGTCTAGGCGATCGAGCCTGGTTTCATTTGCATGGTAACGTTCATATCAGTGCACAACCTAAAGGAAAAGCTCTATTAGTTTAACTGAAATTTGGGTCGAATTCGTGCGTTTTAGTGTTGATATTAGGGAAATCCAGGTTAGAAGACAAAAGATAAAACCGAAATAAAAATTGTTTGAGCATTGTAGAGGCCAAGGTCAGGTTTTGATTTGAAAAAAAAGTCAAAATTTGTTTTATTAACATCACTGTACAGTTACCAAGAAGAAGAAAAGGAAATACTACTAATTATTTTTATATCATGCAATTATTGTTTCAATTGAGCTCGATGTAACCTGGTTCAAATGTTTTTTAAGTTAAGTAATAAAATCGTTTTGCAAAAATAAAAAAAACAAACCAGATTTTAAAGCTGTGTTCCCCGGCAGGGTTTTCCAATAGCCCCAGTATGGGAAAGTACCAAACATATGTTACAAGTACATTAGAAGTGAGCAGGTGAACACTAAACCACTGAGTAATGTAGTCTTGTACTTAATCATGTTGGAGCTGATTTCTAGCATCTGATCTCATTTACGAATGTATATGGGTCAGATTTTCAGAAAATGTACAATTGGCAGCTCTATACATTTAGGAAATTCTCCTTAATTAGGCTGAAAAAGGAAGAATACCGGGTGTAGGGCCTATCTGAGTATATTTGGTATCACTTTGATTTAAAGTATCAGTTCTGTTATTTTAAACTGCATTTTGAAGCACATTTCTGTCTTAAATGTGGGTTATTTGAGAGGATTGGTGAAGGCGAATTGTATATTTTCTGACAATCTGACCCTTAAGCCTTAGTCAATTATAGAATGGTCTTTCAATGAAGTCCGCTCCAAGCTTCTAAACCATATTCTGCCTACTAATTAACTAAGTCCAGAAGTAAACGCTAAATGAGAATATATAGACCATATGTTGTATATCCTACCGCTAAAATGACACGCCCGGCGACGCTGAAGACAATTGTCTCACCTGAAAAATACAAATATAAACTGTTATTACATCAATCGTTCTAGAGAAGAAATTCGGAATGTCCGCAGTTTGTATAATTATATGGGTCAGCTCTAGACATTTAGTACGTTCTGTATAATAAGGCTAAAATAGACTTACTGCAAGTTTATTATATATATCTGAGTATATTGGGTCTTGCATTGCTTTTAAAAATATGTTTGGTTATAGTAAACTGTATTTTGTGCGTTATATGTTGGTGATGGCGAAGGTTACATTTCCTGGTGATTCCACACATATGTTTACCTATATATTATATGGGTCAGATTTTCAGAAAATGTACAATTTGTCTTCACCAATCCTCTCAAAGAACCCATATTTCAGACGAAAATAGAGTTCAAAATACAGTTTAACCTAACCAAACAGATTGCTAGAATCAATGCAATGCCGAATATACTCAAATTTACCTAGTATTGACCAAATTGCAGTGTAATTTAGCAGAATTTAGTAAATTTGTACAGCTGCCAATTGTACATTGGCTGAAAATCTGACCCATATATCTGGGTATATTGGGTCTTGCATTGCTTTTAAAAATCTTTGGTTATAATAAACTGTATTTTGTACGTTATATGTTGGTGATGGCGAAGGTTACATTTCCTGGTGATTCCACACATATGTTTACCTATATATTATATATGGGAATATATCTGAACCGGAAGTGTGCCGCTGGTCATCTGACCTTGGGCGCGTCTACCTGTTCGCGCCAGTTCTTCTCAAGCCGCCGAGCAAGGAGCATCGCAGAGAATTTTTTCTTTTCGTTTAATAAAGGGTGGCATATAAGTCATCGTTGTCTCCGCATCCCTGCCTTATTATTTATTACATTAATTAAGGTCGAGATATATATATGTTACATATAGGAAAAGCTTATGTAGTAGAATTCTGTATTATTAGATAGAAAATCAACTTGACCTTGTAAATCATGCAGTATCATAAAAGATGTGGAACATAATAATACATATATATCAAAGTTTTAAGAAGGGATATCGTATTAACTCAGTGAATTAAAGAGAGGATAAACACATAAATCAAGCCGTCAAGCACAGGGAACGCCGGGTCTATTCCATCCCAATTTACGTTTACTGATCTTTAGCTTTTGGATTTATTTTGTAGCGCTTTCAGCAATGTTGAACCAAATCGAAAAAGTAACATCAAACCGACATAAAGATAGAGCGTGTTCTAAACACCTGGGTCGTGTTTTGCCAGCCAAGCAAATAGTCGAGCTTTTGTGTCGGCGTTCTAAAGTTCCCACGAGCGCGGAGACCTTGTCTCAATATGGGCCTGATGTATCATAATGGCGTGAGAAGCACACATATGATATCATGCATCGTAGCAACATGTTCTAACATATATAATCATATATTACAACAAGTTTTCTAACATATATGATTATATATTATAACAGCATTTTCTAACATATATGATTATATATTATAACAGCATTTTCTAACATATATGATTATATATTATAACAACGTTTTCTAACATATATGATTATATATTATAACAACATGTTCTAACATATATGATTATATATTATAACAGCATTTTCTAACATATATGATTATATATTATAACAACATTTTCTAACATATATGATTATATATTATAACAGCATTTTCTAACATATATGATTATATATTATAACAGCATTTTCTAACATATATGATTATATATTATAACAGCATTTTCTAACATATATGATTATATATTATAACAACATGTTCTAACATATATGATTATATATTATAACAGCATTTTCTAACATATATGATTATATATTATAACAACATTTTCTAACATATATGATTATATATTATAACAGCATTTTCTAACATATATGATTATATATTATAACAGCATTTTCTAACATATATGATTATATATTATAACAGCATTTTCTAACATATATGATTATATATTACAACACGTTTTCTAACATATATAATCATATATTACAACACGTTTTCTAACATATATAATCATATATTACAACACGTTTTCTAACATATATAATCATATATTACAACACGTTTTCTAACATATATAATCATATATTACAACACGTTTTCTAACATATATAATCATATATTACAACACGTTTTCTAACATATATAATCATATATTACAACACGTTTTCTAACATATATGATTATATATTATAACAACATTTTCTAACATATATAACTATATATTATAACAACATGTTCTAACATATATGATTATATATTATAACAACATGTTCTAACATATATGATTATATATTATAACAACATGTTCTAACATATATGATTATATATTATAACAACATGTTCTAACATATATGATTATATATTATAACAACATTTTCTAACATATATGATTATATATTATAACAACGTGTTCTAACATATATGATTATATATTATAACAGCATTTTCTAACATATATGATTATATATTATAACAACATTTTCTAACATATATGATTATATATTATAACAACGTTTTCTAACATATATACATATACATGTATGTTTCTAGTTTCTATTACCGACTGGCTGGTTTCCTTGTCATGTGGTGGGTTCATAAGGGTGATCTCCACTGGCTGCAGTAAGCTCTGCGGTAAGCTCTGCAGTAAGCTCTGCGGTAAGCCTTGCGATGGTGTTGTGATGGTGAGAAGTGGCGAGGACCTGCCTACATGGCCAGTGAACCAACTAGGCAGGACCTCTTCATTCCTCTCCACCTACAGAACCTCACAAACCATCGCAAGGCTTACCGCAGAGCTTACTGCAGCCAGTGGAGACCACCCTATACACTATTAGTTTGGTTAAATGTTCTGTGACAACAGTTGATCTATAGGAAATTTGACCTGTTCTTTCCTCTTAGTAATTTAGCTCGTGTATAGTGTTGTGTATCAGGCCTTCCCATAGCAAACCCCTCCCTCTCTCCCTTCCACTCTCTCCCTCTCTCTCTCCCTCTCGCTCAATGTCCCATCGCTATAAAAAGCATGGAGTTCCCCCGCTTTGTCTTCCAGCTACCTTCCCCGTTGCTCTTCCTCAAATAGTGTATCAGATAGATCTAAGAGACCAACAGTAGTGTCTCTTTACCTCTTTGGTCTCCGTGTGAACAAGCAGATGTTTTCTCTCCTCAAGCGCCTCTTTTTTCCCCTCGCCTTCTCTTTTAGTTGGGCATTTATGATGTATATATGTGACCCACTCTGCCAAAATGCGTCTCATGTCCTCGTTTTCACAGGGCATGTCACATATAGTCTACTGGCCGCCGGTTAAATTTCGAACCTATATAGTTCTCTATTATGCACCATTTCTTGTTATAAATAACATAATTTGTGATTCGTTTTTAGGAAAATGTGTCATAAGTCGCAAAATATGGATTTTGAGATATCACCATATTTGAAAAGAGGAGATCAAGGTGATTCCAATGATAGTAAACACTGGGACACCTAATAAGTATCTCTATCTTAAGTTTGATATTTTTATTTTTGAAAAAAGTTGGCAATGTTTTTGGATGGGTAATCATACCAGTAAAGTAACTAAATATACTCCATGTGAAGGCCTTCAAAACGCAGATATATATTTGATACAATGTCCTGAAATTTGTTGTATAGATTTATATGACCATAAGCGCTATAGACCCTCTAAAGATCGAAACATTTCAATAAAGAGAACTTGTGAATAAATCACTTTGAAAAATATCAATTTTGCGACTTGTGACTCATTTACCTGGAACACATCACATATGTTATTCTGGGTGCACACATAAGGCCCCTGGGCCAAGGTATGGCTGGGCCAAGGTATTTCAACCCTGTAAGATTATCATTATGATATCAGTTAATATGACATTGTATGTAGTATATTTCATTCAATTATCAATGACTATACGCCATTAATCATATTCATATTTGAACACTACATTGTACTTTTATGTGCAACGGTAAACGGGAACACAGCCTGCCCTGATGTCTGATGTTTCTTAAGAGGGTCAGATTTTCAGAAAATGTGCAATTCAACTTCACCAATCCTCTCAAATAACCCAAATTTCAGACGAAAATAAAGTTCAAAATACAGTTTAACCTAACCAAACAGATTGCTAGAATCAATGCCATGCCGAATATATTCGATTTTACCAAGTATTGACCAAATTGCAGCCTGATTTAGCAGAAGTTACTAAATGTCTACAGCTGCCAATTGTACATTTTCTGAAAATCTGACCCAAGAAGTCATTACATGTAATGTCCTTTGCTTAGCAGCTGGTAATGATGTTCAGGGGATGAATTTGCTATACGGGTCAAATTTTTTTAGAATGTACAATTGCGATTTTGTGAGGTTTAGGAAGATTGAAAAAAAAAATAATAAATATAAACTCATATTCCTTCTGACTGGTATCATCTGTGTCCCCACCACCTAAAAGCACCAATTATACTGACAAAATTTCAATTTGTCAGTTTTTATTGGAGTTAAAACAAGGGGATCTTTTTTTAGGGTATGCCCGGTATCAAATGAAGTGGCAGCTCCTTAAATTCTCAATACTCAGGACAGAATGATTCAATTTCCAAATAAGAAATAATTCCTTATAAGGATTGAATGTTTCTTTACAAGTATACCAATCCATAACTATGTATCCTCCAAGGTTATTATGTGAGACATGAAAGCAAATGACTTATAATTCTCCAAAACAGGAGCGTTTTGATCAGAAACATATGATTCAAATATAAATTCAATAATGCTGTAGTTGTTGCTATACACAGGGTGAAAACCTGTTTTCTGGCAACATATACATCCTATCCATCAATATAGCAACTTATAACGTATTTATCATATTCAGTTTCCATGAGAAAATTGGTAATAGGAAGCTATCTTTGATACCGAGCATCCCTTTACATATAATACCGGGCATCCCCCAGTAAAGTACCTTATACCTGACCTCTCACTGTGGCCACAAAAGTGGACAAAACCACTTTAAACCTAGCAAGTACATGAACAGCATATATTTGGCACACAATTGATCTAAGTTCAAGTCACTCCTTTACTAAATATCACCTCACTTAGCCTGAGACAAATACCTTGTCAAATATACCGGGCATCCCTCTATATACCGGGCATCCCCCAAAAGAGAACATGTTACCTGACGTCTCACTGTGGCTACTTAGATGGGCACAATCAAACGAAACTCAGTAACTACATAAGAAATATGTGTGGTAATGGATACAGGCTCTAAAATCAATGATACAAAATCATTGTGATGGATCATACAATTTTTGAATAGAATCATATAGTGGTTGAGAAGATCAAAAAATCAAAAGTTTTCATATCACATTTCTAGTGTTCTCACATGTTAGGGGAGGGAAGAGGCCATGTTACCACGAAGAATACAGAAGATAAAGGCATATGGGTAGCAGTTATGATAGAATTTCTACCTTTCAGGGGATGCCCAGGGATGCCCGGTATCATGATTCTGAATCAAGTTCAAATAAATTGCATGGAAATAAGGCATAAAGCCACATCCATATATACAGTAAGACATAATATGTTGGCATAATAAGTTTTCTGGTGATTTTTAGGTTCTCTAGTGACTTAGTCAAGGGTACAAGGATTGAAGTGGGGATGCCCGGTATCAGGGGATGCCCGGTATCATCCACTCTTTTAATCTACTTTAAAAAGTATCTATTGTGTTTATGTACCAATCTTTCAGTTGCAAATTGAATGAGACATTGCAAGGAACAGTGAGAAATTATATAGGGACCCTATCTACAGTAGTAATGCTACTTATCTATCATTTGTCAACAGAAAATGATTTGTGGGGCATGCCCGGTATGAATTTAAAACACATTTGTCTGAACATTCCTGTCCCCATTGTCCTAAATGTTTGTTGAATTATATGCATATGACATTTCTGATTAATAAAAACTAACTTAACATGACACCTATTGAGAAACAATGATTAAATGTGCATAGAAATCAAGTTCAAAGATAATGGTACCGGGTATACCCTCTTGGATTTTTGTTAATTGTAAGGCTATATTACTCCTGCCTTTAATCTATGACAGAAACATGCTTCACTAAGAATTATTGCAAATAACCTTTTAAACATATAAATAATAGTTAGACAGCTGGATATCATGAAGATGACTGAATTCTAAACATCTTAAGAATATTTCCACACCATATAAATGCATGTATAATAATCAGTCACTATCATTCTGGTTGAAAATGTTTAAGATATCTCAGGAATACCCAACCAAACACTACATGTGGTGGTTGACTTGGTTCCCAGAAGTAAAAATAGAGGCTTGCTCATGTGAAAACAAGTCTGATTGTGTGTACTAATTGTTCCTTTCTTGCCATACCGGGCATCCCTCAATATACCGGGCATACCCCCATATCATTTGCATTCATATCTCCAGAATTATTTTATTTGGAAGGTTGTCATTTTGTGTGCATATTAGGATAAATACAGAGATAACATGTACAGGATCTTAGTTTCCTAGTTGCAGTGAAACTGTATTTACCTTATGATGTGGTGCAGGGGATGCCCGGTACCAAATTGTATAAAATCTCTGGTCTGATAAACATTGAAGTATGGCTCAGATAATGTCTGCAATAAGGGCCAAATTGTACCAAGATTGCATTACTAATATGTTAAAGTGTATTTTAGATATATTAAATCATATGACACAGATATATTTTTAGCCAGTATACTATAATCTATGTTTGATACCGGGCATCCCCTAGTGACCAGAAAAGATTGGACAATTGAGTATAGAACTAACATAAATATGTATAAGGAATGAAACCAGGTGAAATTTAATACCTAGAACAGTTACTTTTTTTCAGAATGCAGGTATAATGTGAAAAAGTAGTGAATAATGAGGTTTTTTATCAGAAAATCAACATTTAGAGTGATTTATTGCATACAAACATACGAATATGTATACTAATGTGCACATTTTCGTAAAGCTTAGGATGTCTTCTTTCCGATGATACCAGAACCATAAGGATTGATTCATTTGTCTGCGATATCCATTCAGTATAATGTGCAAAGGTTGCAAATTTCGCAATTGTACATTCTAAAAAAATTTGACCCATACACACAATGCTATCCTTTCCCCAAACACTGTATTTAGGAATGCATCCGGAAATAATATATTCTAGTCGCAATTATGTTAAACGCATGTCCTAAAGGTAGGCATACGCGGCTTTTTCACTCAGCATGTATTTAGGCACTGTCGTATATTCAGAAATATGCAAGAAAGATTTTCACACGCCTGGATCGATCATAAATTTGCATTGGGGCTTAATTGATCCAAAGATAGTTATGCATGCTTAGGATTAAGGGGCCCAAAGTCCCAGAGCCCCAGGCCCAAGGACCTTGGGTTGTGTGTGTGGGGGGGAAAAGAAAAATAGAAGAATACTTTGTCAAGAACGTGAATGATTCTAGCTGGATATAATCAATCAAAAGTATAAGCACACAACATGTTTCATTAGGTTGTATTCCATAGAACTTGGTACATGGGTCAGATTTTCAGAAAATGTACAATTCAATTTCGCCAATTTTCTCAAATAACCCAAATTTCAGACGAAAATAAAGTTCAAAATACAATTCAACCTAACCAAACAGATTGCTAGAATCAATACAATCCCGAATATACTCGAATTCACCTAATATTGACCAAATTGCAGCCTAATTTAGCAGAATTTACTATATGTGTACAACTGCCAATTGTACATTTTCTGAGAATCTGACCCATCTGTGGGTGGGTGGTTTCACCATGCAGTCTGTGAACCATGCCCAAAGACAATATCTGTATGCTGGTAGATATTAGCCCTTGCTTTACGCATGATTGCTCCCGGTCCCCTCTGGTAGACAATTCATCATCATTACTCCATGACTGAAGTGTAGTAGAGCCACGCCCAATCACGTTATACTGATGGTGTGTAGGACTACTCCATCTAATAACTGCTTCATAACACACATATTAGAGGCTCCCAAGACACTAAGTATTTTCTGATGTGGTAATTGGTACAATGCACAGAGTACAGATTCCCTTTTATCTCCTCAACTTGCGTACTAGGACATCAAACTTGATTTAGTCAGCATCCATGCAGTGATTAGAAATATTGCCTATGTGGGTCAGATTTTCAGAAAATGTACAATTGGCAGCTGTATACATTTATGAAATTCTGATAAATTAGGCTGACAAATGAAGAATACCGGGTATATCTGAGTATATTTGGTATCGCGTTGATTTAAAGTATCAGTTCTGTTATGTTGAACTGCATTTTGAAGCTTATTTCTGTCTTAAATGTGGGTTATTTGAGAGAATTGGTGAAGGCGAATTGTACATTTTCTGAAAATGTGACCCATGTATCTTGCTGATGGCTGTATATCTATTCGCTTGCCCAATTAGACATTGAAAAAACTTGACTTGGGAAGAGGAATTTGGTCCTGGGCTGAATACAAAAAATTGCCTATTATCCCAGGGTTGAAAACAATGGAAGCAGATTTTGAAAGTCTAAAGAAATCTAAAGAAGGTTTAAATGAAATATAAAATGATGTGGACGCTCATGAAGCCCTGCAGCAAACACAAAATTTACTACACTTAATTTTGATCAATTGACTTTCAGATAAAGAAAAGAAAAGAATGGAACAACAAAGGAGACACTCTTTAATTTGTGAGCGATGTTAAATGAAAATGCAGCTTTAATCAGCAGCAACTTGGCATTAAAGCTTTTCAAACATTACTGCAATTCTTATAGTTCAACGCCTAGTCCTCAAATATAAATTACTCTGACTTTTCCACGGTGGGTCTTGTGTAAAGGGCCTAGTCCACCAAGCCAATTCTCATGCGATTCTTACAGAATTTAGTGGTAAAAGGTCCTCTGCGGCGCAAAATCGCATGAGAATCGGCTTAGTGGACTAGGGCCTTAAGATCGACATATGCCGAAAATCGATCTGAAGAAGACACCTCTGCCCAGTAAAGTGAATTCGACCCCTGGTTCTCAAATCAGGTTGCTTTGGTTCACAAGGGAAAACAGATGGAGTGGATATATACACAGCGCTTATAAACGTCTCCATGTTTGCAGTCCACCCAGTGATAACATTTATAGAGCGATACTTTCCTCCGACCGATTCCCACTCGAAGCCTGTTAGTCTGTTTACCACGATTACCCTGCGTTCACCACTTTTGGGTCAGATTTTCAGAAAATGTACAATTCAGCTTCACCAATCCTCTCAAATAACCCACATTTAAGACAAAAAATGAGCTTCAAAATACAGTTTAACATAACAGAACTGATACTTTAAATCAATGCGATCCCAAATATACTCAGATATACTCGGTATTCATCATTTTTCAACCAAATTTAGCAGAATTTCCTAAATGTGTAGAGCTGCCAATTGTACATTTTCTGAAAATCTGACCCTTCTATGAAATTCCGTTACTACTGATTCGTTGTTTGCTCGATGCAAGCATCACTTGTGCATCGGACGTACCCAGCAGGCTGGAGCCAATATATGCATTATATAGCATTGTTTTAGCGTGTATAGTCGAATGAATAATAAATGGGGCCTCTATATAATATTACATACTATGCCCCTGCAAGGCTGTCCCGTCCTAAGTATATTATTGTCCCTTTTCTTTCTTAGTCTAGCTTTCATCTCCATACGGCTTTGTTGTTCCTACATCCTGCATTCTTTACTTTCCCAAGCTTGCTCCCCATGCAGTAAGACGTTTCTATTGAATTGGTCGGACTACATTTCACTTCATATACGGGTCAAGTCGTCAGAAAATGTACAATTGGCCTTCACCAATCCGCTCAGATAACCCAAATTTAAGACGGAAATTAGGTTCGAAACACAGTTCAACATAACCAGAAAGATTTATTGAATCAATTCAATACAGAATATACTCAGATATACCTAGTATTTATCATTTTACACTCTGATTTAGCAGAATTTGATAGATGTGTAGAACTGTAGATTGTGCATTTTCTGAAAATCTGACCCATATCGAAGTATACTGCCTTACAGATGTGCCTTACGTGGAACAGAAAAACAGTGTGGTTTCTTACTTTTTAAAAAAACCTTTCAGGGTAACGAACTTTTCCCAAGGTCGATTCAATGTATGAGATGGATGATATTGTTGGTAATGGGGGGCACGGTAAAGGAGGAAGAAAAAACACATTTCTTTAAGGATACCCGTGACTTGAGTTCATAGTTATCAAATCGCTCATAGGGGTGTGATTGGTACCCAATATAAGTGTGTATCCAAGGTCTGCATGACTGGGGATTACATGCAATACATCAGGTATTAAATCAAATCCATCTATGTCATTGAAGGCCTATGTACCTTGACATGCCCTCCTTTGAATATGTCAAGAATATGTCAAACCGCAGGAATAGTAAGTTTGAAAACTTTACGGGGGGGGGGGGGGGGGGGGGGGGGGCGGTCTCTACTGGCTGTGGTAAGCTCTGCGGTAAGCTCTGCGGTAAGCTCTGCGGTAAGCCTTGTGATGGTGCTGTGATGGTGAGAAGTGGCGAGGTCCTGCCTATATGGTTCACTGACCATGTAGGCAGGACCTCATCATTCCTCTCCACCTACAGAACCAGCACAAACCATCGCAAGGCTTACCGCAGAGCTTACCGCAGCCAGTGGAGACCACCTTTTTCTGTACAAAGTTTGCTCGCAGAGCATTGGTGGAATCTATTCTGCTAATGCTTACATAAAGGCTCCTTTTTGCTCTCAGGCAAATCAAAGATGGACATACACCAGTGATACAATGAGGACTCATCTTTGCTCAGAGCACATCGAAAGATAAGTCCTTATTGATACAGAACTTCCAGCTAAATATTAGGCCCTTTTGATACGACCACAGAAGGTCAATAGAACCCATCCATCCACAGCCAACAACTCACCTATTCACAAGCTGTATGCCCTTTAGGGTCAGTCTTTGAGAAAATGTACAATTCAACGTCGCCAATCCTCTCAAATAACCCAAATTTCAGACGAAAATAAAGTTCAAAACACAGTTCAACCTAACCAAACAGATTGCTAGAATCAATGCAATGCTGAATATACTCGAATTTACCTAGTATTGGCCAAATTGCAGCCTAATTTACTATAATATATATATATTATGTCTACAGCTGCCAATTGTACATTTTCTGAAAATCTTACCCGTTAACAGATCTGCAAAGGGTTCTTATTTTACACTGGACTATCCAGGATAGTAGCAAAATGCAGTTTAACATAAGCGAACTGATACTTTAAATCAATTTGATATCAAATATACTCAGATATACCCGGTATTCTTCACTTTTCAGCCTCATTCATTAGAATTTCCTAAATGTGTAGAGCTGCCAACTGTACATTTTCTGAAAATCTGACCCATTTGCCCGTCCCCAGAAGTGCATCTCAGTATCTCGCTGGGGTCGGCTGAGATTTGCATGAATCAGTGAAGCAGTGCTGCATTTGTTCTGTTTATGGCTGTTTTGGTTTGCTTATAAATGGTGGTCCCCCATCCCCCTCCTCCCCTCCCCGCTAAAAGACCAAGGCGGCATTCAATCGAGCAAATTGGATGAGTTCAATCAAGCAACAATGTATTTGCTGAAGGGAGATTAAGGACGAGAGCAAACAATTCAGGGGATTGCTGGGATTTAGTCTTTTATTCGAACCCCATGTTTTTTTGTTATGTTTGCGATGCTCAAGTCTGGGCTAGGATTGTCCACCACGTCGGTGCAAAAACTATCCCATAAAAGATCCAATAATTGTTTGTTTAATCTGAGTGTTGCAAGTCTGTCGGTTAAATCCCAATGATCATGTTCCAATCAAATGTTTCAATCAGCTAGCTTCCGTTCGGCTCTTCTAACATGAGTTTTTTTGTGTCCTTAGAATGCAAAATTAAATGTGATTCGATGCTGCCTCTTGAGCACACACCACATGGATCGATGTATTGGCACTTCTCATTTCCATTACAATATGTCTGGATTGACATCCGAAGAACAAAGGCAGTCTCTTGCATTCAGAGTCTGACAAACCGATTAATTCAGCGCTCAACGATTAATATTGTCCACGCCATGGGCCAAGCAATGTGGGATATTGCCACTTGGTTTTATTCACATCCATCTGGGAATTAAATCACCAATTGAATATTTAGATATTCATTTCTTTTTATTTGTCAACGTCGTTCGTTCCATCCTCGATTTATTCTCTAACTTAAAATATTCGGTGTTTGAAAATGTCATCTTTTACAGCAGCATAACGAACCCACCGTCTGACATTTTAAAAATGATTCCATAAAGCGTTATCACTTAGTTTTTTGCACTTTCCTGCTCCTCTCCATTTTTCCTACAGCCTTTATTGATATCAAGGCCAAAACGAGATGCGTTTTTACCGTGAGATCAATACCTCCCCTAGGGATGCATTGTAGGTGGTAAATTAGAATTGATCGCCGCGAGAAGGTGTGTGTGAATGGACTATTATCGTCCGATGCCCGACCACACATAATGTAATCCATGTCACGGCCAATATTGCTTGGAAATGTCCTCTGACTTGGTGTTTGCGAGTTGAATCCAATGACAAAAATATCTTCAACTTGCGGGGAATGAACGCCAAAGCCTTCAAACCATAAAATGCCTTCGTATTTATGTTCGTATATGGGTCAGATTTTCAGAAAATGTACAATTTGTCTTCACCAATCCTCTCAAAGAACCCATATTTCAGACGAAAATAGAGTTCAAAATACAGTTTAACCTAACCAAACAGATTGCTAGAATCAATGCCATGCCGAATATACTCGAATTTACCTAGTATTGACCAAATTGCAGCCTAATTTAGCAGAATTTACTAAATGTGTAGAGCTGCCAATTGTACATTTTCTGAAAATCTGACCCATATAATATTCGAGGGAGCAGCGAAGGGGCCAATCGGGGATGTTTGGCTCCTTCCAAAGTAATTTAGTCACATTCCTTTGGGGTTAATAGTGTGGGTGGGGAACTGTGGATTATAATTCCACGCGAGTTTGTAAATATACATCGGTATATAACACGTAATCAAATTTCTAGGACATGGATAATGTAACAAAAGGGCTAGCATTCGACTCATATAATGTGACAAAGGTAAACTTGTATATCCATAATTGATTATGGCTCATGCAGTGACACAATAATTCAGAAATATAAATTGATAAATTTGAAACTTAGATTATATTATCGAAATTTTTAAGAATTAGCCATAGGTAATTGCACTAAATAAGGCCTATGACATGGACACTTATAGAAATATAAAATTCAACCCTTTAATCTGGAATGTGTAATTTATAATTTGGTATATTTATAAGTGTAGAGCCGTACTTGAGATTTGAATTGCTTTTTTTAATTGAGATCACTGATGTAACCATGGCAACCAACTAAGCATAACTATGCTCCATTATTTGGTAATGTCATTACTCTGGCCATATTTTGGGCTATATTTGCCATTTAACTAGTGTTCCAATTGGATTTACATTAGTTTAATTGGATTTCATTTCTCCCTAGAGCCAATTATTTGAGAATTCAAAATCTACAATACATCATATCATCAATGGAATTTGGACATCAGCCTTATAAAATAATCTGGGAGGTCTATCATTCTGATTAAAAACAAGATGTTTCCTTATCTTCAATGTCTCCCCAAACCATGCCGAAATTGGTCATTTTTTAGCATTTCAACCCTCGACTCATTTTTTTTATTTCTCGGGACAATATTGGAATCACACAGGTTATATATCATCAGATGTGGAAATTTATTTAACATAACCTGGAGAGATAAAATTAGTTTTCATCAATTTTTCATGAAATGGGAGAGATTTGATTGCCACAAATGAAATAGTTGCCATGGCAACTTGACCATCAAACATAATTTCTAAAAAGTGACAGTTGTACCAAACTGTTCCACACATTGTAAGCTATGATAATAATATACTTTTTCGTATACAAAAATAAATAGAGAGAATGGGACGAGCCGGCAATAATAAAAAAATTATTGGACGAGATTCGTCCACATCAGCACGATGCCGTGTTGCCGGCGAGTTCCATTCTATATTTATTATATGTGCATAAAATCTGATCATATGTCATCAGATATCACTGAAAAAATATTAAAGAAGTCTCAGAGAGCCCCGCTGCCCCACTGACAGCCCCACTGACAGCCCCAGTTAGTATATTGATGAATTAAAACGTTCATATCATATTCAAAAGAGAATTTAATGCTCTATCTAATGATGTAGATTGTATTATGTATTTCTATAATCATAGTA